>JANKKI010000227.1:0-1200000 GCA_025175665.1 Cinchona pubescens
ATATTCTAAACTAAAATTCATACGTGATATTGCGCCACAAATAAGTTGGTCTCAAAAGAAAAATAAAAGAAATCTGTCTCCTTTTTCCATGATATTGTGGAAGAAAAAGAAACAAGGAATTAAATAGGACCTGGTGATACAAAATTTGAGATAGTGTTAATTCGGGTGCAGTATATATCGTTCAAAGAGGTTGAGTATCACGTGTAGTACTCATGTAAGGATAATCTGTAAAGGAGGGTGGGGTTTGTCTCTTTTCAGTAGGTTTCGACATTCAATTGATCTTAGATCATAAAATTCAATAAGAATGC
Organism: Cinchona pubescens; assembly: GCA_025175665.1. NCBI lineage: Eukaryota > Viridiplantae > Streptophyta > Magnoliopsida > Gentianales > Rubiaceae > Cinchona > Cinchona pubescens. Next base: position 309 of record JANKKI010000227.1, read on the forward strand.
AAAACTTATGAAATTAGGGGAGTGATTATTAAATCTGACCTTCTATTTCGATATTTATACTTGAAGTCGATGAGTTAGATTGATTCGTAGGTAGAACAATTTTTTGACCCATTTAGGATTATTTGGACTACAAGAATAAAATTATTTAAATACATCTAATAATGTATCTGGAGACACGTATAATATTGCATTGGATGTGATCATTAGTTTAGCATTCATCAGGACCTTTTGGCCCCAAATATTGCTATTGCTTTTTCCTCTTTGCTTTAGAAACTTTAATTATAAAATTTTGATGTATTATTTTTATTTTTAATATAAAAAATAATATTTAAAATTTAAATAATTATTACGTGACATACATATAAACTTGCTTGTATTAAAAAAAAAAATCTACACCAACTTTATATTAAAGATTAGATTGTTTTATAAAGTTTAATAATGTCCTAAATGAAAAATTTTAATACGAAATAAATAATACAAAATTCCCTTTCTCACTAGTTTTGAATCTTCATCTCAAGGGGCTATTGGCGGCAGCCACTCCAGCTAAGTTTTTCTCTTGTCCGATAAAATTGTCCCAACACGGTGTTAATTGATTATATACCTATTTTTGGTTTGCCATAAATTTGCAAGATATTTTCTAGCAGACTTGATCAAGAATAGTATTTATTTTCTTTCCTCTCTTAACTCAGAATTTGGCTTAATTTCATCAGTTAATTTAAACCCAAATCAATTGCCTTTCCTACCTGTCTCTTTTCTATATTAGATTATTTTTAAGTGACAAAAAGAAAGACTTATGAAGAATAATAAAGAGTCTTTGCATATTTCAAAATTATTTTTTTGTTTAATTATATGGCAACAATAGAATTTAGAGAATTTACAGTCCCGTTGAGGAAATCATTTCCTTGTGTTTAAGAATTTGTACAATATAAATTTTTAAATTACATAATATTGTATTATATAAACTCTTAAAATACAAAAGAATAGCTTCCTAAAAAAATTATAGAATTTTCCTAAAATGTTACTTAAGAAAGACTTGTACAAGTATCTAGAGGCCATGGAGGGGGCGAATCATAGGGGTGGCTGCCGCCTCTCAAGATTTTAAAATTATGTTTTTAAAAATAATTTAAATTATTATTATACTTTATAAAAATTAGATTTTCAAAATTTTAGAATAAAAATTTATATATATGTATTTATATTTTATTAATAGTTTGAAAATATATTATTTTTTAATATTTCTAAAAAATTTCAATAACTGTCTCTTATAAACACATCTAGATGTGTATACCCCAGACAGATTTAAAAAAAATTATAAAATTATCTCTCTAAATATAAGTATGTATAATTTTTACCCCAAAATTCAACTAGGCCTAGCCATCCGCTTCCCAGCTTTTGACAACACGTCATAGTTCCTAATAGTGCATAATTGATTAGACCTACTTTGTATGCACTGTTGTGGCTTTCTGATTTGTCATAAATTCACAAGATCTTATCTTACAGTAGACTAGACCCATATAACAGTTTGTTTGCTACCACTGCTCCAAATCAAATATCATTGTTGGATTGAACAATATTGCGAGTCATCCAATGACTTAAAAAAAAAAATTATACATCAATAATTATAAAATCATTTGACATTATGTTTGGATAGGTAGACTTAGAAAAATATTTAAAATTCATTTATTGAAAGAATTTTTAAAGTTAAGATGGATGAATTTCAAATTCATCAAAATCGCTGTCTAGAAAGTTATTTAAAATTATTTATTTTATATTTTTTAATTTCAACATATTTGAAATTCTAGATTTCAACCTTACAAATCTCTTCAACAAATAAATAAATTTCAAATTGTCCCTCAAATCTATCAATCCAAACACGACCTTGAGATAACTACTTGTTGAAGACCAGTTTTGATGGGGAAGCCAGCACCAAAAAAAAAAAGCTAAATTTCGTTAAGTACAATGTTGGAGAACTCAAAAAATTAAATACAATTTCTGGAAAGTTTTAGTCAATTTAATTTTAAAAAGATGAGAAGGGAGTGAATGAGACCAATATGGAAGTGATGTTCATGTCTGAAATTTCAAATTTAAAATTTTTTGGGAGTTTATAGAAGCACCTGTCTCTGTTAGTGTCAAGAAAAAGAGGCTACACCAAAGAAATATACTACCACTATATATGTTCTATAATTACAGCTTGCAGTCAAACGAAATTTGGATAATACTAATAAATAGGTCCCTCCAGAGCTGTAAGACCTTCCACTCTAATCACCACGACTTTATGTGTAGACTGCTGATTCAAGAAACCTACTAAAGAAACATTTTTTTCTGTAAAAGAAAATGGAGGAGTTCGCTAAACAGATCATCCCATTTCTCTTGATATTTGCAAGCTTCGTTCTAAATTTAGTTTCAGCAGAGAGATCCACATATATAGTCCATATGGACAAGTCATATATGCCAAAGGCTTTTGTTAGCCACCAGCATTGGTACGCAAACACCCTTGATTCCCTGAAATCTGCAAGCCCGAATTCGAATTCAGGCAGACAGAAACAACCCCTTGAGATTCTTTACACTTATGATAATGTCTTTCATGGTTTCAGTGCAGTATTATCCAATGCTGAATTAGAAAGTTTTAAGAAATTGCCAGGCTTTGTTTCAGCTTGTAGTGACAAAATTGGCACACTTGACACCACACATTCTACTGAGTTCCTTAAACTCAATCCCATTACGGGACTTTGGCTTAAGCTTCTGACTATGGAAGCAAGATGTTATAATCGGCGTTCTTGACTCCGGCGTTTGGCCTGAAAGTTTGAGCTACGAAGATGATGGAATGACAGAAATCCCATCTAGGTGGAAAGGAAAATGTGATGGAGGATATGATTTCAATTCGTCGTTGTGCAACAAAAAGCTCATTGGTGCAAGATACTTCAACAAGGGGCTGTTGGCGGCGAATCCAGATGAAAAGAGGAAAATGTATTCTGCAAGGGATGATGATGGACATGGTACGCATACCTCTTCTACTGCTGCCGGGAATTATGTTGAAGATGTTTCATTTTTTGGATATGCCAAGGGGACAGCTAGAGGTGTTGCACCGCGTGCTAGGTTGGCAATTTATAGGGCCAGTTTTAGCATAAGGGCGCTATTCATCTGATGTACTTGCTGCTTTGGACCAAGCTGTGGCTGATGGTGTTGATGTTATATCAATATCCTTGGGGTTCAACTAATCCAACACTGAAGATCCAATTGCAATAGCCTCGTTTGCTGTACGATGGAAAAGGGTGTTTTGGTATCAACCTCAGCAGGAAATTCAGGAGCTACTCCTCGTAGATTACACAATGGGATTCCCTGGGTCTTGACAGTAGCTGCAGGCACCATGGATCGTAGCTTTGGTGGAAGTATAACTCTAGGCAATGGATTAACAATCAACGGATGGTCCTTGTTCCCTGCAAGCGCTGTTGTGAGAGACTCGACTCTTTTGTATAACGAAACTATTGCTGCTTGCAATTCCATCGAGTTGCTATCTGAATTTCCTGGTGGAACTTACAGTTATATGTGATAATAGTTACTCGATTGACAATCGAATATTTCGTCTCCCAATCAAATCTTGATGCTGCCATCTTCATCTCATCCAGGGATATTTTTATGATGAAAGTTCTTTCTAGTATCCTGGTGTTATCATTACCCCGGATAAGGCGGCCAAAGTGATTAATTATGCTTTGAAGGGTGTAAATCCTACAGTTACTATCAAGTTTCAGAAGACTTTCCTCGGGTACAAAGCCAGCACCTATGGTTGCAGAATACACTCGACTAGGTCCTTCACCAACCTACCCAGGAATTGTGAAACCGGATATAATGGCACCGGGAACATTAGTCTTGGCAGCTTGGATACCAAATGATGTTGTATCTCGTATTGGGAACAACATCGACTTGTCCAACTCCGATGACTTCAATCTTATATCCGGTACATCCATGGCTTGTCCTTATACTGGCATTGCTGCACTTCTTAAAGGTGCACGCCCCGAGTGGAGTCCTGCAGCTATTCGTTCTGCCATGATAACTACGGCAAACCCTTTTGACAATACTGGAAATCCTATCCGATTAGTTGAAGCTATGAACACAATTGCTAGCCCTCTTGCCATGGGTGCAGGACAAGTCAATCCCAACACTGCACTCGATCCCGGCCTTATATATGATGCCACATCGCAAGACTACATAGAATTGCTCTGCTCAATCAATTACACTCGAAACAGATCTTTACAATAACAAAGATCCCGTTACAATTGCTCAAAAAGAGTTTCTGATCTTAACTATCCATCCTTTATGTTCTTGTACACTCCCGGGACTAATGTATCAAACCAAAAATTTGAAAGAACTGTCACAAATGTGGAAGCCGGGGCTGCAACATATAAGGCTACAGTGATGGCACCCAAGGGTACTGTGGTTACTGTCTACCCAAAGACATTGGTGTTCAGACACAAGCACGACCAGCAAAGGTATTCCCTCAGCATACGTTATGTTGAAGATGAAAATAACGCAGCTCCATTTGGTTCAGTTATTTGGGTGGAGGATAATGGTAAGCATAGCGTGAGGAGTCCTATTGTTGTCTATCCGCTGGTAATTAATGATGATTGAAAAATAAACCAAGCTTGGGAACCTTTATTGGAGTTTAGTTTCTAGCAGATTTTTTTATTTAGTACTCTTTCCGTTTTAAAATAATTGACACTTTAAACAATTTATCTTATTTCATAGTATATGTCAATTTAAAAAGTACAGAGAAAGTATTAAATAGTATTTTTTTTTAAACTTTTATCTTTAGCGCAATAATAATAAAAGGAGGATTATGTCATTAAGATATTAATGCAAAAAGATAATTTGATCACCTTAAACTATTTTTTTAATAAAATAATACAATTTAATAAATTTTTTAATTCTTATGCACCAACTAAAAGTAATAATTATTTTATAATTAAGAAGCAAGTCATTTATTCATTTTAAAAATCTTGATTTATACTTGTATTGATTATATATTTGTATCTACCTTTCTTAGAGAAATATTATGCTACTTTAATTTTCTTTTTTATTCGAAGAAATGATTTAAGGCTGTCTAGTTAATTGTAATATGCACTCTTGAACTAACATTATTTTGAATTTTACCTCCTAAACTAAATTTTAACAATTTAGTACTTTCTACAACAAATTTCTGGAACTTTGTTCAAATCAATTGAAAATTAGTGATTTTGATAGTTTTTTTTTCAAATTAAAACACTACAACATCACCTTAAATGAATAATTTTATTTTATAACCAAATGTAAATTATCTCTATTTAAGTTTTTTCTCCCAAAAATAGTTAGAAAAATTTAGTAATTTCAACCTATTTGAGTAATGTGGCAAAAAATGATAGTACAATGTACTAAAGTATTAAAGTTGATTGGTTTTTAAGGAGCAAAGTACAAAATAGTGATAATTTAGGGGTACATATTATAATTAACCCTTTGTAAGTTGAATTTTGTTAATTTTTTTCTTGGAACAAGCTAATATTGGTTTTTCTTGCCAATTTTGTCACTACAAGCTGAAACAAAGCCTGGCAATTTCTTAAAACTTTCTAATTCAGCATTGGATAATACTGCACTGAAACCATGAAAGACATTATCATAAGTGTAAAGACTGTCTCTTATACACATCTAGATGTGTATAACCCGACCTAGTACTAGTCTGTCCTCTTATACATCATATGGTTCCAGTCTTTGACCATTTTTCTTTTCCAAAATCCCACCTATACTATGATACATGTGATTACCAATGGATTGTAGATAACAAATTTATATCATCATTTCAACTCATTAAAATAAGGGTTAATTACACTTTATGCCCTAGAACTTGTAGCCTAGTTGCAATTTGCCCCCTAAACTCAAATAATATACATTTTACCTCCTCTAACAGATTCTATAATATAAATAATTATAAAATCACGATTTAGATATTTGTTTTGACAAAAATACCCTCCAAAATTTTTTTACTTCTTTTATTTCATTTCTAATTATTTCATATTTTCTTTTTTATTTAGTGACTACAAAAGAACTTCATAACTTGTCATATTTTTCTTAGTAAACCTATACATTGTTTAGTTCATGTATGTATCCAAGAGACAGAGCATTTTTATAATTATTTTCTATTCATTTTTCTTTACACGAACTAAACATATTAAATATAAAATTACTAAAATAAAATAATTTATTTAAATACATTTTATTAAAGAATGTCTTGCCATGCAAAGTTATTTAAATAAAAGATAGTTTACTTACTGTTAATCCATTGCCTACTTTTAGATGTGTATAAGAGACTGACCAAAAGTAGTTGTAAAATTCTCATTTTTTTTGCATTTATTTTTATAAAATAAAGAAAATAATGTATAAGTTGATTAAGAAAATTTTAACAATTTATAAAATTCTCTTATAATTACAAAATAAAAATTAAAAATAAATAAATCGAATGGTTAAAAATGAAATAGATGTGTATAAGAGACAGGTCTCTTATACACATCTAGATGTGTATAAGAGACAGGGAGAAACTTCTTTAGAGCTTTGTAATTTGTCTAACTGAAACAGTGTACTTTCTGTTCCTGGTGCCTTGGCAGCAAGATCTACTTACAATTTTCACATTAGCAAATGGCAAGTCCATTTAATGCCTAAAGGTTTTTGCCAGTCACACGAGTTACTTGGTAGGTACACCTCTCTCTATGGTTTATTCCACAATAAGTGTAGTTGGGCAGACAGCCGATCATGGTTTCAGCCCATATTGATGTCTAAAGACGAATTACAAAGCTCTAAAGAAGTTTCTCCTGGCTTTGTTTCAGCTCATTCTGATAGAGCATCTACAATTGACACCACTCACACTGTCACACCTGATTTAGAAAGAAAAACAAAGCACCTTAATTTTTCCAGGCCATTGTGGAAGAAACACAACAAAGGAGGAATGAAGCAGTCAATGATTCTTACCCTAAAACGTTTCTGTTGCACTAGTAACTAATTTCCTTGGGGCCAAGTCATTATGTATGTGCAAATCTGTCTAAAGGAGCCATCTTCCAGCCAAGTCCTTTCTCATCTGTCACATTGTACCAACATGTTGTGGTAACTCTTAAGGACCATTAGACCTACCACTCTGCATGCTCTATATGGCTATCTGATCTTGTCATTAATTACAAGATCTTATCTACCAGACTAGACCCAGATTACAGTTTTTGCTATATGAATCCAAAAAAATATCTTTGCATGCTGGGAAAACTTGACACATCAAGAATTAGAATATCATGTGAAGGTAATTACTTGTTGAACTCGAAGCTTTGATAGGGAAGCCACCAAAAAAAAGTACCGGAATTCTGTTGAATACAATGTTGGAACTCAAATTTATGAACACAATTTGGTGGAATCTTTAGTCAAATTAAAAAGATCAGAAGGGAGTAAATGATACAAACAGAAGCGTCTTGGTTACTGTAAGTTCATGTCTCAAATTTTAAAAGGAAAAAATTGGAAGTTAAAAGGAATCAGCAACATGTACAAGTCAAGAAACCGAGTCTAGACCAAAGAAACATGTTCCATCATAATTTGGATAATAATTAATAGGTCCCCCTCCTGAGCCCGAGCCAACTCCAATCACCATGACTCACAAGACACTGGTTCACTAGTTTATATATAGGCTGCTGTTGAAGAATTATCAGAGCAGAAGATGGAGTTTGTTAAACAGATTCATTTTCTCTTCATATTCGCAAGCTTTGTTCTAAAATTAGTTTCAGCAGAGAGGTCCACATACATAGTCCACATGGACAAGTCATTTATGCCAAAGGCTTTTGTTAAGGTGCCACCAGCATTGGTACACAAACACCCTCAATTCCCTGAAATTTACTAGCCCAAATTCAGACCAACAGAAACAGCCACTTGAGCTTCTTTACACCTATGACAATGTCTTTCACGGATTCAGTGTGGCATTATCCAATGCTGAACTAGAAGCTGTTAAGAAGTTACCAGGCTTTGTTTCAGCTTGTAGTGACAAAGTTGGCACCCTTGACACCACACATTCTACTGATTTCCTTTCTCTCAATCCCGTCACAGGACTTTGGCCAGCTTCTGACTATGGCAAAGATGTCGTCATTGGTGTTCTTGACACCGGCGTTTGGCCAGAAAGTTTGAGTTACAAAGACGATGGAATGACAGAAATCCCATCTAGGTGGAAAGGAAAATGTGATGGAGGATATGATTTCAATTCGTCGTTGTGCAACAAAAAGCTCATTGGTGCAAGATACTTCAACAAGGGACTTTGGCGGCGAATCCAGATGAAAAGGTGAAAAAGTATTCGGCAAGGGATGATGATGGAGTAATGGTACGCATACCTCTTCTACTGCTGCTGGGAATTATGTTGAAGATGTTTCATTTTTTGGATATGCAAAGGGGACAGCTAGACACATCTAGATGTGCTAGGTTGGCAATTTATAAAGCCAGTTTTCGCAGAGGGCGCTATGCATCTGATGTACTTGCTGCTTTGGACCAAGCTGTTGCTGATGGTGTTGATGTTATATCGATTTCACTGGGATTCAACTCGATTCCTTTCTATGAAGATCCAATTGCAATAGCCTCCTTTGCCGCGATAGAAAAGGGTGTTTTTGTATCAACCTCAGCAGGAAATTCAGGAGCTACTCCTCGAAGATTACACAATTTAATTCCATGGGTGTTGACGGTTGCCGCAGGCTCCATTACCGTAGCTTTGGTATTTGTATAAGTTATTTATGTCAATATTAACTTTAAAGCATAAATCGTGTCTCTTGTACACCGCAAAGGCTGTTAAGAGAGAGGACTCAATTCTTATTATACAACAAAACAATTGCAGCTTGCAATTCCACCGAGTTGCTATCTGGACTTCCTGATGGAAGCACAATCGTATGTGATTATAACACTTACTCGTTTGATGTCGATACTCAAATTTTTTACGTCTCCCAATCAAATATTGGTGCTGCCATCTTCATCACCAGTGTTTATTTTTATGATGAAAGTACTTTCCAATATCCTGGTGTTATCATTACCCCTGATAAGGCAGTCCATAGTAACAAAAATACGCTTCAAAATTTGTAAATCCAATTAGTTACTGTCTCTTTACACATAGGTTCTTGTGGCCAAAAGCCAGCACCTAAGCTTGCAGAATACAGTAGACTAGGTCCTTCACCAACCTATAGAGGAATTGTGAAACCGGATATAATGGCACCAGGAACATTAGTATTAGCAGCTTGGATACCAAATACCGCTGTTTCTCGTATTGGCAACAACATTCACTTGTCCAACTCCGACGACTTCAATCTCATTTCCGGAACATCCATGGCTTGTCCTCAGTTGTGCTGCTGGTATTGCTGCACTTCTTAAAGGTGCACACCCCGAGTGGAGCCCAGCAGCTATTCGTTCTGCCATGATAACCACGGCAAACCCTTTTGACAATACTGGAAATCCTATCCAATTTGTTGATGTTGACGCAGCTGCTAGCCCTCTAGCCATAGGTGGAGGGCAAGTCGATCCCAACAGTGCACTCGACCCCGGCCTTATATATGATGCCACAGCACAAGACTACATAGAATTGCTATGCTCAATCAATTATACTCGGGAACAAATATTTACAATAACAAGATCCAGTTACAATTGCTCAAAAACATCTTCGGATCTAAACCATCCTTCCTTTATGTTCTTGTACCCGTCCGGGACTAATGTATCGTCTCAAACATTTAAAAGGACTGTCACAAATGTTGGAGATGGGGCGGCAACATATAAGGCTAAAGTGATAGCACCTAAGGGTTCAGTGATCACTGTCTACCCAAAGACATTGGTGTTCAGACACAAGTACGATCACCAGCAAAGCTATTCCCTCACCATACATTATGTTGAAGATGAAAATAACCAAGTTTCAATTGGTTCAGTTATTTGGGTCGAGGATAATGGTAATCATAGGGTGAGGAGTCCTATTGCTTTCTTTCAAGGGGAAATTAGTGATTGAGGAGTCCTATTGTTGTCCATCCATCAGTACGTAACTAATAATTGAATAATAAACCAAGCTTGGTCCCTATATAATTTCTAGTGGATTTTTTATTTAGTACTGGTTAACATTTTATATATTTTTTATTTTATTTGATGATCATACTTTTTTTTATATATATACATACATAAACAGTCTAAATATTCAATAAGACTACTTTTGGATATTAAATCAAATGTTTTAGGAATTTTTAATTGTTTGAGATATTAATAAAGTTATTATTTGTAAACTTATAAGTTTCGTTCCTTCCATATATTTTTGTGCAAGATTTTTTTGTTCATTCAATTGAATAATTCTATATTTAACGTTAGAACACCTCAAAAATTAGAGTTCTACAATTAAATAGTAATACAGTAAACATTTGAAAGTATATTATTTTTTTTTGTGTGTGTGAAATTAAAAGTACTTCTTACTTGTAAAGAAAAAATGAGAAATTACAATTTCAAAAAATAATTTCCATGATTACCTTAACGCCCATCTCTTGCTGATGAACCTGCAAAACACGCACTAGAATTGTTAACTAATACTGAGTATAACATTCAACAAACTCATAAATTCTCAAAAATTATAAAATTCGCCAAATTCTAAGCCACGGCCTGAACTAGATGTTGTAGTGGAAAGGATTCAAGGACTCTGCCGAGTCAACCGGAACTCACCTCTCCGGTCTGATTCCGCACCATTACATAACGGATAGAGAGAACCGGCCGGAGTCAAACGGGCGATTCCGGAAAAGGCTTGGCCGAGTTGATTCAAGAGCCAAAATCACCCAAAATTTTCCGAGTGGACCTCATGTTTAATTTGCATTATAGTGTTAAAGTGAAATTAAGCAGTAGATCAAATAAAAATAATAATGAATATAAATAAATTGGATATTTAATTTTATTTAATTATTTTAATAAATTTTAGAGAAAGATGATAGCACCACGACTTGTGGACTAAATATTGTATTGTATTTGTAGAGTTGCTGGACAGATTTGAAATCTTTGAAAATAAGTTTTAATCTATTGGTTAGTTTACAAGTGGGAATAATGTGTAATTTATACGACATTGTCCAAGTGAGATTAATGACTAGATAAGGGTATAAATGAATATAAATAAATTCGATAGTTAAAATATTTAATTTTATTTAATTATTTTAATGAAATTGAAAATTTGTTCAAATTTAATCCGTTTATTTTTTAAATTAAATTTAAATGATCTTTTATCGAAATGAATTAGATAAAGAAACTTATTTCAAAAAATAAACGGATTAAATTTAAAATTTTCAATTTCATGGAATTCCATGAGTGTAATCTTAAAGGAGTAAAAAATGAATTTCCTGATAAATTTGTTTCAACTCTGTCTCTTATACACATCTTATCAAAAAGACAAAAGTACAACTTCTATTTATTTTTAAAGCTAATATTTAATAAAAACTTATACAAATAGACAAAAAATTTTAACATTCATCATGAAATAAGTTTCTTTATCTAAAATTTATAACATTTGACATTATATACTCGGAATTCAAGTTATGCGTTATCGTAAATTTAATACTATTCTTTAATTAAAAACTAAAAAATAATATGAATAGTATAAACTTATAAAAGTTGAGAAGAAATGTATCAAAACACTAACTTAATTTCAGTAAATATATACATGAAATTACAAGACTAATTTATAACTAGAATTTACTCATCCTAATCTTTCTATAAAAAAAAATTTCATTTGGATTGGGAGAAGTCTCTCGTTGTTGGCAATAGCTAGAATTTCAACTCAACCTATGCAAGAATTGGACAATTGAGGACACGCAAAGCTCCAATCTGATCCATATTGAGTTGGGCTAGGGGCCCTTCCGACCCAATCTTACTCAAGTACAGATATCTCTCTTCAGTCTTTTAAAATAGAGAAGAGCGGACCGATTTTCTTCTTTAAAAAATTGGGCTCATAGAAGAATAGGCACTAATCCTATCAGAACCACTTTACATTGTACAAATTAAACAAATAAAAGTCCAATTGCTTCGGACATTCATCAGGAGTTTTCTTTAACAGCAACCTTGAATTGGAGATAAATAATTCAATAATAAATTTAGCCCCATAACTGGAAAAATTTCCAACTATTTTATGGTTATAAACTCTTTTTTTTTTTTTTTTAAACAGTCCATATGCGTCGTAGGTTAAACTAATTGGTCGATAATTGTCACTAATAAAAGGTCATAGGTTAAACTAACTGGTTGAGAATTGTCACTAATAAAAGATGGATCTCTGAGATGTTAAAATGAAACTTTAACTAAATAAACACTAAGTTAACCACTAAATTTCAGAACTGAGAAAATTCTTGATGAATATAAAATTTGGAGAGAGAATAAGAAGTAGGGAGAGAAATGGGGGAATGGTGTTTGATATTATTATGTGGCATAACTTTCCCGTTATTAAGAGTGACCCATCATTTACAGATTTTACATGGATGTTGACCAACATATCCTAACTGATTCATGTGTGTAATTACATTCCTGCTTTTAATGAATTTGACAAATAATACAATCATATAGAGTGTAATATTTAATATAATTAATAGTCCTCTCAAGCTGAGGCTGAACTCCGAGTCAAGATCGGACTGACTACTGTTTCGGGTTCCCCATTTGGAATGTGTTGTTTCGAAAAGCAACCCTGTTAGCCGAAGTCCCCATTTGAGGTCCGCTTTGCATTGAAGTCCCGATACGAGACTTCGTTATTTTCATTGGAAAAAACTTACGTAAACTAGGTTTTTGATCTTATCTGTAGATTCCTGTAGTCAGGATTAAGTTTTAAATTTTTTTACTTACATCAGTTGATATCATAGATTCTTTAAGATTTAATTTATATCATAGGGTCTACCTGAGAGTCTACTTCTCAACGAGAAGCATCAGTGATAATTATATTAGTACACATCATAATTAAAGTTTTTCAACAAATCGAAAAAGAATTAAAAACGAAAATAAGTTTAGCAAACGAAATTCTAAAAGTAAGTATTTGAGATTTAATATTACTCTTGAATTATCCGAAAAATAACTTACGCTAAAACATTTCGTAAGTTATTTTTAGTTAGAGGAAGAAAAATTAAAAAATATTTTACATTAAAAAATATTTTTCGATATTTGACACTCAAAAAAAAATTTAAAAAATATTTTTCTAAAAATATTTTTAATCTAAACGAACGCAACTAAGTCTTTGCCATTTTCATTTGTACTTACGAGTCTCATCCGAGGTTCTATATTTATGTGTGCCTGAGATTTGGGAATCCCCATGTGAGACTTCATCCGAGAGGGTATTATTTTTGTTTGTGTATTTAAGTTCCCATTCAAGGTCCTCTTTTTTTCGTATTACGGGTCTGTTTGTTTCAATGGAAAATGTTTTCCCGAAAATGTCTTCCTTGACTTCCAACAAACATGGACAACAATTGGTGAAAAGGATTTACGAAGGAAAATAATTTCACCCTCTGGGTGTAAAACAACTTCACCGAACAACTTGCTGAAGTTGTTCTCTTACAATTAACTCATCCCTTTGAGCACTTACTTTGTCCAACTAATTGCATCCTTGACCCCTATTTTATAAGCAAGAAGACATATTGCAGCTAACGAGAAGGAATTTAAGTTAAAATCAAGCCGTGGTTTTAAATTGCAGGTCCTTTTTATTTTAGAAAATATTTTTATGGGTTAACCAAACAAGAGAAAATGATGGGGAAAACCATCTTTTTCCAGACAAATATTTTCCTGAAAGATGTTTTCTACAACAAAATATTTTTCATTGAATCAAACAGACCCTACATCGGTGAATTCCCTCATCCCAAGGCACTAACATCTTTACTTATACATGCAGGTCCTCATCCAAGACTCCGCCGTCTGTATTTGTTCGCCGTGTCTTGGCGAAAACCTTAGTTTTGGACTTCACATACATTTTGCTTGAAAATTCTCATGAAAGTCCTTGCCAGGTAGTTTTTGTCTTGTACCTTTACTCAACACGTGAGTAAATGCATCATCAATAGCTTCATGAATTGACTGGGCCCATGAAATTTTAGGTGGATAGCTCCAACAACTTGCTTCGGCATCATGAAATTTTAGGATGGACAGCTCCAACAACTTGCTTTGGCATCAATAGGGAAATGCCTTGGCTGCTATAATTTAAAAATTTAATTAAAGTTTTAAGTTCATGAAGTCTATTGATGATCTGTCTCTTATACACATCTAGATTGTATAAGAGACACATACAAATGTTAAATGGTTACTGGAGTGGTTAGCTTCGGCAATAAAGCTATAATATTTTGTGGTGGTCTCTCCAAATTTGTATTCCTCTAAATTAGTGGATTTTTTTCTCGTGGACGTAGGTCGATTTGATTGAATCACGTAAAATCGTGTCCTTTTGTTACAATATTTCTTTATTTATATTTATTCTTGTCTTTAAGGCCTCATTAAGTAATTTTTGCAAATATCCGAGATTACGATTCTAACACATAATACCACATAAATCCCAAAGAAAGTCAGTTCTTCTTCTCTTTACCTTTTAAATTTGAGCCTCGACTTCTTCATCACTTAATTACTTCTTTTCACAATTTTGCTCCAAGCCCCCAGATCGGGGTCTCCATGGTTGACGATACGAAAATTGTTCAATATCACTCAAAAAATAAGATCTTAAAATTAAGACAGAAATAAGATGAGGATCAATGATTTGGGGATAAGACGATCAATGTTATTGCTCCTCTATTGTGTATATGATACAAGAAGTATATAGCGCATATTGTTTATCTAATCTTTTATGTGAGTCTGTTTCTTTGGCACTGTGTATAAGAGACAGAATCTAGAGATGAACTGTCTCTTATACTTGAGAGGACTATTAATTATATTAAATATTACACTCTATATGATCTGTCTCTTATACACATCTAGATGTGTTTTTTAGTAGCACCCAAACCCTTTCTTTATACAATTACATGTGTATCTTAGACACAGATGTTGTACAATAAGTCAATTGTTGAATTACATAATTGCCTTAATAACTGCGTAGGACTTGTAGAACAATTTAGGTAAGATCTATGTATCACTAATCCACATCATCAACTGCTATTCTTTTGTTCGATATCTGTTGTTGGCCTTGAGATTTGTGTTTGAGATTCACCACGTCTTCCGAATCAACTAAGAATCCGAGATTAAACCTTGCAACTTGGCAAATTAGACCCTTTATGTGATTTTGATCCTAACTTTTCTAATTTTCTTTTATTAGCATTGAAATTCAAGTTCCTCTAATGAACTATCACTCGTTATCCTGAAGTGGCTGACCTTTTCTGCGTAGGCTAGATTATAACCACTTCGGGCAAGACTCTTCTGTATGTCGATCGACTGCAGCTGCCTAGGCTTGGGCTTGATCGAATAGCTGAAACAACTTCAATGTTCGGAACATAGACAGATGCCTTAGACTCTTTTTTGAGTGCTTGGTGCTAATCTTATCTTACGCTTTCGTTGAACTTCACAGGTAATCCATATGAAGGTTCTCGTGCAAGTCCTTGTAAGCAATATAATACTCCAGAATGACTATACTCATAGTGCTCAACTTCTTATCCGAGGTGATTTCTGCCTCTGAAGTTGAAAACATGTCCGAGCTCCGAAGCTAAGCTGTTCGAATTTCGAGCTACACTGCCAAAACTAAGTTGTCCGAACTCCAAAGCTAAGCCATCCGAACTCTGAATCCAAAGTCGTTTTTGCACCTGAAATGGGAGAGTTGCCTGAGTCGAGTCATTCGAAGTCAAAAATAAATCCAAACTCTTGAGCTCTGGTGACCATATGCTCAAAGATCTCTGAACTCCGAACTTCAAATATGAATCATCAGAGCCCAACGAACTTATTGCATTTTAGTTCGATCCCTAGCTTTGGAAAGAATTTACATATAAGGTCCTAGTGAAAATAAATGACAGGCTTTCAGCACAAGCTTAGGCCTTTTTTATCTTTGACTCTTGGAATTAATTTGGCCCTGCTCCTTGAAGCTTTTTGAAGTGCTGAAAGCTCTTTAAACAAACTGCGATTACTATTAGATCTGACCTGAGGGGAGGCTCGATTTTTAATGCATTCTAAGTATCAGTTTCAATAGCCCATTCTTCTCCATCATAGTCCCCAAAATGGCCTTTGATTTTGTGAATAGGTCCTACAAATCTTTACATTTCCAGATAATTTTAATGGTTTCTATATCTTCTAATATCCTAGCTTTATTGCCGAAGCTAACCACTCCAGTAACCATTTAACATTTGTATGTTTTGAAAATCAACATTTGCGTTCTTAGAAGAGTATCAAGAGCATAGAGTTTGACTGATGACAAGGTAACTCGGCTTGCTTTGCCTGGCTTCGGTTGGTTGAATGATAAAATTTTAGAATTTAAGTTGAATGTAAGACCTATTAATGTCTTAAAACATGTCTCTTTGTTCGACTTTGGCTCCATTCTTTGAGCCCAAGAGAAGTTTCTTGGTTCGGTATTAGCTAATTTCTTTTTGCTAGATTTTGTAATTCTATGAATTTTTTATATGTCAGAACTTCACACTCAGAGCCATGGTTCCGTCATTGCTTGCTGTACCCGTATGTACTGTATTTGTTGGCTAGGATCTTCAGTTGAGCTTCGGCTGAACCAAGAAGTCTTAAAGCCTTAAGAAGTTGACTTTCTTTAATTAGTTGGGAACCCTTGGCCAAATTAAATTGACTACGACCAACTGAGTTCATCTCTAGCTAATACATGTGAGCCTCCATATGAGGTTCAACTGCTTTACTTGCAATACATGTGAGACCTCTTATGAGGTTTTGCTTTACTTGCATTTTCGAGCCTCATCCAAGGCTTTTGTATCATTTTTTCCTTTGATAGATCTAATTTGTCTGGTCCATTGACCCTTATGATCAGCAAACCATTGATTGCCAGCATAACACTTGCTTTTGCTTAAATGACATCCATATTTATCGTCAGATGAAAAATATTGAGTACTTGTCTGATCTTCCTTGAAGAATCCCTTGAAATCCGAACTCCGAAGTTGCCCAAATTAACTTTATAAAATTGCTTGGATTCAGTTATTCCCTACTTCAGCTCAGATCCGTCTTGATGCGGTCTTCGACCTCAGATTGTTTACGACCAATCTGTTTTGGCTTCGGCCAGTTTTGCCTCAATTATGGTTGATTTACTTGGGATTCGGTGCCACATCGAGTATTGTTCTCTTTAATCCGGTGTCACTAATAAATAAGGCTTGATGTCAATAAAGCTTGGCTTTTGATGAGATTAAGATCATCATGACCATGTTCGACTGTCCAAGTTTAATTTATGCTCATCAATAGTGATGCTCAGCCTCATCTTGCATTTGCAAATGAGACCTAAGATTAATCGAACTTCATACTTCGATAAGTCTCTAATTCCCTGAACCTTGTCAAATGGGTTGTTCAAGCACTAGTTAACTTTACTTAACTCATGCTGCAGTTTTGTACCTCAATGCACCTTGCTTGTTGCTACGTTGACTCTAGAAGAGTAGTTTTAATTGATTGAAATTGCATCAGATCAGACAATGACAGTTGAGTTTTCGTTTGACGGCCCGAGTTTGGCTTCAGCCAATTCGCTTCAACTTGGGGTATGCCCACTTTTATTTAATATTTAGGCTCATAAGCCTCTTTCAATCATGTTGGGCTTGTAGTCCCCTTCCTTTTTCTTTTTTTTTTGTAAATAAGAATACACATTTGTTTTTTCTTATTATTTCAAACCTAATCCGGACATCTTTAGCACATCGGTGAATTGGAGCGAGTCATATATATGAGGGGGACCACTAGGTCTCAACCCTTCTATCACTCATACTTTTTTCTTTCATTTACTTTTTCTTATTATTTTGAACCTGATTCAAACCTTTTTAGCACATTTGTAGGTCGGAGCGGCTCATTTATTTGAGAAGGGACCACTAGGTCTCTTCCCCTTTTTTTTGAGTTTAAACCTTTGTTACTTAAGCACATCGGCGGGTTTAGGGCAGTTCAAGAGATAGAACTCTTTCCTTTTTTTCTTTTAGGAGGGGTCGTGGGTTCGATTCTCACAAACGACGCCAAATGATGAATATAAAATTTGGAGGGAGAGAGAAAGAGTAAGAAGTGGAGAGAGAAATGGAGGTCAAAATGGTGTTTGATATTATTATGTGGCATAACTTCCCCATTGTTAGGAGCGATCCTCATTTGTAGATTTTATATGGATCTTAACAATTTTACATGGGTCTTGACCAATATAACCTAAACTACTCATGTGTGTAATTACATTCATATCCTTAATAAGTTTGACAAATATTATATAGAGTGCAATATTTAGCATCATCAATTCTCATTAATCAAATTACAAGGGATAGAATCGAAGGAAAAGAGAGATGGCGAAAAGAAGGAAAACTCAAAGAAAGAAACTTTGTGTTTGGATGGAGGAATTTGGATGGATTTGACTTGAAATCCTAATCTGTAATAAATTATTCAAACAAGTTAATTGATTTAGTTGTAGATTTCAAATCCACCAACAAGTGGGGAGTGTGATTTTAATTGTTAAATGGGTGGATATGAAATTCACCCAAATTTATGTCATTTTAAATCCGTACAATTCAAATCCATTTATTTTAAACCATTCATTTAATTTAAATCCACTAATCCAAACGCAATGAAAGAGAATTGAGAGAGCTCAACTGAGTAAAATACTAGTCGGCATCAAAATGAAAAGTATCAGCTAATCCTAAGGCGTATCGCCTCTTTTATAAATAATAGGAAAAATATTTTATCATTTAAATTGTATTTTATTATCAACTAATTAACTTTTCGTATAAGCTAATAGAATTGACATAGTTAGGCCTCTTTTATAAATAATAGAAAAAATATTTTATCATTTAAATTGTATTAAATTATCAACTAATTAACTTTTCGTATAAGCTAATAGAATTGACATAGTTAGGCCATCTAGAATCACCAGTTGCTTGCTCAAACATGCAATTCTTCCTTCCGGACAAGATCAAATCTTTTTTCCAATTAGGACCATTTCAAATTCTCTTTTTCTCCCATCACTTACCCCTTTAGCTTTTACCATTATGATTCTTATGAACCAAGAACTTTGTTAAACATCTCAAAATTAGGTAATATTCACTATGATAATTATGTCTATGAGGTAGAGATATAAATGAATATAAACAAGTCAGATCTTGTAGTATTCAAGTTTGTTTAATTATTTTAACGAGTTTGAAATTCTATTCATATTTGGTTTATTTATCTTCAAAAACTCACACAAAATTTTATCGAGTCGTCCGGAGTTAAGTTGAGTAGTTTGAGATTTTTACATACAATCTGAGGTCGAAGACTTATAGAGACTAGTTCGAACCGAACACAAAAAATGTGACGAAAGAATTTTAGTTAAAGTTAACTTGATTATTGTGTTCAAATTTCAAACATTCTTCAATCAAGATCAGACAAGTACTCAATACACAAGTAACTATAATCCAGACAGGTTTGCTATGAGATAAAGAAAAATATTTTGGACAAATTAGACTGTCTCTTATACACATCTAGATGTGTATAAGAGACAGGTCAAGTATATGGATGGCCCAAATTATAATGTAGTAAAGATGAAAGCATGGAGTTAACTTCACATATAATGAATCAAATTGATTAATTTTCAAATATGAACTTATCCCCATTGTAGCTTTAGGTTTCTATTAACGGTAATTTTATTAAAATGACAACTTAATAAAATTATTAATGTATTATTATATTCGTGAAAGAATGAACGAAATCTGATGAAGTATGTAAAATCAGAAGTATCGATTATTTAATATTATAATTTTGCCACATAAATAGACATTAACGAGTTACTTTGAATTTATGATCTTGTAAATTATTTCCTATTATTTTCCTTTTGTGAAATGTATTGAATTAAGTCACTTTGGGATCTCCATTGAACCATACAGTCCTACTGAAACTATTTCTACAAATATGAATTCAACTAAATTGAACTTATGAATGGAAATGAATGTGTAGGTATATTAGAATAGACAAAATACGCAATGAATACATTTGTAATAAGATTGAATAAGTACCTATTGATGAGAAAATGAGAGAAACGTGTTTAAAGTGGTTAGGTCACGTTTTAATTTGGAGTTTCAGGGTTTTAAGGAGCTTGTCAAGAAGTATACTTATTAGAGAAAAGTCAAATATATGGATTGCCCAAATTACAATGTAAATATGAATTTCTTATAAAAAGATATAGCATCTAGAAATTGAGAGAATATGGTGTGACAGTCGATGAACATAACAAGGATTTCTTCTTAGTGCATTTTTCCTTTTAAGAAAATTTGATTTATTTGTTTGTTTATGAATGGAATTTAAGAGAGCATTGTACTGTATAAAATTTTTCTTTAGTTTTCCAAGTCTATATCCAGCTAGATGGAGTCTTTTCTTTTTAAGTACTAAAATCCTGATTTCTTCAGGAGAAATCTGATTCGCAATTTAAATCAATCATCTTTTCTCTTATACACTCAGGGTGTATAAGAGACAAATTCCTTATCTTTTATTCTAAACATTTTTTCAATGAATTAGCCAAATTTTATATTCATCATTTGGCGTTGACTTGATGCGTACTGGACTTGGTTGAAAACTCAACCTTGCAGAAATTAAGTTCAATTTTCAGCAGCTCAATCTGTCACGTCAGCTTCTAGGTTCCGCAACCGCCGTGTCTCCACCCTTTTTTTTTTTTTTTAGAGAATACAAGATTCAAAATCATCAATCTCTAATACGAAAACTTTGCAAACATCTGCAAAACAGTTATGTAATAGAATAAGCAAAATACAATCCAGTAAATAGTGGTAATTCTCTTCTTCCGGATCGCACATTCCACATATATAAATTATCAAACTTGAAATTATTTTACATACATGCATGCATATTTTATATACAATCAATGTCCCATGCAAAATGATAACAAGACACAATTGAAATAATAAATATTTATAAGTAAGTGGCAAAATTATTAAATTCATAAATTAAACAAATATCACACGTCGAGCAATCAAATTTATGCAATCCACTACAAAACAATATAAATGAGGATCAAGGGTCACTAAGGGGTTGTTGGTATCTGAATATCTCGTTTTAACTTTGTACTCGTTAAGAAAAGGGCCATATGCCCTTCTATCCCTTGTAATTTGATTAATGAGAATTGATGATGCTAAATCCAAAATCGACGTTTATCAAAATCACCCGAATTCTATTAGTTGCTCACACCTAAACATATATCAAATTCAGTTTAATTATATTTTAAAATACTCCAAAATATTGTATGATGCCTCAAAATAAATTAGTAAATGAAATAAATTGCAAATCGGGCCAGAACAGCGACCCGACACTGTGACCCCAACACTGGAGCCGCAACACTCGAGCACTACCCAGGCCAAAACCAATTTGCCACTTTCATTTTTGCAAGTTTTCTTCTCCAACTGTCGCTACCCAAAATAATAACATTGTAACATTGTCCAACTAAACTTTGTCCTATTATGTCTTATAAATAAGAAAACATCCCTAAACAAACCCAATATTCGAATAAATAAATACTATACCATCAGCCTTGTTTTCTTTCTCTCATATTAAAGTATTTAGCAAATCAAACAATTTAAATCATTAGCAAATTAATACATCCGATGCAATAAACAGAACCACCATTCTGGAAACTATTAAACTAATTCAATATCTATAAATCTTCTTCATTCTAACAAATCATCCTCAATTCGAAGTTCTTAATCCTTGAAAATAACTAGAGCTCTTATGCAATTAATGTGTAAAGATTTTCAATTAAAACTTAAATCGAAATTCATATTTACATTGTAATTTGGGCAATCCATAGAAATATTTGACTTTTCTCTAATAAGTTCCCTTCTTGACTTTCTCCTTAAAACCCTGAAACTCCAAATTAAAACTTAAATCGAAACTCATATTTACATTATAATTTGGGCCATCCATATACTTGACTTTTCTTTAATAAGTTTCTTTCTTGACTTTCTCCTTAAAACCCTAGAACTCCAAAAGTAAAGTGTCGATTCTGAAATATTTGATATTGTTAGTTACTTATAATTTTTAATAATTACATCTTAAGTCCTTGTAAATATACAGTATCCTAATGAGGCCCTTCGAAAAATTGGGGTTTCATTCACACAATCAATAATGTAGGGTCAAGACATGAGCTCTTGTTACACATCAGAGCCAACTTCGTTATTGTCACATCAAAAATCAATTAAATGTCCAAGATACCCTTCTCTTTATGAAAGGAGAACAAAAGAATAGGGCTGATTTAGTCATTTTAGTACTTTTTGTTGTGACAATAACGAAGTTAGATGTGACACTAACATTTGCCGTGAACTTGGGTAGATAACTACTAGTGCCAATAGCGTACAAGAGTAAAAGGGAGAGATTAAAATTATTATCCATGCATATTTACCTCCTCCTTTTTTTTTTTTGATTGGGATCAGAAACAAATATCTTATACACATGGAAGATGATGTTTTACATTACAGCATATAGAGATAACCCTGTGACTGACTCTTGATTGCCCAGAATTATGGTCCCTTGGAACTCACGAATTTTAGTCTTAAAAGAAAAGTTTACTCCAAAAAAAAATTTGTCTTAGAAAAGAAAAATGCTCTAACATGAAGCTATATATATAGATAATCTCTTAGCCTTAAAGCAAAAATGCTTTTAAAAGAAAGCCGATAAACTTTTAGACCAAGAAAAACCCTCTAACAAGAAATCATATAAACTTTTAGTCTCAAAAAAGAAAAATGCTCTAAGAAGAACGCAGATAAACTTTTCGTATTAAATTGAAAAATTCTATAACAAGAAATCAGATAAACTTTTAGTAAAAAAAAACTGTCTTAAAACTGTTAATATCCTAACATGAAACTAGAAAAACTCAATTTTAGTATTATCACGAAAAATGCACTAACGGGAAACGAGATAAACATTTAGTCTCAAAAGAAAAAATGCTCGAACAAACTGTTAGTCTTAAAAGAAAAAAAGGTAAGGATTTTCTATCAATCCCATTCTCTATTCTAATTTCCATCCATTGTTTAATTAACGACTAAAATTTCTCTATCAAAATTTATAATTATATTTAAAAGAAATTTTAGTCATTCATGAGATAGTAAAAGAAGGAATGTGATAGGAAGTGAAATTTTTAGTACCTAAATAGACAAAAAGACAAGACATATTCACACGGAGGAAATTGATCAGTTCCCCTCATTGATGAACTTTGTTGTATAGATATGGAAGAGTTTTTTTTTTGGTAAGAATGGATATGGAAGATAACATCATAAATAATTAATCTATTTGGCTAAAGTAAAGAAGACTGGGAATTCTTGATGTGTATAAGAGACAGTCGTGGGTATTACATAATCCCCTCCTCAAGCCAACCCACCACCACCTTACTTTGGAAAGTAATTGAAAAGTAAAGAGATCTCATTACTTTTGTTATTTCAATGACGAGTTATACTCACTCCACATTATGGAGTGAGTAGCGAAAACTTACTCTAGTAATTAGTACAGTAAACAGCTAAAAAAGGATTCATGTCGCCCCCTCCCAAAAAATAAAAAAGATACTAATTAAGGAGAAGATGTAAACAGCATAATGAGACCCTACAGGCTACACCTCCAAGACTTGTATATGTATTTGCCGCTCTCCTTATATATTGAAGTTAATTAGAACAAAAGAGTGTCTCTGCTTTCTATTCTTCTTTTGGGTTGCAATTCCTTTCCAAATTTCCGTTCCTATCTTGATAAATGTCTAGTTCAGCTCACTAAAGCCAGAAAAAATGAGTCATATATATCACTTATGTATATCATTCATTTTGGTTTTCTCAATGTTCTATAATATGAATATGGCTACCGGCAAAACATGCTCCGTATACATAATTCACATGGATCCTTTGCTGATACCTAAAATTTTTTCTAACCAATCTGTTTGGTATACTGCCGTAGTAAATACTGCAGTGGCTCAAAATTATCCTCCTAGCAGATCAAAATTGATTTATAGTTACTCCAATGCCATTGATGGTTTTTCTGCTCTACTTTGTCCAGAAGAGCTAGAAGCCATAAAGAAATCTAGGGGTTTTCTACACTCATTCAAAGATAGGCGTGTGAGAATGTATACAACTCATTCGCCACAGTTTCTTGGACTGAGTTACCACCATGGTGCATGGCCTGCTTCCAATTTCGGTGAGGATGTTATAATGGGTGTGGTGGATTTCGGAGTATGGCCAGAAAGTCCCAGTTTTGCTGGCATAAAATATGCCGGATGTTCCCAAGCGATGGCGAGGAGAATGTGAGAATAGTACTGCCTTTAACTCCTCAATGTGCAATAAAAAGCTGATTGGAGCTCGCTATTTTAGCAGAGGAATACTGGCAGATGATCCCAATTCCACAATTGAAATGAACTCCCCTCGGGATATTTTTGGGCATGGAACTCATGTATCATCAATAGCATTGGGAAACTATGTTGATGGTGCTGCTTATTCGTCTTACATCTTGGGAGTGGCTAGAGGCATAGCACCTCGAGCACGATTAGCTGTTTATAAGGTATTTTTTGACAACGGAACCGAGCATGGAATCAACAGCTGCTCAGATATTTTGGCAGGAATAGACCAAGCTCTTGGATACACATGTTGCTGCCTCTCCTGGATTCTCATCGGTGAACTTTAAGGTTCCTTATTCACCGATGAGAATCCATTTGCGACAGCCACATTTTCAGCCGCGGAGAAGGGGATATTTGTCTCCATGGCTGCGTCAAATAATGTCCCGCCCTCCTTACGTTCCTGTGGCAAATGCTTCAAAATATTATGGAGCATTAGAGAATGATTTCCCATGGGTTCTCACAGTGGGCGCATCCACCATCAATCTGATTGTTAAGGGACCATAATTCTGAGCAATCAATGAGTATAAGTCACAGGGTTATCTCTATATGCAGGAAAAGCAATACACGACCAAGTTCCTATTGTATATATGAACTTGTGTGAGGAGTTGAGCCAAGTCCAAAACTTCATTGTCGTGTGCCAACAAAGCAAGAATTCATCCACTGAAGCCTTACAGACTCTTGTAAGTCATGTTAATGATCGAAAGTCAAGGGGTGGAGTCTTCATAACAAATCATGTTGATCTGGGAGATATAATTGAAACTGAATTTCCAGCTCTTTTTGTTGCTCCTCATGATGGAAAAATAATTGTAGACTACATTATTAGTTCTGAGCTGCCAATAGCTCAGATGCAATTTCAACAAACATGTACCGGTACAAAACCAGCTCCATCTAAGGTGGCTTCTTTTAGTGCAAGAGGGCCATCAAGAGATTTCCCATATGTGTTGAAACCAGACCTCATAGCTCCAGGAGAACGGATCCTTGGAGCATGGAGTCAATGGGATGCCCGTTCCAGAAAAATACTTGGTGACTTTGTTCTACGAAGCGGAACATCAATGGCAGCCCCCCATGCTGCTGGAGTAGCAGCACTTTTGAAAGGGGCACATCCTGAATGGAGCCCTGCTGCAATAAGATCTGCCATGATGTACTATTATAAAATCAGTGATATAATCATGTCAACAGCACATCAAGCACAGGGAGCAACTGGCTTGCCGCTAATCTGTCTCTTTACACATCTGGGCATATCAATCCCAACATTGCTTGGATCATGGACTTTATACTGCCTGTCTCTTATACACATTAGATGTGTATAAGAGACAGCGCTATAAATCAGCTATACATCTTATCGTACATAGAATCATCACATTATACGTACCAATTGCTCACTTGCATCCCAAGACGCGCATTACATTTTTTCGTTCATTGCCTATTTCAAGAAAAAAGCAGCACGGAGTGAGTATAACCTGTCTCTTATACACATCTAGATGTGTATAAGTCACATCTTGTAGGGGATGGAAGAGCAACCTATACGGCGTTACTGACTGCACCCAGTGGATGTACAGTGACTGTGATGCCGGACAAACTAACCTTCACGAACAAATTTCAAAAGCAATCATATAATTTGTCCATAGAAGCTTCAACGCCGTTGAAGGATTTGGTGGTATATGATTACCTGAGATGGGTGGAAATTGGAGGTGAACATCAAGTTACAAGTACCATCGTGGCTACAAGCCTACATCTCTAGGGACTGTAACTGTTGTGATATTAAAATCATTTGGAAACAAGTACGTACAATGTACTCCACGGTATCTCAGCTAAATTAATCCAATTTTCATGGGACAAGATTCTGATCTCTTTGTTTTTACTTTTAATGCACGGCCAAAATAATGTTGCAATCAGACCATAAGATTCCATTTACTGTACTTTCCAAAGTAAGGTGGTGGTGGGTTGGCTTGAGCAGGGTATTATGTAATACCCACGATTTTTATTTTATTTATCTAATCTAAAATATTTAAACATAGAAGATACAATCCGTTTAGATAAATAAGGGATAAAACAAGTAGAATAGTACTTTCCTATCTCAACAATTATTTGGTGAAATACATATATAAATAACGATACACATATCTACATATCCGCAAATAACGATACACATACGTCTAGTAAGCCACTTTTGTCGGATAAGATGAATAAAAAATCGAATGTGCAATAACACACATACATGAATGCCAAGAAATCGCCGAGCAACTCAATTCAAGCAAAAGGAAGAAAGTCAGTCTTAGACGGGTATAGAGGTAAATAAGAGAGAATTTAGATAGGAGTAGAACTAAGCTTAGCAAAAGTGGTGCACCCGCCTAAGCAAGTACTGTATTTCTTTTCATTTTCTTTCGGTGGTGAAGTCATTTAAGAAGAAGTTGATTGTATATATACTATAGGATAGAATATCTTTTTTTTTTTTACGTAACACAAATATTGGGACATATCTACATATCTGCAAATAACGATACACATATCTACAAGTTACGTAAAAAAATATACTATAGGGTAGAATACCTTATTTATTTATTTTTTTTACGTAACACAAATATTGGGAATAATTTCAGCCATATTAAAGGTTAGTCTTCTTCTTATTTAGTTTGAATTAATTATTTTCGTTTTTAATTTTAGAAAATTAGATGCTTAATTATTTTAAATATTAGTTATTCACTTTATTAGATTATTTACTTATAAAGTTAGTTCAATTAATGTAAAAGTTATTATTGGTAGTTAATTTATAGAATTATTTTCTTGAAATTAAAATTAGATTTGTGTATATTAAACTAACACTACTGTTTTTTAGTATTTTATTATTGTTGGATTTTTTTTAAAAAAAAAAAGAGTAATTTGATCAGAGAGAAAGGAGATCAGAGAATAGAATTGAAGGGAGAAGAAGAAAGATAGGAGACTAGAAATCAAAAAAACAAAAAGACAATTAGTTGCAGGCATGGTGAATGACGGGAGGAAGAATATGAGATTTGATAAAATTTTTGAAACTTTTATCTTAACCTCATATTATACAATTTTACAAAGGTACTAATACTTTTATTGTGACAAATTGAGTCCTTTTGAGTTTCTAAAATTATAGATAAGCCTGGATGATTTTCGAAAGGACCCCATCAGTCCATAGAAGCTTTCTGAAATTACCAAAAAACCCTTAAAGTTTGTCAATGATTTTACATAAGTCATCCAAAATTATCTGTAAATGTTATATTAATCTAATCTTACTAACAGTTACATAAAAGCTCAAATTAGTTTTTCAAAGTTACGGTAAGACCCCGAATGGATTTCTAAATTTGTAAACTGTTCTAAAATATTTTGTTTAGCTCAAATAGAGTATAAAAAGTTTTTCAAATATTATAAATGAGTTATTAATCATAGTAAGTCTTATAAGGTTATACTAATGACTTCAAAGTACTTTTTACTACAAGAAAACTATATGATATTATAGCAAATATTATTTTTGCGAATATTAAGACAATTATAGATGTATGGAAAGATTGAGTATATAGGGAATTGTTATAGGATATTAAATAAATATCAAGCATGTACTAAGTGAAAGAAATGTGATTTTTTGATAAAAAAATCTAGTATTTGAGCAAGTATTACATAGTAACACAATAGCCAAGACAACAAGAAGACCACAACAACTTACAATTTAATATTCATAAATTGAGCTTCAATCCTGCCTATTTTCTTAAATGGTTGATTATGAATTTCCATCATAATTTGTTTTGAAATGATTATTTGATTATGAAAATCTGGATCATGTATGGCTATTTGACTTGCTTGATTTTTAAATTATAGAAATGTGATATGTGCATGATTTTGATATGTATGAAATGCATGTGACGAATGGGTAAACATTAATGGACAAAGGCTTTAAACGGACATGAAATAGTTGGTAGGGATTATAGTCCTGATTTATACTGATATACTTGTATACTGATAAACGATATCCGATAGGTTAAGTGGTTCCATAGAAATTTCTTACACACATCTAGATGTGTATAAGAGAGTAGAGATCAGTTGATAAAGGCATGCATTGTTTTGAGCATTTAAGAAAGTGTACATGATTTAGAAATGAATTTCTGATATGTCATAGATTAATTGAAAAATATATGTTATATGATTTGACATAGATGATACATGAATTTCGAAATGCAAGTTGAATTAAGACTGTGAATGAAAATGACATACGATTTGGAAAAATGATTTTGATAACTTAAACATATGCGCGTGATAGTATTACCTGTCTTTGTGAAAGTATATGTATATGTAACTTTCACTAGACAGGTAGGAATGTAAGTGCTATCTACTGGGCGATTTGATTGCTCATCCCATTCCTTATATTTTTATACAGACTAGATGAGTACAAGTACGTCATCATAGAGGATGAAGTATAGACGTACTCAAACAAAGAAGATTGTTATTTAATAATTGGATTCCACTATACTAATTTGACTTTGCATAGTCCATCTATTGATATAAGTAGAGCATGTGTGTTCGTGACACTATGTTTTAATTTATTTTATGATTTATTATTTGAATAAGTAAAAATTAGTATCCCATCCAAATTTCTTAGAGTAATATGCTGTCTCTTATTTATATTTGAAGATTATTGTATATGAATGATGCCTTGTATTCGTTGGAGTATAGTTTGATGGATACGGTGAATGATACGTGCCTGATAAGTGCGGGTTAAGTGCATGACGTACTAGGAGGTCATTGGGTTCGTGAGTACGTCTGGTGGCTCACTAAGGGAGGGGGAATGGAGGGGATTGGTGGCTGGCTGTGGAGGGTGGTTAGGGGTTCAAATTGTAAATTTAGTAAGTTAAAGTAATTTGATTCTTGACCCTAAGTTTTTCATACCTTTTTGTAAGATTTTATTTATAATTTATACTAATTTTTTATTATCTAATTTTGACCCCAAATTTTTTAGTAGTGTTAGTTTAATATAGTTGGACAATTTAATCCTTCCATAATTAATAAGAGATTAAGTCTTATAGTATATATAGCCTGTACTTTTTGAAGTTTAGTGACCTTATTAGCCACCAAAATAGTTTGGTGACTAATTCAACAATACCAGTATAATTTAGTGATTAGACAACAAACTTTTTACAAGGATAAAAAGAAAAACAATAGCTTGCAAAGTTTAATCGATGGAGTAACTATATTTATTAAGAAATATTCTTAGAGAAATTAAGATAACATGCAAATGCAATTGATGATTTAGATAACTTCCCTAACCTTGCTCACAAATTAATAAGTAAACAAATTTTACACCGTAATCAAGCTTTGTAATTTCTTAGGTTTTAGAAATTAACTCGACCCAAAGCTCAAAATTTATTTTATGATGCATGTACATATAGATGTAGATGAATATCAACTTAATCTGCTATTGTAAAGGGCCAAACTCATTATGATTCACTGGAATGCAAAAAAAAATAGGGTTAATTACACTTTACCACTTTCAGCTATAACTTATTAATTCTTTACCCCCTCAGTAACTCTAGGGATTAACATTAAAAAAAAAGAAATTAGAATAATTTTCATTTTTTTAATCGATCTAATCTTCCTCTCACATCTCCTTGGTAACAAAAAACCCTTCTCAATACTTCTTTGGCTTCTCTCTCTAAAATTCTCAAGCAACAAACGTGAATTGATGATCAAAATCAGACAATGATCAATTGATTACTGACAATTAAATTTACCTGGATAGTGCAAGCATCAGAAGTTTAAGAAAAGGTAATTTTTTTACTCTTGCAGTGAAGGTATATTTTGATTCACTAAAAAAAAAAGGCAGTTTTGAAGCTCATGCATGTATATTAGACAGAACTTTTGTGGTCTTCTTGTTAATCTTGGCTATTGTGGTCCTATGTAATATTTTTAGGTTTTTATGTCTAGGGTTTGGAATTTTTGAAGGCTTGTTGTTGTATATGATGGCTATGGTTGTGGGGTTTAAATCGGAGCTTTCGTGTTGTGTAATGGTTCCCTAGTCCTATTTTATTGTTGTTTGCCTGGGTACGATGCAAATGTTGTACTAGTTTATCATGTTGACCATGCTTGTGGGGTTTTGTGTGATGGTGTTGTTGTGGTCCCATATGCTTAGTTTAGGATTTTTATGTGTTTGTCCAATGTTGTGTGATAAAGACATGCATATTTGTGATAAAGACCATAGTATATATGTGGACTCAATAAATTAGTATATATATGGGTCCTAAATTAATAACTCTATGATTACTAAATTAGTAATTGTGTATCAATTAAATTAATACTCATACACCGATTAAGTAATTTTTTGGGATTGATTAAGTTAGTGTGTGTGTGTCTATATATATATATATATATATATATATTTGGGACATTACTAATTCTGTAATTAATAAATTAGTAACTGTATAATGATTAACTTAGTATTTGTATGTTGATTAAGTAAGTTATTGTATATACACTAATTAAATTAGTATATATGTAAGGCCTAAATTAATATTGCATGCCCTTAATTTGTTTTTCTGTTATTGCCTTCTATTACTATGAGTTTTGACTTAGAACATGGTCGTAGACTTCTCAATTCTGATAAGATTATTTTAGAAATGTTTGAAGTGAATATAAACCATAAAGTCATAGCCATTTATTCGAGAGAGGATGCCAATGGTAACAATGATGTGGATGTTAATAGGATTAACAATGATTCATTAGCATTTGTTGAAGCCAATGAGGGAGCATATCATGAGAGAGGAATAGGAGATGTAGGTCAAAATGAGATAGATTGTATGGATGGCGGTGGTGAGCAGTGTATCGAACCACCCTCCACAGCCAGCCACCAATCCCCTCCATTCCCCTTAGTCAGCCACCACCCGCCTCCTTCTTGCCTCTTTCACCAGCCCCCCCAACATAGTGTCACGAACACAGCCACTGTCTCTTACGTCATGCACTTAACCCGCACTTATCAGGCACGTATCATTCACCGTATCCATCAAACTATACTCCAACACAACCTAATTCTAGGTGGTTGACTAGAAAATTATTAGAGAACTTGCAATTGACCCATCATTAGAGTAAGAAAATTTAAGAAAACCATAAAGAATAAGTTCAATATCAACTTGTCGATATGCATTGTGTAGGGCTAAGAACAAGGCAATTAAAAACATTCAAGGTGAACATAAGCAACAATACTGTAGGTTGAGAGACTACCATGCTACGATTATTGATAGGAATCACGGATCTGTTGCCATTGTGTCACAGAAAGGTATCCAATGTATGAAAATCCTATCTTCAAGAGGATGTTTGTCATGTTTTCGCACAAAAGGAAGGCTTCATTGCTGCTTGTATGCCTTAGATAGGATTAGATGCATGTCATCTAAAATGCACAATGGGAGGGCAATTGATGGTAGTTGTTGGTAGAGATGCCAATAACCAAATGTATCATTTGGTAATTGCACTTGTTGAACCTAAATGCAGAGATAGCTGGGGCTGGTTCTGTGAAACACTTACTGATGATCCATATTGGGAAGCCACATGAGAAAGGTTGGATATTTTTATCAGATAGACAAAAGGGGCTTTGAAGATCAATTTCCAAGTGTAAAACGTAGGTTTTGTGTCAAGCATATGTATGCCAAT
Organism: Cinchona pubescens; assembly: GCA_025175665.1. NCBI lineage: Eukaryota > Viridiplantae > Streptophyta > Magnoliopsida > Gentianales > Rubiaceae > Cinchona > Cinchona pubescens. The sequence goes on from JANKKI010000227.1 coordinate 32,458, forward strand.
TTCAAACTAAAATTCAAAGATAAACAGTTATACCCTTACTCAATTATAGAGAGCACCATAAATCAAATGTTCTCATATATCTCCTTCCCACATATTGCTTAGAAATGCACTAATTTCACCAGATGCTCATGCATGATTGAGAGCAATTCTAAGCAATCTGTGGGCAAGACACACTTTCTCTCCAAGATCAAAGTGTGAACTCCTAAGCGACAACATATGTGAGTGCTTCAACCAATATATCAAAGAAGCAAGGCATGAACCTATAATGATGATGTTTAAAATGATAAGAAGGCAGGATAATGAGTAGGTTCCATGAGAAAAGATAGTGGGCAGCCAAACTATATTGTAGTATTTGCCCAGGATCATAGAGAAAGTGGAAAATTACAAGTTCAATACTAATTTAGTTAGAAAGGCACACTAATGCATTACAGCCACTATAGTCACACTTATCACAATGTTAGAGTTTGCAAAAATATTGGATGCTTATATGCTAGAAGAAGGAAACACGTGCAGAAACTTGTTTCATATACATCTAGTGGATATCAAAGGTTCAACTTTCTCTCCTCATTCACAAATGGTAATTTTTTTGTTTTTATGTTTTTTTATACACTTTGCTTCTACTCCTTAACTTACCAATCTTTTATTGTATCTAAATTCCACCACATTTAAGGCCACAACATCCTCTACCAACCAAAATGGTAAGTAATCTTTCACTTAAACTTTGAGCTAGTTATATATGTCATATAACCATAATCTTTTTCTGCCTTTTGCTTTGTGCATAGTGGACTACAAGTAGGAACAACTCAGCTTCAACCTCAGCTGACACTTTAATTGGAAGCGTAACAAGACACAAGAAAGTTGGAGTAGACATTTCTACTATTGACATTGCAAGTGGAAGTGGTGTTCAAATGGTTGTTGCTGCTTCTAGAATTGCAAGGAGTAGTGTGAACACTAATGCTATGGGGAAGGTTAGCACATCTAGAGTTGTTCAGGCATGTTTTGGCAGACTTTTATTAACTGTGACATGGTTATACTTTTGTTTAAGCATGGGATGTAATGTTTAGACTAATGTTGATTAAGATGAAAATTATTCATCTAGGCTACTGATGATATATTTTGTTGGAATTTTTAGTGTATTTAATGTCAGCTACATGTTTATTAAATCATGCTACATTTTATTAGTACAGTTCTTAATACATCTAGATGATCTTAAAGCCCCTTTTGTCTATCCCTAAAACTTTTTGCTTATACCATCTTAAATATATTCAAATGTGAATATAATAACTATAAATTATGTGTTTTTCCAAAAACTACTAGATTGCTTCTTTAAGAGCTCTTGCTTTTCAGCTAAAGATGCACAATTTTTTGCTTTTAAACCTCACATTTTGCCTAAATGTCATTTTTCAAATTCCATTTCTAACTCATCATGCTTTCCTATGCCAGTATCTCAAACTTTCTTTTGTCTCCTTAATTCTTGATGATAATATCTTGCCAATGGTTGCTTTTCCCCTATCACAAACTTTAGGATCTACCCACATACTTTTTCAGTCCACCAAAAAAAAAAGTTAAAAAATTTTAGAGAATCTATCAAAAATTTTACTCAAAACCCATAAAATTTCAAAAGGGTTTTAACCTAGTAATTAGAGCAGTCAATGAATTTCCTTCCAGGGTTTTCTTTGCTCTATGAAGTACCAATAAAAGCTACAATTCCACATTTGCATCTTGGTGATCTTATGTGTGGGTAGATTTCTGTCTCTTATACACATCTAGATGTGTATAAGAGACAGACTTAGGTAACAAACTGTCTCTTCCTACACATCTAGAAGTGTATAAGAAATGGAAAAAAAAAAGTGTTAACAAAGTGAGGAAAATGAAAAACAAAAAACATGCTAAAATGAGGGGGAAGGAGATAATGAGAACTTTGAAATTATGGTGCTCTCCTTAATTGGTTAGTAAGGGTATTTCCATCCAAAAAATTCAGCAGATCTAAAGAAGGCAGCATCACTTTAATTTAAATTTGTAACGATAAGATTGCTGAGCTGTCTTAACAAATGGACTAAAGTGTTCAAAAAATAACGTTAAGGGGGAAAAGTGTTAGTAAAGCGATAGTGGAAGGGGGTAAAGTCTAATTAACCAAAGAAAATAATTGTAGATTGTAGAATTCTAGTTGTATAGACCAATCGCTACCTAATAGACTGATCAACTTTACTTGTCAGTTCTGATTATGAAAGGCCCAACAATAAAACATTACTTCTAAATTGGATCACTAATTTTAGAGCAAGTTCTTGGGTCTAATCTAGCTCTGTCTTTCTATTTTTTATGAATCTTATGACACGCAATAATCTCTATTTCTTTCACAAGAATCCCGATGATCCACCTTCCAAGACCTAACCTCACCCCAAAATCCAATCTTTTCTTTGTTAGAATGTTAAACGAAATGGGAGAAATTGTGTGTATTGATCAATATTACCATAACCTATATTTATAGGTTTATAGTTACAATGAATTTAGACTATACTTCATGAAATTAGACACTAACTAATAAGATAACTATACATAAATTTAGGCACTAATCAAAAATATAATTATACAATGAATCTAGACAATCATTATAATGAACCTACACATTAACAACCCCATCAAACTCAAGGTGGTTGTGAAGAAACCAACTAGAGTTTGCAAGTGAGATCATGAAATTGGTCAGGAATAAGAGCTTTAGTAAAAATATCGCAGTTTGATCCCATGAGGAAACGAGCGATCACCTGACACCATGGATAAGTTGTTGTCGTACAAAATGGCAATCAATCTCAATATGTTTTGCGCATTCATAAAAGACATCATTGTGAGCAATTTGTATAGCACTGCGATTATTACAATAGAAAGTAGTGTAGATTGAAGAACAACACCCATATCCTCAAGTAACCAATGAAACCAAATTAGTTCTTGTGAAGTATCACCTAAAGCACGATATTATGTTTTATAACTGACAGTGGGTAGTGACAAATTGCTTTTTGCTGCACCAAGAGATCAAAGAATATCCTAAAAAAATAAAATCCTGTAGTAGATCGTCGATCAGTAGGATCCCCTACCCAATTAGCATCAGAGTATGCACATAATTCAAGTGAAAAATGTGCAAAAAAAATTAAGCATGAAACATATTGCCTTTGACATAGCGAAGAATCCAAAGAACTGCTATATAATGGGTAGAATGAGGTGCACTCATAAGTTGACTAACGGTATGAACTGCATAAGCAATGTCGGGGTGAGTGACTGCCATAAAGATAAGACTATCAACCAATTGAGGATAGCAAGTAAGATCATCTAACAATGAACCATCCAATGGAGTGAGATGAGTGTTTGGTTCAATAGGAGTAGAGACAATCTTAGAATCGGTCAAACCAACACGAGTTAAGAGATTAGATGTATATTTAGCTTGAGACAAGTAATAACTATTGGCATTAGAGGATACCTCAAGACCCAAAAAGTAGCTAAGTGAACCAAAATCTTTCATTTCAAAATGTTGACTTAAGAGATTGCTTGACCTGTTGGATACTAGAGATCTCATCTCATCTTATAACCATATCATGGTTCCTGCTCTCTTTATTCGGCGGACAGCCAATGGTACTATCTTATTACTTAAAGATAGCAGGATCTTATGAGATCTAGAAGAGAAATCCAACCAAGCAATGTAGAATGGAATTTAGAAGAAAACCAACTTATGAGTGAGCCTGTTTAAATGTCTATAATGCACAACGAATACGATTGGATGGATAAGAAACAGATTCTAACATGGTATCAAAGCCATATTATAAACTTCTTCTTGAGATTACAATTGAGGAATGCGTTTTTGACATATATTTGATAAAGGGACCAATAAAGAATAGCAGCGATGGCAACAAGTGCACGAAAAGGTGTAAGGCGAGCAACGGGAACAAAAGTTTTCTCATAGTCAATCTTGTACTCAGGGGATGTATACGGTTGACCTTGTTGCTGTGCGTTATATCACTTAATAGAACTATCAGAACGAGTCTTGATTTTGTACATCCATTTACACCCAATTATAGTTTTGCCATAGGATAAGTCAACCAAATCCCATGTATGGACATGTGCCAAAGCATCTAATTCCTGTTGCATAGCTTTTTGCCACAAAGGGTTAGAGAGCCTCATGAAAAGATTAGGGCTCATATAGGGAAGTAAGAGCAGGATAATAATGATAATCTTGTAAATGAGAAGGAAGAACCCTTACCTAAGTAGAATGACGTGGGAAATGAGGATGTTGTAGAGCAGAAGGCTCAATGGAATCAAAACTGAATAGTACATCTAGATGTGTATAAGAGACAGCAAATGAATTATCTGATACAGGTTACTTCTAACCTGTATTAGATAATTCTATTTGGGAAAAGATTGATTAATTCATCTTTGAAGAAACGGGAAAACTAGTTGAAGGAATGTCCTAAAGCTGTCTCTTATACACATCTAGATGTGTATAAGAGACAGACATAAGGGTTACCGTTGTTATGATCATGTGACTAAACGTCTTAGGATATCTCATGTCTTTGTTACTGTCTCTTATACACAATCTAGATGTGTTCAAGTGGTTGGCTGCAAAACAAAACAAGTGCAGCTAAAAACTTTGAGTGATTGATATTTAGGAGGCTTACCATGCAAACACTCATAAGGTGATTGATTTTGGATAACTGGAGAGGGGACTCGATTTATAGTATAAACAACAGTAAGAGTAGCTTCATCCTAAAATGGTTCAGGAATATTTGTAGAAACCAAAAGTGTTCGAGTGGTATCTAAAATGTGTTTATGTTTGATGAATCAATGTATTCACCAACATTATCAGAACAGAAAATTTTGATGACTTTAGAAAATTGAGTTTTAACCATATTTTTAAATTCATGATACATGTGTAAGACTTGGGATCTTCGTTCCATTAAATAAATCTAAGTAAAACGGGAAAAGTTATCAACAAAGATAACAAAATAACGAGATCTACCCATAGTAATTCTAGGAGGTGGACCCCAAATTTCTAAATTAGAATGCATTATTTTAAAAGGTTAGGAAGGAATAGAATCACTTAAGTAAAATGGTAAAGCATGTTGCTTATTAAGTTGGCATGAAACACAATCAAATGATTCATTTTTGACATGACCTAAATAACCAGTAGAAATTAGTTGGCGAACACGAGATAAGGATGCATGACCTAAACGAGAATGCCAAAGTTGAAGTGATGTGACATGGCTAGCTTGAGCAACTACAGTAGATGAAGAAGGTAAGTGTAACGAGGTTAGGAGAAATAGACGACAATTTTTGATGGTCCCAACTCCTCCTAGTTTTATGATCTGAATAACACAACCTTTCTTAGAAAAATAAATATCAAGATCAAGATCACAAAGTTGACCCACTAAAAGTAAATTATATGTGAATTTCGCACAAGTACCAAAAATTGTCAAATTTGAGGTCGAGATAGAACCACGATGACTAATACTTAAAGAAGATCCATTAGCGGTATGAATGATGGAAAATTAAGCCATCTAGATGAGTATAAGAGACAGCTCATACATTCGAATCAGTAAGCCAAGAACTATTACCTGATGTGCCAGAAAAAGATGACGAAGATAAGGAATCTCGATGAGATTAACCTGATTGACAATCTTTACAAGGTCAGACATAGATAGAATGAATGTATGAGTATCCATTGTAGTTTTGCGAAAATTCAAGAACCAATGTAGTCTGAAAAAGGAGTAATATGAAGGCAGTCGAACTAATATTCTAAGAAGTTATAAACGGAATGATACTGTATAATTTAGAAAATGGAATAATACCGTAAAGTTAATAATATGGCTTTGATACCATGTTAGAATGGTAAATAGAATTGAGGAAAATTATGAAAATTGATCAATGATACAATAGCCTATATTTATAGGCTTATAGTTACATTGAATTTAAACTATGCAATAAACATAGACACTAGCTAATAAGGTAACTATACATAAATTTAGACACTAATCAAGAATCCTGTAATTATACAATGAATTTAGACAATCACTATAATGAACTTAAACATTAACATTCTTTTTCTTTTTTCTTTTTTCTTTTTTTATCAAATTTCTAATTGGAAAATCCAATACACATAAGAGAAAATTCCCCTCCATCTCATGTTTAGAGTACTCTACGAAGAAGAAAAAACTCGAGACACCATTAAGTTGAGCTCAGTGAAGTGGAAGCTTTCGGCAGAAAAGAATAAAGATGAGAGGGGTGTAGGTGTTGGTGGGCCCATAAAATTTGTGATGCTAGGATTTTTGTCGTCTCTTGTAAGGGTAGTATGGGAATTAAAATTTGTTGTGGCAATATCATTGTCCTTGAACTTTTGTTGATATAGTATTTTACCCCCATGCAACTCACATGACATTAATGGGGGTTGACTAACGGAGAGTATACACCCTAGATCATACTTTGCCACAACTCGTATTTTTCCATCAACCGTATACATCCCCTTTCTCCCTTAACTACCTTCTACCACCAACCAAACCTTATCTCAACCAACCCCAACCCATCCTCCATTCCCAACCCTTTTATCCCACTCAAATCCAACCCCAGCACTTCCTCTACCCAAGTCTCGACACCCCCTGCCCTCCACAACCCAACCCTCCACCCCTAGATCCTTCCTTACCCCAACCTAAACTGCCATACACATTCTTCCCTGTCTAAGATACAAACCTACCACTCCCATCCCTTCTCCACCCCACCCCACCCCACCCCATCCTGTGAAGTAGGATCAAATTCTAAATTTAATAAATTACATCTATTTAATTATTGTAGACAAAATTTTTTACCCATGTCTAGTAAAACCTCACTTGTAATTTATACTTATTTTTTATCATCTAATTTTGACTAACTCAAATTTTTTTGTTAATGTTAGTTGACTGTAGTTCGACAAATTTTCTCGAAATACAGTCAGGTGACAACCACGTCTTAGGATAATGGAAACTTAACCCTAATTTTGCCACCACATGCTTCCCTTCCCTTGATCCAAACCTACCACTCCCATCCCTTCCCCACCCCACCCCACAGGATCAAATTATACATTTAATAAATTAAAATTATTTAATTTTGTACCCAAAATTTTTTACATTTTCTAGTAAAACCTCACTTGTAATTTATACTTATTTTTTATCATCTAATTTTGACCTCAAATTTTTTTGTTAATGTTAGTTGATGTAGTTCAACAAAAATACTCTAGACGAGATGCATGCATGTGTTTGACTAATGGAAACATAACTCTTGAAATTGATGGAATCCACGTGATTATTATTTTAGTTTTAAATGTTGAGTCACCTTTTTGGCTACTAAAAAAATTTAATCACTAAAATAATAATCACACCATAGTTTCTGATCAAATAGGTGATGTGTATAGTACTTTACTCTTTATTCCATGGAGATCCTGGAATTACTAAGAATAAATTGCATATTGATGTGCGAAAAGCCGAGATATTGGCATTGGGAAACCGATTGGGCAATAACTGACGTGGCCGAATTGGCCGCTTGACTGGGCAATGGTCTAGCTAATTTAAATCGTTTGGAAGTTAGCCCAGATCTCTCGGGACGGTAATTGTTGTCAAGTTAAATCCATTTGGAAATAAACAAAAGTTAAGAGGGAATCCCAGGATTTACAGAGAATTATTTTGTTATTTTTAAATTTTGTACAGTATAATATTTTAATATATAAATTTTTAAAATATTATCGAATAAATTTAAATGTAAATTTTTTATCAAAACAAACAATTTCTAGTGAATATCACATCTTCTTTCCATCAAAGGCCACATTTATTACCCCCTCCCTTACTCCCCTTTAATTTTATCGTTACGAACCAAACTTTGTTAAATATCTCAAAAAAGGTAGTAATTTTTATTATGATGAATTATATCTCTAAAGTGACAAATTTTTTTTTTTTTATTTTAGACCAATTTCACTTACATCCGTTATATTTAGCGTTGAGATGCCTAACACCCTTACGGTTTAAAAAAATTTGTGTTTTGGGGTGGAGTGAAATATGAAGGATTCAACTAACTTTAGACTTTTTCCACGTGAAACAGATCTTTTGTACAATTTACATTGATTTAATTTCATTTTTCGAAAAATATAAGAAGTGTTAGCATAAATCACTATATAGAAACTTAAGGAGGCCGAAAAGTAAAATAACTTCAATAAAAAAATTTCAAAATTCAATTGATTCATCAAAAAAATCAAGCATAAACAAAATGGATGGTAAAATTTATTTTATATATATGCATTCAAAATGAACAAATTGATCTTTACGCAGTAATAACTTATACGTTGGACGAGGAAGATAGATATGAAATAGTCAACATTGACACAATGTATAATATTTGAAAATAAGTAAATAATGACGAATTAAAAATGTCCTGTTTAATTCGTATTTAAAAATTAAAATCTTAATAAAAATTATAAATTTTATTATCAATATAAATTTATGTAATTCCCGTTCAAATATATATTGAAATAAGTTGTTGTATATTAATTTGAAGTATTAATTTATCACTATATACAAGTCTCACACAACTAGGGTAGGTGGAGTTGGAGGTGGAGGTGGGGGTGGAGTCTCGATTACACAGTAAGCATAAAAGTCGCAAGAAAGCTGGCAACGTTTCAAGGTGGGCCAACAATATTTACAACAGCACCATTCAGTGACCCCACCATTTTCCTTTTTCTTGCATACAGCTGGGACTTCCCTTCGCTTAATTTCCCCATATATATTATCAGTATTGCTGCTCAATTTTCTAACCTGAGCTTTTGGCAACATAGTCCCTTCAAATTCACCGCTTGTTTCACCTATAAATTAATTTGATAAAGTCAGAAAATAATAATAATAATAATAATACAAAAAGACAAACACGGTAAAGAAAATTGATATGAAAATATGGGTCGAGACTTTCTTTCAACAATTATGGTTGCACGTAACTAAGATAAAAGGGCACTGTTTTAATTTTGTAACAGCAGCGTCTTGTGGTCTCATCGCGTATCTAATTGAATTGCGATACATATGTCATCCGATCTAAATCATTGATTTCAAAATTTAATATTTTTTTTAAAAAAAGAAAAAAATATTTACGAATCAAATTAGGGCCGATCATATTATTTACAATTAATTAAAAAAAAATTATATGGCTTGAATTTATAGTACTTTGATTTATATTAAAACACGTCACCTACTTGTGTAATATTGAGTGATGTGTTTCAATATAAATAAAGGAGTTCATGACACCCATCCATGTAAGAATTTTCCTAACTAGTATGGCTGCAGTTAAAAAAATTCGAATTTTCTAGCAACGGCCCTCATCTGGATGCAGGAATTCTTGATGCAACTAAAATTAAAACCAAGAAAAAGATATAAAGAGAACCTACATGTGTGAGGATTCAAAAGCAAGAGAAAAATAACAGAAAATAGGGCTAGAAGAGGACAAGGAATTTGGAAGTTGCCATGTATGATGAGTGAATAGCTGCAAATAATACAAGACTAAGTGGAGGTATTTATAGTAAATTTTACAGAATAAAAAAATAATGATAAATCGCATATTCGGAAAAAAAAAATCGAACAATAAATAGTAGTCTGTTTCTTGGTTGGAGCCTCATTTATTATGGAAAATTAATACTTCATTTATTACATATATTTAGTCTTCCATAATTGGAAGAAAAAATATTGACTCAACAACCTATTCCTCGAACGTGGAATATAGTTAATTTGAAAAAATATTACAGAGGAATTTAAATAAAATAAATTGTTTTTATTCATCTTCGGTCAAAACAGTTTTTAATACATTATCCTCTGCAACAAGGTTCTATGAACATATCACCTAACTCGATAATCAGAGCCCTATCTACATTCTTATTATAATAAGAGAAATCTAAAGAAAAGTCCGAATGCTTCTTCTTGACTTCCTTTAAGGCTTCTCTGAATGTATAAGGCACAAGTTTGTTGACAAAATGTCATGAAATTATTTCTCAGGGCCGAGGAGCCTAAGTACTGGTTGACATGCTAAACTAACAAAGAAGAAGAAGACGCTGTTTGTTCAAATTTTAGCTGATCAATTTCTGACTTCAGCTTATCAGTTTCTTCTTGCTTTGATTTAAGTGCGATTAAATCGACAAGCCGCTCCTCTTAAATCTTCTAGCTCTTTTCCTTGAGTATCCTATTCTGAAGAAGAAGACGTGCTAGTAGCATGCGAGAGTGAAGTTGTTGTTTTAAAGATGTCTCACTTGCGATTGATTTTTGAAGCATTTCCATCAGTTGTCCAACTTGTCTTTCTAACCTCAGACAACGATGATATTCCTCGCTCGGCTGTAAGATCAAAAAAAATTTAAAAAAACTTTCGGTGTAAAAAGATTGAGCAGCCTTAGATTACAAGTGGGTGGTGGGAAGATCGGCCACATATGCCTGATCTTGTTCTATGAATGCATTATTGAGCCAGTCATTAGCCACCCGAGCATGTTGGCTACAATCGTTCACGGTTAAAGACCACAAAGGGCTGAAAGGAACGGTCTCGAGGTCACACTCAATATTCCTGATCGGCTGAACTGTCCTAGCCGTCCAAGAAAGATTTTGGGAATCGTTCGATTTTCACTCTTCCTCAGGAGTCCAGTCTCGAGCCCTGGCTCATATAATGCATTTATCTTACCTGGAACACAAAAAGTCCTAGGCTTATATGACCAAGAACAGAATAACCCACTAGAAACTAATAGAACAGAAGAAGTAGTTCAGATCTTATACACATCTGAAGAATATAAGAAGAATAAGAGGTTTCTCTTCTCTTACGCTGACGAGCAACCAGGGGAGGAATAACGTTAGTATCCTCTCCCTCAGTCTCTTCCATCGAAGGTAATCTAAACCTCTTTATCTTCGGTATGGCTGCAACAGGAATAGCAGCCGGTGCTTTTCCCTTCTCAGCAGTTGAACTACTGGCATTTTTCACACCTTGAGAAGATGAAGCGAAATGATCCACTATCTGCACAGGCTTAGGAATAGTAGAGCGAACCCTTTTCAGTCAAAAGAGATAAAATTGATTTCACCGAGGTTCCTGATCAAAGAAACAAAGAAATGGTGGATCAAAAGAGCATAAATCATAAACATATATAAAATCTCAAAGAAGAATACTTACGTCCATTATAGTTTTCGGGGAGAGCCACTCCTTCAATCAGACCCTTGGACTAGCAAATTATGGTCAAGTACGAAGTTCTTACCCCAAAAGTATGGGTTAACCGGATTGATCAATTCTAGTCTCCCCAAGATAAGATTCGGAGTCCAGCTCTCCTAAAGGGTCCGAATAGGGGTTTCGATTCGAAAATGACCACTTTGTTTTGACTTTTTCCATATCAACCTGAGCAAAAAAAAAAAGAAATTGGACTTCTAATTCTTTATTGAGCTTGGCATATCGAAATGTATGCTGCTCTCTTTGAACGACCGGTAAAATAATAAACGATTTTTCTTGCCCTGTACCACTTTGTAGAAACATCTAATGTTTCGTGTGCAGAAGCTCTGATGTCTAAATATTTACATATCAAGGCGTAGGCAGCAAGAAGTCAGAATGAATTTGGCATTAGCTGAGACAAACAGATGCCAAAGAAGGAACAAAGAGATAGAATAATCTCACTTAATGAAAACCGAAGACCCACCCTAAGTTGATCTTCAAAGATAGTAACAAATTCTTCAGGAGGGCTATGTGCTCTATCCCCTTCGTTAGGAATTTGGATAGCGACGGTAGCAGGACTAGTTCTGTCTCTTATACAGATAAGAAATGTTATCAACTTGAAGAGTAGATTTAATATTAGGTCTACCGACCATACTTCCTGTCACTGAGAATATACCTTTCAAATTAACTATATTCCACGTTCGAGGAATAGGTTCTCTAGTACCTGTCTCTTATACACATCTAGATGTGTATAAGAGACAGATGTAGATAATCGCTGTCTTAGCTTCATCTAGATGTGTATAAGAGACAGACTTGAAAAGTGGTAGTGGGCTTGAATTAACTGCCACCGCATTAAATGTTCCTAATAATTAAGGCACATCCTTCATAAAAAATCATGCAACCATGACGTATCAAATATGATACAAGTGATGGTTCTCCCACGATCATAAAGAGCAAAGGTCAATCTACCGGAATACTCGAAGTGATTAGCCGAAGTCAAGATGTGTAAAGCGACAGACAGTCGCAAGTGGCGTTAAGTCCCTAATTTGATGACATAAATTAAATGTCGACTTGACGAAGTGCACAAGTAGTCATTTTCCATTGCGAACATGCTCGATCAGAGAGAGAATTTGAAGATTGTCAAGTTGTTTAAAGAAGCAATTCATACAAAAAAAAAAAATAATAACAATAATGTTCTGAACAAGCTATTGATCGGAGAATAGAATTCAAAGAATAGCAAGTTCTTTATTGAAGAATAACTTAAGGAAACAATGGTGATTCGAACATATCATGGCTCAAAAAAAAATTTATAAGGATCTTAGAACAGATTATCAGATTATTACATAGCATTGAGAAATACAAAGAAAACAAAGGAATACACATCTAATGTTATTTTATTACATTAGAAGGAAAGTAGAAGGTCCTATTTTACTTCTGTTGATATGTTCACTTGATCTCTGAAGGGTTTTCAACTAATGTAGAGGTTCTTGTTACATCTTGATCACCAAAATGGAGAAAAGTTAGAGGATCTACATCAAAAAATTTTGCACTGAAAGAGAAGCAAGGTCTACTATTCATACTATCTACCAAATCTGATATATTTACCTCTTGCAGATGTCTTCTTCCCAACTCTGTCTCTTATGCCACATCTAGCCGAGGGGCCTTAAAAATCAAAGATTTCTTCATCGAAAGAAAGCTCAGAAAATTGTGCTTTAATGTCACTTAAGGCTTTACTAAAACCTGCCTAAGCACTCACAGTACAAAATTTCCCAAGGTCTTCTCATAGAGCATCGAACATCAGATAAGAATTCACACTCTAAAGTTGAAGCTTTTCCTTCATATTCTTAATGGATGATAAATAATGTGAAATCTCATTACGAGTTTCTCAACTTTAGATGGCGAGTCTGTCTCTTATACACATCTAGACTGTGTATAAGAGACAGCTATTGATGAGCCCTAATTAAAGTTGGGATTCGGCGAGAATGAAGGGCTTGAAATTCTTGTTGTTTAAGAGCAAATTGTGCTTCAACATCGGATTTTTTCCTATGAAGCCTCTCTTTGTATGGACTTTTGGCTTCTTGACCAAGACCTGCAATGAACAAAATACCTGTCTCTTATACATCATCTAGACACGTATCAATATCTTCTCTATGTGCTATATCTAGGATATCTTATCTATTGCTAGGTGTTAGAGCTGTCTCTTATACCCATCTACCTGTCTCTTATACACATCTCTATTCGGACAGGCATCAGCCTCTACATTGTCCCCGCTCAAAAATGCTGCAAAAATATGGTCAATTATTTTTTTTAGAATTACAGATACACTCACCATCTAGAATCGGCCATTTCAGCACAAACCGATATGCATCCAAAGAAGACGATGCTGGGGGCTCCTTTCAAAGGATTCGTTAACTATTACAAGTTTTCCCGTGAAGAATCTAAATTAATTATTAAATAGGATGTTCCAAATTAAGAGGAGCTCAAAGCTTGAGCGTCTATCGTCTCGATACACATCTGTGAAGCCTTTCGTTTCTTACTAGTTATTACCTCTTGAGGAGATGGTTCAGATCCACCCTCGGCTTGAATTTCTGGGACTTTAACCTCAGAATTTCCTGAATTCGCTCCATCCACAGAAGGTTGAATCGCTGGGTTTGTTGGTTTTTGGGCCCTTCTTAGGATTTTCTTAGAGCCTTGGCCACCCAGCATCACCGATCCCAGGTCAAATTTATCTTTTATAGGGGCATTTTTGGTAGATCCTTGTCTCTATTCAGTAGCCATAATTTCTTGAAGGAACGGGGATTTCTGGAGAACAAAGAAGATTTCTGTAGGCAAAGAGATTGCTGGAAAAGTTTGGATAAATTTGTGATAAAACAATTCGAAATTTAAAAATATACTCAATAGGTATCAGGAAGTGACGTTTGGTAAAAAGTACAACCACTGCATTTAATGAGAATGCCTCAAAAGACGTGATGATTAAAATATATCGATGTAAATTCAATCTTTGATTCAAAAATACATCGAGGGGGTTTATGACGACTCCAGAAGTTGCTGTCGGGTCAGAATAGTGGATACGTGACAATATTTTCCGATCTTCCGACTAGAAATGAAGGATATGAACAGATAGTTACTCAGAGGCTTGACATACACAGCTAGCATTTGATCATAAAGATCGACATAAGTAGGTCGGTTTCCTGATAGCTCGATAGGTCGGTCTCTCAGTAGTTCAGAAGGTCGGAGATGTAATGATAAGTTTGGTAGTTCGGTAGGTTGTAATGTAACAGTAAAACAACACTGTCCCACTATCCCATAAATTGTATGATACGAAAATTGTTCGGTATCGCACAAAAGAAATGTAGATAAGAAATATACATTACTAACATATCTGATCTTCCTCTACAATTTCACGAAAACCTCTCTTGAGTTCTAATCACCGATTATCTACATTTCTTTTGTGCGATACCGAACAATTTTCGTATCATCAGTTTCTATCTAATATCTGAGCTTTATTGCTGAAGCTAACCACTCCAGTAACCATTTGACATTTGTATCTCTATAGTTGAAAATCAACATTTGCGTTCTTAGAAGAGTATCAAGAGCATACAGTTTGATAGAAAACAAGGTAGCTCGGCTTGCTTTTCTTGGCTTCGGCCTATTGAATGATATAGTTTTAGAATTTAAGTTGAATGTAGGACCTATTGATGTCTTAAACATGTCTCTCTATTCAACTTTGGCCCCATTCTTTGAGCCCAAGAGAAGTTTCTTGGTTCGGTATCAACTAATTTCTTCTAGCTAGATTTGGTGATTCCATGAATTTTTTTGTATGTCAAAACTTCACATTCGGAGCCCTGGTTCCGTTATTGCTTGTTGTACCCGTATGTATTTGAATTTGTTGGCAAGGATTCGACTGAACCAACAAGTCTTGAAGCTTTAAGAACTTGACTTTCTTTAATCAGTTGTGAGCCGTGGCCAAATGAGTTCAACTCTAGCCAATACATGTGAGCCTCTATATGAGAAATTTGCTTGCATTTTCAAGCCTCATCCAGGACTTTTGCAGTCCTTTTGAAGATGAATTGTCTCCTTGCGATCTAGCATGTGTATGATTGCCAGAATAACATTTGTTTTTGCTTAAATGACATCCACATTTATTCTTAGATAAAAAATATTGAGTACTTGTCTAGTCTTTCTTGAAGAATCCCTTGAAATGTGAACTCTGAAGTTGCCCAAATTAACTTTATAAAATTGCTTGGATTCAATTCTTCGCCACTTTAGCTCAAATCCGTCTTGATGCGGTCTTCGACCTCAGATTGTTTGCGACCAATTTGTTTTGCCTTCAGCCAGTTTTGCCTCGATTATAGTCGATTTACTTGGGCTTCGACGCCACATTGAGTATTGTTCATCCGGTGTCACTAATAAACGAGGCTCGATGTCAATAAAGCTTGGCTGAGTTTAAGATCATCATGACCATGTTCGACTGTCCAACTTTAATTAGGGCTCATCAATAGTGTTGCTCAGTCTCATCTTGCATTTGCAAATGAGACCAAAGAGATTAAACTCTTATTAATCGAAATTTATATTCTGGTCGTCTCTAATTCCCTGAACCTTATCAAATGGGTTGTTCAAGCACTAGTTAACTTTAGTTAACTCATGCTGCAGTTTAGTGCCTCGATGCACCTTGCTCGTTGCTATGTTGACTCCAGAAGAGTAGTTTTAATTGATTGAAATTGCATCAGATTAGACAATGACAGTTGAGTTTCCTTTTAGCGACTTCAGCCAAACGAGTTTGGCTTTAGCCAAATCGCTTCAACTTGGGGCATGACCTCTTTTATTTAATATTTAGACTCATAAGCCTCTTTCAATCATGTTGGGCTAGCAGTCCCCCCTCCTTTCTTTTTTTGAATATGTTCCAGACCTCTTAAGCATTTCGGCTGGTCAAAGTGGCTCATATATTTAAGGGGGATTACTAGGTCTCAGCCCTCCTATCACTCATACTTTTTTCTTTCATTTTATTTTTCTTATTATTTCGAACCTGATCCGAACCTCTTTAGTACATCGGCGGGTCGGAGCGGCTCATCCTATATTTGAGGAGGAACCTCTAGGTCTTTTCCTTTTTTTTTTTTTTTTTTGTTGAGTTTGAACCTTTGCCACTTGAGCACATCAACGGGCTTAGGTAGCTTAAGGGATAGGACTCTTTCCTTTTTTTTTTTTCTTTTTAGGAAGGGTCGTGAGTTCGATTCCCATAGATGACGCCAAATGATGAGTATAAAATTTGGAGAGAAAGAATGAGTAAGAGTAGGAGAGAAATGGAGGTGGCATAACTTCCCCATTGTTAGGAGTGATACATCATTTATAGATTTTACATGAGTCTTAACAATTTTACATGGGTTTTGGCCAATATAGCCTAAACTACTCATGTGTGTAATTACATTCATACCCTTAATGAGTTTGACAAATAGTACAATCATCTAGAGTGCAATATTTAGCATCATCATTCTCATTAATCAAATTACAACTGATATAATTCAAGGAAAAGAGAGATGGCGAAAAGAAGGAAAACTCAAAGAAAGAAACATTGTGTGCCTTGGATGGATTTGATTTAAAATCCTAATCTACAATAAATTATTCAAACAAGTTAATTGATTTAGTTGTAGATTTCAAATCTACCAACAAGTGGAGAGTGTGATTTTAATAGTTAAATGAGTAAATTTAAAATTCACCCAAATTTCGTGTCATTTTAAATCCACACAATTCAAATTCATTTATTTCAAATTCTTCTTTCAATTCAAATCTACTCATCCAAACGTAATGAAAGAGAATTGAGAGAGCTCAACTGAGTAAAACACTGGTCGGCATCAAAATGAAAAGTATCAGCTAATCTGGAGGCGTATCACCTCTTTTACAAGTAATAGGAGAAATGTTTTATTATTTAAATTGTATTTTATTGTCAATAATTAACTTTTTGTCTAAGCTAATAGAATTTATATGGTTAGGCCATCTAGAACCTCTGATTGCTTGCTCAAACATGCAATTCTTCCTTCCGGACATGATCAAATCTTCTTTCCAATTAGGACCATTTCAAAATAAATGAATATAAACAAGTCGAATATTCTAATATTCAAGTTTGTTTAATTATTTTAATCAAGTTTGAAATTCAATTTACAGGATGATTTGTGTATCTTCATGCCGAACTCAAATGAAATTTTATTGAGCCGAACTCAAGTTGAACTAAGTAGTTTGGTATTTTTACATGTAAATTTAAAATTTTTAACTTTAGAGTCTCTTATACTGATCTACAAAAATTTAAGAACGCTAAATTTAGTTCAAATTTGCCTTGATTATTGACGAATAAAATTTGGACGAGCTTATACCGAATTGAGTTCAATTCGAGGATGAGTAATTTGAACTCATTTATAACCTTACTATGAGGGGACATTTTTTTTAAAATTATTTTGGACGCGAAATTTCCCTTACTTTCCCTATATTTAGTGTCAAGACAGTAGCACCCTTACGGTTTGAAAATGTTTGTATTTTGGGGTTAAGTAAAAGATGAAAGGATGGAATTAACTTCTCATCAAATGAATCAAATTGATTAATTTTCAAATATGAACTTATCCCCATTGTAGCTTTGACTTTCTATTAACAGTGTATTTACATAAAATGACAACTTAATAAAATTATTGATGTATTATTATATTTGTGAAAGAATGAACGAAATTTGACATAGTATATAAAATTGGAAGTATTGATTATTTAATATTATAATTTTGTCACATAAATTGATATTAACGAGTGACTTTAAATTTATGATCTTATAAATTATTTTCTATTATTTTCCTTCTATGAAATGGATTGAATTAAGTCGCTTTGAGATCTCCACTGAAACGCACAGTCCTACTTAAACTATTTCTACGAATATGAATTCAATTAAATTGAACTTATGAATGGAAATGAATGTGTAGGTCGCTAAAATGGACAAAATACGTAATGAACATATTTGTAAGAAAATTCGAGTAAGCACCTATTGATGAGAAGATGAGAAAACACATTTAAAGTGATTAGGTCATGTGTTAACACGCTAATAGAAGCATGTCGGCAAGTAGATTTTAGATAGAATAATTAATATAAGAGGGTAGGGAGAGATCGAAAAGACTTGGTGAGTAACATAAGAAAGATATAGTTAAATCTAAGAATTAATGATGATATGATCCATGATAGAATCGATAGCGTAATGGATTAATAGAACCACTCTACTTAGTTATAATAAGGCTTAGTTTGTTTATAAATGGAATTTAAGAGAGCACTGCCGCAAATTTTTCTTCAGTTTTCTATCAAGTCTATATCCAGCCAGATGATTAACCGTAACATAGCATAAATCCTGATTTCTTAAGGAGTAATCTGATTCACAATTCCGAAATCAAACATTCTTTTTTCTTTGAATTCAGGGTGTAAATGAGATTAATTTCATAACATTTTTTTTTTCAATGAATTCAGCCATTTGGCTTAATCCTAATGACTTGATGCGTAATGGAGTTGGTAGAAAACTCAACTTCGCTGAAATTAAGGTCATTTTCAGCAGCTCAATCTGTCACGTTCGCTTCTTGAGTTCCACGACTACCGTGTCGTCACTTTTTTTTCCAGAGGATATAAAGTTAAAAATTATCAAATCTCTAATACGAAAACTTTACAAACACTTGTAAAATGGTTATACAATGAGATAGAGTAAAATACGATCTCAGTAAGTAGTTGTAATTCATTTTTACTGGATCGGACATGCCTATATCTAAATTATCAAATTGAAAATCATTTTACATACATACATGCATACTATATATACAATCAATGTCACATGCAAAATAATAAGAAGATACAGTCGAAATAATAAATATTTATAAACTAAACAAATATCACACATCGAGCCGTCAAATTTATGCAACCCAATACAAATGTGTATAAATGGCTCAAGTTGCGTTACTAAGGGGTTGTTAGCAATACAGAATATCTCATCGTAACTTTATACTCGTTAGAAAAAGGGTCATATGCCCCCACCTCATTCGGGGCCAAAAATACCAATCTTTGTACCATACTGATCAAAACTAATTTAGAATTGCGTTAAGTAAGTTTTCGCTATTCATTTTATAGAGTTCAGACAAATATCACATGCGACAAATATATTTAAACGGAGCATTCATCAAACGCATACATCAAGCAATAATACATATAAATAATTTAAAGTATCACTTACATACATTTGATATAAAAATAAATAATTGAAATATCTCACATACGATTTGAATTTACATATGAACATATATTTTTTGAATATTATTTAATAGAACAAAAGTGTTTATAAAACATAAAAAGAAATCATACCACTTACCGATCAAATCTAAAAGTCGACGCTTATCGAAATCACCCAATTCTATTACTTGCTCACACCTAAACGTACATCAAATTCGGTTTAATTATATTTTAAAATGACTCCAAAAATATTATATAATGCCTCAAAATAAATTAGTAAATGAAATAAATTACAAAATCGGCCCGAATAGCACCCGACACTGTGACCCCAACACTGGAGCCGCAGCACTCGGGTACTGCCCTGGCCAAAACCAATTTGCCACTTTCATTTTTGCAAGTTTTCTTCTCCAACTGTCCCTACCCAAAATAATAGCATTCTCCAACTAAACTTTGTCCTATTATGTCTTGTATAAATAAGAAAACATCTCTAAACAAACCCAATATACCAATAAATAAATACAATACCATCAGTCTTGCTATTTTTCTCTCGTATTAAAGTATTAAGCAAATCAAATATCAAACCTTATTCAAGTGAACAACTTAAATCATTAGCAAATTAATACATCATATGCAATAAACAAAACCGCCATTCCCGAAACCATTGAACTGATTTAATATCTATAAATTTTCTTCATTTCAACAAATCATCCTCAATTCGAAGTTCTTAATCCTTGAAAATACTATTACTAGAGTTAATTACAACTAATCACTAAATCTTTTCAATTAAAACTTAAATTGAATTTCATATTTACATTGTAATTTGGGCAATCCATTTACTTGACTTTTCTCTAATAAGTTCCCTTCTTGACTTTCTCCTTAAAACCCTATAACTCCAAAAGTGAAGTGTCGATTCTGAAATATCTGATAATGTATGTAGTTTTTAATAATTACATCTTCAGTCCTTGTAAATATAAAGTATCCTGATGAGGTCCTTCGAAAAATCGGGGTTTCACACAATCAATAATGTAGGGTCGACATGGGCAAAAGTTATAAGCCACAGCCAATTTCGTTATTGTCACAACAAAAATCAGTTAAATGTCTAAGATACCCTTCTCTTTATGAAAGGAGAACAAAAGAATAGGGCTGATTTAGTCATTTTAGTGCTTTTTGTTGTGACAATAGCAAAGTTAGAGGTGACAATAACATTTGCCGTGAACTTGGGTAGATAACTACTAGTGCCAATAGCTACTATATTTGTTTCAGGTCCCAATCAAAACTTAATATTAATAAGCAAAATGCTCTAACATGAAGCTATATAGATAATCTCTTAGCCTTAGAGCAAAAATACTTTTAAAAGAAAGCCGATAAACTTTTAGACCAAGAAAAACGCTCTAACAAGAAATCATATAAACTTTTAGTCTCAAAAAAGAAAAATGCTCTAAGAAGAACGTAGATAAACTTTTCGTATTAAATTGAAAAAATCTCTAACAAGAAATCAGATAAGCTTTTAGTCTTAAAAGAAAAATGCACTAAGAAGAAATCAGAAAAACTTTTAGTTTTCAAAAGAAAAATGCTCTAAAGAGAAAGCATATTAGTTTTAGAAAGAAAAGTTTAGTAGGGAAAAAAAAACTGTCTTAAAAAGAAAAATATCCTAACATGAAACTAGATAAACTTAATTTTCGTGTTATCAAGAAAAATGCACTAACGGGAAACCAGATAAACATTTAGTCTCAAAAGGAAAATGCTCTAACAAACTGTTAGTCTTAAAAAGAAAAAAAGGCAAGGATTTTCTATCGATCCCACTCTCTATTCTCATCTCTATCCATTGTTTAATGAACAACTAAAATTCCTTTATCAAAATTTATAATTATATTTTTAAAAAAATTTAGCCATAAATCAGATAGTAAGATAAGGAATGTGAAGTGAAATTTTTAATACCTGAATAGACAAAAAGATAAAACATATTCACACGGAGGAAATCGATCAGTTGCCCTCATTGATGCACTTTGTTATAGATACGGAAGATTTTATTTTATTTTTTGGTAAGAATGGATATGGAAGATAACGTCATATCCCAAAGCAATAACCAAACTATTTGGCTAAAGTAAAGAAGACTGGGAATTCTTGATGCAACACAAGTTAGGAAAAATTCTTCGGCATATGATGCACTTTGTTATAGATACGGAAGATTTTATTTTGTTTTTTGGTAAGAATGGATATGGAAGATAACGTCATAAATAACCAAACTATTTGGCTAAAGTAAAGAAGACTGGGAATTCTTGATGCAACACAAGTTAGGAAAAATTCTTCGGCATATGATTGAAAAGTAAAGGAATCTCATGATTTTTAGTCATTTGATGATTGTCATACTTACTTGCATTATAAAATGAATAGCGAAAACTTACTTATGGCTTAGTAGTTAGTACAGTAAACAGCTAAAAGGATTCATGTCTCCCCCTCCCAAAAAATAAAAATGAAACTAATTAATGAGACCCTACAGGCTACACTTCCAAGACTTCTATATATATTTGCCGCGCGCTCCTATATATTGAAGTTAATTAGAACAAAAGAGTGTCTCTGCTTAGTTCTATTCTTCTTTTGGGTTGCAATTCCTTTCCAAATTTCCGTTCCTATCTTGATTGTCTAGTTCAGCTCATTAAAGCCAGAAAAAATGAGTCATATATATCACTTATGTGTATCATTCATTTTGGTTTTCTCAATGTTCTATAATATGAATATGGCTACCGGCAAAACATGCTCCGTATACATAATTCACATGGATTCTTTGCTGATACCTAAAATTTTTTCTAACCAATGTGCTTGGTATACTGCCGTAGTAAATACTGCAGTGGCTCAAAATTATCCTCCTAGCAGATCAAAATTGATTTATAGTTACTCCAATGCCATTCATGGTTTTTCTGCTCTACTTTGTCCTGAAGAGCTAGAAGCCATAAAGAAATCTAGGGGTTTTCTACACTCATTCAAGGATAGGCGTGTGAGAATGTATACAACTCATTCGCCACAGTTTCTTGGACTGAGTTACCACCATGGTGCATGGCCTGCTTCCAATTTCGGTGAGGATGTTATGATAATTGGTGTGGTGGATTGCGGAGTATGGCCAGAAAGTCCCAGTTTTGCTGACAAAAATATGCCGGATGTTCCCAAGCGATGGCGAGGAGAATGTGAGAATGGTACTGCCTTTAACTCCTCAATGTGCAACAAGAAGCTAATTGGAGCTCGCTACTTTAGCAAAGGAATACTGGCAGATGATCCCAATTCCACAATTGACATGAACTCCCCTCGGGATATTTTTGGGCATGGAACTCATGTATCATCAATAGCATTGGGAAACTATGTTGATGGTGCTGCTTATTCGTCTTATGGCTTGGGAGTGGCTAGAGGCATAGCACCTCGAGCACGATTAGCTGTTTATAAGGTATTTTTTGACAACGGAACCGAGCATGGAATCAACAGCTGCTCAGATATTTTGGCAGGAATAGACCAAGCAATCAAGGATGGCGTCGATATCCTCTCCTTCTCCATCGGTGAACCTGGTTCCTTATCATATGAGAATCCATTTGCGGCAGCCACAATTTTCAGCCACGGAGAAGGGGATATTTGTCTCCATGGCTGCGTCAAATAGTGGTCCTCTTGACGTTCCTGTGGCAAATGCTTCAAAATACTATGGAGCATTAGAGAATGATTTCCCATGGGTTCTCACAGTAGGAGCATCCACCATCAATCGTGAGTTCCAAGGGACCATAATTCTGGGCAATCAAGAGTCAGTCACAGGGTTATCTCTATATGCAGGAAAAGCAATACACGACCAAGTTCCTATTGTATATATGCACTTGTGTGAGGAGTTGAGCCACGTCCAAAACTTCATTGTCGTGTGCCAACAAAGCAAGAATTCATCCACTGAAGCCTTACAGATTCTTGTAAGTCATGTTAATGATCGAAAGTCAAGGGGTGGAGTCTTCATAACAAATCATGTTGATCTGGGAGATATAATTGAAACTGAATTTCCAGCTCTTTTTGTTGCTCCTCGTGATGGAAAAATAATTGTAGACTACATTATTAGTTCTGAGCTGCCAATAGCTCAGATGCAATTTCAACAAACATGTACCGGTACAAAACCAGCTCCAAAGGTGGCTTCTTTTAGTTCAAGAGGGCCATCAAGAGATTTCCCATATGTGTTGAAACCAGACCTCATAGCTCCAGGAGAGCGGATCCTTGGAGCATGGAGTCAATGGGATGCCCGTTCCAGAAAAATATTTGGTGACTTTGTTTTACAAAGCGGAACATCAATGGCAGCCCCCCATGCTGCTGGAGTAGCAGTAGATTTGAAAGGGGCACATCCTGAATGGAGCCCTGCTGCAATAAGATCTGCCATGATTACTACTAATGAGATGTGGGATAACAGTCAACAGCAGTCTATTCAAGGACACAAACACCAGACATCCAAGCCGCTAATCCTTTTGCTTTGGGATCTGGGCATATCAATCCCAACAAGGCTTTGGATCCGGGACTTGTATACGATGCAAGGAAAGCAGATTACATCGCTTTCCTCTGCGCTCTAAATTATACATTGGACCAGATTAGAATCATCACGAGGTCACGTACCAATTGCTCACTTGCATCACAAGAAATCAATTATCCGTCGTTCATTGCCTATTTCAAGGAAAAAAGCAGTACGGCCTGGTCGACGGATGATCGTCAAACACAAGTCTTCAGGAGAACGGTCACAAATGTAGGGGATGGAAGAGCAACCTATACGGCGTTACTGACTCCACCCAGTGGATGTACGCTGACTGTGATGCCGGACAAACTAACCTTCACGAACAAGTTTCAAAAGCAATCATATAATTTGTCCATCGAAGCTTCAACGCCGTTGAAGGATTTAGTGGTATATGGTTACCTGAGATGGGTGGAAATTGGAGGTGAACATCAAGTTACAAGTACCATCGTGGCTACAAGCCTACATCTCTAGGGACTGTAACTGTTGTGATATTAAAATCATTTGGAAACAAGTACGTACAATGTACTCCACGATATCTCAGCTAAATTAATCTAATTTTCATGGGACAAGATTCTGATCTCTTGTTGTTTTTACTTTTAATGCACGGCCAAAATAATGTTGCAATAAGAACATAACATTTACTGTAATTTCCAAATTAAGGTGGTGGTGGTGAGTTGGCCTGAGGAGGGGGAACGTGAGGTGGGTGGGTTCGGGGGCTGGCGGAAGAGGGGATTAAAACATAGTGTCACGAACACACATGCTCCTGTCTCTTATCGGTGGCTGGCTGTGGAGGGTGGTTAGGGGTTCAAATTGTAAATTTAGTAAGTTAAAGTAATTTAATTCTTGACCCTAAGTTTTTCATACCTTTCAACAAGATTTTATTTATAATTTATACTGATCTTTTATTATTTAATTTTGATTCCAAAGTTTTTATTAGTGTTAGTTTAATATAGTTGGACAATTTTAATCCCTTAAAAGATTAATTCTCGTTAACACTAATAGCAGAGTGACGTTATAAACATACTTTTTGAACTTTAGTGACCTTATTAGCCACCAAAATAGTTGGTGACTAATTTAACATTACCATTAATTAATATAATTTAGTGACCAAATAAGTTGTTTGTCCTTATTATTATTAGGGTTAATAACAGTTTGCCTCCCTGAACTAGGTAGGTAATAACACTTTGCCATCCTAAATTAAAAAATTACACTTAGCCCCCCAATCACATGATTCATTCTTAAAAAAATTTATAATATCAAGTATAAGAGACAGGGAAATATCCTTAGTATTATATTTTGATTTTCCATGCTCGGTTCCGTTGTTCAAACGTATAATAGAATTATGAAAACAGCTAATCGTGCTCGAGGTGCTATGCCTCTAGGCCAGTGAAAATGCCATAAGACTGTCTTATACATATTATATTTGTACATTAGACAGTGCATGATTCATCCACATATTAAGATTGTAAAGTTCTAAGAGACATAAAATCGTGGCTGAAATTTTATAAAAAAAAAATCAATATATATATATATATTGTCACACAATATCTTTAAAGAAAAATTTTCAATAGAAAATTAGTCCATTTAGGAATTGTTCTACTATTATAATTAGACATAATTCAAATTCCAAATAATATACAATGAAATAACAAAATTTAAAAATTTTACCAAGATATATATTGATATGGATTATATTAAAATATCATATAATTTATTTTTTATTATTTTTAAATAATTATCACATCATTATCAAAATTCAAATACAAAAATCAAAATATAGTGCTAAGGGTATTTAAGTTATTTAACATGATATTATAAAATTTTTAAAAGATGAATCTTGTGATTGGGAGGCAAAGTGTAGTTTTTAGTTCATGAGGGCAAAGTGTTATGACCTACCTAGTTCAGGAGGTAAAGTGTTCCCTTATTATTATTAGACAACAAACTTTTACAAGTTTGTTGTCTGACTAAAAATAGCTGAGCAAAGTTTAATAGATGGACTAACTATATTTATTAAGAACTATTCTTAGAGAAATTAAGATAACACGCAAATGCAATTGATGATTTAGATAATTTCCTAACCTTGCTCACAAATTAATAAGTAAACAAATTTTGCATGGTAATGAAGAGCTTTTCTTAGGTTTTAGAAATTTAACTCGAGCCAAAACTCAAAATTTATTTTATGATGCATGCACATATAGACATAGATAAATATCAACTTAATCTCCTATTGTAAAGGGCCAAACTCATAATGATTCACTGGAATGCAAAGAAAATAGGGTTAATTACACTTTACCACCTTTAACTATAACTCTACTAACATTTTACCCCCTAATGTTATCTTTTGGTCACTTTAATCCCTGGACTGATAGTCAAAATAGACGGCGTCACATTTGCTTGCTCAAATGACTTTTTTAGCCTTACATTAGTACTAAATTTATAGATAACCCAGGAAGATATTAAATATCCTATTTTATTTACTAAAACACCCTTGTAATTGGAGAAAAATAATCTCGCCTACTACACGTGATGTGAGAGGAATCAAGAATTAAGATTAAAAAAAAAAAAAGAAATCAAAATAATTTCCGGCCACTTAATCGATCTAATCTAACCTCTCACTTCTCCTAGGAAATAAAAAAAACCCTACTCACTACTTCTTTGTCTTCTCTCTCTAAAATACTTAAAATCACTCTCTAAAATTCTCAAGCAACAAACGTGAATTGATGATCAAAATCAGACAATGATCAATTGATTACTGACTATTAAATTTTCCTGGTCAGTGCAAGCATCAGAAGTTTGAAAAAAGGTAATCTTTTTACTCTTGCAGTGAAGGTATATTTTGATTCACTAAAAAAAAAAAAAAAAGGTGATCTTGAAGCTCATGCATGAATATTAAATGAAGTTTTTGTGGTCTTCTTGTTGTCTTGTGCTATTGTGGTCCTGTGTAATATTTTTAAGGTTTTTATGTCTAGGGTTTGGAATTTTTGAAGGCTGGTTGTTGTATATGATGGCTATGGTTGTGGGGTTTAAATCGAAGCTTTTGTGTTGTGTTTTGTGGTTCCCTTGTCCCATTTTGTTATTGTTTGTCTGGATATGCAAATATTGTACTAGTTTATCACGTTGTCCATGCTTGTGGGGTTGTTGTGTGATGGTATTGTTGTGGTCCCATATGCTTAGTTTGGGGTTTCTATGTGTTTGTCAAGTGTTGTGTGATAAAGACCATAGTATATATGTGTACTCAATAAATTAGTATATATATGGGTCCTAAATTAATAACTCTATGATTTCTAAATTAGTAACTGTGTGTTGATTAAATTAATACTTGTATGCTGATTAAGCAAGTAATTTTTTTGGGATTGATTAAGTTAGTATATATACGGGGCATTATTAATTAAATTAGTAACTATATAATGATTAACTTAGTACTTGTATGGTGATTAAGTAAGTTATTGTATTGAAACTGATTAAATTAGTATATATGTAAGGCCTAAATTAATATTGCATGTCCTTAATTTATTTTTGTATTGTTGCCTTTTATTTTAGTAGCACACATTGCATACTTTTGAGATTCATTATGATGGACAACCTGAGTTTAACTATGTCGGTGGAAAGGTGGCATATTTTAATGATGTTGATCCGAATTCTGATGTCCTATTTTGAGGTGCTAGACTGTTTAAAAGAAATTGGTGTAGATGTTGAGATCCCTATTACTATATGGTTCCTAATTTTGACTTAGAACATGGTCACAGACTTCTCAATTCTGATAAGATTGTTTTAGAAATGTTTGAAGTGAATATAAACCCATAAGGTTATAGCTATTTATTCGGGAGAGGATGCCAATGGTAACAATGACGTGGATGTTAATGGTATTAACAACGATTCATTAGCACTTGTTGAAGCTAATGAGGGAGCACATCATGACGGAGGAATAGGAGATACATGTTAGAGTGAGGGAGATTGTATGGATGACGGTGGTGAACAGACTGAATCAGAAAAAGATTATGATTTTGATTACTTTCTTGATGGGGATAATATGAATGATGATTGCGACCAAATAGGTGATGATAGAACTCTTGATTTTGCGAATTATGTGTCTGATTTGCCTAATTATACTGACTATGTTGATTTGATTACGGAAAATTATGAGGCTTAATATTGCACATAAGAGAAAAGGAAAAATGCAAGAGAAAGAATTTGTTAGTGATGGTGAGGTCTTGAATGCTACTTTAACTCATCAGATGTGTAAGGAGACAGGATAAATTTTAAGTTTAATGTTGAAAGGGAAATGGAGAAACCAGAGTTAGTTGTTGGGCAATTGTTCTCTAATGTTCTTGAGTTTAGAAAAGCAATAAGGCAACACTCTATTATCAATGGTTTTGGGTTGATGTGGATTAAAAATGATAACGATAGGATCACTATCATGTGCTCTAAGAATTATGGAGAGAGAATACACGCATACACATCTAGAGGCAACCGTACATTCCAGGTTTAAAAAACTAGAAGGGATTGCTCACACATGTCCTGGTTAGAACAAAACAATGTTATAATAGACAGACCTGCAATTGGCTAGAAAATTCATTAGAAAAATTGCAATTGACTTATCAGTTAGAGTAAGAACTTTAAGAAAACCATGAAGGATAAGTTCAATATCAACGTGCCTATCTGATATGCAACTGTATAGGCTTAAGAACAAGGCAATTAAAACCATTCAAGGTGAACATAAGCAGCAATATTGCAGGTTGAGGGACTACTATGCTACGATTATTGATAGGAATCATGGATTTGTTGCCGTTGTAGTCGATCCATTGTAGTCTTAGAAAGGTATCCAATGTATGAAAATCGTATCTTCAAGAGGATGTTTGTCATGTTTTCTGTACAAAAAGAAGGCTTTATTGCTACTTGTACGCCTGTGATATGATTAGATGCATGTTATCTAAAATGCACAATGGGAGGCGATTGAGACAATTTGTTGGTAGAGATGCCAATAACCAAATGTATCTTTTGGCAACTTAACTTGTTGAATCTGAATGCAGAGATAGCTGGGGTTGGTTCCTTGAAACATTTATTGACCATATTAGGAAGCCACATGAGAGAGGTTGGATATTTTTTACAAATAGACAAAAAGGGCTCATCAACACTATTGAAGATCAATTTCCAGGTGTAGAGCAAAACCTATGCTCTCACAAGATCAATGTGACGTGATATTCCTAAGCAATAACATGGGAGTGCTTCAACCAATACATCAAAGAAGCAAGGCATGAACCTGTATTGACCATGATTAAAATGATAAGAAGGCAGAAAATGTGTAGGTTCTATGAGAAAAGACAGTGGGCAGCCAAACTAAAAGTACAGAATATGCCCCAAAATCATAGAGAAAGCGAAAAATTACAAGTTCAATGTGCCATATTTTGATTGCATAGAGGTAGGGAATGGGGTATGGGAGGTTACAGAACCAAGAAAGACATATGTGGTCTCCCTCAATGACAGGGCTAACATATAAGTTCCAATCATTTATATTCACACTGATCAGTGTAACATATAAATATTGGATACTTATATGTTAGAAAAAGGAAACACGTGCAGGTACTTGTTTCATATTTTGTTTTCTCTGTTTTTTTTTATTCTTTATTATAATGCTTTAATGATCTTTTGATATGTTTTGTTTTAGGAACAAGGTGATGAAAGTAGCCAGACTCACAAGATATAGATATAAGCTCCAATCCTAATATTGGTAGCTTGAATGGAGGTAGAGATCATGGTAAAAGAACAAGATCCACTAGGAATACATCAAGAGGAAAAGGCATGAGAAGAGGAATGGACAAAAGTGCCAATAATGGTCCCTTGTGTGGAATTGGTAATTGGAATGGGCAAGGAATATCAAATGGTTCAACTTTCACTCCTCATCCACAAATGGCAATTTTTTTTATTGTTATATTTTTTTATACACTTTGCTCCTACTCCTTAACTTACCAATCTTTTATGATATCTAAATTCCACCACATTTAACTCCATTACATCCTCCACCAACCAAAATGGTAAGTAATCTTTCACTTAAACTTTGAGCTAGTTATATCTGTCATATAACCACAATCTTTTTCTGCCTTTTGCTTGCAAAGTGGACTACAAGTGGGAACAACCCGGCTTTATGCTCAGCCAACACTTCAACTGGAAGTGTAACAAGACACAAGAAAGTTGATCCATCTAAGTAGCTATTTCTATTATTGACACTGCAAGTGGAAGTGGTGTTCAAATGGTTATCTTTTTCTGCCTTTTGCTTGCAAAGTGGACTACAAGTGGGAACAACCCAGCTTTAACCTCAGCCAACACTTCAACTGGAAGTGTAACAAGACACAAGAAAGTTGAAGTAGCCATTTCTATTATTGACACTGCAAGTGGAAGTGGTGTTCAAATGGTTTTTGCTACTTCTAGGGTTGCAAAGAGCAGTGTGAACACTAGTGCTACGGAGAAGGTTAGTATTTTCACATTGCTCAAACAATTATATATTTTAATTAAAACTTCAAAATGTTGACAATCTTGTCATATTGGTTTATGTGTTGCATATGGTTGAAACTTGTTGTTCGGACTTGTGTTTTTGTGCCGCATATGGTTAAAGGTGTTGTTCAGACTAATGTTTTGGCTAACTTTTATTAACTGTGACATGGTTATACTTTTGTTTAAGCATGGGATGTAATGTTTAGACTATTTTTGATTAAGATGAAGATTATTCATCTAGGCTATTGATAATATATTTTGTTGGGTTTCTAGTGTATTTAATATCAACTACATGTTTATGAAATCGTGCTACATTTCATTAGTACTTTGAAATACATCTTTCAAGGTAGACATATCACATTTCTTTGGCTGCTACATTGCTTATTTCAACTTAAATGTATTGCAAATGTGAATATAATAACTATAACGGTTGTGTTTTTCCAAAAACTACTAGATTGCTTCTTTAAGAGCTCTTGCTTTTAAGCTAAAAGTGCACAATTTTCAACTTCTAAACCTTCACATTTTGCATTCACCTTTTCAAATTCCATTTCTCAACTCATCATGCTTCCTATATGCATATCTAAAACTTTCTTTAGTCTCCTCAATTCTTGATAGTAATATCTTGACTTTTCCCTATCACAAACTTCAGGATCTACCCATTAGAAAGTTTGGCAAAAAAAAAAAAAAAAGTTAAAAATTTAAGAGAAATTATCAAAAATTTTGCTCAAAACGTTAAAATTTCCGAAGGGTTTTAACCTTGTAATTGGAGCGACCAATGAATTTCCTTCACAGGTTTTCTTTTCTCAAGGAAATTCAAATGATAAAAATTCCATATTTGCATCTTGCCAATCTTGTGTCCTTATCATTTGAATTGAAGTGCCTTGAGCAAGAAGTTGAACCTATGGAATTTTGTGAAATGTTGGAAAAAAGTAGCAAAAAATGAGAGATTTGGAAATGGAAAAAAAGAAAAGAAAAAGAAAGTGGTAAACAAAGTGAGGAAAATGAAAAAGAAAAAACGTGCTAAAATGCCCTTTTTGGAGATAATGAGAACTATCCACTTGAAATTGTGGTGCTCTCTTTAATTAGTTCGCAAGGGTATTTTCGTCCAAAAAATTCAACAGACCCAAAGAAGGGATAGCATCACTTTAATTTGAATTTGCAACGGTAAGATTTCTAAGCTATCTTAACAGATGGACTAAAGTGTTCAAAAGATAACGTTAGGGGGCAAAATATTAGTAAAGCTATCGTGGAAGAGGGTAAAGTATAATTATCCCAAGAAAATAATTGTCTCTTATAGTCTTTCTCTGTCTGTATAACCTAATATTTTACTGCTGGACTAATCAGCTTATACTTGTCAATTTGTATTACGACAGGCCGAACAATAAAACGTTACTCCTAAATTGGATCACTAATATTAGATCAAGTTCTTGGGTCTAATTTAGCTTTCTGTCTTTCTATTTTTTATGAATCTTAGGTTTGAACATTAGGCAATGCAGATTTTGCTGAAACACCCAAACTACCCTCTCCAAAATTCAACAATTTCCACCCGACTAATTTCTTTGCGGGTCCTATAGAAGAAAAGCATTCATTTCCCTCTGTCCTCTTCCCAGACTTGCAAGGTTGCTCGTCAATGGCCTCAAAGACAAAAAACTTCAAAGCCACAAAACCAGTTAATCCCATTCATCCTTTCTAGAATAGAGAGGCTTTTTTTTTTTTTTTTTTCCTTTCTCTTTTTGGTCTATTACCTTGTGTTTTTAACTCCAATTTACAAACCCATCTCCCCTCCTCAAAATCCCATTCCTCTAAAAAAAATTTCATCCCTGTCGTATGTCATTACACTTTCATCACTTTTAGTCGCCGACTCTAAGAGCTGAATCTCTCGTCGTAGTCCTGTTGAATTCCATCTAATGATGACACGCAATAATCTCTATTTCTTTCATAAGAATCCCGATGACCCACCTTCCAAAACCCAACCTTAGCCCTAAAAATCCAAACTTTTCTTTATTAGAATGTTAAATAGAATTGGGAGAAATTGTGCATATTGATCAATGATACAGTAGACTATATTTATAGGTCATTATAGTTACAATGAATTTAGACTATACAACGAACTTAGACATTAACTAATAAGATAACTATACATAAATTTAGCCACTAATAAAAAATGTAATTATACAATGAATTTAGACAATCACTATAATGAATTTAGACAATCACTATAATGAATTTAGACGTTAACACCCCATCAAACTCAAGGTGGTTGTGAAGAAACTAACTAGAGTTTGCAAGTGAGATCGTGAAATTGGCCGGGGATAAGAGCTTTAGTAAAAATATCAACAGTTTGATCCAAGGAGAAAACAGAACAGAGTTGCAAGGCACCATGGATGAGATGTTCGCGTACAAAATGGCAATCAATCTCAATATGTTTTGTGCGTTCATAAAAGACATTATTATGAACGCACAAAACATAGCTGTGATTATTACAATAGAAAGTAGTAGGAGATTGATGAACAACACCCATAGTCTCAAGTAACCAACGAAGCCAAATTAGTTATTGTAAAGTATCAGCTAAAGCACGATATTGATTTAACTGGAGCAGGCGGTGATAGATTGGTTCTTGTTGCGCCAAGAGATCAAAGAATATCTTAAGAATAAACAAAATCGATGATCTACTATAGGATCTGTCTCTTATACACATCTAGATGTGTAGTAGAGACATATTAATCATTGATACACATAATTTCCCTCAATTTTAACCATGGAACATAGTGCCTTTGATATAACAAAGAATCCAAAGAACTACTGCATAATGGGTAGAACGAGGAGCACTCATAAACTAACGACAATATAGAATGCATAAGTAATGTATGGGTGAGTGATTGCCAAATAGATAAGACTATCAACCAATTGACGATAGTGAGTAAAATTATCTAACAATGAACTATCCAATGGAGTGGGATGAGTGTTGGTTCAATAGGGTAGAGACAGTCTTAGAATCGGTCAACCAACACGAGATAGGAGATTAGATATTTTATAGAGCTTGGACAAGTAATAACTATTGGCATTAGAGAATACCTCAAGACCTAAAAAGTAGTGAGTGAACCAATATCTTTCATTTCAAATTATTGACTAAGAGATTGCTTGACCTATTGGATACCAATGATATCATCTCCAATTATAACCATATCATCAACATATAGAAGTAATAAGATAGTACCATTAGCGGTCCACCGAATAAAGAGAGCGAGAATCATGAGAGCTAGAACGAAACCCAAACCAAGAAATGTAGAATGGAATTTAGCAATGAACCAAGCACGAGAGCTGTTTAAATCTATATAATGCACAACAAAGATGAGACCTTTTGAGACTAATGAGGAAAACCTAGTGGAGGTCGCACATAAACTTCTTTTCAAAATTGTTATTGAGGAATGCATTTTTACATCTATTTGATAAAGGGACCAATAATGAACAGATGGCAGCGGCAACAAGTGCACGAACGGATGTAAGGCGAGCAACAAGAACTAAAGTTTTCTCATAGTCAATACTGAACTTCTCTAGATGTAACCTTTTTTCAACAAGCGCGCTTTATAGAACTAATTTAATAGAACTATCAGAACGAGTCTTGATTTTATACACCCATTTACACCCAATTACAGTTTTGCCATAGGGTAAGTCAACCAAATCCCATGTATGGACATGTCCCAAAGCATCTAATTCCTCTTGGATAACTTTCTGCCACAAAGGATTAGAGAAAGCCTCATAAAAAGATTGGGGCTCATATACGGTATATACCTGTCAGGATAATAATGATAATCTTGTAAATGAGAAGGAAGAAACCTTACCCAAGTAGAATGACATTGGGAAGGAAGATGTTGTTGACTAGAAAGCTCAATGGAATCCAAAGACTGAACAGTAGGTGGAGAAGGGAACGTAGTCGGATTACCTAGAATGTCTAAAAGGTTAGAAGTACCTGTATTAGATAATTCATTTGGAAAAAGATTGATTAATTCATCTGTGAAGAAACACAGAGAACTAGATGAAGGAATGTGAAATTTGGATATACTAGAGAATGGCCTATGTTCCCAAAATAGAATATGACGAGATCATCCTAAGATGTTTAGTCATAAGATCATAACAACGGTATGTTTTATGTTGAATACCATAACCAACAACAACAAAGTTAAAGCATGAGGCTCATCTTGGTACGATGTATCTCTAGGATCTGTCTCTTATACACATCTAGATGTGTATAAGAGACAGATCTTAAAGAGACAGCCGCAACCGCCCATAAGGTGATTGATTTTGGATAAGCTGGAGAGAGGACTCAATTTATGGTATATACAACAAGAGTAGCTTCACCCCAAAATGGTTTGAGAATATTTGTAGAAAGCAAAAGTGTTTGAGTCTGTCTAAAATATGAATTTACTTGTAATGACCCGTTTTATTGCGATCCATATATGATCAAGAAAATCTTAGAGATAGTTCCAAATCTTAGATTGTATAATTGACAAAAATGAGGATTCAATCCTATTTCACCAACAATATTAGAGTAGAAAATTTTGATGACTTTAGAAAATTTAGTTTAACTATATTTTTAAATTCGATCTATAGTAATGTGAATTATTCGGATCCTGATTCTTATACACATCTAGATGTGTATAAGAGACAGGCTATGTTTGTCTACATAGCTATCTAGATGTGTATATGATCTACCCATAGTAGGAGTAGGAACTGAACCCCAAATATCACTTAAGTGCAATGGTAAAGCATGTTGCTTACCAAGTTGGTATCAAACATAATCAAATGATTCATTTTTGACATGACCTAAATAACCAGTAGAAACTAGTTGGCGAACACGAGATAAGGATGCATGACCTAAATAAGAATACCAAAGTTGAAGTGATGTGACATGGCTAGCTTGAGCAAACATAGCAGATGAAGAAGTTAAGTGTAAGAGGTCAGGATAAATAGATGTCCAACTTTAGATGTGTCCCAACTTGACAGAACGTGAATTGTCTGAATTTGTGATCTTTTCTTAGAAAAATAAATATCAAGATCAAGATCACAAAGTTGACCCACTAAAAATAAATTATATGATAAATTTAGCACAAGAAAAAGTATCAGAAATGGTCAAATTTGAGGTAAAGATAGAACCAAAGTGACTAATACTTAAAGAAGATCCATTAACAGTATGAACTGATGGAGTATTAAGCATAGGTTGTTTGTCAACAAAAAGGGAAGAAGACAATGTCATATGATTGAAACAACCAAAATCAGTAAGACAAGAACTATTACCTAATGTGGCAGAAAGAGGTGATGAAGATAAGGAATCTCGACGAAATATAACCTGATTAACAATCTTTACAAGGTCAGGCATAGATAGCATGAATGTCCGAGTATCCATTGTAGTTTTATGAAAATTCAAAAACCAATGTAGTCTGAAAAAGGAGTAATATGAAAGCAGTCGAACTGGTATTCTAAAAAGTTATGAAAGGAATGATACTGTATAATTTAGAAAACGGAATAATACCGTAAAGTTAATAATATGCCTTTGATACCATGTTAGAATGGTAAACAAAATTGAGGGAAATTATGTGTATCGATCAATGATACAATAGCCTATACTATTATATAGGTTTATAGTTACATTGAACTTAGACTATATAATGAACGTAGACACTAGCTAATAAGGTAACTATACATAAATTGAGACACTAATCAAGAATGTAATTATATAATAAATCTAGACAATCACTATATTGAACTTAGAGGTTAACATTTTTTTTCTTTTTCTTTTTTATCAAATTTCTAATTAGCAAATCCAATTGGTTCCCAAAATTCCCCTCCATCTCTTGTTTATGGTACTTTATGAAGAAGAAAAAACTCGAGACACCATTAAGTTGAGAAAGATAAAAGTTGAGCTCAATGAAGTGGAGACTTCGCCAGAAAAGAATAAAGATGGGAGGGATGTAGGTGTTGGTGGGCCTATAAAATTTGTGATGCTAGGACTTTTGTCATCTCTTGCAAAGTTAGTATGGGAATTAAAAGATAATTTGCTGTGGCAATATCATTGCCCTTGAACTTTTGTTGATATTTATTCGAGAGTAAAGTGCTTATTTGATCACTAAATTAAGTTCATTATGTTCTGATTATTATTTTAGTCACTAAACGTTTTTGGTGGCCAAAAAGGTCACTCAACTTTTAAAACTGTATCTACGAGGTTACTCCGTTAATTTGAAATTGTGTACCCAAAATTTTTTATATTTTCTAGTAAGACCTCACTTATAATTTATACTTATTTTTTATCATCTAATTTTGACCTCAATTTTTTTTTTGTTAATGTTAGTTGACTGTAGTTAGACAAAAATGCTCTAGATGAGATGCATGTGACATGCACATGCGTTGACTAATGGAGACTTAACTCTTAAAATTGACGGAGTGACTCCATGGATGCAATTTTAAAAGTTGAGTGACTTTTTTGACCACTAAAAAAATTTAGTGACTAAAATGACAATCAAAACATAATTTGTTGATCAAATAGACACTTTACTCTTTATTCGATGGAGATCCTAGAATTACTAAGATCTAAATTGCATATTGATGTGCGAAAAGCCGAGATATTGATATTGGGAAACAGATTGGGCCATAATGTTTGCGTGGCCGAATTGGGCTGCTTGACTGCGCAATGGTCCAGCTAATTAAAATCGTTAGGAAATTAGCCCAGATCTCTCGGGACGGTTATTGTTGTAATGTTAAATCCATTTGGAAATAAACACAAGTTAAGACGGAATCCTAGGACTTACAGTTCTATTGCGTGGATTATTTTGTTAGTTTTAAATTTTTGTATAATAAAATTTTTTAAAATACATATATATAATATGATGACGTATTTAATTTTCCATCGAAAATGCTTGTTTAACGATAGTGTACATTTTTCATAAGATAAAACCACAATATTTCAGCTAATTTAAGAAAAGTTTTTATTTATGCAACTAAAAATTAGGTGAGTATGTGACTTCTAACCAAAAAGTCGGCCAACCCGCCTGTTTTACAAGTAAAAGTTCCCACTGACTTTCTATCCATGCATATAGAATTTAAGATAGTCGGGCCCAAAACAAACAATTTCCATTGAATGTCACATCTTCTTTTCATCGGGCCACATTTATTACTAAGCCCGTAAATGGGTCAAATTCGGATCGAATCTAGCATATTTAGATTCGGATCCAGCATATTTAGATTCGGATCCAATTAATATAATCGGATTCGGATCTGGATTCGAATCTAACGGGTCTACAAAAGTAAATTCATACCCGGATCTATCGGGTCTTGTTGGATCCGAGTCTTAATAATTTTTTTATAACTTTTAAAATTATATATAAAATTATTACAAATTATCGATTTTTTTTTTTAATTATACAAAAGTATTGTGTTCATAATTAATATTTATGTATGTATTCTACATTAAATATAAATTACATGGGTAATTTACACAACATATATATATATATATACATATAAAATAACACTAATATACAATAATTTTATTATATATTAAATATTTTAATCGGATCCGAATCTTAATCGGATCGGACACTAAAATCCAGATCCGACCCGTTTATTATAATAGTTAAAAGGGTCCGAATCGGATCCGAATAATCAAAATATTACTATAGATCCAGACTCAGATAAACGAGTCCGGATCAAATCGAATCCAAGTCTAGACCCAACCCATTGACAGGCGTATTTATTACCTCCTCCCTTACTCCCCCTTTAATTTTTTCGTTATGAGCCAAACACCCCCTTTAATTTTATCGTTATGAGCCAAACCCCACCCCCCCCTAATTTTATCGTTACGAGCCAAACTTTGTTAGATATCTCAAAAAAGTAGTAATTTTTATTATGATAATTATATCTCTAGAGTGAATTTTTTTTTGACAAATTTCACTTACATCCCTTATATTCAGCGTTAAGACGCCTAGCACCCTTCTGGTTTAAAATGTGTGTTTTGGGGTTAAGTAAAATATGAAAAGATTCAATTAACTTTAGACTTTTTCAAGTGAAACAGATCTTTTGTACAATTCACGTTAATTTAATTTCATTTTTCGAAAAATATAAGAAGTGTTGGCATAAATTATTGTATAGAAACTTGAGGAGGCTGCAAAGTTAAATAAGGCGTCTCGCCTCAATAAAAAAAAATTCAAAATTCAATTGGTTCATCAAAATATCAAGCATAAACAAAATGGATGTTAAAATTTATTTTATATATATGCATTCAAAATGAACAAATTGATCTTTACGCAGTAATAACTTATAATATGTCGGACGAGGAAGATAAATATGAAAGAGTGAACATTGACACAATGTATAACATTCGAAAATAAGTAAATAATGATGAACTAAAGAGGTGTTTAATTAACATTCAAAAATTATAAATTTTACTATCGATATAAATTTATGTGATTTTCCTTTCAAACAAATATTGAAATAAGTTGTTGTTTATTAATTTGAAGTATTAATTTATCACTATATACAAGTCTCACACAACTAGACTAGGTGGAGGTGGAGTCTCGATTACACAATAAGCATAAAAGTCGCAAGAAAGCTGGCAACGTTTCAAGGTGGGCCAACAATATTTACAACAGCACCATTCAGTGACCCCACCATTTTCCTTTTTCTTGCATGCTTAGCCCTTCGCTTAATTTCCCCATATATATTATTAGTATTGCTGCTCAATTTTCTTACCTGAGCTTTTGGCAACATAGTCCCTTCAAATTCACCGCTTGTTTCACCTATAAATTAATTTGATAAAGTCAGAAAATAATAATAATAATAATAATACAAAAAGACAAACACGGTAAAGAAAATGCATAACAACATAAATGATAAATTTGTTGAAGTTAATTTATCTAACTTATACACACCTAGATTCTATAAGAACTGTTTTAAGCATAAAAATTATAAGTGAGGTCTTACTCTGTCTATTAAAAAATTAGATGTTTCTTTCAACAATTATGGTTGCACGTAACTAAGATAAAAGGGCAATTTTAATTTTGTAACAGCAGCGTCTTGTGGTCTCATCGCATATCTAATTGAATTGCGATACACATGTGATCCGATCTAAATCATTGATTTCAAAATTTAATATTTTTTTAGAAAAAAGAAAAAACTATCTTTACGAATCAAATTAGGGCCGATCATATTCATTTACAACTAATTAGAAATTTTTTATATAGATTAAATTTATGGTACTTTGATTTATATTAAATTTGAATCAACCTATTCCATGTAATGTTGAGTGATGTGTTTCAATATAAATAAAGAAATCCATGTATACCCATCCATGTAATAATTTTCTTAACTAATATGCTTTGCAGTTAAAAAAAATCGTAGCAACGGCCCTAATCTGGATGCAGGAATTCTGTTGCAACTAAAATTAAAACCAAGAAAAAGATATAAAGAGAACCAACATGTGTGAGGATTCAAAAGCAAGAGAAAAATAACAGAAAATAGGGCTATGTAGAGGACAATGAATTTGGAAGTTGCCATGTATGATGAGTGAATAGCTGCAAATAATACAAGACTAAGTGGAGGTATTTATAGTAAATTTTACATAATAAAAAAATATTGATAAATCGCATATTCGGAAAAAAAAAAATCGAACAATAAATAGTAGTCTGTTTCTTGGTTGGAGCCTCATTTATTATGGAAAATAAACTGTAATACTTCATTTATTACATATATTTAGTCTTCCATAATTGGAAGAAAAAATATTGACTCAACCACCGTCATAAAGAAATTTGTTTCTGTTGCTTTAGAATTACAAACTATATGCAATTTATTGCTCCCAAAAGAATGTTTAAATGGATTAAGATGTAGAGATAATATTTTATACTTATAATATCGGGAAATTACATGAGTATTTCTCATTATATTTTGATATTTTGCCTTGATTTATTATCATCATTTCCCTTATTTAAAGTTGGGAAAACATGTGTTCTTGAATAAGTAATTGATTTACTATTATTGATTGGTAAATGCCTATTAAACCGAGCAATTAATTCATTAAGAATTTTATGTCTCACACCCTGTGTAATTCTGTCACACTGTTAAATAAACTATTAAAATTATTCAATTAAAATTATTATATAGAACAGGATGTGAGACAGAATAATCCCATAAAATCTATATTTACAATAGGATTAATTACATTTACCTCCTCTAGATATTAACCAAATTACTGGATGAACCCTAAAGTTTGGCCAAATTACACATAGCCCTTCAAACATTGCCCTGGACATTTGAGGGAGGTGTGGGGCTCCACACGAATATGGTCTTCCGTATAGATTAACATATTTCCCAAAACCTTTTTTTTTTTTTTTGAAGTCTAAAAATAACTTTATCAATTTCCAAAAACTTTTGCATTCTTATACAAAAACTGTTACTGATTTTTTTTTTTAAATTTTTTTGAAAGAGAAATGAAAACGTCTCTGCTAAATTTGCAAGTGTTGTACCAACAAAAATAGTTTCACATTTCATTTTTCTCCGAAAACGAAAATAGCCTAACATCTCATCCCCTCCTTTTATGTAGTCTAGCAGCTATCTTAATAGTTTATTAATCGATGCTTATAGGTTTTCGAAATTAAAAGGTTTATATTTTATAAATTTTTGTTAACAAAAATTTAAAATATGTTATTGTTTTTTATGTTTAAATATGTTAAAAACTGATCTCCACTTAAAGCAATTTTATATACCAAGTATTTTTTTTCTTTTTTGGAAAAGTAACTTATAGATTTTTATAAGCACAAGAGAACAGGGTAACAGCACATATGTTGAATCAACTTGGTTGGAAACTTCAATGGCTCAATTGATAACTAAACAAGCTGGGTGTACAGAAAAATCTTTCATCCATTTTTTTTTTTTTTTTTGGTAATGGTAAAGATTTGCTAGTGTGGTGATCTTCTAATTTGAAAAGAGGTCAAATTAGAGTTAGACGTCTATTGAATTATACTATTTTTTTTTTTTTTTGTCAAATATTGAATTGTACTAGTTGTTTACTTATTGTAATTATGAAATCATTTCAAGGCAAGGGTGATATTACAAGTTAGTGAGAACTAAAAAAAATGGAAAATAATAAGTGTGTGCATTAATAAAAGTCCAAAAAATGAATTATGACTTTCCATTCCTAATATAAATTTCTTTTATAAAATTAACAGTATGATACAAAAGAAGTCGAAGAAAGATTAGACATTTTAGACTCAATTGTCTAAAATGGCATTTTCATGCATGTTTCTTTGTCAATTAGAGTCTCAAGATGAATGAAGCCACTTCATTCCTAATATAGATTTCTTGCATCAAATTAACTATACGATAAGAAAACGAGGAAAGATATTGACACTCAACTGTCTAAAATTGCATTTTTATCTTTCTTTGCCATTAAGAGGCTGAGAATGAATTAAGCCACGTCATTCCTAATATAGATTAATTATGGGTGTATTTCACTTGGCACCTTCTTATTTGTACCTAATTTCTATTTTGAATAAATATATTACATCCTAAACTCTGAGATTTGTCATTTTCAATTCAATTTTTAACACTATTACTAAAGTTATGTTTACAGAGTTCCAAATTACGTACCACGCATTTAAAGTGGAACATTCATTAATTTTTTTTAATACTATTAAAAATTAGATCAAAGTGGGATGAATCTAAAAGTTAAAGGTGTAATATATCAAAAATTTAGAATGGAGTGTGCAAAGTGAGAATGTATGATCACAAGTTAAGAAGTGCAAAGTGCAATTAGTAATGACTACTTTTATTGGTTCAATACACCCCTAAACAAGCCTCTGGTATAGACTTACTTAGTTGTTAACTTTAATAATGGTATTAATAATTGGATTGAAATGGAATAAATCTGAAAGTTTGGAGTATAGTATGCTAAAAAATTAAACAGTATAAAATGTAAAGTAAAAATCATATACAAGTTAGAATGTGCAAAATGGAATATGGCAATTAAATAGTTTCTTTGGCGTTTCGTATTTAGAGCTTTTTATTAGTATTATTATTATTATTATTGGGTATCAAAATAAGGTTTTAACCAAGTAAGCAAGCCATCAGGCCTTCTATATATGTTTTGGCCCTGTCAAAGTTAATTAGAATGAATGAGCATTGTCCTATAAACTCATGATGAGTTTAAACCTTCTCTACTTTCTACTCTTCTTTTGGGTTCCAATTTCTCTGCAAATTTCCTTTCCTATCTTGATTCTCTATTAAGTTCAGGTCATCAAAGCCAGAAAAATGAGT
Source organism: Cinchona pubescens (assembly GCA_025175665.1). Lineage (NCBI taxonomy): Eukaryota > Viridiplantae > Streptophyta > Magnoliopsida > Gentianales > Rubiaceae > Cinchona > Cinchona pubescens. Next base: position 75,215 of record JANKKI010000227.1, read on the forward strand.
CACATATACCATTTCAGCTGGTGCGCAGGGGTGCACTTTAGTTTTCCCCCCTTACCCTACAAGGGGGGGTTTAATGAATAGAGAGATTCGGTGGGGCTATGGCGCAGCGGATTAGAGACATCGATGCACGATGCTGCCGCAGTAGCGGCACTTCCGAGAGGGGCACATCCTGAATGGATCCCTACTGCTAAATGATCAGCCATGATTACTACTGCTAATTTGTGGGACAACAATCACCATTACATCTAGGACACTTTACTAGTTAAGTCGATGCCATTTCTTTTGTTATGGAATGTCGCAGAAAATTTTTATATAAACACGATTTATAGTCGTATTTTTAAACATTATGGTAAAAAAAGAATTTTAGCTGTTAAGTAATGAACAATAATATAAAAAATAATAACATGACTCTTATTTTATTTAAAAGGTTTACAAACAGAATCGTAAATTGAATTCATTCACGTAAGAATTTCACTCACAGATCCCAAAGCAAAAGAATTTCCCTCCTAGATGTAATGGTGATTGTTGTCCCACAAATTAGCAGTGGTAATCATGGCTAATCTTATAACAGTAGGGCTCTATTCGAGATGTGCCCCTCCCAGAAGTGCTGCTACTCCAGCACCATGGGGGCAGAAATTGAATGAAAACATCAAGCTACAAGTACCATTGTAGCCTAAATTATCTTGGGACAGTAATTGTTGTAATACTAAATTATTTGGAAATCAGCGATAAATAAAATCCACGACGTCTCAGCTAATTTTATCTGATCAATCTACAACATACATTTCTGATCTCTTGTTTTTATTTTTCTTATTATTTTTTTTAATACACGGCCAAAGTTGTAAGTAGAAAGAGAAATTTTATGTCGGTATAGTTGCTTTTCAACCAATGAGAGCCTTTTATTTGGAGTGAAGAACTTATATTTTTTTAAAATGAGAGGATTATTCTATTCAAAAAAATGGACCATGCATTCCTAATGACAAGCTCCTTATTGGTTGATAAGTAATTACTGGACATATCCAATAATTATTTCTAACTAAAATCAATTTTTTTTTTTATTTTCTATCCAACAGTGATAACCAACTGATGCCTTATGGATTGATCAATTTTACTTGTCAGTTCTGACTTTGAAAGGCCCAACAATAAGCAAATCATTTGTCAATTGGATCATTAATTTTAGAACAAGTTCTTGGTCTAACCTAGCTTTGTATTTTTTTGTGATTCTTGGACTTCTATTGATATTTGTTGGATAGAGATCCTGAGATTCCGAGGGAGAAAATTGCATATTGATAATTCAGGCCTACGGTCCAAATCAGGCCGTAAACTGGGCCTCTCGATTGCAAAGTGCATGCAGTCTGCACATTTTGCACATTCCATAATTTATGCATGGGAATTGGGAAAGAAAGAAAGAATAAAAGGACCTAAGAACAAAAAAAGAACAATGGAGGAATGAAGAGAAATTCTTATATGGATCAGATCCATAGCATAGTGTCATAAATTCTTTAATCTAGGAAGTTCCATATTTTCTGGACCAAGGAGAAAAATATTCTATCCCGATCTATGCAAGAATTTTTTCCAAAGAATGGATAACGTTTTTTTTTTTTTGGGGGCAAAAATTACCTAAAAATCTATGAGTATATTTAATACTTAGAAAAAAAAAATGCCGCAGTTGCAATCATATTAATATAAAATTGTGCCCGAATCATTATGCAATTAACACTTACAAGAGCACTAGTCTGGCTAACTAGTGAGCGGTTCTTTCGGACAGAAAACAGACCGGGCCGTACGAGCGGGCTCCCAAAAGGTCTCTGTCCAATCTCTTCAATTATTGCAAGGATCAGAGACATGCAGGGAAACTAATCACATATGGTTCTCACCAGATGGATTATTTTTTATTGATATTGAAAATACGTCACATTATGACAAAGTAACGTTTCACAATTTAATTTGACAGTTGGCCCTTCGCTGGGCGCTTTCCTACTAGCAACAAGAAAACCAACTCCTCGCTTTGTACATGGTTTATTGTATAAAAAAAAAAAACAAAAATACAATAATTTGTACACACGGTAAGAAGAACTAATGCATACAAAATTGTAAGGGACGTTATTGATAATCATAATTAACTTCCTAATCCTGTATCAAAACATAGAATACGAAGTAGTAGTAAATGCTAAATACTTAATTAGTGGAGTATTTGGTAGCGGTATATTTAAATTTAATTTCTTAATCTTAAATGTGTGATTTAGTATCTAAATGAACACTTTTGATCACCATTCGCCTTTATACTTAACAATTCCTTGTAATTCACTCAAGTTATTTAATCCTAGTTATTTCAAAGTTAATACTATATTAGTTTGCGTTTGGATAAGTGAATTTAAATTATGGGAAGTATTTGAAATAAATAAACTTGAAATTAATAGATTTGAAATGAGATAAAATTTGGATGAATTTGAAATTCATTTATATTAATCATTAAAATTTTAATCTCATTCGTTAATGTGTAGATATAACAATGAAATTTTATTTTAATTAAAATTATCATTTGTCTATAAATAAATTTAATTGGATATTTATGGTCCAATTAAATAATGCCATATGTCACATATATTTTGGAACATTGGTTAATTTCAAACTAATTATATTGTTCCACATGTCAAAATGAGGTAGTTCGCGAAGCTCTGATTCAAGTCTTCCACATATCAAGGTTTGAAAATTTTTATCAAGCGTTCTTCAGGTCTCCCATATCAAGACTTGAAGAATTCAATATTTGATTCGGGAATAAGCTGTGAACAAACAAGGATATAATGAGAATATTTGAATATATGAATAAAAGAATAATTGAGAATATCCTAGAGATTGTAATCTTTTATTCATATATTCATATTTTTCTCATTATATTTCTTGTTTGTTCAATTTTTACAGACTCGAAATATTTTGTTGCGCACAATTTTGGCACGCTCGGTGAGACAATCTCTACCTTCCATCTCTTTGCTTCATAAATATTCAACTGCAAATCTACATCAATGGCTCCAAAGAACGACAAATCCATGCCTGCTCGTTCTAATGCTGCTGACTCAAAAACTACTATGGGATCTGCAAATGATTCTGCGAATCCACGAATTGTTGGTCCAACCACAAGAGAGCATGACGAGAGCCCTCTCTCAAAGTAATCCAGAGGTGCAATCTGCATCAGCTCCCGTGTTTGGCTCGACATCACCCAAAATCACTTAGCCTATGTTGGGGCTCAAAGATGTTGGAGCTTCAATCGAGAAAACCCTCGCAATGCTCGAAGCAGGTTCTAATTCCAAAGCTTAAAAACATGATGATGACGTATCAAGTAAAGATTCTACATCTTCGCAAGGGACTCCGCATACGAGATTTTCTGTTCTAGAAGATTCCGCAACTTCTACAGCATTTTCTGTTATGCCTGCCGTCATCAGAGACTCATCAACAAGTAAGACAGTACCGCGGAAGGAAGTCAAATTAATTCAAAGGCACCTGGCGGACATCAAGAAGCTGAAACTTCTCTTGTTAAGGACATCTACTTGTGTATAAGAGACAGGGGTGATTCATGCCGATCAATTGAAGGAGTTCACATGAAGGTATGATCAAGGTGAGATATGAAAATGGTTCAAAATCAAACCCTATATACGCTAAGCCTTATTACAAGAATCGGACTTGATGATGCCTTGTGGATATCAACCACCCAAGTTTCAGCGGTTTGACGGCAAAGGAAATCTGAAACATTCCCATGGCACACTTTGTCGAGACATGTAATAATGCCGGAACTTATGGTGATTTGTTGATCAAGCAATTTCTCCGCTCATTAAAAGGTAACGCATTCGACTGGTACACTGATCTTGATGCCGGATCGATTGATAGTTGGGAGCAATTAGAGCGGGAATTTCTCAATCGGTTCTACAGCACTAAGAGGACTGTTTCTATGACTGAACTTTCCAACGCCCGTCAGTGGAAAGACGAACCAATTGTTGATTATATTGATCGATGGAGGACTTTAAGCCTTAATTGTAGACACCGACTCTCAGACGTCCGCCATTGTTCTTTTTTTGTTCTTAGGTCCTTTTATTCCTGTCTCTTATACACATCTACAAGGCATCCAACCTCTGACATTTAATTATGATTGCAATAACATATGTGTATCATAGTCTTGAAATTGGCCTTGGAAATCAAGAACCGCCTGTTCCTGATCCTTCGCAATAATAAAGAAAAACAGGACTTTAAGAAAGAAGGCAAGCCTTCTCCCAAGTCTGGAAACAAAGAAACTATGATAACAAATACTGCATCTGTTAAAATCGCGACAAAAGTCAGTCAAAAGATTTCGAGAAGGTAGAGCCTGCGCAAGGTAGGCCACAAAGAAAACCGACACTCAGGGAGATGCAGGAGACAGAATATCCTTTCCTCGACTCTGATCTTCGAGGCATGTTTGATCTGATCTACTCAAAGCCGAACTTTTGAACTCCCCGAGATGAAACGGCCAGAGGAAACTAGGCGAGTTAATGATCCAAACTATTGTTGCTACCATCGCCTGGTTGGTCATCCCCTCACAAGGTGTTTTGTTTTTAAAGATAAGGTGATGGAGTTAGCCCGCCAAGGTAAGATTTTGCTTGAGGAAGATAAAGCAAGTGCAAATCATACCACTATAATTCCTGACTCTCAAAATTTGTTGAAGAATGGTAAAGTATCTCATCTTCCATCGAAGTTGGAATAAGAACAATACAGCCCACAATAAAGTTTGGAGATTTCAATCTCGTTCCATTATATGACAACCTCTTTCCACAAGGTGAAGTACCTTTTGAAAAGCAAATTAAAAAATTATTGAAGGATGATGATGCCACAAATGATCAGTCAGACGAAGGATGGACACTCGTCACTCGCAAAAGAACCAAAAAAATTAAAGCGCAAAAGACTAATCTGCATCCAAAATTTCGGATGGAAAAAATACGGGTTGCAAAAAGAAAGTCCAGAAAAATAACAATTTCGTCATCAATCCCTCCAAGTGGTGTGATGTTTCAAAATATCCGTCGACCTATTACTTTGAAAGAATTCATGTCTAGAGGATACTTCATGTTGGACGATGCTGCATCTTGACATGTTCATCTCCAAACTCTGTCTCTTATACACATCTAGATGTGTATAAGAGACAGCTATATTCTTATGAAGCATGTCATCGAAGATCTTGATGATGAAGATTTATTGCTCGGACGAAAGCTCACAATCGACCCTTGTTCGTAAATGGATATGCACGTAAGCAAAAGTGAATCGGATACTTCTCGATGGAGGATCAGTGAATATAATGCCTTTACGTGCAATAAAGGAGCTTGGAATCACAAGTGATGAACTCTTACAAAGCCGTCTCATGATCCAAGGATTCAATCAAGGAGGACAAAGAGCCATTGGTCTTATAACACTTGATTTATTAATTGGCGATTTATCCTCAAGTGCACTATTTCATGTTATTGATGCAAAAACATCTTATAATATGCTTCTTGGGAGACCATGGATTCACGAGAATGATGTTATACCGTCAACTCTTCATCAATGTTTCAAGTATTGCCATAACGGCGTCATAAAGAAAGTAGTTGCTGATGAAAAACCATTCACTGAAGCCGAGAGTTACTTTGTTGATGCTAAATTCTACTGCAGGGTAACACAAAGAAAGAGTTAACAAAGAAAGATGGTCAAAAATCTAAGACACATGTCTTACGCTATGTTCCAAAGTCAAAGAGAAAACAAGGTCAATCTCCTTTTGTTGGAAGCGATGAATTAAAGGAGTTCACTGTACCACTCACCAAAATTGAGGTGGTCAAGCATAGCGAAACTCTTCTTGAAGGCTTTGTTCGGCCAAAAGTGGAGTCCGAAATAGAGCACAATTCATTACCTAAAACACGAACCGACGAGCAATTTGGTCCAAATGCATACAAGTTGCTCGTGAAAGCTGGTTACGATCCTAAGGAAGAAGGAACTTTGGGCAAGCTTCCTGCAGAGATAAATGGAGAAGAGACACATGGCATGACTTCTACGCAAAAGATGTTGAAAGACAAGGGATATGCTGTCAACAACATGTCAATGGGATTTGGGTATAGACCATTTTCTCCTGTGCGTATAGCAATAAAAAGGGCTAATACGCATCATATTACTATCAAAGAAAAAACTGCATTAAAAGGTTCAAGGCGATCAGTCTTTGATAGATTGAGAAAGGTTACATACACCACGTGTTTCGGTGTTTGATAGGCTTGGCCCACGAGGAAGAGTTTTGATGAAGCAACCTATTCATAACATGTTGAGTTTTCTGGTTCACACCTCTATCTAGATTGGGCGAGGATCATCTGTGCCAAGGTGTATAAGAGACAGCTTCAAGACATTGACGAGCATGTCTTTTTCAGACAGTCCATTAATGTCGAAAAGGAAACCATCATTGATATATGCACCAAGGAGGAAGACAAGGAAAGCATTGCCTCCTGCAAGGTGTGGATCCTTGAAACGCTGAGCCTTTAGAAGAAGAAGATGCCGGAGATGCTCCTCCTGAATTGAAAGAAGGCATGAAGGCAACCGTTGATGAGTTGAAAGAAATCAACCTTGGCACAAAGACATGATCCTCGCCCAATCTACATAGGTACTTGGCTGAATCCTGAATAGGAACAAGCAATGTGGAACTTATTGCTCGAATTTAAGGATGTTTTTGCTTGGAATTACAAAGAGATGCCTGGCTTAGATCCGAAAATTGCTGTTCATCACTTGGCCATTAAGCGAGGTGCTAGACCCGTTAAACAAGCCCAAAGACGTTTTTGGCCTGATTTGATCCCATTAATTGAGATGGAGGTGAACAAGCTCATAGAAGCGGTTTCATCCGAGAAGTAAAATACCCAACGTGGATCTTCAAGTATAGTCCCCGTGAAGAAAAAGAATGGACAGATTCGTGTTTGCGTTGATTTTCGAGATCTCAATGAAGCTTGTCCGAAAGATGACTTTCCTCTCCCTATTACTGAATTGATGGTCGACACCACAACTGGTTATGAAACCTTATCCTTTATGGATGGATCCTCGGGATACAACCAGATCCGAATGGCACCAAGGGATGAAGAACTTACTGCTTTTCGAACTCTCAAAGGCACTTATTGCTACAAGGTCATGCCTTTTGGCTTAAAGAATGCGGAAGCCACATATCAAAGGGCCATGCAAAAGATCTTCGATGACATGCTTCATAAGAATATAGATGTGCTATATTGACGATCTCGTTGTCAAGTTGAAGAAACAAATTGACCATGTCCAAGATCTTAAAATGGTGTTCGAAAGACTTCGAAGATACCAACTCAAGATGAATCCTTTAAAGTGCACTTTTGGAGTTACCTCTGGAAAGTTTCTTGGGTTTATCGTACATAGCCGAGGAATTGATATTGATCAATCCTTATACACATGCTATCTCAAGGATGCCCGAACTGCGCAACATTCATGAGTTGAAAAGTTTGCAAGGAAGATTGGCTTATCTTCGAAGGTTTATCTCTAATTTGGCTGGGAGCTGTCAACCATTTAATTTGCTTTTCAAAAGGTACTTCACCTTGTGGAATGAGGTTGTCATATAACTGTCTTTCAAAAGCATAAAAACATATCTCACGAAACCACCCGTATTATGCACATATTCTGGTAAGCCTTTAATTCTTTATATTCTGCACAGAGGCAGTGCAGGGGAATCTTCATCATCAAAAATAATGAGGGTAAAGACATTCCTCAAGCTAGATATATTATTTAAGTCGGATGATGACACCAAATGAGTTAAATTATACGCCGATTGAGAAGTTGTGCTTGGCTCTCATATTTTGCCATTCAAAAGTTAAAGCACTACTTTCAAACTCATACTATCCGTTTGATATCCAAGGCAAATCCGATCAAGTATGTTATGACTAAGCACTTATCCTTGGTCGAGGAAAGGATATTTTTTCTCTTGCATCTCCCCGAGCTAGAGTTTTGGAGATTCCAAATTAGTAGTCAATCGCTCCTTGGCAAATATGAAGTCGATAAACCTGAGTCCCAAGTCTCTTATACATATTATAATTATGCTAGGCAACTAATGGGGTGGCTAGGTGATGTGACTATAGAGCATGTTCCAAGGAGGGACAATCGACAAGCTGACTCTTTAGCAAAATTAGCTTCGATGCTCATCTTGCCTAATCAACAAGTTCAAGTCCCCATATGTCAAAGTTGGGTTGTGCCTCCTCGTTTTGAAGAAGGAGACGATGTGAAAAAGGAAAATACTCACGTAGTTTCTATTTATGAAGTGGAGAAGGAAGATTGGCGACAACCAATAATTGATTATCTCAGTTATGAAAAATTACCTGATGACGCAAAAAGAAGAACAGAAATTCGTCGTCGTGCACCTCGCTTCATCTACTATAAGGACATTCTTTATCAGCGATCGTTTGATGGTCTTGAACCTTTCACCCCAGTTCCTTCTTAGATGTGTATAAGAGCCTGTCTCTTATACACATCTAGATGTGTAAAGATGTCAAGCTTGTCGTTTCATGCCAATTTCATTCATCAACCACGAACCGTTACATCCTCTTGTTTCTTCTTGGCCATTTGATGCTTGGGGATTAGACATAGTAGGACCACTGCCAAAATCTTCTGGTGGACATATCTTTATCCTAGCTGCAACTGATTATTTTTCGAAGTGGGCCGAAGCAATTGCACTAAGAGAAAATGTGGTCACTTTTATTTGCGTGAACATTATCTATCGATACGGGGTTCCACGATATATCATCACTGATAATGGAAAACCTTTCTGCAATGCTGCAATGAACAAGCTTTGCGAGAAGTTTGGCTTTAAGCAACGTAATTCTTCCAGGATTCAGCCAAGTAACAAAACTCTATGCAATTTGCTAAAAAAAGTTATTGACAAGTCAAAAAGAGATTGGCATCAAAGGATTGGTGAGGCCCTTTGGGCATATAGGACAACTTTTCGAACTCCTACTCAAGCGACTCCATACGCACTTGTCTACGGTGTCAAAGCAGTTCTTCCACTCGAATGTCAAATACCTTCTTTAAGGATTGCTGTGCAAGAAGGACTTAATGAAGAAGACAATGCTCGCCTTCGTCTTGAAGAGTTGGAAGCACTTGATGAGAAAAGGTTGGAAGCTCAGCAACGACTTGAGTGTTACCAAGCTCGCCTTTCTAAAGCATTCAATAAGCGAGTTCGACTGCGCTCTTTTCAAATTGGCGATATCGTTCTTGATGTTCGAAGACCAATCATCCTTGCACATGTCTCTCAAAGGAAGTTTGTCTCAAAATGGGATGGCCCTTATGTTGTCCAAGAAGTCTATACAATCTTGCAGATGGCTCGTACAAATTGATCAGTGAAGATGGATTAAGTCATGGCCCCATCAATGGCAAATATTTGAAGCGATATTACGCATGATTTAAATGATCCTTAACGCATGAGCCTAAATTGCATATACTTTTGGCAATTTCGCATGAGCTAAAACTGTGGACGGCAACCACCAATAGTGTAGTATGTGGTTAAACTGCTGAAACACTCCACCAAGTCTAAGGTGGTAAACAAATAGATACTCCTGACCCGCAAGAGGTTAAACTGTGAACGGCAAACCCTCCATATTTTTCCACAAATAAAGGAACTACGTGTGACTTGATTCCCTTTTGGGATACGTAGGCGACTTAGAGGGCAACTTCTAAATTCAGTTACACCCCTTTAAAACCAACTCAGATTTCCTTAAAGAAAAATGTGATATTTCAAATTAAGTTCATAGATGTTAGTTAATTTACTTATTTTGCCAAAAAAAAAAAAAAAAGGAGAGAAAAAAAAAAATCGCAAGATAAGAAAAAGTAATTACAAATGTCTTTATTATTGAAAGAAAAGTGTCCAAACAAATGAAATTAAGGGATTTGATATGATTCAAATATCAAACTTGAGATCCACTACAGCTATCTTGCTTGCTTCAAGGATGTTGCTCATCTTCTCAAGCTCCCTAGCATCTTCGTTTGTCAGAAGGGTAGTGCTTTGGATGGAAGAGATTTGATCTTGTGCTCTTAATACTTCAAGTTACATTTGCTTGAGATTTTCATATTCTCGGTCAATGGTCGAGCTAACTTCCATGTTTTGCTTCTCCAAATCATCAAGATCTTTTTGAAGAATGATTTTTCTATCCTCAATAGATTCCCGCTTTCCTTGAAGACTTTGTAGATGGTTGGTTACCTTTTCCTCCATTGCTTTGACTTCCAAAAGGTTTGCATTTGCCTTGGAGAGAATTTCTGCATATGCTTCTCTTGAAATCTTCTCCGATGCTAAAGCTCTTGAAGAGTCATACTTCTTTGCTTTCGTGAGTAAGCCTGCTAAAGGAGTCTATTAGAGGAAGGGCAATTGAAGAATCTATCCTTGATATTTCTTCAACTACCTCATTGATACATTCCTCCAAAGAAGAGATTTGGTCTACGGAAGTGTTTGAGATATCATTGCAAAGTTCTTCCCACAGGCTTTGTACATATTTTCGTTGGCATGATTTTATCACTTTGCGGCCATAAAATTCAGAAATTGGTGTTCTAACTTGCTTGTGGAGACTTTCATGGTGATTCAATGGTATCTGTGATGGAGCATAATCCTCTGCCGGCTTATCAGTTATGGATTCACGCATACTTGGATTGCCAGTAACATTCTCATGCAATTCTCTATCCATATTCATCTCATTGATGATAATGTCTTGATTACTGAATAAATGGTCTCCAACTCCTTCCACGGGTACCAATATTTGCAGAAGGCACTCAAGATGTTATTGCAACAGTCATATGAGTAGCGTGACGCGTAAACAACATCATAGACATGAGCCCTCAAGAGTGTCTCCTTGCATGGCAGTGAACGATATCGCCTATTTCTAATCCCCAAGCAGTCGAACTGCTTGCTTCCTGTCTCTTATACACATCTATATAAGAGACAGTTCTAATTGTATAGTGATACATATCAAGACATTCTAAATAAGAAACCAAGAACGATAGGCAAATCACCGTAGCAAGCAATGGCTGGCCAGAATGCACAAAGCTTTCTTCAATTTTTCAAAATAGACCGATGGGGATTGGAGGTTCTGCTCGATTTTATTTATAGATGTCAGAGTTGTCCCAAATCGTATACAATTCGGATGAAAGAATTTCTTGTTATACTTCATATGGGATTAGAATTGTTATTGATTTCGGAATCCATGCGGCATGGGGATTTTATTCGTTTGGCAATTAACTAGTGCACGAGTCTTTGGGAGTTTAGTTTGACAAGGAATTGTCTCAAGTTTAGTTCGAAAGGGTATTGCTTTCAAAGACTTGTTTAATTTCAATCCTAATTGGAAACTGGGTTGTTAAACAAATTACGTCAAAATCGGCAATAAATGGGCTTCGGAATTCATGCAACGTGAGTATTTAATTTCTTTGGGTGTTGACTTGTTTACCACCTTTAGAAGTCCAATTTAATATGTGATTGGTTTCGACTCAATTCGGCGAATTTCGAACTTCAAGACTAATTAAATGAGAATTGAAACTTACGACTTATTGAATTCAAGTGGAATTGCTTTTGTCAAAAGTAAGGCTCGCTTGGACGGTGCTAAGATCAGTTTAGCTCCAATACGTTTTCGGTTCGGATTAGTTCAAGAAGACAGCTTGACTTGAAGTTTGGATTTAATTGGTCTATGTGCTCGGTTGATGCAATTTGGAAGTAGACTTACTCATGCATGAAGGTTTGAGGTGATTCAAGTCTTTGGCTATTGAAAGGTTATAAATACTCAAGTTTTGATTATTTGTTAATTCCATTCGTGGAATGCATTGGAATGAGAAGACTTTTTGCTTATTCTTTTGAATTATAACTTTAAGCCAGTTAAGTTTGAAGTATTTCAACAAAGCCTTGAGGAAATATCGAAACTTGTCCGCTCAACCGCATATGATATCCGGCACTCACGAACAAGTCTCGAGGGGGCATTTGTAGACAATGAAATTTTATTTTAATTAAAATTATCATCTTGTCTATAAATAAATTTAATTGGATATTTATGGTCCAATTAAATAATGCCATATGTCACATATATTTTGGAACATTGGTTAATTTCAAACTAATTATATTGTTCCACATGTCAAAATGAGGTAGTTCGACCAATTAAATGTATTTGTGTTGCTCTTCCAATTAAATTGTGCCATGTCTTTTGTTGCGTGACTTGAGCGGATAAGGATATATGTACTCTGTATTTATCTCTTTGTTAATAAATTAAAATAAGAGATAATACCATCTTAGTACTGTCCTTATGTATTAATATCTCTTATGTGTAAAGAGATAAGAATTTGTTTCTTGGTGTGCAAGTAAGAAGTTACACATGTACTACAAGTCTTCTAACTTGCTCCCCTCCCATACATGTATAAATAGGGATCATCCCTCAAAGGTTGAGAGAGACATATACAGATACACAGACACACATATTTCTGAAATCTGCAAGTTGTGGAAGCTCTGATTCAAGTCTTCCACATATCAAGGTAAGTTGAAAATTTTTATCAAGCGTTCTTCAGGTCTCCCATATCAAGACTTGAAGAATTCAATATTTGATTCGGGAATAAGCTGTGAAGCCCTCGGATCGCATCTGAAGTAAAGAATCGAAGAAATTTTCTCCCCATATTGAGAATATCCTAGAGATTGTAATCTTTTATTCATATATTCATATTTTTATCATTATATTTCTTGTTTGTTCAATTTTTACAGACTCGAAATATTTTGTTGCGCACATAATGAATTTTAAATTTTTAACTAAATTTTCTTAACTTGGTTCGATAAATTAAGACCCAAATCCCTCCGTCCAAATACCATCTTAGAATTCTAATTAAGGAAGAACCAAATTTCTTTCTGTTTTTCTGGCGGACTACGATATTTTCCTTGTCAATTTGACATGAAGGTGACGGAAGCCAATATTCTTGTATTATTGGAGTTTGACAAAACACAGCTACCTTTAAAGCAAATAATTGCTGATTTTTCTTAATATTTTAAGCATATTTTTGATTACAATCTCTAGGATCTGTCTCTTATACACATCTAGATGTGTATAAGAGACAGCTCACATATTGGTTTGACTAGATACATTAACCAGATTTGGATTTACAAAAATTAGATTTGTCATGACGTTATTACCGGACAACTAGATTGTTCAAGATTCTAAAATTTTGGTTGCATTATAAATTACTACTTCAAGAGCAAAAATTGGAATAAATAAAAATAAAATTTGAAACTATAGCTTTTGTTGGCACTGAAGAAACCCTTTTTTCTTTTTTTGGTAGTACTAGAAAAAAACTTGTTTTACTAGTAATACTGTTAGAAGATAAAAATTAATCTAAAATTAACAAGTAAAAAATTGGACTATTTTAGATTTGTGCGCGTCAATGCTAATGTTCTCTGTATCGTTTTAATTTTATCGAATGTCCTGGAATAAAAATAAAAAAAATAAAAAAAAAGAAGAAATTCTTATTCATTAACGTTCACTTGTTAGTTTTAGGGTTAATAACACTTTATAAACCCCGAATTATATAGGTAATTACACTTTACCCTTCTGAACTATAGAAATATATATTTTACCCCCATTCACATTATTCATCCTTTAAAAATTTTAAAATATCAAGAAAATTTAGTTAGATGTCTATAATACCCTTGGTATCATATTTTGATTTTTCATATATTTAATTGATTTTTTATAATTATAAAAAAAATTTTGAAAAAATAAAATATCTTAACACATTGATATCTTGGACTTTAGGAAATGAAATATGAGAAACTGTTGAATTATATTATATCCGACATCGCAATTTGCACAGATTAAGCCAAATATTAAAAGTGTAAAATACTAAGAGATATCGAAAAAATCACAAAATTTTATAGAAATTATAATTTCATACAATACCTTTACAAAAAAAAAAAATTTATAGAAAACAAGCCCATTTGAAAATTGTTCTACCACTACAGTTAAACATTCAAAATTGAAATAATATAAAATGCAATTAAAAATTTTAAAAATTTGACCAAGAGCCCAATATATTAATATAGATTGCATTGAAATATTCCAATAGTTTATTTTTACTTATTTTTAAATAATTATCACATCACCATCAAAATTTAAATACATAAAAATCAAAATATAGTACCAAGGGTATCTTAGTTATTTAACTAGATTATCTTAATAATTTTAATATTGATAATGAATAAATAGTATTAATAGGGGATAAAATATATATTTTTATAGTTCAGGGAGGCAAAGTATTATTAACCTCTTAGGAGGTGTTTGGTTCACATTCGGGAATCGGAATTGGAATGGGAATCATAAACCCCACTATTGGTATGAGTTTATATCATTCCCCCTTACTTGTTTGGTTTAACATAGAAATGGGTTTCATTCTATTAATAAGTTACTCAACTTGAAACCCATGTCACAAGTGGGGAATGAAAGTGGGTATTTTCTAACACTTTCATTCCCATAGAATGATTCTCATAGTGTTCAACCAAACACCATCTATGTGTATCATTAACTTTGATTCCCATTCCCCCTCTCATACCCATAAACCAAACACCTCCTTAGTTTTAATTGTTATCTCTTTTCTCATTCCTTTCTGTCGCGCCCCGACCTGGAGTCTGACCGGCACCGGTGGTACCGGCACCGTCGCCACGTGTGGTGCTCGTGAAATAGGTGATTGAATGCAAAAATCCTACTTACAATTTACAAACATAAATTACCTACTTACTATTACAAATAAAATGAATCACCTATTTACTATTACATAACGGGGCCTTCAATGCGACTATGAATTGTATAAAAACAATCTAAACTAGGGAAAACAAGACTGGAGTCGCCACCTGGTGTGTTAGGTGCGGGGACACAAAAATACATCAAAATTTAAAAGGTAATTTATGTTTGTAAATTGTAAGTAGGATTTTTGCATTCAATCACCTATTTCACGAGCACCACACCTGTCTCTTATACACATCTCACATAGGTATATTCACAAGCACCCACTTTACCGGGCGTTGGACCGGTTGCGTGATTTTACTAAGGAGTGGGAATTTATCATGCACGCCGGAGTTTATTTCTAGCCCAATTTTATATTATTGATACAATTATTAAGTCCTGGGCTAAATTGAATTTGATTCAAATACTTAACGTCTAGTTGTGCAACTAATCCAAAATTTGAGGGCAAAAGAGTAAATTCACATAGTTTAAATTTTAAGAGAAGACATAAATATTATATTGAGACCAACGAACATTAAAATAAAGCACAAATCATCACAAAAGCAATTAATCGAAAATATGTGCAAAGATCAAAGTCTATTCACAATTTAAGACTCATACTGACAGGGCAAAACAGTAATTTCACAATCAAGGGTAATTAAAACGTATTAAAATGCCAAACAAAAATCAAAGTAAAAACTTGGTGATTATTGACATAAAACATGTAATTTGGAAGAAATTTGAAGAAAAAAACAGTAATATTAAAGAAAAGTCCTTAAGGGCCTAAATGTATTTTAAAAAAATTATTTGAGGGATAAAAATGCAGAAATCCGAAATCTGGAGTCTCAAATACACATCTAGATGTGTATAAGATTTTGGATTTTTTTATTTAAATTTGCCACGATATCGAACGTGGCACAATCAGGATCAAACCCCACGTCATCGATGACGTGGCGCAAACAGATTTAGCCACGTCACAGATGACGTTTGAAGAGCTTTTATGAGTATTTTTTTAGCTAGTTATGCTCAAATTAAGGCCCTGTCACAGATGACACATCTAGATGTGGTTGAGCCACGTCACAGTGACGTGGCGAAATCAGGTTGAGCCACGTCATCGATGACGTGCTAGGTGGTGCCACGTCACGGATGACGTGGCGCAATCTGGGGGTGCCACGTCATCGATGACGTGGCACCAAGTGGGCCCTATCAGAAGGGCCTAAATGTAATTTAAAAAAATATTCTCGGGCTAAACTAAAAGAAAACTGAAATATGGGGAGTAAAATGAAAAAAACTTTTCTAACCTTTCTTTTTTTTGCAGATTTTGGTGGACTACCAGCCCTTTTCCACCACGATTTTGACCCAGAATATGAACGATTTTGCTTCGGGGTAGAAAAGAAAAGTTGAAGGTTGAGGAACGGTCTACAACTTTGATTCTTTGAGTTTAATCCAGTTCCTCTTCCATCGCTTGAAATCTTTGCTCAAAGTTGGTGGTCTGGAAAATTTTCCAGACTTAGAAATTTTCTGGAAAATTCTCTACCAACAGCTTTTTCTACCACGTTTTTGGCCCTCGAAATGGAAGATTTTGCTTTGGGTTTCAAAATAGAAATTGAAGTTCTAGGGACCCTATACAACTTTTGTTCTTTGAACTTAGTCTAATTCCTCTCTGATCGCATGGAATTTTGGCTCAAAGTGGGCTGTTTTGGTCACGTTTTTTCTGCTTTTTCAAGTAGATATCCTTCATAAACAACAAGGGACGCACTGTAGACACCGCATGATCAAAAAGAACTGTCTCTTATACACATCTAGATGTCCTTTGCAACCTCTTGTCTCTCAACACAGTCATTGGCCTTTAAGAGGCACGTGTCTCTTAATACTGTCTCTTATAAGCATCTATTCATCGGGTTCAAAGTTCCTTATCGGGGGAAAGGCAAAGCGGTAAAAAGACTCCCAGTGAAATGAACCATAAGAGACATAAATGAAACTTGAAAACAAGATTGAAATCCCGATCCATCCCTTGTAGCTATATTCTTTCCAACCAAAGCGCCCATCTTAAACTGGGGCAATGTAAACTTGAAATGAAAGCCCAATCTTTATCGGATAACACGACAAACCCATTTTGACCCTTTATCCTAAGTTCTGCATAGGCTTAAAGAGAACCCGAAATTCGTTTTATCGTTATGAAAATGCAAACCTGAAATTCGTTTATCAGGTTGATGAAAATGGAAAATGAGAACCCGAAATTCGTTTATCGGGGATGAAAATGCAAACCTGAAATTTGTTTATCAGGTTGATGAAAATGAGAACCCGAAATTCGTTCATCGGGAGAAAAATGCAAACCTGAAATTCGTTTATCAGGTTGATGAAAATGAAAACCCGAAATTCGTTTATCGGGTATGAAAATGCAAACCTGAAATTCGTTTATCAGGTTGATGAAAATGAGAACCCGAAATTCGTTTATCGGGTATGAAAATGCAAACTCCACCAGAGTGCGCCACGGTCATCTGCACGACGTGGCTCCACCAGAGTGCTCCCACGTTATTGTATGATTTATTCATCCACCAGATTGTGCCACGTCATCGATGACGTGGAATGAGAACCGAAATTCGTTTATCGGGTATGAAAATGCAATCACGAAATTCGTTTATCGAGTTGATGAAAATGGAAAATGAGAACCCGAAATTCGTTTATCGGGATGAAAATGCAATCACGAAATTCGTTTATCGGGTTGATGAAAATGAGAACCAAATTCGTTTATCGGAGAAAAATGCAAACTCAACCGCGCCTGTCTCTTGATACACATCTAGAAAACCATAAGAACGAGGTTTTGGGGTATGAAAATGCAAACCTAAAATTCATTTATCAGGTTGATGATGAAAACGAAATTTCAAATTCGCATTTTCGGGTATGATAAACGAATCGAAATTCGTTTATCGAGTTGATGAAAATGAGAACCGAAATTCGTTTATCGGAGAAAAATACAAACTGAAATTCGTTTATCGAGTTGATGAAAATGAAAACCGAAATTCGTTTATCGGGTATAAAAATGCAAACTGAAATTCGTTTATCGAGTTGATGAAAATGAAAACCAAATTCGTTTATCGGGTATGAAAATGCAAACTGAAATTCGTTTATCGAGTTGATGAAAAATGAAAAATGAAAACCGAAATTCGTTAATTAGATGTGTATAAGAGACAGTTATGATACTGACCAATTCGAGTTTTCTTTACTCAATATCGCATCCAGACCACCAACTTTGAGCAAAGATTTCAAGCGATGGAAGAGGAACTTATTAAACTCAAAGAATCAAAGTTGACAGTAGATTCGCGCAACAGTCCCGCGCCTGTTGATTACCTGTGAGGTAGATGCTGTATAAGGGGTTGGCGTGAATCACCCCTTTCAAAATGAGAAGAAAGACTGTTGGGTATCAAGACAGTTCTCAGAATTGGTGTGTCCCTTGTTGTTTATGAAGGATATCCAATCAATAAAAATTTGCCCCAGTGTCGTTGATTTTAGCGTCCACTTCATTTTCGTGTACCTGCAGGTACTCAAAACAATGCGATATTGAGCAAAGAAAACTCGAATTGGTCAGTATCATAACATACAAAAAATGTCAATCTTAGTGAACATTACTATAAGCACCTATTTTACAGACTAAACACTAAATGGCAATGTGTGAGTTAGATAGAAGTACATGAATAAATAATACATGCACATGGGAGCAATCTTAGTAAAAATTGTGCCATCACCGTATTAACACCGCTTTGCCTTTCATTCTAAGTTATTTGGACCCGATCAGGCAATGCTTTGGATCCATCGGATACGTGCCTCTTAAAGGCCAATGACGTGTTGAGAGAACGACATAGAGGCAACCAATAAGCCTAACTTCATCAACAAATTTCGATTGAACACTTTCCCAGACGTGGACTCGAAAAGTCATCAACCGGACCTTGACCGTTTGCTCGATTTGCCCTTTCCTCGGCGCCTTTTCAGTTTTCGCTAGATGTTCCCTCCTTTGTGTGCCAGATCACGGGAGGATATCAATCTTGTTTTCAAGTTTTGGGGATGAATTCTTAAGGCTGTCTCATACACTATCTAGATCTGTAGCTAAGGTGTTTTTTTTTTACAGGCATACACTTATTTTTTTTTAAAACAAAGGTGCCCTTTCCGGGTTTTCACCTAGGAGGTCCAAGTAAAACAGCAAAGTGTGGGAGTAAACGGATTTCGGGCTCTCATTTTCATTTTCATCCACCTGATAAACGACTTTCAGGTTTGCATTTTCCTCCCCGATAAAAGTGCCTTCCTGTTATTGGGATAGACATGTTAACATCAAGCGAGACCGTACAATGCTCCCTTTAAAAAAACAAAAAATTTAAGTTTCTGTACTCCCAAAACACCAGATCGGAAAGTCGTGTGATTGGTAAAGATTGGTCTTATCTTAACAAAATCTAGATGTGTTTAAGATGGGCGTTTTGGGTGGTAAGAATATAAAAACAAGGGATGGAAGAGCGGGTTTGTGATATGAAGAAAAACTGGTTATGTCCCTTATCTAAAGAATTACCTCAGTTTTGGGCTTTTTTTTTTTTTTTTTTTTTTTTTTTTTTTTTTTTTTTTTTTTTTTTTTTTTTTTTTTTTTTTTTTTTTTTTTGTTTTTTTTTTTTTTTTTTTTTTTTTTTTTTTTTTTGGCTACCCAAAACAACAATTTGCCCCAACATTGCAAATGAGCTCAGTTCCAACCTGTTTTTACTGCAAAGGATAGGGACATACACATCTGAGCTACACAGGGAGGCAGTATCCAAAGAAGAGATCTGAAACACAAAAAAAAAAAAAAAAAAAAAATTTTCTTCCCCTTTTACTCCTGAAAAAAATAAAACATCAAAGAAAACAAAAAAACAAAAAAAAAAAAAAAAACAAAAGGTTTGAGACTGTCTCTTAAAAAAATCTAAAAAATCCGTAAGGATAAGAGCTTCTCCTGATAATACTTTGTGTACAATGAATGGACCCTGCCAGTTAGGAACAAACTTGCCCTTTGCTTCGTCCTGCATTGGCAATATACGTTTCAAAACTAGATCGCCAGCCTGAAAATGTCTGGGCTTGACTTTCTTGTTGTAAGCTCGGGCCATCCTCCGTTGATAACATTGGCCATGACACACAGCTGTTAGCCGTCTTTCATCAATGAGTGCAAGCTGTTCATGTCTGAGCCTTACCCATTCTGCATCCTCTAACTCAGCCTCCATAAGAATGCGTAGAGAAGGGATCTCTACTTCCTGGCAAAACAGCTTCCATTCCGTACATAAGGGAGTAAGGCGTATGCCCCTAGATGTCTGATGGAAGTCCGATAACCCAACAGTGCATATGGCAGCTTTTCATGCCAATCACGCTGACTGTCAACCATCTTTCGAATAATTCTCTTAAGATTCTTGTTGGCTGCTTCGACTGCCCCATACATTGATGCCTGTAGATGATACCTGCCCTTATCTCATCCCCGTGCATTTGGCATTTAACACACCTGCGGACAAACTCGATACAATCATGCTCCATAGTAAACCAGAAATAACCTGCTCTCATTATCTTTTTAGCTAGTAAGTGCCCGTTCATATGTGGCCCACAGACTCCTCCATGAACATCCTCCACAATGTAAGCGGCCTCTTTCTTATCCAACGCACCTCAAAAGACCCAGATCGGGTCCTCTCGATCTACAATTGCCATTTAAAAAGAGACTTGATTGACATTCGGCGTAGGAACTTCTTATCTGAAGTACTAGCCCTTGGAGGGTAGTTGCCTTTGTCCAAAAACTCCTTGATGTCATGAAACCAAGGCAGTCCATCAGATTCTGCCTCAAGACTGCAACAGTACCCAGGCTTTTCCAGCACCTGAATGGTAATGGGTTCTATCACTGAGCCACAGGACTGTCTCTTATACACATCTAGATGTGTATAAGAGACAGGGGATTACTTTTCCACGTTCTGCCGCCATTCTGGCTCCTGATGCCGAGGAGGTGTCGACCAAGTTTGAGAATCTGCGTGATATGGCATGATTTTAGAATCTCTGGTTACCCAGGTGCCCGATTGTCGATGGACAAGCAAATCGAATCACTAAACACAGCTAATTCTCTTATACACAACTAGATGTGTATAAGAGACAGGTTTTCGCCCGAATGCCAGGCAGTTGAATTATCTTAAAACGCATGTCTCTGCCATCTAGCCAAGCGTCCAGTAGGCATAGGCTTCTCTAACAGATAGCGAAGGGGATCACACCTGGAAATGAGATAAGTGGTATGACCCAGTAGATAATGCCTTAGCCGTTGCGAGATCCAAACCAATGCACAACATGTTCGTTCTAGAAAAGAATAATTGGCTTCATGGACTGTAAACTTCTTGCTTAGATAGTAGATAGCCTAAGAATCTTCTTCTGAGTCTTTGGCACAGGCATATCACGGATAGCTTCGATCTTTGCTGGGTCTATCTCAATCCCCCGCTTACTGACAATGAAACCTAATAATTTTCCGGAAGGAGCTCCAAAGGCGCACTTTGCCGGGTTCAACTTTAAATTGTATTTCCTCACTCTCTCAAATACCTTCTTAAGATTGGTCAAGTGATCCTCTGCCTTCTTGGATTTGATGATGATATCATCGACATAGCTCGAAGACAAGCCACCGGGCCTTGTCTATTCTTGATGTGAATGTTTGGCAGCGGAAAATCATCCTTGGGACTGGCCTTATTTAAATCTCGATAATCGACACAAACTCTGACCTCTCCAGTCTTCTTCGGTACTGGCACCATATTGGAAAGCCAAACAGGATACCGGGATACAATGATGATTGTGGCATTAAACTGCTTGATAATTTGTTCTTTGATCTTTAAACTCATTTCCGGCTTAAACTTTCTGGGCTTTTGCTTTACAGCGAGCATTTAGGATCGCTGGGAAGTTTGTACACATCTCCAGGGTGTAGACACCTGTCAGTTTTGCTAGGCATATCATCATAAGACCAGGCAAAGACGTCTTGGAACAAAATCAAAAATTCTATCATCTCTTTTCTCTGCCCTCTAGTCAAGTGTATGCTGATTTTAACTTCTCTTACGTCCGTGTCTGTCCCAATGTTTACCATTTCTGTTTCTTCCAAGTTAGGCTTTGCACGAGTCTCATGTTGCCCGAATTTATTTTCAATATCACACTCGTCCTCATCACTCTCAGATTGCATAGAAATAGGGTCAGGTGTGATATCGAAATTGCACTCATCGGTCTCTAGAATGGTATATCCGAAGGACCAAAAGCATTGATTCTGGGCCATCTGGGAGAAAATAAAGTATGAAATGAAAGAAAACAAAATGAGCTAAAACATCTTGAAGAAAAAGTTCTCATTAATCAAAAATTTGTACAAGTGATCCTAGAGAACATAAACTAAACATTCATTGGCCATCCTATATATAAAAAAAATCAATTACAGGAATTCATCTCCAAAAAGATTCTCAAGAATAAGATGAATCATGAAGGCAATATTATGATTGTACTTGCCTTACTAATTGAATTGTTTTCAAGATTCATCTCCAAAACAAATGAATGAGATGAATCATGAATACAATACTGTGCATGCACCTATTCCTTGACTAGATGGCATAAATAAAACAGCTTAAAAATACGAAACATACATACAACGATGAAATTAAAAGGAGCAAAACTAAAAATAATATCCTTTCAAATTTACCGCCTGGGCGAAAACCGAGCCCAAATGTATTCATCTGTGTTGGTAGATCAATAGGGTGTGTTATGCCTTGCAAATTCATCCCCAAACCTTGGCCAATGCGATATCCTCCACGCAGCATTTCCTTTGCAATCATTACGCTCGCCTTATCCCAGACAACTTTCATTGATGACTGCTCTCCAGGCCCTCGGCTGACAGAGACCACATCATAAGCTAGGAAAGGCACCGGAGTGTCGCTGCTTTCTCCAACTTCCTCCTTGACCATCATGGCGTGGTCGTCTTCGGCAAACACAGTAATCAGCTTAAGCTCGTAAATGAATTTAACCCTTTGATGCAAAGATGACGGAATAGCCCCAGCAGAATGGATCCAGGGCGTCCCAACAAAAATTATATACCCCAACAATTGGAAGAACACGGCAAGTGATCGATGAGCGGATGGACCGACTTCCAAAACAAGGTTTATCTCTCCGGTGGCTTGTCTTGAGCTCCATCTGCTAATGCTGAATATGCCTGATGGCAAGTTTGTCAGTGGGAATGTCACGAGACACATGGGCCTCACTCAAGATCTTCAATACTGCCTCCCTGTGTAGCTCGGATGTTAACAATAAGTTGAGCATAGAAATTTGTGAGGGCATCTTATTCAGCTGCTCCACTGCTGAATATTCACTTTTTTTGATCAATCTTAGAAAGTCCTCCACATCTTTGTCTGTTACAGCCTTAAGGGCCTGCATAGGCTCTTTACCTTTGTTGGATTGTCCGACCTCAAAGCTGTTGTCATTTGTGATTCGGCTCCTGTGTGCTCTCAATTGGCAATTGTGTTGGTAGTTCAATCACAACGGGATCTTGGGGTTCTACCTCAAACGGATCCACGTCTATGATAAAAGGCTCAGATGGCTCTGAATCCAAATAAAATGGTTTGATCTGAGTCATTGTCACTTCTTTGATTGCTCCTTCTTCCTCTTCGATCTCCGCTTCTATACAAACCATCCCAACATGAGGCTCATGTCGTGACAGCCCGATTGTTTTGCTCAGGATCACTTTGATTGGTCTCTTAGCTGACAATCTCTCGTGCATTGATTATGTCTTGCACCTTATTCTTCAACGTCCAACAACGCCTTACTCCTGTCTGGGGCTTCAGAATGATAGGCACAGCGGGCGTTGGCGTCAAACCTATCCGGAACTCCCTTCGGATACTGAGGAGGAGCTATAGGAATGGGTTGAATCCTATAGCTCCTGAGGCCGACATAGAATTGCAGTCGATATCACTAGGTGACATAACCTTTTGCTGCTGTCTCCCAACACATCTAGATAGAGGTATACATGAGACAACCTGTGCATAACATACACATCTAATTGTATCTTGGGTTGGTTAAAAATAAAAGTCACTTCCTCTTCCTACTTGTCAAGCTTCTTGCTCAGGGGTTTCTTAGCTACAGACGTGCTTCCCTGCATGGATTCTATCTGAAGTTTGAAAGCCGTCATGTCAATAATTTTCCCGCTTTTCAAGCCCCTTTCAACGGCCTCTGCTTGCTGGACGATTTCTGAAAAAAGGCATAACACACCCTATTGACCTACGGGGAATAGATTAATAGATTTGGTAGTCGATTTCGCCATGATGGTCAAGGAGCTGTCTCTTATGCTTAATCTAGAAACTATCGAATCGCTCCATCTTTTTCAATAGGGCGTCATTGACAGTCGGTACAGGGGGTGGTGGTGGCATTAATTCAGCTTCCTCTCCCGAGGTTTGACTCCAACTCAAGAAGAGGTGGTGGTTGTGGAATTGGATCTGTCAGTGGTGGCACGGGAGTTGGAGGAGGTTGATTCTGTTCTGGTAGTGGTAGCGGCATCCCCATGCCAGGATTAGGAATATGAGGACTGTAGCATCTCCTGATTGGCGGGGTGAGGCCCATAAGTTTGCCTGTACCATTGCATTTCTTGGTTCATACTGGCCATAGCAGCCATCATAGATTCCATGAAGATGCGTATAAGAGACATGGAAGGGTACTGATCCACATGTGGTCCCTTCCACATCTTTTCCTGATACGGTGCTCATCTGTCTTCAAATCGGAGCTTATGTGCACGTGAGCGGGTATAAATAGAGGCTGCGTTGGGCAGCTATTTTGATACTTAGTACCTTCATATTAAAACATAATAAAAGGGGCGGCATTTGCCTAGGGTTATGTATGTCTATTATTCACATCCTTTAGATTTGTCTAAGAGACAGGATCAGGTTGCTGCCTCTCATTAAAGCTTACTACGTGCTGATTTAGCTACCCCATTGTGAACGAATTGATAGGCGTCCCAGATCATCGGCACATCTTGGTGGATGCCCTCTTTCGGTTGTATTCTGCTCTCGAATACAGGATTGTTGCCTCGCTTGAAAACTCTAGGGAGCTTGCCTCCTGTCTATCTAGAGCTATCTTCGTTCCCACTCCTGTAGCAAATAGGGTACTTTGGTCGCCCTTTCAATTACTCGAGCGGAACTCATCTGTCTCTTATATACATGTTAGCCTTACTCGAGGCTTGTACCCTTTCAGAGCCTTCCTGTCTCTTATACACATCAAGCTTGTGAATATTCAGTAGGTTGTATCATCTAGATATTATAAGAGACAACCATATGCCTTTGACCCTACCTAAGGCTTATGCAATGCAAAAATTGAAATTTACTCTTTCTTGCGGGAAGTAAATACAAATTACAGGGGCCAATATAAATCATACGAATCAGAAAAACTAATTACTATTACATAGCAAAAATTGTAAGGCTATTTACTATTACAAGCCAGATAAATGGGTGGGTCTTACCGCCTCGTGTCTAGTGTCTTAAACAAGGTCCACACAGTTACGCCTATGGTTTAAGGCCTATATGAGCCTATCTAGGCTTACTAGTGCAGCCTAGATAGGCTTGGTTCTCTTAACCTTCAGACTTCTGGGCCCTCAAAAATAAAATGTGTCAATTCCAATAGGCCTTATCGTCGGTGGTTGGGGGAACGACACAGATAAAAATACGGAACATTGGGCTCCTGAGTAAATCTGTCTCTTATACACATCACTAGATGGCATGGTGAAGATGGGAACGACACCCACAAAATAGGACATGCAATAAATGAGACATGTGTTATGCTGTGTTCACTTGGAGGCGGTAAGATTCACACATTTTAGCGCGTTTGGCTCTAAAGGTTTGATGCACCCCAACACCCCAAAAATTTCCCTCAAATTAACCACAAATAGGTATAATAGCAAGATATATTAAAACATGTACAATAAAGCAAGAACAAATCACACCATAAGTAGACAGGATATGGCACGTAAAACGAGACCTAAATCGAGCAAATTGGCACTCAAGACAGCAAACATAGTGAAATACATAAAACAAGTGTAAAATAATTTGAAAAGAACAAAGAAAGTAATGAGATAGCATGTGGCACATAAAACGAGACCCGCGACCTAGAGGTTCAATTGCTCGTGAAATAGGTGATTGAAGCTGCCAAAATCCTACCTTACAATTTACAAACATAAATTACCTACTTACTAGACAGAAATAATATCAATCTACCTATTTACTATTACATAACGGGAATTTCAAACGACTATGAATTATATATATTCTTTATATTAAGGAAAACAAGATGGAGTCGCCACCCGGTGTGTTGGTAAGCCGGGACACAAAAAATACATCAAAATTTAAAAAGAAAATAAACCCTAGTTTAGATTGACTCCTGGTCCACGTAACTCAAGAAAATGAGTTCGGGAATCCTGTTGTAAAATGGGAAGGTTTGGGATTGATTTGAATTTCTCTCGGCACCCACTTTACCGGCGTTGGACCGGTTGCGTGATTTTATCGCGTTTCGCTTTTCAATTTTAGTATTCATTATTGGCTACACATCTAGATGTGTGCTAAGAGATATTTTAAAAGTAATAAAATATGTACATGACAGTGCGCAAACGAAGATGGAAGTGGGAGATGTGTATAAGAGACAGATTGTGAAATTACTGTTTTGCCCTTATGAGTCTTAAATTGTGAATAGACTTTGATCTTTGCACATATTTTCGATTAATTGCTTTTGTGATGATTTATGCTTTATTTTAATGTTTGTTGGTCTCAATATTTATATAAGATACATTTTTTATTAAGTTAAGGCTAAATTGAATTTGATTCAAATACTTAACGTCTAGTTGTGCAACTAATCCACCAAGAACTTACATAAACATTTCAATAGAATGAATTTCTATTTTAACATTAAAATAAAGCACAAATCATCACAAAAGCAATTAATCGAAAATATGTGCAAAGATCAAAGTCTATTCACAATTTAAGACTCATAAGGGCAAAACAGTAATTTCACAATCAAGGGTAATTAAAACGTATTAAAATGCCAAACAAAAATCAAAGTAAAAACTTGGTGATTATTGACATAAAACATGTAATTTGGAAGAAATTTGAAGAAAAAAAAACAGTAATATTAAAGAAAAGTCCTTAAGGGCCTAAATGTAATTTAAAAAAATTATTTGAGGGATAAAAATGCAGAAATCCGAAATCTGGAGGGCCAAAAGTAAATAAAATAGCCCACAAAATTCTGCACACGTTTTAAAATGCCACGTCATCGATGACGTGGCACAATCTGGTGGAGCCACGTCATCGATGACGTGGCGCCTCTGGTCGGAGCCACGTCACAGATGACGTGGCGAAATCTGGTTGAGCCACGTCACAGATGACGTGGCGAAATCTGGTTGAGCCACGTCACAGATGACGTGGCGAAATCTGGTTGAGCCACGTCACAGATGACGTGGCGAAATCTGGTTGAGCCACGTCATCGATGACGTGGCTCAATCCGGTGGTGCCACGTCACGGATGACGTGGCTCAATCTGGGGGTGCCACGTCATCGATGACGTGGCACCAAGTGGGCCCTATCAGAAGGGCCTAAATGTAATTTAAAAAAATATTCTCGGGCTAAACTAAAAGAAAACTGAAATATGGGGAGTAAAATGAAAAAAACTTTTCTAACCTTTCTTTTTTTTGCAGATTTTGGTGGACTACCAGCCCTTTTCCACCACGATTTTGACCCAGAATATGAACGATTTTGCTTCGGGGTAGAAAAGAAAAGTTGAAGGTTGAGGAACGGTCTACAACTTTGATTCTTTGAGTTTAATCCAGTTCCTCTCCTGTCCATCGCTTGAAATCTTTGCTCAAAGTTGGTGGTCTGGAAAATTTTCCAGACTTAGAAATTTTCTGGAAAATTCTCTGGACCAACAGCTTTTTCTACCACGTTTTTGGCCCTCGAAATGGAAGATTTTGCTTTGGGTTTCAAAATATAAATTGAAGTTCTAGGGACCCTATACAACTTTTGTTCTTTGAGCTTAGTCTAATTCCTCTCTGATCGCATGGAATTTTGGCTCAAAGTGGGCTGTTTTGGCAGATTTCTTTTGCTTCAGAAAATTTTTTCTCCAGAAAATTTTTCTCCCCCCCTTTAGACTGATTTTTTGTGCTTTTAACGAATGGGATTGAGTGTAAAAATGGTCAAGGACCATTCCTTGTCATGTGGAGAGTATGGCCATCTGAAATTTTCTTTGAGAAATGGGTGAAAACGCAGAAAAACGTGGTAAAACATTGTCGATGTCGTGAACAAGATGCTTGAGTTCACGCGCTGAACTTTTTTTTTTTTTAATGTTTAAGCAGACATTAATTATTTTTTTTTTTTTTTTTTGAAAAATCTAAAAACTTAAATAATATTAAAACTCATTCTTTGTATTTCAAAAATACATAAAACACATAATAATTAAACACCATAAGACAAATTAAGAGAGAATTAAAGGACAAATTAAGAGGAAATCAAAAAGTAGGTTTAAAAAAAAAAAAAAAATTAAGAGGGAAATTAAAAAGAAAATTGAGAGTCAAATTAAATGAAAAATAGGGGAGAACTTACGGGACAAAAAATAGGTGTCTACACTTTCCATTCACAAAAAAGATCAGTTGGGGTGACACGACCAAACATACAAACAACAATGTTGCTAATGGCCAATAGAATAACATCATTTTATGGAACTTTTTTCTTCAATGGTTTTCTTTTCCCTCCATCTCTAGTCCAAAAAAGAAAATATAAAAAATAAAAAACCCAAAAATTTGCACATTTCGTGAATTTCTATTAGTATTATGATTTATGAACAATCAAGATGAGTCGTGCGGTAATAATCTCCATTTTAAGTACGCAACATGATGACTGGTTTCTCAAGAAACCATCAAAAGGCAAAGTGGAGATTTGAGATATATTGCACCAATTAATCTTGACATTTGAAAGTGATTCCCACTTCCATCTTGCATGCGCACTGTCTATTAATTGGAATCTTGTGTGGAGTGTGGTAATTAACTTGTCTAGGCCTTAACATTTATCTTTTTTATAACGCCAGAGTAGTATTTGAATCCTTGTATGTAGCACATGGTGGGTTCCAAGATATCTCAAACTAAAGGATTTTGTCTTGATCATAGTTAGCCAATGTGCTCCATGGTTTGTGGACCAAATTAGCCATCTGCTTTGCTTGTAGATTTCAACCCCATCGAAAGTACCAAGTACATAATTGAGAAAGAAAAAGAAAAAACTAGTGTGTCTATATATATATATATCATGAAAACGTTAGATATAGATCATGAAAACGTTAGATATAGTTAGAAAAATATTTACGTGCACTCGATTTTTATTTTTTATCTCACTTATGGATCATGTTTTTTTATCTCACTTATAAAATATATGTACTGTGAGATTTCATATAGATAAAACTCAAAATTGAATTTATTTAAATATTTTATGAATAGGGGCGAACGAAAATGGGTGAACGGAACAGTTTCACCCCTCCCCCTTCATTTTGAAAAATTTGCAAATTTTTCATAAGAGATTTAAAAAATTTTAAAACTTACACTATCCCCCCTTTCTAAGTAAAATTTATGTCACATCTTTCAAAGATATATGGCTGTCTATCGATGTATAAATGACATATTTACAGCTAATTGTATATGTGACATATGAATTATAGTCAAGAATTAATTGAGCATAAGGAACAATATTAAAAAGTGTACTCTATATTATGCTTGTAAGATTGGAAAACTAAACTCTTGATATTTATTTTGAGCTATGTCAAAAGTAGAGTACTTAATTAAGTTATCCATTTAATGGGCTACGTTTATACAGAAACATATTGTATGGTTATAATATTTTATTTTTATCTAAATCAACAAGATAAACCAAAGTCTTGATATTAGGACTTTCTTCTATAGTATACGGGTTTAAGGAGGAAAAAAACAAAGATTATTAGGAAACTTATATTGGACTTAATCATGTTGTCATGTAGTTGTATTTGGCTAATAAAATCCCTTCTTTTCTTCTACTGTTAAACGACAATTGATTGTCTGATGTGTGGTAAATTCACATCACAGATGCACGACAAAGAAATGGCTGATTATTATCTTCGTGATATTGGATGTCCCTATCCAAAAGGACCAAAACTTATAAACCTATTGGTTTGAGGACTACTGAGTCCATTTCTTTGTCCATAATTTTTTAAGGTAGACCCTTTAGACGTGTGATTAAGGTACTATATAGATACTCCGTGGCTAGGATTAGATATCAATTATTTTTGCATTAAAGATTCCGTGCATGATTAGTCTTCACTTCACACTTCACACTTCACACTCATGGGGTCCTACAAGAACAGACAGCGGATGCATTCTCTGAATAATGAAAAAAGAATTAAAAAAAAGAATTATGAAAAAAAGAAACTCATTCTCAAAGATTGGTTACCTCAATTTGGGAGAGGTCAATAACTAACTTTTTATAGCTAAAGAAGCATGACATATAAGAGATGGGAAGACTGATAGTTTGACAGAAAGATCACGGATCCATCATCCATGTGCTCAATAAGTTAAAATTCTAGCAAAGATTAGAAAAAAAAAAAAAAAAAAAAAACGGTTATATTCGCCATTCCGGACAAACTAAAATAATGGACAACTTTGTGTTAGAATTTTAGTTAACTAGTAAGGTGCACGTGCGGTGCACGTGTTGATCCATACATTTATTTTGTTATATTTGTAAATATCTTATATGAACAATAAATTCGTGTATAATGCTCATAGTATACATACATATAGTTTTTATTTACAGATGAAATTGCATATCTATAAGTAATTACTTAAAGTTTCAATTCATTTTCTTAATATACAGAAATTAAAGATGTATCACATAATTAATCTGTCTCATTTACACATCTAGACAAATATGATTAGTACAATGTAATTTAAGATTATAGAATTTTTTGACTCAAAAGTTTGCATGCCTTGATTCAGTTTAGCCTTTTAACTTTATCTCATTACAACCCTAAACTATAATTTTTAGACATGCAAACCATTTCAACTAAAGGCAATATCCTGTATGGATCTAATGCTGTATTGATGGTTTGTAGAATTACATTTTACAACTTGAAAATACTTGAAAGTGTTTGTATTAGAAATACAAATTTAGTTACTTTTTATTTTCCCTATCAAATTCTTTTGGATTCTTAGCTTCACCTGCCTTGATTATATTTGCAAATTTGGTAGTTAATGTAGGGCTTATTTTTATATGAATTAAATAATAATAACAAATGTGATTTTTGTTTTAAGAAAACAAACAATTTCATTAATATTGCAATATTTACATCATTATTTTGGTAGCACCTTTCTTGTTTTAGTTATTTGATGTTTATTTTGCTCTTAAGAAAGTCTGCTTCTTCTTTTCCCTATGTGACGCCATTCACTCTCTAGTAGGTAACACCATCTATACTTAGGGGGTGTTTGATAACCCCATTAAGTGGTTAAACTTAATTCATTAAGTGCTTTTTGTATTAAGTGTGTTTGATAACGAAATTCTCTTACCTTTGAATGCATTAAGTGCCACTTAATTTCTATACAAAATTTTAAGTGAAAAGTCTATTACTTAATTTGCTGAATTCTTTACTAGTATAGCAAAATTCACCCAAATATTTTTATTTCACATTCACCCACTATTTACACACAGTTACACACATTATATTCATTCTCTCACACATAAACACACACTTGCACACACTATATTCATTCTCTCACACACACAAATACACATTTGCACACACTATATTTTTTATCTCTCATACATAGACACACATTTAAACACACTATGTTGCTTATCTTTTATACATAAACACACATTTGCACATATTATATTCTCTTCTCTCTCATACATAAACACACAGTTGCAATTTGCTGACACTATATTCTTTCTCTCACACACATAGGTGTACATTTGTATAACAAACATTCATTCTCTCTCTCACACATACACACTTGAACTACTATATTTCTTTTCTCTCATACATAAACACACACACATACTATATTCATTATCTCTCACACATAAACACATCCTTACACACATTATATTCTTTTTTTCACATAAATACACACTTGCACACACATATTCCTTTTCACATACAAATGTTGATGATTATCAAACAGATGCAAATTCATAAATTCAGCAAATTAAGACTTCAGCACTTAATTTTCAATGTTCAGAATTCAGAATTTAGATTTCAGTTTTATCAAACTCACCCTTAGTTACTATTCATGTATATCAAATTATATAAAATAAAAAATAAAAAAAACATTAACATCAATGCTACCCCTAATTTCACAGAAAACCTTTGTACTAAATATGATTATGCTAAGTGCTAGTTTATTTATCATTATATCACTCCTTATTGTTATAGTGACATACTTATTACCTAACTTTTTAACTTAAATAAAATATCTTTTAGAATTTTGTCACAATAGAAAAGTTAGGTAATTATTAAAATTTGTTACATAATACAAAAGGTTAATATAAGAGTCTATAAAAAGTCGTTTTCATTAACTATATTAAGATGCTTAGATTTGTTATAGTAAATTGATTCAAATGTCTCATAAGAGACAGGATATATATACACATCTAGATGTGTATAGACATGATAAGCCTTTCTTCATTTGATTCTACGTACTTTTTAACACAAGCACACCCTTTAGTTAAAAATATAATTGTTTTAGCAAAAATAAACCTCCTTGGCGAGGGGCGAGGTAGAAATTCTTGTTTGTGGGGCAAAGCTCAAGTTCTTTCAAATCAGTAAACATTGTATTTAAAATCTTTTACATTAGCATATGAAATTTTCTCTAAGTTGTTATGGTATCTTGGCAAATTTTAAAATCTAGTTAATATAACAATTAAATTTTGTCGAGCCATAATATGAAAATATTACATATTGGCAATGATACTTTTTTATTTAGGATTTCAGATAAGTTTTGGAGCCAAAAAAAAATTAAAAAAATAACCAAAAAAAAAAAAAATAAGGCATTTAATTGAACATGAAAAGAAATTTTATTATTGACTTTTTAATTCTTGCCCTAAGTTAGGCAAGTCTATTGCATTTTTCATGATTTATATAGATGAGAGGGAAAAAAAGAAGAAGGGAGGAATCAATAGAATAAACTAAAATACTAAAACTAAACAACTCTCTTGAAATGGAATTAATGAGGCAATTCCATAAATTTTTATTTTTAGTACTAATTTATGAAATTTTCATAATTCTTTGAGGGCATTCTTTTTTCATGGCCTCATGTAGATCTTTCGTATTGATATTTTCTAGATAAATCTGTCTTCATTAATTTTTAAGTGCTTAAGAAAAAGACCAAAACCTTTTTTTCTAAAAGCACTTGGGTAGGTAATCTCTTTACCCTCAATCTGAAAGATGTGTATAAAATAGGTAAGTACAGTTTTTAAAACATGTAGTTTTATCATATAATTGTACCTCCTAAATTGTGAGATTTTTCTTTTTTCTTTACATTGGCAACCTAAATGTTTGAAGTTCTTAAATCATACAATTGAAATGATTGCATATTTAAAATTAAGAATAAGTATCACAAAAAATATAAAATTTTCAATGACTTTTAAAATTTAGTACATAAAATAGATTCCATATATTTTCAATTTAAATTCATTTTCTAATTGGTACAAGTTATATGGAAGTTAAGTACTTTGTGGTCCCGTCAGTATATTAATCTGGACTTAGTGTATAAATCAAATACATTTATAGTTGTAAATCGAATTACTATCCAGTTTAATATATATAAAGCACAGAAATTAATTGCAATTACGATAGGAAAGAATAAAAAAACTACAGATAAGTGGCCTATTTGATAATTACTTTTAGTGAATCAGAATACATTGAGAATACACATAAAGGCACAAATTAGAATCCATTACCATGGTCTTACGAGTTGGAGCTTCTTCTTCTTTTTTTAAACTACCAAAGTATTTTAAAAATAGTAGAAACAAAACACAATGAATATTTTATGTTATTATACGACAAGGAAGAAAATGTGAGAAACACATGGTCGATAAAGGATATTAAAACATATTATTTTAATCTCATATATAATTCGTCATAATACATAGGAAGGTCAAATTTTGACATGCACAGCTAAATAAGGAAAACCTCTATTTGAATAACTATTATTTAGAATATTATTTAAAATATTACTTCTAGTAATTATTAAACGTCTTTTTGATATGTGACATAATGCAAGATAAAGCTGATAGAAAAAAGCTTTTAAGGAATAATTGCAAATATTATACGGATCATAATGTAACTAAAAATTTTCAATCCAAACGGAGGCTGTGCTTGTTTGCACTGATCAAACCTTTATAAAACTCCTGTGGACATTAAATTGAAATATAATAGAATTCTACTATTATTTAGTCTTTTAAAAACATCTGACTGGAAGAAAAGAGTTCTTACCCTCCTTGCTCCTTATCTGTTTAGTTTTTTTACTCATTTTATTACCATTCAATAATAATTATTAATTGATATTTTGCACAAATATCTTTTGGGGTTATAATTCATAGCAAATAATTGAAGCTTAATATGAAACAAGAAAAAAGAATGAAAACGAATTGATATTTCATATTTCATTAAAAGATAATCACCTTATTCATAATTTTTCTCTTGCACCTAGTGGTCTAGCCCAAAGATTTCCTAATTGGTGGTTATAGATTTTAATATAGACTGAATTTCACTACACTACATGTATAATACTTGGTTAATCATTCTTGGTCGTCAAATTTTAAGAATTTAAAAATTACTTACATGTTGGATTCTTTATTAGTGTTTGGATAAAATTTAAATATAATGACCTATTTGTCCATTAATTTGTTCATTAATTATGTGATACATTTATAATAATTTAGGTAGATTAAAAAGAAAGAAACACTCACAGAAAAACAACACTTGTACTTTTATAATAGTATAGAAGATATGGATATAGATTTTTTTTGGAACGTGACTTTATAATGACCTATTTGTCCATTAATTTGTTCATTAATTATGTGTTTAATCATCTTTATTTATGGGTAATTTAGGTAGATAAAAAAAGGAAGAAACACTAACAGAAAAACACCACCTGCACTTTTATAATTATAATAGTATTAGAAGATATAGCTATAGATTTTTTTTGGAACGTGACTTCATTTAGTGATGATGATGATGATAGTTTTTAGGTTCAATGATTGATTTGTAGTGTTTTAAGTTAATTAGGATTCTAAATCTTACTTCTGTAGGATATAGGATAAGTATTATAAAAGTACATCTAGATAAAATTTCTATTTGTGATATTATTATGATTTTATAATTGTTGTGATATTATTATGATTTTATAATTATAATTACTATTTCGTCCATCAATGAAGGCGTATATGATGTTTAATCTATGACCAATTTAGATAGTTCAAATTAAGAAGAAACAGATGACGAAAAAACACAATTCAGACTTTTATAATAGTATATAGGATAGATATAGATAGATATAGATATAGATTACTACTCTATACATTATGTATATCTATATAGACATGAATAATAGTATGATATATATGTTCGATATATATCTGGTCTATAAATAAGTTTATAAATAAACTGGTCATTTTATGTATATTATGCTAAATAAGAGATAAATATTTTCTAACTTGCGTATTTTGAATACAACATCATGGATACATATCCTAGGAGTAGTAACCACAGCTTCCCTTACGTCTTATTGCTCTATATAAGTAGACGGATTTATGTTTAGAAAAATATCCCTTATCAGTTTTCGTTGCTCAATCATGGCAATTTGTATTCCCTTTTGTTTGTGTTTTCTCTATTGCAATCCCACATTTTCTTCCCATTTTAGCGCAATCAGATACTTACATTGTCCATAACACACATATCATCCATGCCCAAAGCTTTCTCAAGCCATCATAGTTGGTATTTTTCAACCCTTGAATCCATATTAGAATTTCCATCCTCCTCTAATAAGCTTCTTTATTCATATACAAATGCTATTCATGGTTTTAGTGCAATTCTTTCTCCTTCTGAGCTCAAAGCCATTCAAAACTCCCCTGGCTATGTTTCTTCTATTAAAGACAAAACTGTTAAAATGGACACAACACATTCTTCGAGAGTTTCTTGGACTCAATTCCAACTACGGCGCATGGCCTAATTCCGATTATGGAAAAGATGTTATCATTGGTTTAGTGGATACCGGTGTGTGGCCGGAAAGCAAAAGCTACAATGATGATGGCATGTCTGAAATTCCCTCAAGGTGGAAAGGCGAATGCGAAAGTGGCACTCAATTCAATTCCTCTACATGTAACAAGAAACTAATTGGAGCCCGTTTCTTCAACAAAGGTTTACTTGCTAAATTCCCCAACTTGACAATCGCAATGAATTCGACCCGTGACACGGATGGACACGGGACTCATACTTCGTCCACAGCTGCTGGTAGTTCTGTAGAAGGTGTATCTTTCTTTGGCTATGCCCCTGGAACTGCCATAGGTATAGCTCCACGAGCTCGAGTGGCAATGTATAAGGCCCTTTGGGATGAAGGGGCGCTTTCATCGGATATTGTGGCTGCAATTGATCAGGCATTGACAGATGGAGTTGATGTCTTATCCTTATCAGTTACTTGGGATTAGACGATGTACCATTATACGCATAATCCTGTTGCCATATACACATTTGCAGCCCTGGAGAAAGGTATATTTGTGTCGACATCAGCTGGAAATGAGGGGCCTTATCTGGAGACTTTGCACAATGGAACACCTTGGGTTATCACAGTTGCTGCTGGTACAATGGACCGTGAATTCATTGGGACAGTTTTTCTTGGAAATGGGATTTCAATCTCCGGTTTGTCTCTCTACCGTTTAACTCTACCTCAACAAAAATCCCAATTGTCTTCATGAATAATTGCGAAAACTCGACAGCATTGAATTAAATGCAGGGTAATTAAAACCTGTCTCTTATAAGAATCTAAATGCTGTATAAGAGACAAATTTATCCTGTTCAAAACCTTTGATTGTATAAAGATTGCTGGCGGTGTATTCGTGACAAATGTTAAAACTTGGATTTCTTCCTGGAAAGCCAATTCCCGGCTGTGTTTCTAAATCTTGAGGATGGTGAAAAGGTTTTAGACTACATTTCTTATAACAGTAGCTCTGCACCTAAAGCAAAGCTTGAATTTCCTGGTACACAACTTGGAACAAAACCAGCACCAAGAGTTGCTACCTATAGCTCAAGGGGTCCATCGCAAAGCTGTCCATTTGTCTTGAAGCCCGACATTATGGCTCCTGGTGCATTAGTCTTGGCAGCATGGCCTCCAAAGTCTCCTGTGACTACGGTCAATTCAGGGCAACTTTTTAACAATTTTAACATCATATCTGGTACATCAATGGCTTGCCCTCATGCCGCGGGTGTAGCAGCCCTTTTGCGGGGCGTACATCCTGATTGGAGTCCAGCTGCAATTCGATCAGCTATGATTACCACATCTGATATGTTCGATAACACGAATAATCCTATCACAGACATCGGATCAATGAACAGAGCTGCCACTCCCTTCGCAATGGGAGCAGGCCATATTAATCCTAACAAGGCATTGGACCCTGGACTTGTATATGATGCTGGAATAGAAGATTACATCAATCTCTTAGCATGTGCTCTAAATTACACGTCCAATCAGATTCAAACAATCACTAGGTCATCATCTTCTACCAAATGTGACAAACCATCACTAGACTTGAATTATCCATCATTCATAGCTTATTTTGAAGCAATTAGTAATCATTCAGCCAAGCAAGAATTCCAGAGAACATTGACTAATGTTGGAGATGAAATGTCAGCTTATTCGGCGAAATTGGCGCCTTTGGATGGTTTTAAAGTTAGTGTAACACCTGCAACATTATTTTTCAAACAGAAGTACGAAAAGAAAAGCTACAAATTGACAATTGAAAGGCCTTCAAGTATGGAACATTCGGTGGTTTTTGGTTATTTGAGTTGGGAGGACACTGGAAGTAAACATGTAGTTATAAGTCCAATTGTTGCCACAAGCATAATCATAGATATACATCTTGTCACATCTAGAAATAATTAACTAATAATTACTTGTATATTCTTGAACATCTGATGATGAATAATGTTGAATGATTATATATACCAGATCGTGGAAGGCACACAATATGTGTGTAAGATTTAAAATTAAGTAAAAAAAAAAAAAAGTTATACAGTGAAGAATTAGTGATAGTTTAATATGATATTATTGATGATAATAAAGGCTAAAATTGGAACTTTATAAAGTGAAGACACCAAAAGGAACCCTCTCGCTTTATATATACCGGTGAAAAAGACAAATTCAATGTGTGTACAAAATAAAAGAAAAAATGTATAAAAAAATGTGAAAGTTATATATATATTTATAAATACTTATATATATATATATATATATTTTATAATTTTGATAGATCTCTAATACACCTCTAGAAATGTATAGTTTAGAGCTTATATAGATATAGAATTGATCTCTGTCTCTTATACACATCTAGATAAGATTATTTATAAATTTCTTGAAAATTTTTGATGGTAAATTTGGTGGACAAGTCACATACACATCTTCTAAATAGACAGGAATTCGAACTTCATGTAAAATTGATGCTTTATTTACGCGTTATAATAAGATGTCAAAAATTGCTGGAAGTATACAGCTAATAGCGTGACAGACATTGGTCAATTTAGGCTGAAATAAGGTTCTAGTGGTCCTTTGCCGGTATTTTCAGAAATTTTTAAGTAAGATTTATTGTAAATATTATAAATTCTTTAATTTAAATAAATTCATATCACAATTAAAAAGATGTGGGTAATTTAAACCAAAATATCTATAATACATATCATGAGTCTGAATTATTCTAATTAAAGAGATTAAATCATGTGATTCACAAACAACCATGAGTGGGAAAACCAAATAATAATAATAGTTTCATTTAGATAGAATTTTTATTTATTATTTATTGACTTATATTTATATATATATATCACACCGAAAAATTTGCTAGGGCATTTATTTTGCAACAGCGGACTTGTTTTGTCTAATTAGACAAGTAGTACGTAGTACTAAAATTATTACATCACGGGCTGCTTTGCTGGGAGGCAAGCTAAGGCTGGTTGTAATATATCTGTACCTCATTCATTCGTTTTATGTCTTATCGTCGTATTATTAATAATGCTCTCTTAGTTCCTAACAGTTTCCTTCATCTTATGTCAATTAATCATTCAGGTTAGTAAAGATGTTTCATTATATGATTAAAACTAGGGAAGAATATGAATATGTCACGCCTTCTTTTGTGATGATTTTCGTTCATTTTTCTTCTCTCATACACATCCATCGTTCTATCAAGTGAGTGATGTTGATTGATCTACTAGTACTGCAAAGAAGGAGGTGTCTTTTTGTCCACTCAAGTGTCTTCTTGCACGAAATAATTGTCTACTGTTTTGTTCTTATTTTTTTTGGTAATATTGAGTTTTCACGTTTCTTTTGAAGTAAATCTTATTTATTCACTTTATAGTACGGTGTGAGTATAATAACTAT
Organism: Cinchona pubescens; assembly: GCA_025175665.1. Taxonomy (NCBI): domain Eukaryota; kingdom Viridiplantae; phylum Streptophyta; class Magnoliopsida; order Gentianales; family Rubiaceae; genus Cinchona; species Cinchona pubescens. Next base: position 114,649 of record JANKKI010000227.1, read on the forward strand.
TCAAATGACTAAAAGGTAAGAAAATTATATTATTTTTCAATCATCTAACGATTTAGAATACTCGTTTCACATTATAAAGTGAGTTATAAAAAAATTTTCTTATTTTTGACCCACTTACATGCATCCTTTATTGATATAAATGAATTTTACTTGTAATTAATCAAAAGGTTTAAATAAACGTAATGATCATAAAGACGTATTTTTTGGTGTGTTAGACACCTTTCAAATCATAAAAATGATTTTGTAACTACTTACCTAACTGCTGATTGGTTGGGTGACCATTTTGATTATGTATCAACATGCTCAAAGTATAATTCTAGTATGTACTTAAGAAAAGAAAATATATATCCTATGTATCACAAGTTGATTAATGTAGATAACCTTAATTACGTGATTCCGAATATCAAAAGTTTGATCAAAAGCTCTTAAAACGAAATGGAACAAAAAATTGAGAAATGAGGAGTATCGAGAACCTTCAATAATTGATTGTTCAATTTTCAAGTCTAGTCGACAGCGACTGAAGGATAAGTCGTCTAAACACAGCTACATCCATTCGATTCTCCGAACTAGTAGCTGGAAATCATATTTAAATGCCAACATGTTATACCTGCCTAAGACTCACTCATCCAAATTAAACTAGGCAAAACTACTAAATTCAATATCGTGCATGTTCGAAGAAGGTGAACTCAGCAATCAGCTTGCACAAATTTTATAGTATTAAACTTGGCCTAAGCAATTTAATTATGGAGATTTCATTATTAATTTACAAGGCATGTTAAATAAATTAACATCGGCTTTGTTTGAATTATTTTTTTCATTATTTTTTAAATAATATTTTATAATCATTACTTAAATACTATTGGTACTAATAAGCCGAAAAATGTATTATACAAACATATGTTTTAACCATTTTTTATCTTATACAATTACATCTGTAAAAGTTGCTAGCGAAAATTATTCTTAATTTTAAATCTATGTCAACTTTACATACACATTTAAAAAAAAAAAATGTGTCAAGGTTGCAGAACTTGAGTTGTCCATCGGTGTTGCAACTAACTTAATCTTGTCTTAGTATACATAAAACATGAAATATTCATGAAATTAATGGTGGTTACATCTTCTAGCAATTTCGCTTACCTCAATTTGAATTTATAAATTCGTGCGGTTGATTCCCCCGCTGGATTGTTTACGAATCTACGTAATAGATAGATCTCTAGAGGAACCAGAGTTTGAGATGGATGTCAATTTTGTGGAAGATATTGGCTAGTAGCCCACCACTCTATAGTTTATAAATGTGATTGTATCAATAAATTATTTCTAGCCTAAAATTTCTTTATTTTAGACTCTCAATTCGAATACAAGACTTAACTATCAAGAATGTTAATTAAAATAATAAATACAATTTTAATGAAAAATTAACAAATAATATTAGATACCTTAAATAACTAAACTACCAAAATTCAACTAAAATTGATTTAATTATGCCAATATCTATCTTTGATGAACTCCAACTACAGAATGGATAAACAGAAATATTGTGTTACTTTGATTTTTCAACCTAAAATAATAATACGAAATTGCATATTCCTTTTGTTACGTCGACGTTTCATGTTTCATGCTATCCTCATCTCATGAAACATGACCAATCAAGGCAAGTGGCTACATGGATGGGAATTTGCTTTAACTGAAATATTGAAATGATTGCTATACCACGTTAGTTTATATGTGCTAGAAAAGAAGATTAAAAGACGAATTTTTTCTTAATGTATAGTACTCATATTTTTAATGGTAAATCTGACAAGTTTGAACTTTGATCCTTGAGTACAAGAATAGCAAACCAATCAATCCATGTCAAAGTTTGCAATGTTAATGTTGTGGATTTTGGATCACAATGGGTCTAACCAGTGGGTTTTTAAATATAACCCACTTTAGACCCATGGGTCTCGAATTCGGAACCATCTAGATGTTAATAAAATACGACGTATAAGATATGTCGGATTGAAAGTTTACAGATCTAGTTAGAGGGTCCTCTGTCCTTCCTACCAATAGCAATGGCCTATAAGCCAAGCAAAAAATTTTCCCACGTTTCTGGGTCCATTAAGTGGCCAACCTCAACTTCTGAGTTCTGACTTTTGTAATTGGAAATTAGCCATACCCTAGAAGTCCAAACAAGCCCCGTTGGTCATATAGCCCACAGCCAAAGATAGCCAAGGATTGGAGCAATAGTCCTCCATTCTTCTTGTCAGTTGGGAAGACGATAGGATTAATCAGACTTTTCTTGTCATCAAACGCTTTGTTAAATTCCGGTATTTTGTCTTTCAGTTGATTCTGATTTGTCAACTGGATGATGCAACCAATTTCTGATCACATGCTATGTATGGTCAATACCATGCATATCTAGCTAATTGCTTTCACTTTGCACGCAAGTTTACAAACCTTTATTAGACAGCAACTTCAATCATGCGTATCGAGTTACCAATGTAGTAGACTTGTGCATATTTTGTGTCCATTCTTTTGCGAGAAAGTATAAAATATCGCATGATTTTTAATTAATTAATAAAATTTAGAAGTCATTTCACTCATTGTTAATTATTTTAACATAAAAATCTAATTTATTTAAAATTTTGCCTTACCTTTTAGTCAACCGAATTCTGAAATCAGAATTCGATAAACGAAACTGGTTAACTATTTTACCTATTTCGTTAATTAAATTTGCGACAATAAATATGTAGAGTAACTCCTATGTCAAAATGTAGGCAAAGAGTATTAATTACACCTTGTATGTATTAATGTATATAGGTATCAGTATATATGCAATAACGTGGATATAATTATAACTAGTGTTAATCGTACAATAATGTATGTGTGTGTATAAAGAAAACATTGCATTCATTTAAATATAGTGTAGTTTTAATAATATTATAGACTTATAGTCTTCTATATAAACTACAAATCTAAAATGAAACACTAATTTGTAGTCTTAAAATGATTGTATATTAGTCATGTTTATAAATAGTCACAACTTGTATGTATTAATGTATATTAATATCAGTATATATGTAATAACGTGTATGTAGTTATAATTAGTGTTAATCATACAATAGTGTGTATGTGTCTATATATATATATGATTTTCATTTATGTTATTTTATTGTTTATTGGGTTTTGTTTTAAAAAAAAAAGTTTTTTAGTTTTTCTAAAGGATTTTAGTCTATTAATGTTTAATTGGTGAATGCACTTAATCGAATTTGAGATCGATTCCCAAATTCGAATTTAGCTAATCAAAATTTTTTTTTTGAATTTTTAATTTAAAATTGAAACTAATTAACAATTTTAGAACTCATTTCCGAATTTTAATTGAAATATTTGACCAATTAACCGATTGGTTAACCAATACACACCTCTATCAAATCATTTCATCCTCTTTTCTTTATCTCTGTTCTACCATTTTATGTTGGGGGAACATAAATTGTAAAACCAAACCCCCTCTTCCCCCAACATATATATTCCAACCCATTCCACCACTACAAAAAGAAAAAAAGAAAAAAAAATTCCCACTTAAAGCCCTCTTCTTAAAAAAAAAAAAACTATTTTTCTTTCTTTAAGCCTTTATTTTTGGGTTGGGACTTTAAAGTCTTATAAAATAGAAGCAATTCAGGATCAAAATTACAATAAAAAAAGGAAAATGCATGCAAAAACAGACTCAGAGTTGACAAGTTTAGGAAAAACATCTTTGCTACTCACTCGCCGTTATTTAGATGATTGAAAAGTAACTGATCTCCTCTAATTTTCAATCATTTCAATAACTGTCCTATTCATTACCCAGAGTATCCAATGAATAGTCACCGGTTAGTCTAGTTATTTAGCCCATCTTTGCCTTTCCATGATAGTCGGCCAGTGTTTCGCGTCTAAAGCCCATCCCAGGATGGGGAGAAAAAGACTACATTGTGTCACTCAACACCCGTGTTCACGGCCCAGTCGGCTCACCATCAAACGATCACTCCTCCGTGGGCCGTCATCACTCTGGGTAGTCATCAACCAGCTAGTTCGAAAGCTCCCTCAAGCCCAGATCGTGGAAGATCAATCCAAACGACGGCGTATCCGGTAGGAATATCAATGGATACTCTGATGGCCATAAGCATAAAGGCCAGAAGCCATGGAAAGAATGTGATGTGTTGTTTGATAATGAAGAGTCACAAAAGTCTCTTCCTAGGCCGTGCTATTTTCTTACTTTCGTTGTGGTTTTTCTCCCAAGGTCACCATGAAAGTTAGCTCATGTTCTTTTATATTGTGTTTGGATCGATAAATTTAAGAAATAATTTAAAATTCATCTATTTTTTTTAGAAGAATCTATAAACTTAAAATGGAAAATTTTAAATTTATCCAAATGTAAAAAGTGTGTAATAAAATATTTCAAATAATTTTCTAATTTGGATAATCAACAATTTTGAGTTAAATATTATTACCACAGTTGCGGGTTGCCAAAGGGTATCTTTTATGTTTCTCAATTAGTGCATAAACGATACTAAACAAATCAAACATAATAGTATTTAAATTTATTTGATTATTTTAACTAGTAAATATGTGTCAAATTTGTTTATTTTTTGAATTGAATTTCAACGATTTTTTATTCAATCAGTTTAATTAATTTGGAGTATTTCAAAAGTGTTTTTACTAAATCAGATTCGAGTAACTTGGAGTATAAGAATTATAAATTGAGTACCGTTCAAAAATTAATGAATGCCTAAATTTTTTTCAAGTATGACTTGATTTTTTGACGAGATACTTTGAAGCGGAGTTGATTTGATTATTAAGCAACTTGATGACAAATTTTTGCCCAAGTATAATTTTCCCGTACATGACAACTACATGTGTATAAATTCTACAATGTAAGTACTGGTCGAAAAAAATTGCATGTAGGAAAATAGCTGGGGTTTGAGCTTATCAATTAATTGAATTTACAGCAAAATTTCATTGGATTTAACACGCGTCCACTTTGATGTGAATTATGATGTTGGTTTGTGTTCTATCATATTAACATGCAATTCTTGCTTTCAATTTTTGTGGATTTGTATGGACCGAGTATCAAATTTGAGAGACTCGTGCTTCAACCTGGTTCGGATAGTACAAGAGTATTCACTTATATGATCTCCCCGAATGCCAGATTTGTTGGTGTGCATGTTGTTACATCCAGCCCTGTTGATTTATCATGAGCTTACCATTGGCTCCGGAAACGTAAGCCCACAGTTCTTATTACTACCAGAAAAAATGTTCTTGATTTTTAATTGATATCAAAATTTCTTAAATTCTTGTTGATTTTGTGAAATTGGGATTTTGTTTTGGGTTTCAGATGAAGAAATTTTATCAATCGAGAAATAGTCAAAGAAAAGTGACTGTCTCAGATTCCTTTGTATGCAATTGGAGCTAGTTTGAGTGCCCCAACAGGGACCACGACCTTGCTAGTAGAAATGAAATTGAACTTCGTGGTTAAGTTCCGATCAAGTGCTTATCTTTTGGGGAATTTAGTGAAGCCAAGGTTTTATATGGAATGTTCAATTACCATTGATCCCAAAAAAATCGAACGTCTATTTACCTTTGATCCCATGAAACTTAGTGCTCCTGCCTGAATAATTGTACATACAATTGATAATAATGCATTTGATAACGAAATATAATTTAAGCGGTAAGATGCTTTATCTATAATTTATTGGTCAATCATGAGTTTGAGTCATTAAAAGTAGAGAAAAAGGTAAATTTAAAAAAAATATTAAAAAAATCAATTTATAAAATAAGAATTCTTATTTAGTATGATGTCATTTCATGCTATTACATTCGTAGTTTTAAAACTCCTCGTAATGTTTTTTTTTTTTTTTTTACATTTTTTTTCTTAAAATTCTCTTAATAATATAATCATGCTTATGATAGAAATATAAAACTTTAATAAAATTAGCCTTTATTAGGCACACAGATACAGTGTGCAATAACCACTAGTTATGATACTACCAAGCATGGTTGGTTCTTTTATATGGTTTCTTCTTGTTGAAGAGAATGGTAACTAATTGGACATGGCTTCTTCATTTCTTGGCACTCTTTTATGGCTTTTTGGTGTTGCTATTTGTCCGTCGAGTATGAAATACAGGCTGGATTTGGTGGTGAATCCTGTGAAATCATTGATCATTTTTTACAGATCCGCCGTGTATAAATGGAGGAATAAAATTTGTAGGTAAAATTAATTCTCTTCTTAGAGGATACTACCACTGTTAAATTAATACGATTACGAGTAGTAATTAACATGTCATCATCTGTATAATCTCTTACTAAAATGTGATTCATTTATTTTGAACAACATATCCATAAATTAATATAAAAAAATTATTTTTTACGGCTTTATCATGTGTACATAATTTGATCTTGGTGGACTGATTTGCATAGGTGATTGTCGGCAAGACTTATTTAAGGATTTCATACTTGTTTAACTAGATCTTTTGACTTCTGAATTACATATTATTTTGAATGTTCACGATGCACAGGATGCAACTAGAGAGATAAGTACAGGATGCAACTCGAGAGATAAGTAAGGTAGAGAGAAAGATAAATAAATATGGCCTATAGGCTTTGTCTTACATGATATGTTCAACTATTGATGTTGATCATTTAAATTCTTTCTTGCTTGTTTGATATTTATTTCTTACATCTACATATTATTGTTTGATATTTATAGGCGGAGGTTTTCGTCCTAATAGTCGGATCCTCAAACCCTAACGAGGTTAAACCAAGGATGTTGATTATTTAAATTCTTTCATGCTTGTTTGATGTTTATGTCTTTTATTTACATGAGGCGGAGGTTTTTCATCCTAATAGTCTGATCTTCAAACGCTAATGAGGTTAAACCAAGGAAATTTATTGACCGAGTTTATTTGACCGTGCATATATGTGCGTATACATATGTATTTATGATATATTCCAAGATTATCCTCTCACAGATTATATGATACATATCACTATTCCGTTTGGATGAATACTATATGTATTATCAAATTTTTTACTCTTCAAAAATCATTTGGCTTTCATGTTTAACATTATCGTCAATTTTTAATCTAGATTTGGAATTGTGCTCAGCACCTGCATCATCAATTTTTAATTTTTAGTCATATTCTACTTTAAGGAACCCAAGTACGTGGATCAACTACTAGTTAGAGATCTAAAAAATGCCTTGTTTGTCCCTGAAGTAGTACAACCTGATAATCCAGAAAGCAGCACCTTTGATTTGGATTCCTACACCAAAATATTTGGGAAATAATCTGTAGGATTTCTCCGATGATTAAGTTAGTCTCGGTAATCACAAACAAACTAAATTTTAATTCCACTAAAATTAATTTCGATAAGAAAGACCTCTTAAGGATAAGAGACATAGGGTTAAAGAAAGAATCAAAAAATTTGTAATCGACCACAATTAATTAAATACATTTGTATTATTTGGTAAGGGCTTAATTACAAATTTCATAACTTCTTGGATTATTAATCCACAACCCTAGCTAATGCATGCAATCCTTGAACCAAAGAGGTATCAAAGAACGGGGAGTTCTACAATTTTATTAAGGAAATAATCCTGTTAATTATTAAAATTTAGACAGTAAAAATTTTTAAAACACATAAAAATAATATTATATTGTAAAAGTATTTAAAATAAATGTACCTCCCCTCAAAAGGCAAGTTTCATAATATAGCAACCTAATTATGACAAATTTACTGAGCCAAGAATTATATAGTGATACATAAATATAGCATCATATATAGTTGCAATTCAGAAATTATCCCAGTACATAAATATCAAGTAAAAAACAACATGATCTTGAAGTATATTACTAATAAAGAAATGCTGGAGATCTTAGTAGTTGTTAATATTCATCTCCTGCAACGAGTGATAGTAGAACATCCTCTGGAATAGGGATTGACAGGGCGTCCAATTTTATAACAATTATGTGTATAGTAACAACTTATTTTTAGGGAGGTGGGCTCTGGATTCTGTTGGCTGAAAGTGCCCCATATGAATTATAGTAACGCCGCCGGGGCCTGCTGCTTGATCCGTAGTAGTAGTTGAGCAGCGACCTTCCATGATCAGCCTCACCACCACCACCACCACCAACTTCAATGTCGAGTTCCAGGTCGAAAAGGGTAATGTTCGAAGGCCAGCCAATGAGAGTTTCGGACGTGTCCTGAAGGTTGCTATGATCATCATTCTGGGCAGCCACATTGGGATTGAGATGTTGGACGAAAATGAGCAGCAAAAGAAGGGTAGTGAGAGCTAGAAAAGGTTTTGGATGTGACATAGTTATTTTTGGGGGACTTGAGGAGATTTAGCAATATTGAAGGAAATGTGGCTAATTTGTGGCTGCTTTGATGATGAAGAGAGAGAGGGGGGGGGGGGACAGATGGAGTATATGAAATGGAAGCGCCGACTTGTAATTGAGGCTCTTGCTGTTGGTGGTGTGTCTGCATGGCATGGACGTTCTAATGTTCTTCCTTGATTGACGCTCTGTGTTTTTTTCCCTGAATATGTTTGACATGGAGCTTGGCAGGAATATTGTGATGGAAGAATGAGGATGAGTTTTTTTTTTTTTTTTTTTTTTTTTTCAGCATTTCTTTTTTCATCCTGTTTGTGCATATGGGTTAAGACTAACGATTTGATGTTATTTCCCAAACCAATGTTTTTCCGTTTATCTTCGGATGGCAAAGATATGTTTAACTTTTGATACATTCCCACAACAGTTTAAAGTGAATCGATGTGAATTTGTAAAAAAAAGGTTTGTTTAGATGATCAATCAAAACTTATTACATAATTATTTTAATTTTTTATAGTCAAGAAGACCTCAAATCATCTATAACTCTCTCAGTAAAAATTTATAATTGTCTCAAAAAAGTTATAATTCCAATAAAGACTCTGTCAGGCTAGCCTGACCAACATAAATCTGTTCCCACAAATACTTATGACAAAAAAGTGGGAATACTTGTCAATCCGATTCACTTGAAATTGTAAAAATAAGGTTTTCGAACCAATTAGTGCTATCGGATCAAGTATGAATCTGCGACCCGACAGATATTCGCCCCAATTCATATACAACCTAATAGTAATAGTTTTTTCTCCTGTCTTATCGATTTATAAGAATATTTGTGTAATTATTAGTTTTTTATTTTATTTTTCAAAATATTTTACACTAAAAAAAGTCATAATTAGACCAGATTAGGTATATGAATAATTGGATATCCTATGCATATAACTGGCTAAATTTTTTGTGGCACAGTATAACTAGATCACATTGGATATCCTATGCATATAACTGGCTAAATTTTTTTGTGGCATAGTATAACTAGATCACATCAATCGAATATTGACCATATAAACCAAATACCTAGTCCACCAAGACCACCACTCGTTGCAGAATTGCAGTAGTTAATTACTTGATATTGATAGCAATATTGATGAATTGATCCCAATTTACCGATAGAGTAAAGCTGATCCAACTCACAAATTTTACTCTGTATTCGTTCAATTGTCTTATTGGATAATCCAAAAGCAAGTGATCTAATGTGTAGTATAATTTTTTTTCTTCTATATTGTTTTGGTTGATTAACACATCAATTGATTTTATAGATTTGATATACTCCTATTTCCACACGATAGGATAAGTATACATGGCATTCTTCATTTTGGTCTTTTGTGTTTATCCATTGACATGAATGAAGCTCATCATCTTTTCTAGGTAAAGTCATTAGATTGCATTCCCATTGTTTAATTTTGGGATTGTTGCAAGGATTATAAGTTTTAAAGTAGAACGCGATTGTTCCATATAAAATTTTCTTATACTACTTCAATCTTAGATATATTTGTCATATTTGACTTTTTTTTTAGTTATGAGTCAAGTTTCAAGAGTTAATTTTTATAGATTTTTTTATTTTTATTTTTGTAAATTTTAAGTTCTATGCCATAATACTATATGTAAGTTGCACTTTTGTTGAAAAAAAATATATAAAAAATCAAATAAATATATGCGAATGACCTTAATTATAAAATTCATCTGTTTGACTAAAAAATTTAAATTATAACAAAATAAATAAGACTGAGTGAATATTAACATATTGTGATCTTTGCCATAAGTTGCTAACCACTTAATAAATTTGAGAACTTCAACAAAAGTTAAATCTAAGGCCTTGGTGAAGCTTACAAGAACCACCCAAAACTCAACCCATTAGATTACTACAGTCCATCCCCTCGGCCCAATCTAACTGGTCCAAATATCCCTTGTTCCATAATAACATATATACTCCATTCTCATCCCACAATTTCTCAAAACTACAAGGACCAACTAGCAAATAAAAAAAGAATCTTCCTCCGCCGAACCACCTCCAGAATATTTCCCAAACAACCCCCCTCTACCCCCAACCTCTCTTCTTTCTCTCTCATCTCTCTCTCTCCAGCTATGGCTTTCCCTCATCACCATTTCCAACAACAGCAACACCACCCTCAGCAACCAGCCTTATAGCAGCATCTAGCTGCAGCCTAAGACCTAAGGCTGATTAATACACATCTACCTTCATTTATCTTATGTTGTTTACTTTAATTCCCAAAAAATCCTCATTTCTTGTTTTTTCAGGGACATTTACAGCAACATGGATGCCGCCCAGATTTCACCGCCGGCGACCTTCTTCAACGGAGTTAATCTCCCCGATCAATCCCATCACCCTCCTTACATCCCTCCTTGTAATTCTCTGTTCTCATTATTATTGCTATTTGATCACATTTTTAGAATTATTTGCATTTTTCTGACTAAAAATTTTGATCTTTTTGGATTTTTTTTTTTTTGTGAGCCCAGTTGAAGTTGTGGGATTAGCTCCGGCGACGGTGTCTCTTAGCAAGGAGGAGGGCTGGAATTGCAGTGGAATTATGGGTTTTAGCCACAATTAGAAAAAGAGGCCCGAAGAACCTCATTTTCTTGTTAATAACCATACAAATAATAACAATAATAATTCACAGATTTCTTCTGTGGATTTCTTGCAGGCCCGATCAGTGTCAACCGGGCTGGGCCTCTTATCTCTGGATAATACCAACAATTACAATAGTACTAATAATAAAACCTGGTTGGCTTACAACTGGTGATTCTGCTTTTATAGGGATAATTGGTAATTATATTGATGTGTTTCAGAGACAAGATGCTAGATTGAAAATACATTAAGTTTCAATATTGCGAATTTGAAATTATAGTTATTAAATTTTTATGTCACATCCAAAGTCAGCATCTTGCCTCTCACTACCCACTGTCTCTTATACATCTCTCCCTTAAAAACAAAAAGATGTTTTTTTTTTTTTTTTTTGGGGGTTCACTTTGAACTGTTGTGGGCTGAAATTAATAATAAGATTAGTGAGATGGTAAAATTGTGGTTAGCAAAAGATCTGTGTCAAGTGGGGGTTAGTTTAGAATTAGTAGCAGTTACTAGCTCAGTACCTAAAATTGAAATTATGATTCTTTAAGGGGAAGAAAATAAATGGTTCCTTTTTCTTTCGACTTTTTAGAAAGTTATTTAGGGCGCTTTGCACATGTATGCTATTTGAGGGATTCTTGTTAGTGTGGGTTTGTGTTGGAGTACATGGAAAGCAGTTGTTGGTTGGCTATAATCTAGTCTGTAGAAGGTTGGTTATGATCTTCAATCTGCTTTCTTTTTCAGTTTAACAACTTGTTGCAAAATTGATCTGTTTTGCTTAGTCGACCTTGAAATTTTAACTTCAACTTTAGGTCTATTCAAATCCTTCTAAATAGAGAGAGAGCAGATTTGACTTAGATAAACTGCTTATGTTGGTTAACTTTAACTCTCAAATCTTTATTATACATATATATTGACTATAAAGGGTTTACTGGATTGTTTGCTTATATATGATGGTGCTGTTTGATGGTTTCCAACCTTCAATGCTTTCAGGGTGACCGGTTGAGGCAGGCTGTGTTGGAGAAGGTTCAGACAAACCAACTCCAAACTATCACGTATGTTGAAGAGAAAGTCCTTCAGAAACTCCGTGAGAAAGAAGCTGAGATGGAAGACATTAAACAAGAAGAACATTGAACTTGAATTAAGAATGGAACAATTGGCCCTAGAGGCAAATGCGTGGCAACAGCGTGCTCAGTACAATGAAAATATGGTCAATACACATCACATTGAACATACAACAAGTCTTTGCACAAAGTAGAGATAGTAAAGAAGGTTGTGGTGATAGCGAGGTAGACGACACAGCCTCTTGCTGCAATGGTAGGGCACTTGATTTTCATCTTCTACGCAAGGATGGCAACGAAATGAAGGAGTCGATGAATTGTAAGGTTTGCAGAGTCAATGAGGTGTGCATGCTTTTGTTACCTTGTAAGCATCTCTGTCTGTGTAAAGAATGTGAAAATAAGGTTAGTTTTTGTCCCATGTGCCAGTCCTCTAAGCATGTTGCAATGCAGGTTTATATGTAATGTGATCAAAGAAGCTAATGTAACATCCATCTCACACGCATTCATGGACTAGTTCTTCTGTATTGACATGCTAATTGCTACATATATTTTCAGTGATAAATCTTAAATGTCTGCCTTCTGTGAAAAATAATGGGATTTTCTGTGAAACTCATTTTGCATTGGGAACGAATAACAGAGACTTATTCCAATTAGTACCTACTACACTATTTTGTGCTGAGTATATATGGATAATGCAAGGAATAGATCTTCCTTGGCGCAAATAGTCTTCTGCTTCCAACTACTACATTGTTTTCTGAAGTTGACAAGGAAACAATAGAATTGGAAAACTGGAAAAGTACCCCAAAAAAAAAAGGTAAATTGAAAAGATATTGGTGTTGAGGTGCGTTCTTGGATCTAACGTGAGTGATATAGATTTGGGCCTTAAACCTGGGGCACATTAAAATCTTCCTAGCAACTGAATTTGGACCCATAATTTACAACTAGATTGTGAAGATCGTTCAATCTGTTTGAAGCCCTATTTTGCTAATTTAATAGGTTCAGCATGAGTCTACATAACAAAGACTCGGCCCAATTGAACCCATGAATAAATGCAAGAAACTCGTACATAATAATGAGAACAGAGAACACCTACAATGATTGCCAATTGGTCCGGCTTTGGAGAGCAACTGGCAAGCATACAAATCTACATACTTGGATTTCCCTATCCATGTAGGAGCAGATTGTTTTGGATATATCCCTATGCATGTAGTAGAAGCAGATTGTTTTGTTAGACATTATTTATGTACAAAAATAAGGTGGACCATATTACTAAGTTAATGATATTGGAACATCAAATGTAGACCTTTTTTGCGTCTTAAAAAGCATGCAAGTAGAAATAAACAACATGGGAAATTTTGAAACCTTTTAAAAAAAAGAGTTATCTGTTTCTCTCTATTTCTGTTTACTGATCGTATCATAAATTTTGTAATGTGTATTAGGCAAAGGAAATCAACCCCTGTTTATGAAAATTTTAGTGCATGGATATAATGAAATTCCTTTACTATAGATATTATATTATATTATATTATATATATATATATATATATGCGAGTTGTTTCTCTCAAATTCATTGTTTCTCCCTCCTACTGTTTTTTTCTTTTTTTGTGATGACTAAATTACCCACCTTTAATGAAATATAATTACCAATTCGCAATAGAAAACATATATAAGTATTTCTTCCCTTTTCTTGTAATGTCTAAAATACCTGCGATTAATGAAATATAATTTTCAATACCTAATAGGAAAACACATTTAAGTGCTTCTCTACTTTTTTGTAATGCCTAAAATACCCGCCCTTAATAAAATATAATTTTCAATTCCCAAAAGGAAAATATAATTTACTTATTAGACAGTTCTAAACAAGTATTTTAGCATATAACTACTTATTTTGGCATAAATACATGATAAGATGAAGATTTTTATTTGTATAAAAATATTTATTATAACTAAAATTTCAAAAAAAAAATGAATCATATAATTTCTAATTCCCAATAAGAAAACATAATTAATTAAATTACTCATAATCTATTCTACCTATTGTTTATGATACACCTATCTATTTCGATATAAATACATAACAGTGTTAAGATGGAAGACTTTTAGTTGTATAAAAATATTTATTATAATTAAAATTTCAAAAAATAAAAAATGAATCTAATTAAAATGTAAAGACTAAATTAATCAAACAAAAATTATGTCTTATGCATAAGAAATTAAACAGATTAAACTAATATGTTCTTTATATTACAGATAGGTATAATTTATTACATTAAATTCACTATAAAATTGAAATAATAATTTGTTCTTTTGTCTTGCTTTAAAATGTATCGAATGTTCATAAAAACATCATTATCTTATTCTAAAATGCATGAAATGCCAATGAAATAAATTGTTTATTCCTTAACTTATTATAAAATTTTGGTTTAAATATATAATAAGAATGTATATAATACTAAGAGTGGAAAAATCATTTATATTTAAGAAAAGAATAAAATAAAAATATTATATTTTGTAACTGTTATATATGTTCAAATTGTTTCTATTTTTTAATCATAATAAAACAATCTTTATAACTATTTATAAATATTCCAAAATTCACTATAATTATTTTCTTTTCTCTAATTGTTGATTCAAGTATGCCCAATTTGGGAAACTTAATTAGATCCTTTTTCCTACGTGCTTTATATATAAGGTTAATTACATTTCACCCCTTTTTTAGTTTCATTGATAGGTTAATAGTTAACATTATCTATTGAGATGTGTATAGTCCTTCTATTATGTCAACTAAACATGTTGATCATTTTACCCCTATTATATTCTAATATTTTTTTATTTAATTTTGTATGATGAATAACCTTTTCATAAAGAGAATATTTGATTCATGTAGAATTTGATGAAAGTATGCATTGAAGTTGAATTTAGCATTTTTTTCTAGCCTTTGGCTGGGATTAACTGAAGAAAATAACAAATATAACCGATATCATTTTTCAAATAGAACTTTCATTAACTGATGGTCAACTGTAATGGTTTTACGACTCTTGAATATAATCTAGACTTCTTTAACTTGAAATTTTGATTAACTGGAGAGATATATCTGTGAGTATAGAATTTTTGAGTATGTTCCAACTTAAAAATTACAAAATTAATAATCATACAAATAAATAAAAACTGTCTCTTATACACATCTATATGGAATATATAAAACTATTTTATTATTTTTTTAAGTCTGTATTACGATTAATTTATACTCGTTTTTTCTGTCCTACATGAAAAAAGAAAATTAACCAAGTAACAAAAGTAAAGGTCAGTAACAAAATAAAAAACTCACAATCTTTCACTGAGATAAAAGTATTTGTTAATTTTATATCTCGTTAGTAGTATTTCAATTACTAAATATTTATCTTTAATAACATCATTTTATAGAATATTAGTTTAGATGAACTATTGATGAGCTAGAAAATAAGTTCAATCCATGATACAATGCATATATCTAAAATATTCTGAACTATTGATGAATAGAAAATAAGTTCAATCCATGATACAATGCATATATCTAAAATATTCTGAAATAATGATTGTAACAATACTCTAAATAGTTGCAAGTATACTTAATGAGTTTAAATGTCAAATTCAGAAATTACAATGCCGATTGTTATAGTATATGCTAAAATAACAAAGAAATATTAGTTTGGACTAACTATTGATAAGGTAAAAACTATTAAACCAATTCTATGATTCGTGCTCAAAATAGTCTAGAATAATTATTGCAAGACCTATAAGATTACTACATATAAATTATAGGAATGACAATATAGAAAAAAATAAAAATAAGCGGGTAAGTATTCTAAAAGACAATATATATTATTGAAATATAGTCATACTATTAAATACTCTAAAATAATTGCAAATATAGATTGATTTTATATGTCAATTTTGGATATTATAATGTAATTTTTCACTATTTAACAAAATAATAAAAACGTAGATTAAATATCTTGGTATATAATAAAAGGAATTAATTAAAAAATTATATTAAAAAAAAACATCTTGGTATATAATAAAAGGAATTAATTGATAAACTATAAAAAATAATATAAAATCAATCCATACATTTCTTATTAGCCTTCATTTTGTTTATATTTTTAATAAATATAAATTTAATTTCATACTAAAATATTATATCTAAATATAATTTTGGAGTCAGCCACATTTGATACCATTTACGATGAATGGAAGAGTTTAGAATGTCAGTATTATCACAAGGTTAAAAAATCATGAAAAATACCAATATATTCTCTATCTGGATACATAACTAATTTACAAAATTTATTAAAAAATTAATTAGAATAGAAATTATAGAAATTACATGTTATGTTATTTTGGATGTCTTTAGAATTAAATATTTTTTTATTCGAGTTCCGTGCATTTAGATTAATATAGAGTAATTTTTTCATTAATTTTCTGTACATTTCAAAGTAAGATAAAAGAATAATTTTTTATTTTAACCTTTTGATTAAGTTCTTATTATACTAACTGATACATATCCATATTATACAGAATATATTAGTTTAATTTATTGGTTTTTCTTACACCAGAAACATAATTTTTATTTGATATCTTTGTTCTTTATATTTGGGTTTATTTTTCTTACCTTTTGAAATTTTATTTAATCATTTTTGTAATTATTACTATATATTATTTAATCTCCCATAAATATTTTCATTAATAAAAGAATTTTGACACACTTCATCTATTAAATGATATTTGATATTTGATGGTGAATTTATCAGTTACAAACGATAAAGAATACATACATATATCTCGAAAAAGTTTAATATTATTAAAAAAAAAATTTGTCTATATATAATTGATTAATATCTTATCTAAATCTATTAGAAATTATAACCTACGAACCTAAAAGAAAAATAAAAATTATTTTAGATCGGAGTTAACTACATTTTATGCTACTAAAGATGAATAAAGAGGTTATAGAGTTTCAATTAAGTATTGAAGTGAACGTTATCATAACTTTAAGATATAATATAACAATATATTCTCTATATGTATATATATTTTACATAATATGTTAGCAAAAAAATAATTGTGATGCAAAATATATATAAAATCTATATTCTCACTTAAAGTAATAACGTGTAATTTTAGTTATATTTAGAACTACAATTTCATTAGCATTTCGCATATTGTAGAGTAAGATAAAGGATTGTTTTATTTAGTATTCATTGCATTTTATAACAAGATAAAAGAACAATTTATTATTTCAATTTTTATAATGATTTAAAATACCATTTAATATCTATTTATAATATGGAGAATATAGTAGTTGATTTGTTTAGTTATCCTATACATAAGACATAATTTTTGTTTGATTTATATATTCTTTATATTTTAATTAGATTCATTTTCTTTCTTATTTTTTGAAATTTTTATTAATCATTTTTGGTAATTATTATCTATATGTAATCCAATTACCTATTAATATTTTTGTTACTAATAAAAATTCAAAATACTTCATCTATATAATGTTTGATAATTGATAATGATATTATCTTTTTCTTGTAATGACAAAGCATATGCACATATATTTAAAAAGTTCAATACTATAGAAAATATTTTAGTTGGATCTTTAATTGTTTAATTAATTGGTGGTGACGCTATATGAAAATTATAATTTAGGCACCTAGTAGAGAAATATATTAAAAAAAATTCAATTATCATACGTTGTTCTCATAAAAGAGAAAATTTGTTTTATTTTTTAGAAAAATGAAATTTATATATAATTTTGTATCAAATAGCAAACAATATTGAAAAATAAAAATGAAAAAAAAAAAGATAGGTGAAAATAATTACAATGAAAAAAAAGCAAAGATATTTAAAATTATTTAAAATATATAAATCTTGTATTAAAAAACTCAACAGTTAAAATTTTCATACTTGGTTATCATTTACTGATTACTCATTTATTTTTTAGAAATGAAAATTTTCAATAAATTAGAAATCTTACACATGCGAAGCATGTACTTTTTTTCTAGTATATATAGCTGTCTCTCGATAGTGTAGAATTTTTTTTTTTTACATTATCAGATATGTATATGCTTGTCACATATACAAAATTCTAATTTTAAATATCAATTATATACTCGTGACATATATTTATATTTAATGATGTATAAAATTTCCTACATCTACATGTTGGAAAGATTAACACATTACCAAAAGAGGAGTGCTATACTCGAGTTAATTGAAACCAACTTCACTTTATAAAATATCAAACATCATGATAACTCGTTTTTTAAACCAGTTTGGAGCTTGATTTAGTAGTAATGCTATATGAGTAGGTGCGAAATGCACTCCAAACATTCGTGTGCATGCGTGTTTATTTTTTTGAGTAATTGGCTTCTCTCCCATATTATTGAAGACATAATACGATTAATTATATTTTATACCTCTCAATTTATACTTAATTTTTATTTTGTGCCCTGAATTTCAGTTTTGGACACCTTGCAACCTCAACTCTCAAATTTATCTCACTTTAACCCCTTTCTTAAAGTTACGCGGAATCTTTGTTTTTTCATGTAATTACATTGTTATACATTGTACATATAAAAATCTAGCTGTTAATTTTTTAGACTGCATTTAAAAAGGTTAAAGTGAGACAAATTTAAAAATTTGAAATGTAAAATATTCAAAACTAAAATTTGAGGTACAATTAAAATTAGAATCAAATATAAATTGAAAGATACAAAATAGAATTAGTACAAGATGATATATACCTTTTAAGTGGGCACAAGGACAATACACCAGTTATTCAAGTACTAGGAATATTTGACCAGATTGAACATCACTAAGGTACTGACTTTGACTGCTCTAGGTACAAAATATGATTCAATCATATCGCATGCAACAAGTTATTATACTAGTACTACTTGCTAACCTTTTGTTTTTCCCCTAGGTCTATGATACACATAAAATTGATCAATTATTGAAAAAAAATATAAAATTCCAAAGTTACTGTTTTATACTTTTATAAGTATTTTAATTTTGTGATTTTACTGATTTCCTGAAAATACTAGCACAAGTGTAACTAGACACTGATGAGGATTCAGCCTTTTGGGTTCGAAGCCCGAAGGGTCTTGAAAGCATGCATGTAGGAGAATGTATTTACATTTTATGTGGACCTACGAACGAAGGAGATCGAGGAATCATCAAAAGCAAGTGTAATACTCAATAACTTTGGCAAAGATCTAGTATGCAATGAAAAACGCATATTTGAGATCCAGAACAAAATCCACATTTGTCCATACCCTCAACATTCCATCCCTATGGGGGTGAAAAAGATGTGTATACAAAGTGCAAGTTTAGAAGGGCAGAGACCCCACGAACTTAAGCAAAAGAAGATAATTTAAACAAGAAAGGAAAAAAAGCCAGCTTTATAGGGGAGTAAATTGTTAATATTTATATATATATCTAAGAGAAAAACACGTATGAAAACTCAAGTTCAGAGTTGCTTTTGAAAACATAATTTTTACCTTTTCTAAACACGAAAAACAAAAATAGTTTTCCAATTTTTGTCAACAAATTCTTTTTGAAAAAAAAAGTATTATCCAATTTCAAAAAAGTTTATATAATTAGCTTATTCAATAAACTGTTGAAAACGAGAACAATCCCTAAATCAACTAAACGTAAGTGCGAAGAGAAGATCACACAGCTTTTGATTAACTGTTGAGAGCAAACCCTAAATCGACTAAACTTATGTTCAAAGAGAAGACCACACTTTCTTCTATTTACCAACAAATAGGTAGGTACTGTTTATAATTCCATTATTTTTTTTCTTTCTATTCATGGGTTGAAGCGCTTTTTAAGTCTTTAGCTTGATGGAGAAAAAAGGGTAGCATTGACGGGACAGAGATCGGCTGGAGATCAATGAGGTGGTAGTGGAGGTGGAATAATAGTTGTAATAATTCTAGATTGCAGTAGATACTAGTGATAATCATGGGGGAAGCATATTCACTTTCCTCTTTGTCATTACTTTCGAAGGCATGATTAGGAAAAAAGAGCATCAAAGTAATTACTAAGCTTCTTTTCTTCCAACAATTCTTATCCAACTTCAATATATGAATGAACCCTTCATTAATTTATTTTTTTTTTTTTTTTTTTGAGTAACCCTCCATTAAATTTGAACTTGCTTCCCAAGTTTTCAAAGGTCAATAGTCAAAACGTTTTACTCATGATTGAGATCAGTCTCCTGCAAAAAATAATTTAGCACGGAAACTTGTTGATTTCGGTGAAATTCTTCCCTTTTTTTTTTTTTTTGGGATAGCCGCAAAGAAAAAGAAAAAGAAATAAATGAATTTTCTGTAACTCTGAATGCTGTTTCTTGTAAGTTGTATGTTTACATCTACCCTCTTTAAATTTATGGTACTCAAATTGGTCTATCTATGCATTTTTCCCCCCCTATTTTCAAGAATTGTTTGGAATGACCAATTCGAAAACAAATCGTCAAGATGTGTATAAGAGACAGGAAGAACATGATATCATAGATGTGTATAAGAAAAAGAGCATAATTTCGCAAATGATTCAGTGACTTTGCTCTTTACTGAAAGCCCATAAACCGATGAATACCCAATCAACGGCTAATAAAATTGATACTATTATATTCCCTATGATGAGATATTCATTACCCCAATCATATTTTTAACTATGTAGTAATTGATATCTAGCATTATTGCCTATCAGATATTGTGAGGAAGCCCAAATATTTTGCCACTTTATTTAACATGCTTTTGTGAGTAATGAACGTAAAAGGTGGGTCTTGATGTGCATGAAATGACGATGGTGAAGATGATGGAGGGACCCAAAAGGCTTTTTTTTTTCATCACATGGAATCCCCTTAGATTGAGGAGATATAGTACTCAATTGAAAACCTAAGTTTATGGTAAATAGCTTTCTATCAAAAGTTTTAAAATTTGATTCTCGACACATATATGGTATTATCATAAATTTGTGAGATATGCTTTTTGTCCTATCTCGACAGAAAAGATAATCTCACTATATCTCCTCAATCTTTTTTTTTTCCTGAAAAAAATAGTAGTAGTAGTTAGTGAATTGGCTCCCCCTTCTAATTACAACTTTTTTCCTCTAACGTTTTCCATCCACTGTATAAAAGCCAAAAAGGAAAAGAATATAGAAGAAAAAGAAGCTGATATGCGCATGCATGTGATCCAACAGCCTTTATGTTCCCCTCTTTCTAACTAAGTCTACAAATTCAACAATCGGGCGAAGTTGTAGTGGACTGTAGGAAAATCCTATGTGTTGCTTGTATGAGTAAAATCATATAAAGTCAACATACAAAGGAAAAATAGTCAAAGTATGAAGGATACATTCTACTAGGTACGTACTAAAGGGTTTGTGTTTAGCGGAGACTTCAACAAAGATTGGTGACGAGGAAAGCGAAGAAACAAAAGGATGTAATAAAGAAAGACTAGTCTTGTTGTCTTTTAATGTTTATCTTTAAAGGGTGGTTTTAAAATGTGCTTTCTTTTAGTATTTGATAAGAAACAACGAGCCATGCAAGTCTAGAATCTATCTAAAATAGCAAATGAATTTGGTGTTAGTGTATGTCTTAAAACTAATTTGTTTTAGAGATAAATTACATTTTTATATTTATATATATTTTTTGTAATATGGTATTTTTTGAATAAAATATATATGTGAAATCATAAATAGTTATGATGTAATCATATTTTATTCGTGAATATTTTTAATCATTGTATTTGACACGGGTAGATCAGCACATAATTATATGTGAATGGTTATTGAGAATAAGTGCATCAGATTGATCCGTTAAGAATATTTCACACGGATTATTATTTCAATGTCAGTGGATAAATCTCTTTGTGATAGTTATATAATGGTCATTTGACTAGAGGTTGTGAGTTTATCTTGACTGTGAATTATTATACTTTGACTCTATTAGTAGTTACTCTTAATGAGTCGCATTATTATATTGTGGAGTTTGGATATAATATGAATCATGATAAAATAATATATGATCAATAGAGGATTCACCAATCCTTATAATAGGAGAGTATATCCTAGTATGACAATTTCTTGAAATACGATTCGAAAATCTTTGCGCAAAATGGAAATAGAATTAAGAGTATCTTAAATTCTATTTCAAGTGAGTTGTATTTTGGAAAGAAGTAAATTGATTAATTCAATAAGATTTGGCTTTATATTTGCACTCTTGAATTAATCGGGATATATGTCGGTGAAAGGATAATAATTATATGGAACTAATCACGGATGGGTGATGTCGAATCATTTGACATATCTCAATACCTGGGTGGTCATGATACTTTGCTAGAAGTCAATCTTGATCTATAAGTATAAATTAATTAATTAGAGAATTAATGATAAAGAAAATGTGTTTAATTTATCTTATTAATTAATTTAAAGATTGTATTTTATACTTGTTGCCAATGTGATTGGGAACCTAAAGGGTCTACACACATTTAAAGATAATTAATTCGGGTTAAATAAATTTTGATAAGTATGAGATACTTAAGGTTAATTTATGATATAAATTAACTTTTAGGCTTGATCTTAATAATTATATATTTTACAGAGTTAACCTCTTAACTTATTACATCTAGTATGTGTACAGATTTATATGCTTTTAACCCAAATGATAACTTGGGAAGCAAGTTCAAATTTAATGGATTGGGATACTAAATATATATATATATATATTATATTATACACAATATATATATATATATATATGTATGTATGTATGTATGTATGTGATACATATATATTAGAGTAGTACTAAGCATATGTACTTGTACGGGTTTTTAAGGAAAAAATTGTGAAAGTCATGATTAAAAATTTAAAAAAAAAAATCAAGGAGTTAACACTTCGTGGTTTGGGTCAATTAATCTTGTGAAGATTTCTGATTTAATTATCTGTGTGGATACCATTAGAAGCCGAGCACTTTGTACTACTTGTGGATCGACGTCCCAAATATATTGGAGATTTATCGCGACTCTAAGGTATAATCTCTATACTTTTTTTTGTACTACACATAAACTAATCAAGGTGATCCATGATAGAAAAATAAAAATTTTAAATTCCACTGTGTTACTGGTTATTTATTTTCTTACATTTGGTGTATATAATATATACACTTCTTACTCGACCTATTTCTCTTTCAGAGTTGAAGGAAACTAGTGATTTTTTTTTTCTAGTAAGCTTGGAGAAATTTTAGAGAGAGTTTAGGGCTGGGAAATCGACATAAATTTGTTATTGTTCTTGTATTAGAAAGTGATGGTTGGTAGTAGCCGGAGCTAGCAACCGGCAATCAGGTGTTAGAGGTGGTGGTGGACCAAGTCAGAAGCCTGTCGGTGCAAGCCCATGATAGCCTGTCACGGGGTGGGTTGTGGCGGGCTTCTGGGCTGGGCCGGAGGACGGAAGGGGTAGCCAGTAACCGGTCCTCGAGCTAGGCCCCTGGTTAGCTGGGTGAGAACTTAAATTGAAGGACCAGCTAGCAATTTGCTGTCTCTTAAACACATCTAGATGTGTATAAGAGACAGAAATTTAGATTTTTACAGAATATTTGTATAATTTATATTATTACTTATTAATTATTCTTTTAAAGCACATTTAATAAATTATTATTTTAAAATCATTTAGTTGTTATTCATTAGTAATTTATTAAATTATAACTTATTAATTGTTCGAATTACTACTTACTAGTTAATAGTATTTTATTAATCAAAATTGTATACTTATATATTAGACCAAGTTATTAATAATTAAAGTTTAAAATCCAAACTAATACTTATTATTCGAAACTAAACTTCTTAGTAAATATTCAAAGATTTGTTCAAAATTAGTTATTAGTACTTTATTACTCTAAATTAGTACTTATTTGACCAAGTTATTTGTTGTATAAGTCAATACTTATTATTATAACATCAATATTATTAAAACTTCATATAGTAAAAATATTTAATTAGAAAAAAAAAAACCACCTTGAGATGGTGGGGGGGTTTGGCATAGACCCTTACCATGTATATTAATATTATAAAAAAGGTACAAGGATGGGGTATTGAACCTTACCTCTAAATCATTACAAATTATAAAACTAATTTAAGAATTTAAATAAATTTAATAATCTATTTACTACATAAATAAGGAGGGGGACATAGAACCTTACCTCCAAACAAAAAATAATTAAATATTAAAATCCTATGTATATTATATATCAATTTGGTGAACTACTACTACCTTCATCTTCGTCGATACCTTGCATCATTAATCCTTGTTTTCTTTCTTCAATGTCAAACCAATCCTTTAAGCACACCAACATTTCCAAAGTTGCAGGTGTCATTCGAGCCCTTCTATCATCTAAAACTCTTCCACATGCACTAAAAGCACTTTCCGAAGCAACCGTAGAAACCGGAATTGTTAACAAATCCCGAGCACTCCCCTACGTTGTAACGTTTATATCTAGGCATAGCATATTATGAATCTAATGTGGATGAACTAGAAGATGCACCTTGTTGCGTAGGGGAGTTTTCTTTGTAAATTTTATATAATTCAAGAAAAGATTTTTTAGTAGTTTCTATGAGTAACTTTTTGTCTATGGCATTTGTAGTACTATGATTATTAAAATATTCAATTAAAGCATTTAACTTATACAATTTATTACGTGGATCAATAACACATGTCAAATAATACAACAATAGAATATTTTCATAATACTTGTCAAATTTTTCTTCCATTACACTAATCATATCATCAGAAAACTCATTCATTATTATAAGTAAAAAATAATTTTAATAATACTTAGTTCAGGTAAAACAACATGAGAGGAATATCTATCAGTAGCGGAGAACAAGTTTGTAGTATACTCAAATTGCTTTAAAATTTATACTATTGTTTTAACTCGATTAAAAGCCTCCTCGCCAAATAAGTTGCATTAACTGAACCAATGTACTCGTTATAAAATGTGGAAAGTAATTTTTTCATAACCAAAAGTACTTGATAACATTTGACAAGTAGAATTCCACCTAGTGGGTACATCTATTGGAAAATGTTTAGGTTTCATGCCATTTTTTAAACAAAGTCATTTAAAATCTTGTTGACAAACAGTAGATAAACGGATAAAATAAATAGCACTTCTAATTGAACTAATAATATCTTCAACCATTTTTAAACTATCTTGAACACAAATATTAAGTACATGACATGCACATCTATTATGAAATAATTCACCACATAAAACAGGTTTGAAAATATTTTTTAACATAGGCACGCTTTCAGTTATTATTTGAGACATTATCAAAAGAAATGGATATAACTTTTTCAACCAAACCATATTCACGGGCACAATTAGTAATCAATCTTGTAATTGTATAAGGCATTGTGAGGGTGTTCAAAAATTTAAAACTAATCTAATTGATTTTTGTAAATGCCAATCTACATCTATCCAATATACAGTGATACAAAAATAATCTTCATTTGTGATTACTTTACAAGAATCGGCAATAAAGGCAACTTTACAATTAGTCGATGCAATAGTAGCAATCAATTCATTTTTCTTTTTCCTATATATTCTTTTAATATCACTTCTCAAAGTAATTCTATTACGGCTTGGTGCATGTCTTATTCTAAATTGGAACTTTCACTCAAAATAAAAGGTAATTCATCTCTAACTATCCATTTAGCCATTTCCTCTCTATTTTTTTTCATGTAATATTTAAATTGCCCGTTACCACACCTTACTGGTGTAACTTTGTGACAAACCATTTTTTATTTTTCTTGAGTAAGAGAACTCACTATATTTTTTACTAATGTGCCTATTAAGTGTTCTAGTTCCACCCCTTTTTTGTGATTAAATGATGTAGGTAGAACACATAATTTACAAGTAACAGTTTCATTTTCTTCATCTGTTTCAAAAAATTACCAAGCGAGACTTTTCATTTTAGTAGTAGTGGGTTGTTTAGTATGTGCTTGTTCATTTTCACATCTATATCATATAAATCAACAAATATTCTGGAACCATCTAGTAAGATGTGGGATGCTTGTGATCCTTGTTCCATTTTCTTGTAATGAAAAAAAAATTTAAATAAAGAAACAAATAAAGTGGTCTTATGAAAACTAAAGATGCAAGATACTAAATTTTTAAATAAAAGAAGATAATAAAACAATAATAAAGAAAAAAAATAAGAGATTTGCTAAAGACATTTTTCACATGAATTCGATCTGAAAAACCAACTTGGAAATTGAAATATTGAATTTCAATTTATACACTAGAGTGCTTGAACTCCACTACTTGAATTTTGGATAAATCTCCAAATCTTCAATTGAGCTCTCAACTTAAGAGTAATTTTAAATTTCTAAAATACAATATATTATAATTTAAGTAGTATAAAAGAAATTATAATAGCACTTGGAGATAGAATTGGAGAGTAAAAAGATAAAATAAGAGAAAGTAGAGAGAAATTGTTGTGCGATTTGTTGGGATAATTGTGTGGTATTTATAGAAATTTTTTTTCAACATTACCCCTAAAAACTAGCTGTTGAAGGGGTAAAACTGTCATTAATAGCTTTTTAAAAGAAAAAAACAAAAATAATAATAATTTCTAACGGGCATCTAGATGTGTACCCCAACTTTAGTACAGTATTCAACGGTTCCCGCGGGCTAAGCCCGTTGGAGTTTCAGTCCGGGTCAATGGGTTGATTCGTTGACCGTCCAAACTGTTGACCGCGGGCCGATCACAGTTCAATCTCTAGTCCGGTCCAAATCGAGCAGCGGACTGGAACTCCCTGGCCCCGCTCGGCCCTACTCCCAGTCCAACTTGGGTTAGGTCGGGTTGCTACAGTAACTAACGGACCGGGTTGAGTCGACTGGTTGGCCCGACCTACTGCCACCTCTGTCAGATGTAGTGGTTCGCTTATGCAAATGTTAAGATTTAATGATTCTTGTCAATTGTACTGCTTTGGTCCAAATCATATAGATAAGGGATAAAATCATTTTTTTGTTTTTTTTTTGGTGTAACTTTAGAGATTAATAATATTTATGAATCAAACTTTAAAAACTAAAATTTTATTTTGCCCTTTCTATTAATATTAGATTGCCACTTCCTCGTGGGCTACCAAATCACCAACATTAAGACCAAATTCAATACGGAATTTTAGGGATTATACTTTAATGTTATACTTATGTCTATATTACTTAATACTGTGACGTATACTTTTTAATGTGTAAAGAAACATTAAATAATAGATACTTATTCTTATGTGAAATAATATAACACAAATATAACATAACATCTGCAGTAGCTCATGATACGTGACTCTTCATAAATTCATTATTCACTAGCTAGATCAATCGTCTAGCCTATAGAGACCCTGCCAATTTGTTCATATCCTAACCTTAGTCTTCATGAACCAACTTTGACCAATTTCCATGAACCAACAACCCCCCATTACTTCCTTTATATTAATCCACATAATTAAATAATTGTAGTAATTTGAAAAATAGTTATTGAATTTGGTTTAGTCCGGTGAATTTGGTAAACCAATCTTGAGATCGAGTTGGATTCCTCTAGATGTGTATAAGAAAGAACTAATTTAGGCGTGTTCAAACCTAACCCAACCCGAAAATCCGACCCAACCCAAATGAATTTGGGGCTAAACGGGTTGGATTTTCGGTTTCGGTTACTTGGGTCGGGTTACCCTACTTTAGTAGAGTTGGGTTGGGTTTTATTTTAAAACCCAACCCAACCCGAATAACCGAATAACAAAAAAATTCAATTATAATTTTTTTAATTTTTTTATTCTAATTATTTCATCTACCTTACACAAATGAAGATTATTTGGGTTTACTTGGGTTGCTATATTAGTTGGGTTGGGTTGGGTTAAGTTTTATTTTTTAACCCGAAAACCTGACCCATGAACACCCCTACTTATTGGGTTTCTTCAACCGGTAAATCCGGGAACCCAGCTGAATTTGGAAAAATCCGATGGGTTTGTTTCTTTGAGAAAAAACCAAATTATAATTATTAAGTTTTGATACAAAAACCTCTTAAATAGTAATAAAAATCCTAGGGGTACCTAATCATGAAAGTTTTTGGTTATTATATGCCTCTTTTTTATTTATATACTCTCTAAAATTTACTCTATGCATTAACTCCTTTTAACTCTTCATGTGAAAAGACTATGTAAATATTGAAAAGTTACATTTATACTTAAAATTATCAATAAAATATGTTTTTATTAATATTTTCACTATATATTTTGTATATAATAATTTAGATATTATATACTAAAAATAAAAATATATTTAAGTGACCACCTAAGTTAAATCGATAACTTTTCATTGAATCAATAATCCGTTCATCCATGGTTCTCGAATAATTCTTGATTTATAATGAGATTAATAAACTGGAACCAGCTATTTAATTTAAGTAAAAGTCGTTATAAGGGTACCGGGGTCCAGTCTCTGAAACAGACAAAGATGAGTGCGAGAAGAGACGGACCAAAGAACCTTTGGTTGCTTGTCGTACATAATACTAATTTTGATTCTTTCTTTCTTCTCCTTTTCTTTATTTACTTAGATTTATGGACAATAATATTAAATAAAATTTTAGAAAGAGTGAGGAACAAAGAAAAGAGTGCAATCTAATATTTTTAAACAAGACTAGGTTTGTTTTATGCTCATGTATGTTAGTACTCGTTACTCTGTAAAAGGTGCCTACGTTGGAGAGAGGGTTAGTTACTCTGCATTCGGTCTGTGTTTTAAGCTGTCCGTCCTTGACACTTCTCATCTTTATCGGCATTTGTTGAATTAAACAATGGTAGTACTACGTACACTTGGTAAATTAGTTTTAGAGTGAAATGTTAAGTATTAATAATTTTAAGGAATAAAGTGATTAAAAATTAATTTAATGTGTAATGTAATACATAATATGTTTAGAAAATTAAAATTCATTTAACACATCTAATGTAATTTTTTGAGATATCGGCAGATCGAATTCATGTGAAAAGAGGAGGTGGGGTTTAATCGATTAGAATACAATCTTTATACAAGTTTTTTTTTTTTTTAAACGTCTTCAGGTGCTAGGATCATCTACAATCGACTCATACTCTTTTGGTTATTATTTGGTAGTAGTATCGTTCTTATCTTCCTAGTTATGTTAAATGCATATACACATGCACAAGGGAAACTAAACCATGAGCTCTTTCATGCAACAGAAACAACAAGATCTACTTCTTTCCAGACTTATAAAAAAATCGTTGCATTTCAAATTTCAATTTCGGGACATGAAACTGACATTGTTGCTTTCAACTTGATTATTTTTATTTTTGCTCGGTTTGGACCCCTGTCTCTTATACACATCTTTTTGGTAAAAGGAATTGAAGATATTACTTAATAAAAACCCAATGTCACATGCAAAACAGATCTTCGTCTCTGTGTCCTATCTCATAAAGTTGATACTCCTTGTGATATGATTGTTGGCTATGTAAATTAAATACATGCGAGATTGCATTGAGATTCTGATAGTTAAATAGTTTGACATTTAACTTCTGCAGCCCCCTCCCTCGTTTGCAACGAACAGCACAATAAATGAATAACGAAGTGCATTGCACCTTCTTTTTATTTTTATTTATTATTATTATTATTATAAGTGCATTGCCCTTTACCTTTTTTCCCGTTTTTTCTTGTGTTGAAATGGAGTACATCTTACCTAAAGCCTAAAATCTTTCTAAGTTTTCAAGTCAAAATGTATACTTCGTTTTAATATATGGTTTTATCTCATGTTAATCTTGAAAGATTTATTTGTAAAACATTCCTAGAAGTTTTTGTTGTGTACGAGGTTTAATTAAAAGCCATTTAACACACTAATTTGTTTTGATTCACTTATAACATATTAGTTATGAATTTGAATCACTAAAAAGAAAGTAGAGATCCACTATATATCATATTTAATTTTTTTTAAAAAAATATCTTTTCATTCACTAAAAATCTTTTTCTTAAGAAGATTATTCAACAGAAATTTAAGAATTATTGAAGCTAACAAAAGATCACCCTTTGCTTCCACTAGAAAATTAGGCTTCTTAAGTAAGCATTATTAGTATCTAACTTTGAGAATTTTAATGTGATTTGATTCAATTTGTATAAAAAGCTCTGTGAAGAAAGCCTTAAACATGCAAAATATGGACTAATCATAAGGAAAGGGAACTAGAACAATTACAACTTCCCTTTCCAAATAATGAGTATCACATCCATGATCAAAATAATCAGTTGGGTATCTTGGTGAAATAATTAGCCATCATTTTCCTATTGTTTCACTTTGGCCCATTTTATGTCCCCACTACTTGTCAACTATGAATCCTCAAGCCGAAATATTACACTATTACATGGAAATTTTATGAATTTTGAGGCAAAAACAAAATCTCAATATTTGTGAGTCAATTGCGTTAGCAAAATATTCAAATATAAAGCTTAAAAAAATACATACTAATTAAATTACATTTCTGTTCTTAAACACATCTAGATGTGTATAAGAGTCAAAATTTGTGGCTATGGAACATATATCTTTACATGCATAGCATTATCTCATGGTTGCCATATTGAAATTAGTGTGAAATATTATGAGAGAAAAAATACGGGAAGAAGAAGTCAAGAAGAACAAGTGAGAAAGAAAGTTGAGAAAAAGAATCAATAGAAGAAGAGTTGAGAAAAGCAATAGAAATAGAAAGAAGCATATACAGGCAGAAGAAGAAGAAGAAGAAGCTTAAGTGTCGTCAGCCAGCCCACATGCTTTAAATTCCATCACGTAGTTTGGTGTATACTTTGTATATCTGCAAACCCAACCCCCAAAGCAGATGAGTTGGACTCTTGTAGTAGTAAGTATTAGATTATGATGGGATTCCTCCAATTTCACACATAAGTGTGTGTGTGTGTTTTGAGGGGTTGATGATGAGTGAATGAGTTGATGCCATTACACAACAAACAGAAAGCTACAAAACGTAGAAGAGGACACTCGTTTGACGTGAAGTGATGAAAAAACCCCCAACTTCTTCTTCTTCTTCTCATGGATTCCCATGCATTTATTTTTAAATTTCCCCGAGTCACGCTCCAAATTCCAACCACGAATCTCATCCTGGCCACTTCTTGACAAATTAATTTACCCTTTTACATGATTCGTTTCGTCCCATTGGTAGTAAATTCTATTCATTTTTAGACCAAAAGTTAATGGAAAATTTACTCTACTCGTGTGGCAGTAGTGTCATGAATCATGTTGTGCTTATTGAAGACGAACATATTCATGATACAGTATCGTAAGTCAATTAGTTCTCTATAACTCTTCAGGAGAGAAGAAAATGGTTGAATAGATAATAGTAATGTAGTATAACGTATAGTACATGTAAAAGAGTATGTATATTGTGAAAATGAAGTTTAGATCATGTAAAATTATGTTTATCTTATGATATTAGTCATGTTTCGAGTTAGTGTGCGTGAAGATTTAAAAAAAAAAAAAAATTGTGCTATATTGTCACGGGTTTGTCTAGAGTGGCCCTTATTTCACAGTTCTAGTTCTAGACAGACAGACACATATTCCTCTCATACTACATTTACCGCTGTATGCTACCTAGCAATTAGCATACACCAAATTACCAAATACCAATATCCCCCACCCCACCCCATAGTAAATATAAAATTCACATTCCCCTCTTCAAAAATAACCCTTACTCCTCTCCTCTTCCTACTTCTTTTCTAGTCTTCTTTTCATTTTCTTCCACCAGGCCATTTCTCCAGCCAAGCCCTCGTCATTCTTTTGCATCTAATTAAAATGGCTCTGATGCTTGATAACTGCGAAAGCATATTACTTTCTTTAGACTCTCACAAATCAGTCCCAGCCCCATTTTTAACCAAAACTTACCAACTTGTAGATGATCCTAGCACAAACCACATAGTCTCTTGGGGTGAAGATGACTCCACTTTTGTTGTTTGGAGTCCACCTGAGTTTTCTCGTGACCTCCTTCCTAACTACTTCAAACACAACAATTTCTCAAGCTTCGTCCGCCAACTCAACACCTATGTAAGTCTTACATTAATTATCACATATTTCAATAATAATCTTTGGACTAATTTCATTTTGCACCCACTCAAAATTAAATTTAGAGGGCAATGTGAATATTAGATATAAGTCGACATCTACAAAGTGAAATTTGGCCATAATATTTTTACTTTATTGGGTCTTGGCCTGAAAAAATTATCCATTTTACTATGTTTCTTTTATGAACTAGGGTTTTAGGAAAATAGTTCCAGATAGATGGGAGTTTGCAAATGAATTCTTCAAGAAAGGAGAAAAACACTTACTTTGCGAGATCCACCGGAGGAAGACAGCTGCTCAGCCACAAGTATCCATATATAATCCAACTTTCTTCCCGGATTCAGATGACCAACCGATCAACTACTGGTGTGACTCCCCACCACCCATCTCTTCACCAGTTGGAAGAATATTCTCAGTCATCAATACAAATAATGCCAACACCACAGGTGGCAACAACAACAGCTCCGTCACAGCTCTATCAGAAGATAATGAAAGGCTAAGGAGAAGCAACAATTTGCTGATATCCTGAGATAGCCCACATGAAAAAACTTTACAATGATATTATTTACTTTGTTCAAAACCATGTTAAGCCAGTTTCTCCTAGTTATAATTCTTATCCATCGTCTTTGTTGCCCTCTTCTTCTTCATCATTATTAATGCAAAAGCCTTTGAACCAATTGATAGGCTACCAGCAAAACACTGGTCCTCATCATCATCACCAACTTAACATCTCATTCAACAATTCTTTGCCTAGCAAGACTTGTCAAAGGAGTGATGTGACAATTCTTGAAGAACCCCTAGAGAGTAGCGATCTTGACTGCACTAGAACAAAGCTATTTGGAGTGCCACTTCACTCAAAGAAGGCTAGGTTGGCCTTGGAAAAGGATGATTTAGGCTTGAATCTCATGCCTCCTAATTCCTTGTTAGTTTTTGCAGTTTCTTTCTTATACACAAAAAAATATATATATAAAATGAGCGCATATAAAAAAATTAGAAAATGAACGTTTTTTTCTTCTTCATAATCTGTATCACTCCTCCTAAACTTTGTATTATTTACCACATTAAAATCCAACATTAATCTTTTGATCACTTTGCCCCTTAAATTAGTGTTTCTTGACACTTCACCTCATATTATAACAAAAACTATAAAAGTAAAGAAATATTTGCTAGTTTTAAACACGTATCTTTAGTGTAGGTGATGGTATTTAATATAAATTTATTTTATTACAACTTTTGATAATATACTAACGACACGTGCATAAAACTCAAGCTGTCTCTGTTACACATCTAGATGTCCATAAAGATTTGGAAATGAAGTATCAAGAAACAAAAAGTTTAGAGGGCAAAGTGATAAAAAATTAATTTAGAGTACAATGTAGTAAATGACGATAAGTTTAGGGACTCAAAGTGAAACCCTTTAATTGTAATCTTGTTCATGTGTTTGTAAATATATGAAGAAATACTTCTTCTCCAAGGCATGAGGTGGGTTATGGTTAGAAAGGAAGATCAATTCCTTCTTTATGAAGGGTTTTTTCAGGTTTAATTTTATTTCTTTTTCAGTTCATTAATGTTACTTATCATGATTTATAACAGTAATGTATTTACATATCTTTTTTCTGTAGGTTCGTATGACCCATTTCTTAATGGGTTTATAAGTCCAAATGTGGTTATATATACCCAAAACACTAAAAAAAAAAAAAAAAAAAAAAAAAAAAGGGAAATTGGCAAATGCAAGACTTTACTTTGAGAATCATGGACATTTGAAATCACGGAAAAAGTGAAAGTTGCTGACACAAGAAAAATGGAGGAACATGTTTCAGAAAGTTAATGTAATTATCAACTATTATTACCAAGAAGAAAGCGTACAAGCTAGCTTAGTTGTATGATTTAATTTTAAGGTAAAGAAAGTCATCATGTCGTGTAATGATAAGATCTCTATATATTTCTCGTTTATCTGAAAAACTAACCGCACTACTGTGCAATCAGCCCACGAAAAAGTTAGAGCATTAATTAAAAATTGGATAGCTCATGGTGCCTGGGTGGGTTTAATCGATGAAAGCAAAATGTACGTGAAAATGGGAGATTTTTGCTTGGACCGTCTACGAGTTCATTTGTAGATATTGTAACTTAAAAATAACTAAATATATTAAATGATATATGCTCATACAAAAAAGTGATCAAACACAAGAAAAAATTGTGGGTTTGAATTGTTTCTATCAAGGCTTCTATAATTCTTCTTTAGAGGATCATAAAATCTTTGCCTTTTTCTAGTTTATCTTTTCAATGTCTTCAAAACTGAAAATACTCTTCCCCCTATTTCTTTTCCTAATTTCCTTCCTATTCTCTCTGCCTAGAAAAAATCCAAAACAGTGACATGAGAGAGAAAAAAAAAAGGAATTCTTGTTGCTGAGCAGTGTGTAAGAGAGATCATGTAAAGGAAGCAGAACTGAAGTTTGAAGGGTAAAAAGTTGGACTAGAGAATTTTTGGTGTGACCTCTTTTTGCCCCTTTATTTGACCATAGTCCATACTATGGTTAATGCATATTGGTTGACTCAATCATGTTTTGACTGTTGTAAATTGTAGAACTGAGAAAACTGTGAAAAACCCAGATGGAAGAAACCAATATCTAAAATTCTGAATGATCTGGACAACAAAAGAAGCTAGAAAATCTTGGTCGTGTAATGATTTGGTCTTTATTTTAAAAAATTAAATAAAAAAAAACTTAACCCGAGTTCTAAAACAAATAATATTAGTAGACATCCTGTACAGTAGATGACAAAATTTATGATGATCATTAAATAATTAGCGATATTATTGTAGTTACTCAATAACGAATAGAAAAATCTTAGTTATATTGGATAGCCCGCTCTACAAAAAACATAAAGTACTACTCCTTCCGTCTCATCTTATTTGGCATGGTCAATTCGGTACACAATTTAAGAGAAGTTGATATTTGACCAGCTAATAACACATTTTTTCCATTATTATCACTATATCCAAATTCAAATTTTGTTTGTTGGTGTTGGAGTTTCACACTTTGAATAGTTTGTGAAAGTAATTAATACTCTAACATGACTTTATTGTCATTTTTAGGAATTTGTATGAAAGATAAAATCGGTAAATTAACCTTTATTTATTTATTTTTTAAGGAATGATAAATA
Source organism: Cinchona pubescens (assembly GCA_025175665.1). Lineage (NCBI taxonomy): Eukaryota > Viridiplantae > Streptophyta > Magnoliopsida > Gentianales > Rubiaceae > Cinchona > Cinchona pubescens. The sequence goes on from JANKKI010000227.1 coordinate 149,999, forward strand.
ATTTAAAACAATAAAAATAAAAATTTACATAGTAAAATAAGACGAAAGAAATCATCCTTTTCTCCCAATAAAGTAAAATTTTTTATTCTTTCTTAAACAATTATATTAAGATATCTAATAGTTATTCAATCATAACGAGAATAAATAGGCACATGGACCTTCCTTTTGTCTTTTTCGTGGATGTGGGCATGTGGCACGTGACATGTGTTTGCTCGTGCTGCCAGTAGAATAAAAGGAAAGAAAACAAAAATATAAGTAATGGAGATGTGCAAGCTCCCTCTCTGGTATTTTGGGCTCTAATTTTTATTTTATTTTTGTGTGCATAAAGTTGTATACGAACCTTCCGGAAAAGATGCTTTAAGGGAGTTGTTTTGTTAGGCTTAACAGCCTTTGGACTTGCAACAATCAAGAGAGCCAAATTTTGAGTTTTCTATTTAGAGTAGATGGTCCATTTTTTTTAAAAATAAAATGGTCATCCTATTCAAAAGGAGGTTGAGAAACAACTAATAGACATGTTCAGTAATTACACCCGGCCAAAATAAAATTTTCCTATAGGGCTTTAATCTGTTTTTTCTAAAATTTGTGCAATCATTTTGCGTTGGCCTTCCTAGATATATGTATAATGATATCATCATTAGTTGACTAAGAATACCAGATAATACCTAATTATTAAAATTTGATTGAATTTTCTTAAAGGAAAATTATTTATAAATTCATAAATTCAGAATTACTTGTCAAAGTCACTCCACAAAACAAAATCATAGTGAATTACCATTATCTAATTTTAGATATTTAGTAAGATTTCGTTCGTTCATTTTCGAATTTAGTAATACACCAATAATTTTATCATTTTGTATAAATGTATGTACTTACATACACCAATCACAAACTTGTTCTTTATGTAAAAAAACACTAAAAAAAAATTTAAAAAAATAAAAAAATTTCTGTGGTAGACTATGATTTTGTAATTGAAAGTACTTATACGGGTTGAGCCGTTATCCCACTTAAACTTCGTATGGTGTGAATTAAAACCTTACAGATAAACAATAGTATCAATTAATGTAAACAATATTTATTAGATATAATTTACACAAGTCTCATATATGACCCGGAAAATCTAATCCCAATTTAAGTATTTTTTTTTGAGCTATCCAATTGTAATAGTGTCCTAACACTACGGGCCGGCCCAATCTCACCCTAACCTGACAAAGCTTTAGGTTCTATCAATAGTTTGGAGGCTCAAAATGTCTGTTCTTTTCTTGATAATGCCTACTATAGTTAAGCCCTTGGAACATCCTTAACCAGCGAGGCCCAAAGGTTTCACCATTCTCCATAGTCCAAATCTTCTTGCGCAAAAGAAGTTCGTTGCGACGAACTTGGAAGCTTTAAAATTGCGCGCCAGACGCCGCCACCGCCACCCCTTCTATTCTTTTTCCGATACAAAAAAGTTGTTTGCGTTTTCGAAATCGAACTGATCAAATGGAGGCGGAGCTGGTGGTTGCTTCTTCCCCAACCGACGCAGGCATCAGCTGTTGGGACCTTCGTTCAGGCGCCGAGCACCTCCGTTTTCGCTCTTGCTCTTCCTCTCCTCGCGGCCTCACCTCCGTCGCCGGCCGCTTTCTCGCGTCATCTCAACTCCGTGATTCCAAATCTCCTCCTCCTCCGGTTCTATCCTCTACTGGTCTTGGAATAAGGTACTACTCAAATGTACACGTAAGAACTCTCTGTTGTTTCATTTATATGGGACACATGGAAATGAAGCTAAGATGTTTGATAAATTGCCTCTTAGGAAACCTTCAACAAAAAGTTAAAAAGAAAACCTTTTCTTTTGGAGCTCAGGATTTCGAGTTGTTATCCAATTGGGTTTATTTATTTATTTATTTTTGTAATTTTTCTTTTGGGTTTGTTTTTGTAGCCTCAGCCGGAGGTGAAAAGCTTTCCCGCGGAACCAATTAATGCACTTATTTCTAACAGTGAGGGGACTTACATAGTTGGAGGTGGTGTATCTGGAGAAATATATTTATGGGAGGTAAATTAGTTGAAAGAATTTTCTTTTTATTCATTAGATAAGAATAATGTGTTACTTAGTGGGAAAGAAAGGCTATGTGTTATCATGATGGTGATAAACATGCGTTTTTTTTTTTTTGTTGATTGTGCATAGGTTGCAACTGGTAGATTGTTAAAGAAGTGGCACGCTCATTACAGGGGAGTAACATGCTTAGTTTTCTCTGATGATCAGTCCTTTTTGATTTCTGGGGCAGAGGATGGATCTGTTCGTGTTTGGTCGCTTCTCATGTAATTAAAGATTCTGTACTTTTTGATTTGTTCAATTTTAGTTTGATTGTTTAACGGTGGAATAAAAGATGTCGAATATGTCATTAGGATATTTGATGATCAGCGGAGGGAGGAAGCAAAGTATCTGTATGAGTATAGTTTCTCTGAGCATACATTAAAAGTGACTGATCTTGTGACTGGTTATGGAGGTTGCAGTGCTATCATCGTGTCTTCGTCTGAGGATAGGACTTGCAAGGTTTGCTATAAGTCTTATTTAGTTCCTTCCATTTGCTGCTTTTCTAGTGGAAGCTAGTTAACTAAATTAGGGATTTTTCCAGGAGTAAAATGTGATCTTTTTGATGTTTTATTCACAAGGTGAATACTTATCATGTTGATTCCTGTAGATGTGAGTTAATAGTTCCTATCTGAGACATGGCTGGTATAGTCAGTTCAACAATGGATTTTCGGCTATTATTAACATAAGTGCTCTGCATCTCTTTTTTACAGATCACTTATTGTATTTAAATTGTTAACAAGACCTTTTCCCCCGTTTTTGTATTATGACATCATTTTTCTCAAATATGCTTAGTGCTTTTCAATTTATCTTGCGGAAGATTTCTTTGCAACATGATTGTGTGGATTCTTTGAATGCAAACTGAGTTTTAAGTGGCAGAGGCTATGTGGTTATTCATATTTATGACTTTGTATATTTTTGTTATTTTGATATGAATCGTCCCAGGTTTGGAGCTTATCTAGAGGGAAACTATTGCGGAATATTGTTTTCCCGTCAATAATTGATGCAAAACCCTGTTGCATTGGACCCTGGTGAGCATATCTTCTACGCTGGTGGAAGAGATGGTAAAATATACATTGCTGCACTTAATGCTCAAGTCAACCATAGCAGCAATTATGGGATGCATATCATTGGTTCGTTAAGTGAACACAGGTATGGTCCAATTTTTTTATTTGTTTTAGCATTAATTAGATCCTTTGTTGATGATCATTATATAAAAGTAGGGTTCTCCTTTTGTTACCCTTTGCGTCAACCATTGAGACCAGATCCTGTGACATGCTACTTTTTTATGGTTTGTTGGAAATGATTTCTTCCTTCTGTGTTGCTTTCCATTTTTAATTTGTTACATATTGTTGTTTGAAATCTAACATCTGTTACTGATTTGTGTTTGTACTTTGGTATCAAACAACTTGAGCAACAACTGAATGGTTTCTTTTAGGTTCTGGTTAAAGGAGACCCTTGTATTTTGACCGTTGATTTCTTGGACTCCTGTAATTGATGATCTTCAAATTTGTATCCAACAGTACACGTGAATTTAAATGAGAAAAGAATATAAGCCTACATGGAGTTTTTGTTTTGCCTAGGTTTCTGAACTTTTGATATCTTGAATTCAGCTTATATTCCCTTTCTCTCCTTTCCTTTCATTGCACTGAGATATTTTGTGCTGGTATTTGGTACAGTAAAGCAATAACTTGCTTGGGATTGAGTATGGATGGGTCCCTATTGGTATCTGGATCAGAGGATGGCATGGTTCGAGTTTGGGACACTAAAACCCGCAACATTACTCGCGTCTTTCGACATGCAAAAGGTATCACATGATAATAATGGCATTGGCACCTCACTTTAAGCAGCTTTGCTCCATGTCGCTCACCTTTAGTTAGTCTGATTCAGCTATAGGATATGAATATATTTTGCCACAAGGTTTGGAAATTATTCTGTCATAACTTGTCTAAGTTGAAGAAACTACTTCTTGTGTAATTTTTATACTTAATAAAATAACTGTGGAAAATCTACTCGAGCACAATAAACTTTCTTAACTCAAAGAGGGACCTCGATTTGGAGTGTCTATTAGTTCTATGCAAGTGTTCAATAGACTATAATTTCATAATTATGTCTTATTTGTTAATGTAAATTGACTCTGATGTGCCTATCAAAGTAAAGTTCAAGTTTCTATGTTGAGTAGTATGTATTCACAGTAGAGATGCCTTGTGGTGCGTGCACCCTATATAACAAGCTTGCATGTTTTGAGACTACCAACTTAACTATAGGGCTTGTTAGCTTTCTTAATATGTTCTGATATTTTTATATACTTGACCAGTGAAATTGATCTAATGTTTCTTATTTCACTTCAAGGGACAAAATTTCCTTTTCTTCCTCTCCCTCTTATGATTTGTTGACAATATATCTCTTGGTTTTGCTCCTTTGCAGGACCTGTTAATAATGTTCTTGTCGTTAGACAGCCATCACATCTCAATCCACGGGCATCAACAAATTCCCACGCTTTCTCATCAAGGAGACATGCAGTATCTACCATTACCACTAGAAAAGTATTCAAATTCATCAGATGAAAATACAGACACAAAGGCATATATCATTTGCCAGACCACATACAATAACTTCACAGATACTCCGTATATTAGTTCCCAAACAATGCAAAATCAAATAAAAGAACTTCAGGTCTGTATTTTCTTTAGAGTTATTTTGTATATCTTGTTATTGGTGTTTTTCCCCTTAAGCCAAGAACTTATTGATGCTTTCCATATTTGCATACAACTTTTCCTGAGCTTTGCAATCTCTTAACACTTCCCGGATGGTCATCAGTGGAAAGTTAATTGGAAGTTTGTTAATTTGTAATTGTCTATATTTCCACCTCTAAGTTAGTGGAGTTGGTCCTTGCCATGAATTCCATATCTGGAACTAATTTTGGGAAATTAATGCTCATGTTAGGGTCTTTAATCATGGGGCATGAAGTTACATGTTCCATGAACTGTTTGATGAAATATTATCTTGGATATTAATTCCTTATTGTGCAAGTTACAGAACTAACTTGCACATTGCAATTTTTCATGGACATTGTTCCTAAGCGTTAGTGTTATGTAAGATCTGGGAATTTAAGATGAAGTCTTTGCTGTTTTCCCTAATTGCATTTTAACTTCTTATTCACTACTACACGTCTACTTGATTTGACATGTCTTGGATTTTGAATTGCAATTTGGCAGACATGACAATTATTCTTTATTTCATTACCACCATGAAAAGTTGGCCTAGCTTTTAAAATTTTTGAATAACGCTGGTTTGATTGGCAACTCAACAGAGTTCTATTGAGCGATAACTTGCATAGAGCTAAATTAGATAACCTGCATTAATTTGTACTGCCTTGGTAAGTGGGTTTAGGCCATTAAGCAGGGAAATCCTTAGAGATAAGTTGAGCAACGGAATGTATATCATGTATCAATTGGAAATCGGAAGAGCTGTTAATGGTTGTTATAAGCAAGCTACTGTGGAAGGTCTTAATTGACTGCGAATGCCTAACTAATATCAGGTCCTCTAATCTCCTTATTCTATGATATTGATCCTATGATGTTTTTCGTGTCATGCAATATAAATCTTCATTGATTCTGTTTGGTAATTATTCTAGTGTTTGAGTCTACCTGAAGTGTTTTTATGGCCCTTGTCTTACTTTAAGCAACATGGTTCTTCTGCGGCTACTGAAATGGAGATGGAAAGGCAAAAACTCGAGTGCAAGAGAAGCATGCAGATGGTCCAGCAATGGAAGAAATTGTATGAAAATTTACATCAGTTCTGTGTATCTGAGCTTTTGGATGGACATGTACATGATAGTGCTAGCAGTCGCCAGGTGTAAGACAATCACGTTCTAAACTTTGCAGCAAGGTTTCATTGGTAGAGTTTCTGGATTTAATTACTCATCTACCAAGCTGTTTGACTTAGAGAAGCTTTTGTTCATCTTTCTTCCATTTTATACATATTACTAGCTTCCTTAAATACTTGTTTTTTTTTTTTGCCCCCCTCCCCTTCAAAATTTGAGACTTAAAAGTATGTACTGGCAGACAAAATTATAGATAGACTTGTGTTTGGAATTGCACCTAAGTTAAGCCTGTTGGGTCTCTCTTGACTATTTCTTCCATATTGATATGTTATATTTATCTTGGCTGAATATTGTTAGTTGCACTAGCTTAACCTAGCATTTCCGGTAAAATTTGGAATTCAGAAGTCTCTTATCATGTGCTTGATTAGTCACGAGGGATGAGGAAGGAAAAATATGGCTCAAAAACATTTTGGGTATATGGTATCTCTATTTTTTGATACTAAAGTCTTATCTTGACAAAATTGAGGAAGTTTATTTAATGCTTCTGTTCTTAAAGCAAAATGTAACCTTTAATCTTCCAGTGCCTAAACTGTAAAGCATTATCTGTTTTTATTGACTTTTCTATGTGAACATATGAATCTGTTGAGAGCCCAGTCATTTATTGTGCTTGATAATCGCCAGAGATTTTTATCCATCCATGACGTAACAATCTTGTTGTGCTTGTTGACTAGTTAAAAGTTAAGTTGCCTGCAGCAAGCACTTTTCTCTTTAGCCGGTCTATTTGTGTATAAGTAGGTTAAATAACCTGTGCATTTGTAATTTTAAAACCGTGGAAGAGGAAAAAAAAAACTTGCCAGTCAACTTTTTCTGTATCGATATCAGTTAAAATGTTGGAAGTACTTGTAGCTGCAGAAGTCGCAATAATTCCAATCTTCAAGTATTGTTGAAGTGAAATTGAGATCTATATTTCTTCATGGCCTGCAATTAACCACTATAGAGTTTTGTACCACACGAACAATAGTGTGCAAAAGTTTTCTATTGTTAAAAGGGTTTCAAGTTGCTCCTCATGCTCTTGAATGACTTATCGAGTAACGTGCTCTCCAACTACATTTATCTTAGTTTGTCACTGGCCCTTTTTTTTTTTTTTTTTTTCCTCTTCCACGGTTTTAAAATTACATACTGTTTTGATACTTTATAGATACTGAGGAAAAGGAATTAGATATTAGTACGTGTTAAGCAGGTATACTTTTGAGAAATGGAAGAGGCATAACATCTTTCTTCTGATACCATTTTGTGTATTCATATTGTTTCAATAGTTCCTTGACAAAGTAACTACATAAGTAATAGCAGCATAATTATAGATTGGTCATAGAGCAAGCACAATTGTCACTGTTCCACAGGCTATTGCAAGCATTCTTAAGCCAAGGTACTATTTGCAGTGTCATTAAAGAAGTAGTGAACTTTTTCCCTTAGTGGCCTTCAAGTAGATCCATGGGAATGTAATGTCAACCAATTTGTTGTCCTAAGAGTTGGGGAAAAATCCCTCTTGTGAGTCTCGCTTGAATCATACGCACCCAACAAAGCAAGAGGTAAAATTCCTGATCAACTAGACAGAGAAAAGTCTAGTCCAAGAAACTAATGTGTTCCTGCACTTATTTCCTTTCCAAGAAAGGTGTACTCTGTGACAATGAGAGCACAAACACTGAAGCCGAACAATACCAAATAAGGCAATTTGGCATGAGCCTTTTGACCTGCCTCATTTCTGCAATTGGGCAATGAAGCAATCGCATTCAACTTGAAGTGATGAAAATCATGTGGAAAGAGAATGAGAGAGAAAAAAGTGGGACCACATTACTCTCTCAGCAAATTTTTTCTTTAAAAAAAAAAATCAACGACTTCTTTTATCTTATTAATGACTCGAATTCATAACTAATAAATTACAAAAAAAGTTTTTTACCACTTAAATTATATCTCATTATCAAGTCTCTCATCAACTTGAAGCAAATTGTTCCTACCTGCCTCTTCTGCCGAGTAATCCAGATGTGAATAGGATACACATCTAGATGTGTTAGGAAACTCGGGTGAAATGAGAATTATTAGTAGGATTTTTGTAGATATATTATTTATTGATTAAAGTATTTATATCATAAATGCTTAGAGTATTTTATCTAATAAAATAGGTTGTGGGGAAGAGAAGATAAGGTGGTGCAACTGTGATAATGCGGGTGTAAAAAAAAAAAAAAAAATCTACGAATAAAAACAACAAAATCTCTCCTTCTGGATTCTTTTTATCCAATCGAACCTCTTCTTGCAGAGAACATGTTGCTTTATTCATGTCTTGTTGATAAATTTGAGTATTTTATTCCATTTTTTAATACATGGAATGAGAAAGAAATGAGATGAGGGGGGGGGTCAATGCTCTATAGTAGAGTAGTAGTAATTCTGCCCATTGGAAATGGAAACCGGGAAAATTCTTTGCTGGTATTGCTGAGTGATAAATAATAATCGCCGTATCATTTTTAACAAGGGATTTTTTTTACATGAACTAACCTATTTTATGATTTATAAAGGAAATTTTTGCTTTTTAGATAAATCTCCTACTTTATAAACAATCAGATGATAACAACTAATTATTCTGTATCTCGAAATGACTAATAAAAAAATAAATAAATAAAGGTGCTCGATAGTTTTCTATAAATTCTGGATATATTGAAACATAAAAGAAGGCTATCCAAAACACCCACAAACAATACATGCTTCTTATCTTCACTTTTGTTGTTTTCTTTTAATTTATTGTTACATTTTCTTCTCTTTCTAGTTTCTATCATATCATTTTCTCCCCCATTACCTCTGCAGAGTACAACTGGCTTCGCTAAGTAACATAAAGAAATTTCAGCTGTTTATGTTAGATTTAGGTTTCAATATACGTATTTAAAATGTCTTGCACTTAATTTACAAAGGTTATAGTTTATCACTTCACTTGTGGGCAGATGCATGAATTATATTTTGAATGGACAAAATTTAATAGTCAAATAGGTATTAAAATTAATTTATATTTCTCTCATAAATATAGGGGGTGAAATATAAATTTTATAAAGATACAAATTAAAATTTTAAAATTTTTAAAGGTAAAATTTATAATTTCTAAAATCTTTAGGGGCGATGATATTTAACTGGCATTATCCATGTGAGTTATCTAACGAAACATATCATTGTTTCGAAGCAATGATCAACATTTATTTTTTATTTTTTTATTATATGCAATGATAAACCCTTTAATCGAATTTGAAATGTGTACATTAATTGCATGAGTACATACATATAAAGTGATAAATAAAAGTCAATGTCATTGAATTCGAAAAAAAAAAAAGAATCAGATCGATAATTAAAAATCAGAAGAATCGTAATTTTGATAAAACCTTGTCACGGACAATGAATTTAGCAAGTAGTTATAAATTTATGTATGTGTATAAATGATTTTTCTAATTGTATATACCATCAAGAACTCAAATGTCATTAATCTAGTAAAAACGTTTCCGGAAGCAAATATTTGGTTGAGTTTTATCATTTAGGAAGCTATTAACACCGAATTTTAACGTTTGGTAAGGAAAATATTTCCGAAGTAGCCGACTAGCCGCCCATAGCGATCGCCTCGAAAAAAAACATTCAACGACAACAGTTGACATAGTGAATGCATGTTTTCGTGTACTCCCAGTCGTTTTGGACACAAAAACTGGGCTTATAAAATAATAATAATAAAATAAAATAAAATAAAAACTAAATTGTACAATTTACAAAAAAATTATTAATTCAAAGTCATTAAATTATCATTGTATATTAAGTTCTCCAACAACATAATAAGCTTCCATCTCATTAATATGATACTAATGATAAAGTTAAAAAAGTTATTTAATATTTTCTTGAATTAGTAAAATAAAAAATAATTTAAAACAAAATAAATTATCTAAATCGATAAATAAAATAGAATGAATGGAGTAATATTAGTTATGTTATCTATTGATGTTTAGTTTAACTATCTTGATGATATTGAGAGAACTGTCAAACCGATTAATCTCTCGCTCATTTGGTACATTCGTTGTGAACTTGGGCTGCAAATCAATCACATTTTTATGCAAAAGATAGTAAATTTTTGCATGCATTCAAAAATTTCGTCAGCATGCAGTAACAGTTGACACTCTCTCAAGTCTCCCGAGTCCCGAATTAATGGAGCCTAAGTTTAAAAATAATAACAAAAATGAATAATATATATATATATATATATATATATATATATATATATTTTTAAACATCTTGATGGTGAGATAATTAATGTGATATTGTCTTTTTACAATCAACCTTTGTCGCTTCCCGAAGGTCTTGTGTTTGTTTGAGACACTCTTCCTGTATAGTAAAACCCGAAAATTTTTATATGGATTCGATTTACGATAAGTGAGATGAATTATTTGGCCCATATTCATTTACATTACCCTAAAAAAGTTTATTTTTAATGAGTTAGAGTGATGTAGATGAATATGAATCAAAGGATCTATCTCACCAACAGTGAATCGGATCAGGTAAACATCTTAATAGTATAATACCCTATACCTGTCCTGGTACCTGTCCCATCAATACATACATCTTTACATGGTCTGATTGCAGAGTAATCTACACAATTGAGATTTGTATTTATGGGGCAGTAGGTAAGTGAATGGAAATGTCAAAAAATAATTAATTTGATTTTTCTCAAGTAAAAATTAATTAATTTGTATATATATAAACTAGTAATAAATGTAAATGGTATATGGATCCAAGGTAAGTGAAAGGTTGATTAGGGTTTGCTTGTTACACATAATGAAGGTAAGAATTTTATAGTTTCAAGAAATCATCCCTCCATTTTGACATACAATTGCACAAATTCTATTATTTTGGTTAGACTGTCCAAAATTTTGTGATAATAAATGTTCCCAAACATATAAGGACAAAAAAGAAAATTCTCGAGAAATTTGACATTTAAATTTCTGGCAGACAAAGCCAGTTTACTGCGACTAAACATTCTGATGACTCTGATGAGCTTTAAAACCGAGAGGAATGACTGAACGAGAGGTTTTAACGTAACATAGGTATAAAATTGAAAATGTAGAGAGAATAGAGAGAGGGCGTGTCGGAATTAACTCAGACGATAAATAGATAAATAAATTGATCAGACTATATGAAAAATTTTACAATTGAGAGTATTGTTGTCTTCATTTTTTTTATTAGTGGGCGATAAGTCGATAATTAAGAACCATTTATAAAAAATAATGTAAACTACTATAATTTGTATCAATGACTTTGAAGGAAGAGAGATAATTTATTTTATTCTATATTTTTTATTACCCAAAAAAAATAAAGGGAAGGAGAGAAGGGGCAACTGGGCAAGAGAGTTTACCACCGGTAAAGTTCGTTGGCAAAAGCCAGCACATGAAACAGTTGACTATTAGAGGAACCTGATCCAAGATCTGGGACCTGTCTCAGAATGTGCAGTTTTTTAAGCTGTAGCATCAACACTGAGGATAGGGGTGTTAAATGGAACCATGTGAACCGAAAAAACTAATGATTTTGTTTAAATGTAAGGTTAGGAATTTGAATTTTTTATATTTTTAAGATAAAAGTTAGATTTTTTATTTGTTGATGTAATTGAGCCTTTTTTTTTTTGAAAAAAGTAGAAAGATAAAAATAAGTTAAATTGTTACTGTTTGAGAAAAAAAAAATTGAAAAACCGATTTATATCCTTAAGTAAATGAATAGGTTATTCGAATTGATTTTAAATTCAACTCGGTCCATTTATAAAGTTTATTGTACTAATGAAAACTAAATATATATTTTTGTTGAAAACAAACTTATATTACTCAAATTTGGATAAGTATTTTGAGAAAAGATTTGAGGCTTCAACTTATAATTAATTTATTGTTAATTATTGTATTCAACATTATAGGTATTAATGAGGACAGATTATTTTAAGGATACGAACGAATTCGTATGAAGAATTGATTTACAAAAGAGTAGTTAAAATAGCAACCGGAAAAAAAAAATTTGTATATTTTTTATTTTTTGAATAAATAAATTTAACACTATCGGTTCGGCGCCTGATGTATTTGAACCGGTTTTTTCAAGTGATCGAAGGTAAAGATATATTAATTTAATTCATTTATACATTTAACCAGTTTTACCGATTTAAATAATTATATGAACCAAATACTTGCCCACAAATCACCCTACACAAGGATAAGTTGATCCTATGATAATAGTACAGGCCCCCAACCATATGATCAATCAAATCTGATGGAAATTGGAATCACTAGCACTGGGATTCTGATGAACCGAATATGGTCGACCCGAATTGGGTTGGCTGAGTGAGTTATTCATTAAAAGCGGTCTGCTGAGAGCCTCTGACTAGTGTCATGTGAGTGGGGTTTTAGGGTTCTTAAGAAATTGAATTTTAAGGCAAAGTACTAGCCTGATCACTATTCCACTCACAACCATATATTGATATCTACTAGTATAAAAATATTTTATGTCTATTTATAAAAATCTAGATAATGTATTTTTGACAGACTGTCTCTTACTTATCTAACTCTCTAATTATTACATTTTTAATCGAATTTTATTCTTTTTTTTTCAAATCTAATAATGACACAAGGGTAATTTTTATTTGTTATTATATTTATTAATTTGTATATATGCACTCTATATAGTATAGAATTCGTTCATGCAAAACCACTTCTGGCATTCTCGAGAGAGTTCTTTTTTATGTATTGCTTTTAATGCTTAATGAAATATATGTGTGGTTTCAACAAAAAAAAAAAAAAATGTAGAACCTTTAATCTCATCAACTAAAAAGAAATCGCTATTTGGACCCCAAAAAAGGAAGTTTGTTCTCCCCTTCCAAATGTAATAATTTGAATCATTTCTCTCCTTCTATGTATGGATGTTAGTGAGACGTCAGTCTCTTAACCATGCCTTAGATACTAATTTCACAACCGAATACCATATTATTCATGAAATTTTTTACAGATTTGTTAAGGGAACATTTTTTGTGCACAAAAATTTGTACAGTATAATATTATATATTTTAAAAATTTATATTGTACACATTTTTAAAGTGAGAAAATAATTCTCTCAATGAGATTGTAGAATTTTTGACTATTTAGTATCATCAAATGCTAAAAAAAAATTCTTTATTCGATTATTTGCACAATATTAACTTTGGACAATCGTCATGTTATGTGTCTTATAATCACATCTATCACTTGATTATATATTCGGATAAAATGTATTACCACACTAGTCCTAGTTTAGTATTTCTTTCTAAATAATTTTGATAACATTTGATACATAGTTAATTAGGGTAGATCGAAAAATTTCTTATTTTGACTTCTTGGACTACTGTAGTTTCAGACTATTAAGATTGCTATTTAAGCAATTAAGAACAAGGGAAAACATACATAAACAGTCTGTAGTTCCACAAATGGAGAGGGATTATCATCTGCGGAAGTGTATGATTAAAAATAGGGCCTTTTATCAATTATTTGATAATTATAAGTCCAATTTTAATGTTTTGATTACTTTTGGTGCCAATCTTAATCCAGGCCTCCATATCGACTTTTTTTCTAAGATAAAAATTGAAAATTTCCAATCAAAAGATTTTGAAGAATAAATAAAAGAGAATATATAAAGTTCACCAACTTTGTAATAGCATGAAATGAAAAAAAAAATAATAATAATATTCCTAAAATACTGAAATACTAGCATTAATATAATACATAAAATTGAACCCCACTTGCTATATATAGCATTCCCACTAGATTGATCTACTATTCCCGATATCACTACTATTATATTCTCCCTTTTTCCCTCCTTCATTTCTTTGGTAAATTTATCTAATTAGTGTTTGTGTAGTCTTCTCTCTTTTCTTCACTTCATCATTTCACTGCACTGCACATTCTGATAAAACTCCCAGTCTACACCCCCTTCTCTTTACCTTACCCATCGGTAAGATATATACTATTTTAACCATGGATATTGACTTCAACAAGTCTGCTACTTCTGAAGAGCAGATGGATATGATGCTACACATGCAGATCCATAGAGCTCTCTCATGAACTCTCCGGATGCTTCGCGGACATCCACGAATTCCCTATGATGGATTTCATCACTAATAATATTAATTCTAGTGGAGGTATTTTACCACAAGATGTAGATCATAATTCTTCACATGCTGCATTCTTGAACTTACCGGCAACTGTCTCTTTTACCGGTTCTCCACAACTTCCTCATCATCAAGAGGACCCTTCAGGGATTATCCCTTTCCTATCCAATTCCAATTCCAATTCCAATAATTCAGGAAACGAAATGGCAACAGAATCCCACAAGAGGAATATTAATTCGGTGGCGGCGATGAGGGAAATGATATTCAGAATAGCTGCAATGCAGCCAATTCACATTGATCCGGAATCAGTCAAACCACCAAAGCGAAGAAATGTGAAGATATCGAAGGACCCTCAAAGCGTAGCGGCGAGACACCGACGGGAAAGGATAAGTGAAAGAATTAGAATACTTCAGAGACTTGTTCCCGGAGGAACTAAGATGGACACGGCTTCTATGTTGGATGAAGCAATTCATTACGTGAAGTTCTTGAAGAATCAAGTTCAGTCTCTTGAAAAGGCTGCTGCCAATAGGCCGACGGCCACCGGAGGGATTATTGGGTTCCCGGTTCCCATGTCCAGCGGGACTTATTTACCGCAGATGGCAATGAAGGGTTATCATCATCATCATCATCATAGTCAAGCTGCTCAGAATGTTCAGCATTTTGCAGATGCTTAATTAATCGTTTATTTATTTATAATTACTACGCCAGTTTATTATCTCACTCTTTTCATGTTCATCATGTATATGTTCTGATATAGTAAATAATAATAAGACACAATATACGTGGTGACTATTTAAAATATATAATAGAAAGTAAAATAATAAGTAAGATAAAGTAATCGGAGCGAAATTATGGGGTGGTTGCAAAAAGAACAGTAGATAGCACTTTAGTTATGAATATGGGAATTGCATGCTTAGACTTGGTATTAATTCTCCCATGCAAGTTGTATTGTACTTGCTAGTTGCTGTTTGCTACTAGTTGAAAAGAACTGGTCAATAATCCCAATGGTACATAAATCCCGACTGTTTAAACTTTGTTTATCAGATTTTTTATGTTTGTCTGTGATTTTGCAACAGACCCCATTCTTTCGCTTCTTTTTTTTTTTCATCCTTCTTCTTGGAAATAGTAGAAGCAGCGTTTGTTTTAAGACATGGTGATTAACAATTTGTTAGACGTATGTCTTAGTAGTATTCGACGGGTTTGACAAATGAAATAATCTTACATGTCAAGTTTATCGCACATGGGTTTAAAATTATAATCTCACCAATATTTTTTAGAAAACTTTTTAACAATATTATCTAATACTCATCAACCGTTTAAATTATATATGTTTATAGTTCATTATTGATAACACTCAGTTGATACTGTATAATTGACACTGAGGATCTTATTTGGATTTGACTGACTATGGTGCAAACTATATCTTGGCAACATTTGCGTCTAAGAAAAAAAATCTTGAAAGGAAGAGAGAGGGAGAGATGTTGTCTATACCATTTTTTTTTCCCATTTTAATCTTTTGGGGTTTCATAGAATTCATGTTCCTGTGGGGAAGGGTGGGGAATGGGGTTGCCGGCTGCGTTGAAAAGTAATTAAAGACGGGAAAATATAGGTATCTGTCTAACAGCATCTAATTACTGGTGGGACTTTGGTTGGGGAATTAACATACGCCCATGGTCAAAATACAAGCACATGCTTCTTAGACCGGCTACCTGTAGGTCCCGTCTGAAATAGACCTGGTTTCTCGTGAGCATACCACACACTATTCTCTCAATGTCTCTTGATTTCGATTGAGTGAGCAACATTTTCAAAGGTTGTGACCTCATTCTTTGAATCCTCGTCTATATATTTCATTCTCAGATAGGAAAATAAATGGGCACGTTATAGCTTTGTTTTCTTCAATTTCTCAAAAGACTTTTTAACAAATTATTTCTAAATTGTATCATGTTTTTTCTATAAAAAAAAAGATTAATTTAGTCTTTAGAGTATTGATCAATTTAGTTACTTATCTATCACAAAAACTAATTTGGTCCCTTATTATATATTTTTTGATTCTAAATTTTAGGTTTATGACAAAATCATGAATAATTAATAGACCAAACCACATAATAATTACATGACTATTAACGTATAATAGATGTATTGCCAATAATTTCATTAATTCTTCCATAATTTTTGTCATAACTAATAACCCTTAAATTAGTTAACATTTTAATAATAGATGACTAAATTAGTCTTTTTATAGATAAGAAATTAAATTACTTGATATCTTAGAATCAAGGACATAATCCTTTCCCCTTATTAATTTCTTCTCTTTACAAAGTTCAATGATTGAATATGTGAAAGATTTAAAAGAATAAGTTTTATTGGGATAGAATCATTTCAAAATTAACACCTCTTTCTCATTTTACATTATAAGTTAAAGCACAAGAAAAAACACTGCATAAATACTAAAAAATAACTTTTGGATTAAAAAGATAAAAACAGCCAGTTCCGGAACTTCCTTAGTGGTTCTAATTAATCTCACCTAACTACCAAATGGGAATTTGGCATCCATACAATAAATTTAGAAAACAATGAATTAATGCATGATATTTTAAAATTAAATTCACCTAAAATTGTTGGCGACCCTTATGTTATTTATTGGAGTAATTGAAGTTGAGTACACAGTGGGTAATATTTAAAATCTAACATGGAAATGTAGTTTAGGTGATAAAATGTTTCTTTTATATTTTATTGATTATAGATTCAAGTTACTAGAGCGCAAAACGGAGAGTTTTATTGGAATTGGAATTAGATGTTGGAAAGAGAAAGGGATAATGGTGTACAGAATATAGTCCTTTCGAATGTCAAATTAATATACTAGCTATATTCTGTACACCCTGAAACCATGTAGACAAGTCGCAAACACATGAGAGAAAGAGAAAGGGAAACGGAAACGGAAAACTTATGAGAGGGGCAAAAAAGAAAGGATAATGTGATTGCCATCAACTAGCTATACATATACAAATTGTTCTTATTGAGAATTGAGATATAAAATAAATTGCTTTGGAAGACAAATTTGACATTTAGTGGCAGTTGGAGTATTCTAGATCTCGGATTCAATCAATTGCAGATTGATAGATAGTTCAAGCACTGTTATTGAACTCGGTTAGGCAGTTTAATCGGTAAATTTAGTGAATTTGTTTTAAAATCGATCTGAATTTCTCATAATCGGACATTCCAAAAGAATTATCGAATTTCATGCAACTTAGAGGTTCAACCGATGAACCCAAAAACCTGACAGATTTATTTTTTTGAAGAAAAAACTAAGGGTTAAGTTTATGTATACCGTCGGTGTAGAAATTTTTTTACATTATCGTGTGTGTGGACATATGCCACATGTGCAAAAATAACATTTAAAAGACAAATAATGCACAATGGCATGCATCCACACCGGATAGTGTAAAAAATTTCTATCTACGATGTATATAAGATTAATCCAAAAACTAAATTATAATTCTCAAGTTTTAAACCAAAAATCTCTTAAATAGTAATAAAATGCCTTACTAACTAACCATGTAAGTTTTTGGTTATTATATGTCTCTTTTTTATTTCTATACTCTCCAAACTTCACTTTATGCATTAACTCTTTTTTAACTCTTCACGTGAAAAAGCTATTAAATATTGAAAAGTTATATTTATACTTAAAATTTTTTAATAAAATATATTTTTATCAATATTTTCACTATATATCTTGTATTTAATAATTTATAAATATTATATATTAATTGTCTCTATCATTTAAATGATCCACTATTTGAACTAATATCCCTTGAGCTATAGACAACATCTCTCCCTAATATCCTAATAATATTTTTTAATAATAGAGGTGGATTGGTTTGTCATAGAATGCATGAGATTTCCACGTGAATCACTGACAAATATGCGGTGATCTTTTCCGACTACCCCAGGGCACACTCTATGACGTTGTTTTGCCATGGTTGGACACGTGAAAGCAATCCACATCGTCAATCTCTCATCCCCATCAAGCTATCCACCACATCTGATCATGCAATTGTTTAGCCCAAATTATCGGATGTTAAAACAAACTTTTATTGAAAATCTAGATTCATAACATGTAGTTTCTTTATTTAGATAAAGAACTGCAACTCATATAATAATACGTTTTTTTTTTATAATTTATTAACCATACAAGTCATCAAAAATGTAAATAAAGAACTGTAAATTTTCTTTAAATTGCAAGAAAAAATCAAGCAGTTAGATTTTTCATTTTCTCCAAGAAAAGTTGACTACCAAAATATTTTAGAGTTCTATTTTTTTTTAAAAAAAAAAATCTTTGTTACATGTTACTCTATTTTTTTAATGCAAAAACATTGTGATGTGTGCTTTTAGATACGTTTCCTCTCTATGATAACAAATTACACAGTTAGGTTAGAACGTTTTCTATAACCTATAAATTATGAGTCTGATTCACTAAAAAATGGGGAGAAATATAAATTTAAAAAAAAAATGAAAATAGATACGTCTTCTCTCTAGTATCTAAAATTCTGCATGCATCACAAACTATTTCATTTTTAGTGATTCCTAGTTCTAAGTATACTTTTTAATTTGGACTTGAAAGGCCGCTCTAATACTGAGTACTATGCACTTCCAATTCTCTGTGTGTGCTTGTAGGTGGTGGGTGATCGGTGGATTAAAGGGGTTTGGATCTTTGTAAAAAATGCTTCTACTTTCTTGTGGATCCTTGAAATAAGTCAGCACTAGGGTTTGGTTTGGCCAGAAGACAATTATTGTTTTGGAATATTCCGTGGAAAATTATTATTTGAGATATTTTCGAACTTATTTTCTGTCCACACACAATTCCCTGAGAATTACCTCAAACTCCTAATTGGTTGTCATATGCACTTCGTGAAGTTGTAAATGGTCGCATTTTTATCAGTTAAATAAATAGCAAGAAAGTAGTAAACGATATGAGAAATGAATAATCATAATAATAATAATAATTCATGAGATGAGGAAGGTCATTAAAAAAAAAGAGGAGAAAATAGTAGTGTTTGTGTCTCAAGGATCATGCTTCCACTGAAGAACATTTATTCCTCAGCATCCAAATCTATACCCAATCCAATCAAATCTAGGAACATTGAACTGTAATACTGGAGTTGAAATGAACAAAACAATATACATACAATTAAAAAAAAAAAATAGTGGTCAAACCGTATGGGAAAACCTCATGTGGGACGTCCACTAAGGTACTAACAATTCGTTCTTTTATCCAAGGGTTTTTCACTTTTTCGTCAACTGCATTTAATCTTGTCCTGTGGAAATAGGGCATGAAAAACCCTTCCAAGTGACTGTATTTGTAGTAGCGGAAATCTTAATTACAGAGATTTATAATGCGAGTGAATATAAATTATATAATAGTTGACGAAATAACTGAAAAATTGGGAATATTACTAGTTTTCAATGATTCAACGATTTAAAATATTCATTCCGCAATAAAAAATGAGTAACAAAGAATTTTTTTCATAATAACAATATACTAGTAATGATATATTTTTGTTTGTTTATCCACAACAAGTCTAAAAGGAGAATATATATATATATTCTGAATTTATCTCTTTACACATTGGAATGTATGAATTTGAACATACGATCGAGTCAATGAAGTTAGGGTCAGATTACGTGATAGAAAACTGGGAATGTTATAAATTAAAAGGAATATACATTTATCAAATATTGCAAGGTATTTTCTTGTCAATTACAATATGACTACGTCTTTACTCTCTGTGCAAATGCATGTGTATTTCTAGACCGATTAATTAATTAAGTAATTAAGTTACTTGGTTGGTCGGATTGGATTTTTTTGGGCCCTACAGAAAAGGATACAAAAATCTATTGTCCCAAATCCTAAATTCTCTTTTATTTGGCTATTTCGTCTTTTATGCTGGAAGGGATGTATTCCATTGCAATAATCTATCGCAAACTTTGTCTACTTGCTGTTTTTTAGCAATAAGGGTTTTCTTCATCTATTCTATGTATAATTAACAATTTAAAAAAAAAGAAAAAAGAGTAGAGACATGACAAGTGTATCCTGAGTTAATTTCATTACTATGTTATTGGTAATGGACGATAAAAATTAAATTAACATGTTAAATTTTAACTTGATCAGCAACAATTAATTTGTGCGTTCACCTAGATTATGACAACTTGGTCTTTCACTATTTGGCAGTTCAACGCTGTAATTCGAAGAAATTATCCTAAAATGAATGCATAAAGTGAAGTTTGGAGAGTATAGAAATAAAAAAGAGAAATATCAATATGACCCACAAAACTGACAAAGTTTTCATTTAGCCTTTCAAACTAAAACAAATTTTTCAATATGGCCCTTCAAATTGAACGAGTCTCAATTTGGTTCTCCGAACTAAATCAAATATTTCAATGTGACCCTCCGCACCGAAAAGTCTCAATTTGAACCTCTAAATTGAAAATTTGTTCTAAAAAGCTTGGGTACTTTCTTTATAAAAAAAAAAGGGATTAAATATACGGATTAAAAAAAATAAGGTAATTATTTTGTTATCGTTTGGAAGAACCAATATTTTAAATACAAAAATGATCTAAATAAATTATAATTAAGGGCATTACGTTAGAACACTTTTTCGTTTAGGTGGGCCTAGATGAGACAGTTTCAGTAGGATATTGATAATACTAAAGCTCTGATACCATTTTCACTAAAAGCCGGAACCTAGCCTTAATACAATATCCTAAACCTAGGCCAATTAAATGGAATTTTTTCTCAATTTCTAGATTAAAGATAGTATTCTGTCTCTTATAACATATCTCATATTTTGATTCCTTATATGGATTTTATTATTGTTTATATAGATGACATCAGTTGCCATGATTCATAGTGGTACAGAATCCTGTCTCTTATACACATCTAGATGTGTAAAAGATGTCTCTTATACACATCTAGATGTGTATAAGAGTTTTTAATTGTACTATTACTCGAGATAAGATTGAACTAACATATCAATTAAAATATTCAAAATTTATCCAAATTAAATTGATACTATTTATAATGACTGAAATAAAAATATTATAAATTTTGGTCACAGTCAAGACTTTTCAAATAAAATAAAAAGTTCAAAGTTGATACAAAAAAGTTTTTGGGGATAAAAAGAAAAGTCACACCTCTGTCTCTTATACACATCTAGATGTGTATAAGAGACAGGTCAAGCATCAAAGAAAAATTTTCATAAAAAACAGAAATTTACTGTTCAAATAGTATTATAAGAACAGTAATCACTTGTATTTAATTAGAATTTAATTTAAAACTATTGTGTGAAGATTTTACTGAATATGAGAACATGTACTAGAAAAATAATAAAACATCAAGATGTGTAATACCAATCCAAATTGGAAAATTTGATGAAGAATGGATTTATAATCATCTTGATCTAGATCAATAGAAAGATCTTGTTTAATATACACATTAAAGGTAATTTGAAAAGCTCCATATAAGTACAATGAGAGAGTAGAGAAGTAAAGAAAGAACCTATTATATTGGGAATATTTTGAGATACTTTATATTCGAACACAATTTAATAAACCAAGTGTGCTTGTGTTTATAATTCTCATAATAAAAAGTTTTATGAAAACTTTGTATATAATCCCAATAAGTATAAGAAAGTGGTTGATTTTCAATAAAACATTGTTTTTGTAAGGGTTGAAAGTCCCCATTCTTCGAAGAAATTACCTTTTAATAATAATTTTTGAAAAATTATAAATAGTAGTAGAAATAGAAGAAGCCGTATGAGGTGATAATCTTGAATATCAAAGATGTGTATAAGAGACAGTCCTTATAGGACGTTTTCTTCAAAATCTCAGATATCATTATTTAGATCGGGTAGAAATTTTCGATCCTTTTATAAAATATTTCAAAATCAAAAGGAGTTAATTGAGCTTGCCATCTAGCAAACATTTGTTTAGAAATATCATTTTTAAAATCTTTATTAAACATAAATTTTATTGAATGAGAATCAGTAATTATTATAAACTTTTGATTATATAAATCATTTTGAAATTTTAGAACACATTTAACGATTGCTAACATTTCATGAGCAATTGTTGTAATTCCTGTAAAACGAAGAACAATTTGTCCATTCGGAGTTGATATAATCTGAGGATCATGCTGTGTATAATTAAAATGTCCTAAGAATCGGATTTTTGTTTGAAATAAAGAAAGTTTTGGTTTAGATATTACTAATCCATTTTGTATAACAATCTTTTTAAATAATTCAAGATGTTTAAAATGTGATTCTAATGTTTTTGAATAAACAAGGATGTCATCTATATAAACAATAATAAAATCCATATAAGGAATAAAAATATCATTCATGATTTTTTGAATTGAAGGAGCATTTTTAATCCAAATGGCATAACATTCCATTCGAATTGTCCAAAGGAACATTGAATGCGATGCGATAAGTATGTTGTCTCAAAAATTTGAATTTGCCAATATCCTGATTTTAAATCAAATTTAGAAAATATATTAGAGTATATAATTTTTCTTATACACATCTAGATGTGTATAAGATACCAGATCCATTTTGATAATTATATTTAAATAAGAGACAGGTCAGAAATTTATAGTATATCTAGATATGTACATAAGATATACAGATCTCATAATTTTCTGGAAGAGAATTAATATCTCGAGTAATAGGATCGGTTATAAACGAAAGTTAATTTCTTGGTTTTTATAAGTTCCATAAAACCATTTTTATCCAAATTTTTAATAGTATATCTAGAATATTGTTTTTGTATAATATTTAGTAGGTATTAAACCTTCTTGAATACAACAAAGATCAGCACCACTATCAATCATGGCAACTGATTCAGCTAAAAAATCATTATCAATTAAAAATTTAATGTTTATATACCATCTTTGAGATGTAATAATTTGCATAATATTTAAAAAATTATCAAATTTATTTGTTTCATCAGAATAAATATCATTAGAAGAAATTTGAATAGGCTGAATAATTTCTTTGCCTTTATGAACCGATTTTTCAACTAAAGAAAGTCGATTATCTATAAAAACATGATTTTGTTTTATTAAACAAATTTCATTTTTCAAATTTTTAATTCCGTTTCTTCATGCAAATTTGCTAAAGTAATTCCATTTTCGTTTAATTTGTTTAATTTACTAATTCTATTTTTAACTTCTAACATTGTATATGGCTCATTATTAATTTCAGCCAATTTTAATTTAGGAATTGAAGATGATGAAGTAGATGATGATGATGTAGAGGATGTAGATGCCCAATTTAAAATTTTTGATCGAATATCATTGTCTTCAATTTGTTTTAGTAAATCAATAATATTATCACTTGAAATCATATTTATTTGAAAATCTTGAAATTGAGAAAGGATGTTATAATATTCTTTATTTTCATCATTATATATAGTATTACAGAATTACAACAACACATCTAGATGTGTATAAGAGACAGGACGTGTTTCTTCAAAATCTCAGATATCATTATTTGATAATTATATTCCTGCACGTTCAAAACCTGCATCATATTATGTAAAGCGAAAATTCATAAAATTCTTTACCATGTTTAACCTGTCTCTTGAAGAATATACATTCAAATAACCATTGTCTAAAATTATTCCAATTTGAAGATCTAAATTCTTATAAGATTATTTTTCTAGCATAAAACCGAACACTAAAATCTATAGCTGTCTCTCATACACATCTAGATCTGTATAAGATTCAGTAGGAAGACCATCATCATCTAGACATCCTTATCATGAATTGGTTTAACTATATTATTATTTATATGTAAATGATTTACATGTGATGTAGATGGAGTATTACTATCTATTGTATGTAATGATGCAGGTTTTGAACGTGCAGGAATATAATTATCAAATAATGATATCTGAGATTTTGAAGAAAACGTCCTATAAGGATGTCTAGATGATGATGGTCTAGAACCAATACTATGTCTAGATGGAACATTTGATGTATCAAAACTAGAACCATGTCCATCTAGACATCCTTCTATTCATGCTCTTGTAATATCTCAGACATCATTAGATGTAGATAGATGCACATCTTCAAAGACATGAAACATTACATCTAGATGTGTTGGGACAACCAATTAAATGGAATGAAATTCAATTTCCTGATCATTGGATAATAATGAAGACATTTCTTCTACATCTAATAATTGTAACCATGAATTTTAACATCTGTCTCTTATACACATCTAGATGTGTATAAGAGATCAGATAAAGATAATTGTAAATTAGGATAAACATTAAAATAAACTGGACCATTAGCCAAACTGGATTGAATTATCCCCATTAAGGATTTTTTCCAATCAAGGTTACGAGCATCTCGTGCGGCTATAAAAGATTCGAGTAAACCTTTTAAAGTTAACGGTTTAAAAGCAAGCTGAAATTCAGCATTTTCAGCCTCCTATGGCTACTACTATTATTCTATAATAATCAATATCATTTGAATAAAATAATATGTTAACATGTTCATCAGAATTTAAAGGAATTGATAATAATTTTTCAGTTGTTTTAACAACATATTTAGATATAATATTATCAAATAAACCATATTTATAAATAACAGATGGTGAAATTTTAGGAATTGTCCACTTATTAAGCAAATTCATATCTTGAGGAATATCATATTCTTCTTTTAATTTATTTTTATCATATGACACAGATGCTAAAGATAAATCTTCCATTATTAAGGAAAGAAATATGTCATTGTTATCAAATCTTAAGTCTCGAGCTCGATAGGCTTTGTATTAAGGCTAGGTTCCGGCTTTTAGTGAAAATGGTAAACCGTATTGGAATCGTATTGGCTTATCACCGTATTGGAATCCCGTATTGGCTTGCAAATCGTATTAAAACTAAATCCAATTTAGATCAAAGGCGGTTAGCCCAAATTTGACTCCACACTTAATATTTGACATTAAAACTGGAGTCGGTCTCTGTCTCTTATACACATCTAGAATAATCATAAATCTCCGGTTTTGGATATTTTACCTTTAAAATTCAGATAAATGGTTATTAAAAAGTTTTGAAAGAAAGAAATTCAAAATAGTTTAAACATAGTTCAAACACTTAAGATAAGATAACCATCAACATATGATAATGCTTTGACATATTATGTCAGGGACCAAACAAATTAAAGGGAAAGGAAGAAGGTACCTCAAAGAGGTTTATATTTGTCAAGATAATATTTGCATTCCTCAGACACTGTCTCTTATACACATCTCTATTGTACAACTACTAATGGCATAAAAATAAAAGGTCAAAACCAGATGTGTATAAGAGACAGGTATAGCCGAGGATAAGGCTTTTTGAATATCTTGTTTCTACGGTGATTTTCTTGTTTATACGGTAATTATGAATAGTAAAATTACTATTTGAATAGTAAAATTACTATTTGAACAAGAAAATTCTGTTTTTTATGAAATTTTTCTTTGATCTTAAGTGTTTGAACTATGTTTAAACTATTTTGAATTTCTTTCTTTCAAAACTTTTTAATAACCATTTATCTTGGTTCGGTTCTTAAAAATTTTCAGTCATAATGTTATTTAATTTATTTTGTTGGCCTTGAAAAGTATCCGCTTAGCCGTTGAGAAAGGCGTTTAGGGGAAGAATCGGCAACATAGCAAAATAAATTAAATAGTTCTTATCGACAGAAAATTTTAAAGGTAAAATATCCAAAATAAATTAAATAGTTCTTATAGACAGAAAATTTTAAAGGTAAAATATCCAAAAACCAGAGATTTATGATTATTAAATTTCATCATCTAAAGAAAGAATTTGACTCTAGTTTAAATGTTTGAGGTTAAGTGTGGCGGCCGGTCTTGGGCTATTCCGCCTTTGATCTAAATTCGAACTTAGTTTTAATACGATTCTGGCCCGTCTGAGATTCCAAATACGGTGATAAGCGTCTACGGGATTAAAGCCCGTATTGGCATTGTTTACTAAAACATTGATCTCAATTTGGACTTGGTTTGTAGAAAACCCAATTCAGCGAAACAAGGGATTATGGATCAGAAGTCCCCTAGATAATTTAAATGAAAAGGAATGAATGTAAACCCAAAAATTGATAAATGTGGAGCTACTTTCTGCAAGGAAATAATTATTGGGGAATTTATGAACAGCCCATTAGGTCTCATTTTAATAAAGCCCTCAACAAGTACTAACTGATATGGCTGGTTTGTTGCATTTTGGGCCGAGTAGCCGCAAAGTAGAACAAAGCTATAAAGTTGCAAAGCCCGCTTCATCCTCCATTCCATAATTTTATTTTCCGTTGAGATTTTGTTTTCTAATGCTTTGAATATTACCTGTCTCTTATTAATTATATTCCTGCACGTTCAAAACCTGCATCATTACATCTGTCTCTTATACACATCTAGATGTGAATAAGAGACAACTTACTCGTAACACAGATTATTAAATTAGGAACTGAAGTCCTCTCTATCTTTATACACATTTCTTGTGTATATTTTTTCAGGGCCATTTGATTAGGAACTTTACCAAGGGCATTAAAATGCACAGAAGGACCAGCTTCTACGGTGAGTATGCGGGGAGTTTAGAATGGAAAATAAAGGAAGAAAAAGTTTAAATTAAGAAATAAAATAAGAGGAGAGAAGGAATTGTAATTTTTGTTTGGGAGTTTGAAAAGAAAAATGAATGATTTTACAAGTTTATCAGTTTGTCAAGTATCTTATTTAGATGATTGACAAGTGTGCTCTGACTTATAACATATTAAGATGTGTAAAGTGACAAATCGAAATATAATTTTAATTGAGAATATTTGCAAATAAATTTGAGATAGCTTTATTTGTCAAGTCTACCAATATGCCTACAATTCACCTCACAATTGCAGATTTTTCTTTTAGACTAATTAAAACCGATTCAAAGTATCAATTATGGAAAGGAATCAAATAAAACACATACATACATAACAAATCGGTACAGAATCTCTTATCTCACTTTCTGTATTAATCTCTTATCTCACAATCTATATATTCGACATGTGCACTCTACCATAATAATATTTATAAGTCAGAGCACACTTGTCAATCATCTAAATAAGATATTGACACAGATAATAAAACAGAAGATCCTTAACCTAACAAATCATCGTAGAAACAAATAGAATTCAATTAAGTAGGAACTTTTAATACCCAAAGAAAATTTTACTAGATTTTTGTCTCCACATCTAAAACGAAATACGTTATCTATTTGCAATTTAAGTCGCCCTATGTTGTATATGTGTAGATTATATAAGCCCTTTTGCAAACCTTTAGTTTCCAAGGCCAACAATTTTCCATGGCTGCGGTTAGAAACTAAAATAAAAGTTGTAACCTAATATAGAAACTTAAAATCCTCTCCAAGTTAATATGTTGTCACCATTATATAACTGGAGAGTTGTAGATGGAATTTTGCAAGAGACTGCTAATTGCACACAAATACACGTACATGAATTGGAGCAAGCTAATATTTAAATTTTAATAGCCAAAGATTCTAGGAAAGATATTAATTACAAAAAAATAACTCACTTCTTCTTTTATTTTCATTTTCTCTTCTTATGTTGATTTGATAAATACACGGCATACACCAGACCACTTAAACATTCACCATAGTATATGATTATGATACCTATGCAATTACATTTAGTCAGTATAACTCGTGCCCCCTTTCTTTCTTTTCTTTCCTTCATTTTGTGAAAGTGTAAAATTATATCCAGCATCGATTAGTCTACAAATTTTAAACGAATTAATAAGTTCTTGAATCATATATTCTATTTATTGTCAATTGATTTGAGATGACAATCCATATTTTTTAACATGGTATCAAAATTAGACCTTCAAGTGTTTTCCTATCCACACAAAACTTGATCCCTTATGTACGTTGAATTTGATTTCATGTGTTAATGTTAGCCAATGTTTGTCTTATGTTTGTGTTGGTTTAGGAATTTGTTTTAATCAATACTTTTGTTGTTTAAGATTTTGGTACGTGAGGCCAAGCTGGTATATTCTTTTGTTTCAATTCAAGTCATGTATGAAAGAAGATGTGAAAATATTAAATTAGATCTCATATCACCCAAACTGGTTTATTCTCTTGTTTCACTCTCAGCCCAACATCACCCAAACTAATTTATTCTCATGTTTAAACCCCAAGCCGTATGTGAGAAGGGGGTGTAAAAGTATAAAATTATATTCCACATCGATTATTCAAAAAATTCTGAACTAATTAATAAGTTTATGGGTCACACTGCTCATTGTCAATTAATTTTGAGATAAAAGTCTACATTCTTTAATATATTTCACTATTTTATCATGGTTATTGCTTTAATTTCTCTCTCGAAAGAGTAGAAATCTTCTTGTACATTGCTAATTAATAATATGAATTCCAAGAAACCCCAAAATTTGATGATGAAATTTAGACCAAAAATTACTGGTAAAGGTCAGCGATGAAACATTACAATGCAAATAATTTCGAAACCTAATACACTGACAAACTTCTACTTGGTATTAATCTCTATACTTGCTTGGCATGTGTATAGCAGTTAGTTCTATAGCCAAGAAAATTTTATAGTAGTAGATAATACTTTCTCAATATTTCTTTTTGTAAGTAGTGGCTTTCAATTTGGCGCAAGTTACATGTATATACGGCTCGTCATTGTAAACCTCGGTTGGAAGAAGAGTTGTATACAAATTCCAAACTATTACTCTCGATTTTTTTTAAGTGTCACTTTAGTAAAAATTTGTTATGTCAAAATTTTTTATTTTATTTTAAATGTCAATATTAATTAAAATTCTGATAAAATATTAAATTTTTTTTTTTATCAATTTTACGCTTATCCCTTTCTAACTCTATAAATTAGTATGAAAAAGAAAATTAATATTAGGACTTTTTTATTATTACCCGTCGAAAAATAATTTAGTAGTATAAAATTAATTGTGCCTAAAATTTAGATTATTTAACAATATTCTTAATCTCTGTGCTTAAAACTAAAGTGATAGTACATAAAAGAAAATGGAAATAGAGTCTAACCGCGAAGAATTGTAGCATTCATTCTCACGTCAGTAGGAAGAGTTGTATCCCAACTCCATTAGTCCATCCGAATTCTTTGCCACGTGGAGTCTTCCCTGAGTTGGAGGCTTATTTACTATAAATTCCGTTATATATTTAGCGGTAAAATTGATATTATAAAAAGTTTTAAAGAATAATTTTAACTTTTTTTATATTTTTCTTCATATTTAGAAGGAAAATTTTTTAAGTTATTTACTTCTCCATGTCACTCAAAAATTTTTGAATCTTTTCTTCTCACTTAAATCTCTCAAACAAAGAAAAACACTATACTTTCCACAAGAACTTGGCCACCAAAGTACTGAAAACATTAAAAAGTTAAAAAAAAATTTATTACTCACCCAACAATATAAAATAAATATACTAAATCATTAAATAATTATAATGAAACTTTCATTTCAACTATTATAATATTGATTCCGCGTTAAGTAAGACTTATTCTAAAACCTGTGGAGAAAACGAAAGTCTAAGGGCATATCTTTTCTTTTCGATGATATAGTAGAACAGAGAGGAATTCCTGGAAATTTTGTCCATGTCTTAGACATGATTAAAACATGTCAAAATTTTATTCAAATAAATAAAGGGAAGAAACTCACTAGGATTAAATCCATTTAGTTTGACTGACCAAAAAAAAAAAAAACTAAAAAAAGACCGATTTAGTTACCAGTTAAAACAACATTCAATAAAGCTGATATATATAGCTAACATCTTTCTTTGCCCTTTCCTTCTACGTCCATTTGATGCAAGAGATCTTCTTATTTTTCCTTCTTTAATAAATTGTAAAAATAAAATAAGAAACTTTCTACAGAAAGTCCCTTAAATTTTTTTTTTTCCCCCTCTTTCTTGATTAAAATTCGTAAAGCTTAGAAGTTCGTAATTAAGAATTGGGACATTTCGTCAATTTTATTGAATTTTAATTTCCCTTTTTGAGAAACGAGTTGTTTATCAAAGTTTCACCCTTCGAATTAAGTAACTATTCCATTTAATCCGATAGAAAATACTCCTTTCGGTCTCCGTTCCTTTTTAAATATCATTTGAAATTATTACAAAAATTAAAATTGTATATTAACATATATTTTACACAATTTTAGGTATAATTTTAAAGAAAATATGTAACTAAATCGAATTTTGACTACTAATAAATTAAAACAATTCTAACATTAATTACTTTCATATACTATGGTCTCTTTTCCCAATCTCATGTCCCTTCATCTTAAATAATTAATAGAATTGAAAAGAAATAATGACAAAACTTAATAAAAAAAAAAAAACACTATCTTATTAGACTTATAAAATGACACTTAAAAAAGAATAAAACATTTTTCTGAAATCACATTTAAAAAAGAATGGATGGAGTAGTTGATAAACATATCCCAGGGCGACGACTGCACCAGAAAAGTTCTTTGTCCCTGGAAATTGCAGTCGTCGCCCTGGGACTGTCTCTTATACATTAAAAAAAAAAAGAAGAAGAAGAAGATGAAGAGGATCTTGTGTCTTTCTTGGCAGATGCTGACTTGTATGTATTATTGATCCTACTTAGCATATCCCGTAAAGACTGTAAAGTATAAGATCCCACAAATTAGAATAGTCGTATTCATACCCACCTCAAGAAAAATAAGTAAATAAATAAATCGCATTCATACCTTTCAATGTTTAATTTATTTCAAATGGCATCGATTATCCACGTAGGTCTAACGTTTATCTCATCTAATATCATATAGTCAGAAACCCATGTGAACAGGTTGGAGAACAATAATTAGAATTAATCATTGTAAGCTTCCTTCAAGAAAAAATTATTTATTTTAAGCTCAAGTGGGCTTTGAATGGTTTATGCAAATTCAAACTCGGACAACTACTGATAATATCATGTGGTGACTATTTATTTATTTATGTATGTATATAATTCTACTATTAATTAAGGAAATGCAAACGTGTTAAGCATCTTTTTACAAGATTATAAATATTGGATCCATGTACTTTAAATTTTATTATACAGCTAATATTCCATAATTTAGAAATTCTAAACTATAAAGTTGAGATGACTTTATTTAACGTAGCAATAGATCTATCTATTACTCGATTAACTCATTAATTCATAGCTTAATTCAAAGCTGGCAATGGCTTGTGAAGAAAACTTCTGCCAAGATTATCTAGTGTTGAATCCAAAACAAGCGGGGTTTAAGGATCTCCTTAGAATCTTCTATTCATCTGAATTAGAGAAAAGGGATTTCTTTGATACGCCGGTAGCTGACCAGTTAGGAGGCTTTAGATTCTGATCGATGGCTCGTGTTCGTGTCTGTTGTCGGTCAAAAACTCTTCCTCAAGTGGAAAAAACCTATGGCAAGCGTGGGATATTATGTAGAGCAGTGGCTGAATTATCCATCTGCCAATGGTGGCTCTGGCCGCCTTATCAAGAATTTTTTCACAGGTTTTTATTTTCATGCATTATATATAGCTCGAAGTAATTTCATTTTTTCCCGCAGTAATAAGTATTCCTATGTTAGGTGTGCTTCCCCGAGAATCTTTGACTTAGAATGTGGTATAATATGTATAATTTCTTGGTGCATGCATGCAGCCACTTTATCTTATCTTAGACATGGGCAATTACATCTTCAATACCCAATTTTTCGTTGCAAATTCCGTGCCATCATTGATGGATATGATATGTGTATTCAAAATTATAACTAGCCTTTTTTTTTAAAGAAAAAATCTATTAGTGTTGTAAAACATTTTCTTTGAAAAAATAGATTTAAGCTCGATCCATAATTGGTAACAACGAATAAATCATTTTGGATCCACACTAAGAAAATCTTTTCAAGACAAACTTGTTTACTTAATCTTACGTTTTGCAGGAAAGGTTATTAGGCCAGACAGGTCGTCTGCAACATTCACGTCGTTCATAGGAAATCTTGACAAGCGATTGTAACTAAATCAATCACAATTTGACCAAATGACGAGAGATCAAATATAAAATTATCTAGCCAACTTTTTATCCAAATTATCCTACACATCTAGATTTGTATACTACCGTCTTCAGAGATCTCTTCTAACTTTTTTTAATGCTATCTAAAAAATCAATCAAATTTTTTCGTATGTACAATAAATTTAACGGGATGTATAATAATATTTTTACGTGTAGAATCTTATAAAGATTTAATTAACTTTTTTTACAAATTTATACAAATTCCAGTCTTTGAGACAAATCCAACACATCAGATTATAAAGTGTCCAAAACTGAAATCTTAAGTGCCAAGTGAAAATTGGATATAAATTGAGGGGTGAAATTTTAATTAGTCCTTTCTAACATGCCTAAAACGTGAAAGTAATCATTTAATGGCTTAAATGTTCCAATTTTAATTCTGTAGATGGAATTCTTGTATGTCGTATATTTATTTATTATATTGTCAGTGGATACTATTAGTGACTATTTTATTCTATTTTAAGATCTTATTTTGCCAGATTGAAAGTAATCTGGTACAATATAATACTAGAAATATACTCAACAAACCATGAAGGCTTTGCGTTACGAATCCTCTATCTTACATCCTATTCGATTTCTTTACATACTGTCAAATAAATTATCAATATTACCGTATTTAAAATTACATTACAAAATTTTCACAATTTATTTAATAATGTGATAGAAAATAGAATAAAATGTAAGATGAATGATCCCCTGATTATTCACGATCTTGAGCAAGTCTTGATTATTCACTCTGTAATATAGAGTGAATATAACAATCGTTAAGATAATTGAAAAATAAAAAAATCTCATTTAACGATCTGCAATGCTCACTCTACATTATAGAGAGAGTAACAAAGAATCATTAGGTTAGAATGGATAACAAATTTGAAAAAGCTATGAATTAATGACCTAAATGCCCTACGGTGTAGGGACTTACTGTCTAACTAAAATTTGTAAACAAAAAACATGTTTAGGAGAGTAAATTGTTTTCGAAAATTTGTTATCCATTCATAACCTTTCATTCCTTTTTGGATTCAGATTACGAAGAATTTTACTCAACACAGGCCATTATGTTCCACGACTAATTCTATTTCTCCGGACTTAATTGTTGTGGCATTTCGAGGAGCATTTTACAGAGTCGTTAATCACGGATTTGGACCTCTCATTTTATAACATTGAATACACATCTAAACTTCATGCTGGATTTATGAAAGCCTTGGGCCTCCAAAAGGATAAAGGGATGGCCCAAACAAATTGATCAAGGCCCTGGCCTAAAGGACTATGCCTATTATACAATAAGGGAAAGAGCCCTTATTGCTGGATTTATGTCCTTTAGCCTTGGGCCTCCAAAAGGAAAAGGGATGGCCCAAACAAATTGACCAAGGCCCTGGCCTAAAGGACTATGCCTATTATACAATAAGGGAAAAATTGAGAAAAATTAATTGAGTGAAAATAAAAAAGCAAAATTTATGGTGACTGGACACAGCTTAGGAGCGGCATTAGCAATTTTATTTGCAGCCATATTGAGTTTGCATGAAGAGAAAATGTTGTTGGATAGATTGGAAGGAGTTTACACTTTTGGGCAGCCTAGAGTTCATAGATGAGCAATTTGGGGAATTCATGAAAGATACAGCTTAGATTGTACAATGTGAAGTATTGTAGGTACGTTTATAACAAAGACATTGTTCCAAGATTGCCATATGATGACAAAACTTTAATGTTTAAGCACTTTGGCCCTTGTCTATACTTCAACAGCTGCTACGAAGGGCAGGTAATTTTTTTTCTTTCCAATTATTTTCAGCTCCTATTTTTTCAAAGAAAATATTTTGATAGATCCAATCTTGAGTCTCACATACAAATTTTGTAGTTATGATTAAATTTTATGAAATCTTATTTATATCAGATGATGCCACTTATTGCATATGATTTAATTCACACCATATATCGAGCCTAAGAGTACAGAGAAGGGTGGTTTGGAATATTGTTTAGAGGGGTTGGCTTGATAATTCCTGGATTAGCAAATCATGGTCCTCAAGATTATGTTAATCTAACCCGATTGGGGACTTTACCTTCTTCTCAGCTGCAAGATTCGAAACAAGAATGATGCTATGAAAAAAAAAAATTGCTCATTTTCGAATTTGCTTTTTTTATTCATTTTGTTGTACGATCAATAGATTACGTTCATTTGTCTCCATTCACGTTTTTTTTTTATTTAAATTAAAAATGATGTTGTACAATAGATTTCTACTCACACCTACCATTCTCCATCAATTTCCATCCTCTTATATCTAGCAAATATGTGCAAACCAATATGATTTATTCACATGGACAGTAATGATTGTGTAATAAAGAATGGCACGAAAATCACACAAAAATGTGTATTTTGGGGATATCGATTTGTTACAATTTAGTCCCATTTTTTTTTTTTAATCATCGAAGGAAAGCTGGGTAGTAAAGTCCCTACAATTATCACTATTAATCAATCTTCTGTATGTCAGCAGAAAAATAACTAAAGTGTTTGTTTTTTAAAGATTGAAAAATAACAAAAAGAAATGTCTTCCTACAAGCCATATGTCTAGCCGATTATAAGATATTTTAGATATGTGTATTGCAATTATATGGTTCATTTAGAATTCTGCTCCTATAATTTTACTATTTAAATTTATAAATTTGATTCCGATTCTAGAAATTATAAATAAATGTTAATTAGATCATTAGATCTTGTCATTTATATTTATATTTATTAAGTTAAAGTTAATGTTATGATAATTTTTAGAACAAAATACACAACGGTCACCAAACTATTAAATTATTACATACAAGGTTATTGAATTATTTATTTTGTAAATTTTGTCACTGAACTACCTTAAATGTGTGTTTAGAGTCACTAAACTATTTATTTTATAAATTTAGTCACTAAACTATCTTAATTGTGCGTTCTATAATCATGATTGCATGCACATACTTAAAATAATTTAGTGACCAAATTTGCAGTGGAATGACTCCAAATACACATTCAAAGTATTTCAGTGATCAAATTTACAAAATAAATAATTCATTAATCTTGTATGTAACAACATAATAATTTGATGACCATTTATATATTAAATTTTTATTCAAATGCTATTCATGAATTTGAACTATTCATAATATATATATATTTTTTAATTTTTAATCAAAGAATAGTATTAAATTTACATTAGCATACGCAAAAAAATTTATATTACGAGTATAAAATGTCAAATATTATAAATTTAAGTTAAAAAAAAACTTATTTTGTAGTAAATATTAAATTTTTGTGTTTATTTATATAATTTTTTTTATTAAATATTAACTTTAAAAATAAATAAAAATTGTACTTTTATATTTTTAGTGAGATCTACAATCCTACGATCCAACTACTTATGATACACTTATGCAACCTTCCATCGTATAGCATCAAAATGATCTTACTGTCTCTTATACACATGTATAATAGGCATAGTCAGGTATAGGTAAGGGCCTTGATCCTGTCTCTTATACACTGTCTCTTATGTCTATACTTCAACAGCAGCTACCAAACGGCTGCAACAAGATTTTTTTTTTTTTTGGGTTACCAAAATCCAGATTACAAAAATTACTACTTCCAATGGAGGATTCATGGTTACAGAATAACACACAGGACTAGAATTCTATGTTAGCTACTAAGAGCAAAATTTATAACTTCCAATACCAAATGATGTCATAGAACATTGAGTTAAAAGAACAAGGAACATAATACAAGAACTCAGATATTTTTCATAAATGGAATGACAATCTTAAGTTACACATTTTTCTTGATTTTCTTCTATCCTTCATTTTAATAGAAGGGGCGTCACAGCAATAATTAAACACTTATACATTATCTGCCAAATCCATGAGAAATACAGCTTTCTACGTTTGGCAATCTGAATCCAGAAACAGGCTGAAATCTTTTCAGAAATGTAGCTAGAAGAAGACATGTTCGATACTAGTTAATGCATTTGAAGTAAAAACCTGAAATGTTCTGTACAATCTGTTCTCATTTTCCTGTTCCTGGCCAATGAAAATATTTGAAAAACATCACTGTAAAATTCAATGGCAACAGAGTGAAACAATTGAATTTTGATACTGAACCAGTTGTATACATAAGTCTGCCAGAAAATGAAAAAATACTAATTGTTTATAATGACAAAAACCTAGAATTTAAATTGTTTTTTCAGGCTATTGTGAAACGAACGACATGAAATGTGAAAATATTACCCACAAATCAACAGCCTATATCTGTATGCCAAACCAAATGTTATTGAATTCTTCAATTTAACATATCAAAATAGTTAAAACGAAACATATGGTAGGTCATCGAAATATGGTAAGTAATGTCATTTCAATAATGTTGAACTAATTATATCTCAATCTTCCAAGTAAAATGCAATATAAACAAGATTTAGTAAACGTAAGCAAGTACCTTAGACATGAGGCTCATTATCATCCAGAAAAGAAGTGTGTGATACACTAAAATGCATGGCAGGTAAAGCAGCCACTGAAGGAACCTATATGGTGAGTTTGAGGAAAATACATGGCCTTATGGGAGGTTCTTGCAACTTGATGCGACTGGTTTGATAAGACCGAGTTCCCCATTTCTTGGGCCTTCTTTTGCGCTGATCTAAGTTTGTTCATTATCTTATCCATTGATGAAGACCTCTTCTTTTCCAGTTTCATCCGAACAAGTTGTAACTCATATCAGCTGATCATATCAAACAAGAATTCAGAAACTACATTTCTTGTAGACTAGTAGATTCATTCTCCAATATACTGGCGGTTGTTCATTTCCATTCAGATGGTCACAAAATTAGGATGTGCATTTAATTATTGAATTTATTGCATATAAGTGCACATCTGAAAGTGAAGATAGTACATTTAGCAAATAAAAATGTCCTACAATGAGTGAAAGCATCAAAACGGAAGGAATGGCAACTCTCCGCATCTAAATTCAACAGAAGAAATGCTATTGTCAAACTCTCATTAAAATCCCCCCACCCATTCGACTCTCCACATTTCATGCACAGCAAACACCTTGCCCCTCTGATTTCCCCAACCTGAAGTTCTTAATTGTTTTCATGTTTAACACGGTGACCTATGCTTATCCTGTGTTGTAGTTTGTTTGCATTTACAACAAATTAACTTAAAAATTTGAGGTAGATTCCAAATTCTACATGCTTGATTCTTCCTCAAAATTCATGTCCGATAGCCTTATCTATGGTTAAGAAGAGTGCTCCAAAGCTAAAAACAAAGTCTTTTACACAACTACAAGGAAGAACACATAATGATTGCTGTGATGTTGAGGCAACTAAAGGAACTCTATATTTCTTAGAACTTCACAAGGAAGGTAACCAGAGAAAACCTCAAGTTTCCGTATTGCTGCCTCAGCTTTTGCTTTCTGCAAGTTCTCCCAAGCATTGATTTTCGCTTCCTCTCTCTTTATCCTGCAAGACATATTATCTTACAATTAAAACCAATAATGAATCTGGTGCGTTTAGGGTCTTAATAGAACTAGAACTGGATGATGATTGATAATGTAATCTAGTAACAACTTAGATATAATTTGCTGTAAAGAGTATACACCCAATTGAAATATTCAGGGGGAACTGAAGCAGTAGTAAAGCCACTGATAGAGAAGAAAGGATTTTAGTGGACAGACCAACCATGTTAAAATATCTATTAAGCCATTCCTCAAAAAGAAGAATCATCATGCCTTTTGAGTAATGTGCTTAATTAATTAAGTCAAATATTTGTTTCTTTTTTGTGTTGGAAACATTTCCTAGATGTCTAGTGCAATGTTCTAGGAGTTTAGGTTCATATAACCATTCAGCTATAAATAGAGCTCCATATGTAACTAAAAATAATAACAAAGAGTGAAATAAGAAACCAAGAGAGAATTTAATCCAACTCCAAATAGTTTTTTTCAAACTTCTTGGCCTAATCTCCAACATAAATTGGTATCAGAGCAGCCAGGTTCATAAAAAAAAAAACAATCATAAAAGAGTGAGAGATGGTAAATCCTTTTTTTTTGGTTATAGTCGGTTCCAAATTTTCGGTGAGCATTATGATCATTGGTGCGTCAAAAGCTGACTCTTATTCAGATCTGGATGTGAATTGTGGGACTAATTAGAAGAAGGCTATGAAGAACCGGATTCTACCACCAACATGAATGACCAACAATTAAGAAGTCTCAAGGAGCATAGGAAGAAAGATGCCAAAGCACTCTCCTTATATCCAACAAGGTATAATCCGGATATCTTCTCAAGAATAATGGGTGCGGATCATGCCAAGGAAGCTTGGGAGATTCTACAAAAAGAATTCGAATGGAATGTCAAGGTAAAGAATGTCACCCTTCAAACTCTTAGGAGAGAACTTGAAAATCTAAAAATGAGTGATAGTGAAACTGTCCAACATTACTACATAAAGATCACCAAAATTGTAAATGAGATGCAAACTTTTGGTGAACAAATTAGTGATAGTAGAATTGTAGAAAAAGTTCTTGTGAGTTTATAAGAGAAAATTTGATTCTATGGTCAAATCTCTAATTGAAGTGTACAAAAGACATCCTACTTCTTTGAATGTTCAATTGTTGATGGGATCTTTGAAGTGTCATGAGAAAAATTGCTAGACATGCTGAAAAATCCATTGAAAGTGTCTTTCAGTCAAAAGTAAATTTTAGCCCCAATAGCAACAAAAAAGAGCAATCTTCTAGCAACAATCAAAGAGGAGGACATACACCCAAAGAGGTGGAAGACGTGGCCGTAGACGAGGACAAGGCAGAAATTATCAAGGAAGAGGAAGAGGCAACTATCAAAGAACCACCAATGCTGACAATTCTGAAGATGTCTTGCAACATTTTGTGGAAAGTCAACCATGTGGAGAATGATTGTTGGCACAAAGACAAGCCACAATGCTACAATTGCAAGAATCTTTCATTTATTGCAAAGGATTGTAGATCAAAGGCAACCAACAAGCACAATTTACAGCCGAGAATCAAGAAGAAAGCAACTTGTTCGTGGCTCTCTTATCACCATCTCCGACTTGTCAATTGTGGATAAGTGGTTTGTTTGATAGCAAGGTGCACACATCATATGACCAAGGACAAATCCAGATTTGTTGACTTGGATGTCTCTATAAAGACTCAAGAATGAAGATGGGAAATGGAGTTGTTATTATAAGGACAAGGATTGGGAACTATTGGAGTTCAAAACAAAAGAGGTACAAATTTATCCATGATATTTTACTTGTATCCTGATTTAGAACAAAATTTGATGTGTCTTGGACAGCTTCTTGAACATAAATATGTGCTTAACTTTGATGATGGTGAGTGCTAAATTTATGATAAAAAAGATGGTAGACAACTTCTTGTGAAAATTCATATGGAGAAGAATAGGAGTTTTCCAATAAATTTCAGCTATGGTGGAAATCAAGCATTGAAGGCTCAAGTGATTGATAGTTCGTGGCTTTGGCACAAAAGGCTTGGCCGCTTGAATTTTCGCTGTCTCAAAGTCCTTCAACAATGTGCACTTATATGCAGCAAAATTGAAGAGAATGAGAGGTGCATTGTCAAGGTTGTGCACTTGGCAAACAACACCGACAACCATTTCCTAAAGGAGTTGCATGGAGAGCCAAGAAGATTTTAGAGCTGGCTCATACCAATGTTTGTAGACCAATAAGAACAACATCTAATGGAGGTAACAAGTACTTTATACTCTTCATTGATGATTTTTCTAGAATGACTTGGGTGTACCTTTTCCTGAAAGAAAAATCTGAAGTGTTTCATGTATTCAAAAAGTTCAAGAGTCTTGTAGAAAAACAAAGTGGTCATTGTATTAAGATCTTAAGGAGTGATAGAGAGAAGGAGTATACTTCCAATATATTTCAGGAATTTTGTGAAGATGAAGGAGTAGAAAGACAGCTCACGGTTGGCCACACACCTCAACAAAATGGAGTATCTGAAAGGAAGAATCAAACCGTGATAGAGATGGCAAAATCCATGTTGCATGACAAAGGATTGCCTAAAGAATTTTGGGCTGAAGTTTGAAGAAAACTATTTTGACTTGTTGAATAGAAGTCCAACCAAGGCGGTGTGGAATCAAACTCCTCTTGAAGCATGGAGTGGAAGAAAGCCGTCAGTGAATCATTTGAAAATTTTTGGAAGTGTTTGCTATTCTCACATTCCAAAGGAGAAAAGGTACAAACTTGATGAAGTTAGTGAAAAATGCATCTTTGTTGGTTATAGTTCACAATCAAAAAAGGCTATCGTTTGTATAACTTGAAAACTAACAAAATCATTGTTTGTCGAGATGTTTTATTTAATGAAAATGTTTCATGGACTTGGAATAATGGAAAAGAAGAGAAAGGTACTGTTTTGGTTGATGATGAACAACATAATGAGGAAGAATTTCCAGCCACTACACCAAACAGTCCGTCTCCCTCACCAAGTTCAAGTTCGAGTTCACCAACCTCAACACCAAAGAAGATGAAGAGCTTGAATGATATCTATGCAAGGTGCAATTTTTGTGTACTTGAACCAGAAAATTTTGAAGAAGCAAATGCCGAAAATGATTGGAAAAAAGCCATGGAGGAGAAGATTCAATCACTTGAAAAGAACAACACTTGGAAGCTTGTTGACAAACCAAAAAACAAGGAGATCATTGGAGTGAAGTGGATCTACAAAGCAAAACTGAATCCGGATGGTTCAATCCAAAGAAAGAAGGCAAGACTTGTTGCAAAAGGGTTCACTACAATGAAACATGTTGCACCGGTAGCAAGGTTTGACACAATTCGAACTCTTATTGCTATGACAGCCCACAAAGGATGGAGTCTTTATTAACTTGATGTCAAATCAACATTTTTGAATGGAGAATTGAAGGAAGAAGTTTATATCCAACAACCCCAAGGCTTTGTCAAAAAAGGAGAGGAAGACAAAGTGTACAAATTGAGGAAAGCATTGTACGGGTTGAAGCAAGCACCAAGGACTTGGTATAGTCAAATTGATTCTTACTTCATGGATCAAGGATTCAAGAGAAGCAAAAATAAGCCAACATTGTATGTGAAGAAGCAAGGTACTACAAATATTCTTATTGTTGCTTTGTATGTTGATGACTTGCTTTATACAGGTAACAATGAGAACATGATTACTAAATTTAAGAAAAACATGATGAAAAAGTATGAAATGAATGACATGAGATTGCTACATCACTTTCTTGGAATAGAGATTGATCAAAATGATGATGGAGTATTTATTTGTCAAAAGAATCTGATACGCTGAAAATATTCTTGTTAAGTTTGGCATGCATAGTTGTAAGCCCATGACTACACCACTTGTAGTTAATGAAAAGCTTGTCAAGGATGATGGTGATAAGAGAGCCAATCCAACTTTGTATCGAAATTTAACACTTCTGTCTCTTGTTATATCTTATAGCCATAAGATCGGATATTATCTTTGCTACAAGTTATTATCAAGGTTTATGAACAATCTGAGTCAATTGCATCTTGGAACAGCCAAGAGAGTACTTCGCTACATCAAAGGAACAACCAATTTCGGATTAAAATTCAGCAAAGGAGCTGGTACAACTTTGTATCAATTTTGTGATAGTGATTGGGCTGGATGCTATGATGATATGAAAAGCACCTACGGCTATTGTTTCACACTTGGTTCAGCCATGTTTTCTTGGGTTTCAAAGAAACAACAAAGTGTTGCACAATCCTCTGCCGAAGCTGAGTATGTTTTAGCTAGTTTGGCAACTTCACATGTGATTTGGCTAAAGGAGAATTCTTGAAGACATTGATGAAAAGCAAAAAAAATGGTGATGTTTTGCGACAACAAATCAGCCATTGACATTGCCAAAAATCCAGTTCATCATTCAAGAACTCGACACATTACAATCAAACATCACTTCATAAGAGAAGCAATTGAAGACGGTGAAGTTGAACTCAAGTTTTGCAAAAGTGAAGATCAAGTTGCGGATATCTTTACAAAACCGCTACCTCAAGACAAGTTTGATATTTTATAGAGATGCTAGGAGTTCAAGAACAGCACATTAAAGGGGGAATATGTTGAGTAAAATGCTTAATTAATTAAGTCAAATATTTGTTTCTTTTATGTGTTGGAAATATTTCCTAGAAGTCTAGTCCAATGTTTTAGGAGTTTAGGTTCATGTAACCATTCAACTATAAATAGAGCTCCATATGTAATTAAAAATAATAACAAAGAGTGAAATAAGAAACCAAGAGAGAATTTAATCCAACTCCAAATAGTTTTCTTCAAGTACTTCTTGGCCTAATCACCAACACATCAAAATATAGATAAGAAATAAGATGGCTTTAGATAACTGCTAGAGACGTGGAGTTCTATTCCGTGTCAAAGCAAGAAACAGGAAACTTTCAGACTTAATGTCATACACTCTTAAACTGACTTCTATAGCAAATTGCACAGCTTAACCTGATATGAACCTTCCATAGCAAGCATTTAAGGACCTAAAGCATACAACTAAATGAAGCTAATGAACCTCTCATTGTCGATCCCTTTTGCTTCCTGGTATATTCAGTTGAAAATTCATTTAAGTAGTATCTATGACATTAAGTCAAAAATGCTTATTTTTCTTGTTCATTGGTTTTTCATAGCAGTTATCTAGTCTCTGTATTCACTTGAGATGTGTATAAGAGACACTACAGGTATCTTATTTTATGGAAAAGATGCTACCCCATGACCTAGTAGAGGAACTATTTGAGATTGATTCAGACACGGTGTCTGAAACATCCCAACCGAAGCACGTATCTCTAAATACACCCAGGGCATTCTCTTATACACATCTATGATGTGTATAAAGAGACAGGAAGTCAGGGATGTGTCTCCGACTTCGATTTAGAGGAATGCGTGCTCTCGAACTCAACAATGGGCGAATGGGACTGGATGGAGAAAATGATGACTTGCGTCTAGGAGACGAGTCTTGACTACTCTCGGGGCTCATTTGGGTTGCCATAAATGATTCACTGACGGCTGTTCGAGACACATTGGCGGCTGAATGTTCAAGGTCGTCACGTTTCTCATTTGTTTGTAGAATTCCAAGAATAAAGCCACATCAGAAACGAGAACTAGACAATGAAGTAATCATTTTCTTCACACTTTTATTTCAATGCTCTAAAGAGCCAAAACACAAAAGTCAATCCAAAATGCTAATTTATCAAAACAATAAAAAAATGCTAATTTATCAACTACTTGAATTGCAATACAATGATGAAAACCTACAATTTCTCAATTTTCAGAGCATCCTTGTACACTTATTGACCTTGCCATTTAAGGCTCTAAAGATGCAAGGAAATTTCCTCCACCCCCGTAGCCTGGGAAAGACAATCCTTCAGGCACCATCACTCCAGCCGAAAATGGAGAATTTTCTGTAATATGACTTCCAACATTCCCACTTTACCAAGGGTATTAAAATGCACAGAAGGACCAGCTTCTACGGTGAGTATGCGGGGAGTTTAGAATGGAAAACTTAAAAAGGTCCTTAAATTAAGAAATAAAAGAAGAGGAGAGAAGGAATTGTAATTTTTGTTTGGGAGTTTGAAAAGAAAAATGAATGATTGAAAATTACAAGTTTATCATTTTAGTTGAATATTAGTTTGTATTGCATGTGAAGACATAAAGTGAAAAATATATAATTTTAATTGAGAATATTTGCAAATAAATTTGAGATAGCTTTATTTGTCAAGTCTACCAATGTGCCCACAATTCACCTCACAATTGCCGAATTTTCTTTTAGATTAATTAAAACCAATTCAAAGTATCAATTATGGAAAGGAATCAAATAAAACACATACATACATAACAAATCGGTGCAGGATCTCTTGTCTCACTTTCTGTATTAATCTCTTATTTCATAATTTATATGTTTGACATGTATACTCTACCATAATAATATTTATAAGTTAGAGCACACTTGTCAATCATCTAAATAATAAGACAAGATACTGGCACAGATAATAAAACAGAATATCCTTAACCTAACAAACCATCGTAGAAACAAATAGAATTCAATTAAGTAGGAACTTTTAATACCCAAAGAAAGTTTTACTTGATTTTTGTCTCCACAGTTTCTTCTAAAACGAAATACGTTATCTATTTGCAATTTAAGACGCCCTATGTTGTATATGTGTAGATTATATAAGCCCTTTAGCAAACCTTTAGTTTCCAATTTATACACATTTTCCATGTATGCGGTTAGAAACTAAAATAAAAGTTGTAACCTAATATAGAAACTTAAAATCCTTTCCAAGTTAATATGTTGTCACCATTATCCGACTGGAGAGTTGTAGATGGAATTTGCAAGAGACTGCTAACTGCACACAAATACACGTACATGAATTGGAGCAAGCTAATATTTGAGTTTTAATAGCCAAAGATTCTAGGAAAGATATTAATTACAAAAAAAATAACTCACTTCTTCTTTTATTTTCATTTTCTCTTCTTATGTTAATTTGATAAATACACGGCATACACCAGACCACTTAAACACTCACCATAGTATATGATTATGATACCTATGCAATTACATTTAGTCAGTATAACTCGTGCCCCATTTC
This sequence comes from Cinchona pubescens, assembly GCA_025175665.1. Classification (NCBI taxonomy): domain Eukaryota; kingdom Viridiplantae; phylum Streptophyta; class Magnoliopsida; order Gentianales; family Rubiaceae; genus Cinchona; species Cinchona pubescens. Next base: position 194,817 of record JANKKI010000227.1, read on the forward strand.
TTTCTTTTCTTTCCTTCATTTTTTTGTGAAAGTATAAAATTATATCCAGTATTGATTAGTCTACAAATTCTAAACGAATTAATAAGTTCTTGGATCATACTATTTATTGTCAATTGATTTGAGATGACAATCCATATTTTTAACATGGTATCAAAATTAGACCTTCAAGTGTTTTCCTATCCACACAAACTTGATCCCTTATGTACGTTGAACTTGATTTCATGTGTTAATGTTAGCCAATGTTTGTCTTATGTTTGTGTTGGTTTAGGAATTTGTATTAATCAATACTTTTGTTGTTCAAGATTTTGGTACGTGAGGCCAAGCTGGTTTATTCTTTTGTTCAACTCAAGTCGTGTGTGAGTGAAGATGTGAAAACATTAAATTAGATCTCACATCACCGAAACTGGTTTATTCTCTTGTTTCAGCCCAACATCACCCAAACTGATTTATTCTCTCCTGTTTTACCCCAAGCCGTATGTAAGAAAGGGTGTAAATGTATAAAATTATATTCCACTCGATTATCCTAAAAATTCTGAATTAATTAATATGTTTATGAGTCACACTGCATATTGTCAATTAATTTTGAGATAAAAGTCCACATTCTTTAATATATTTCACTATTTTATCATGGTTATTGCTTTAATTTCTCTCTCGAAAGAGTAGAAATCTTCTTGTATATTGCTAATTAATAATATGAATTCCAAGAAATCCCAATAAGACAAAATTTGATGATGAAATTTAGACCAAGAATTACTGCAAAAGGTCAGCGATGAAACATTTCAATGCAAATAATTTAGAAACCTAATACACAGACTTGCTTTGCATGTGTATAGCAGTTAGTTCTATAGCCAAGAAAATTTTATAGTAGTAGATAATACTTTCTCAATAATTTCTTTTTATATACGGCTCGTCATTGTAAACCTCCGTTGGAAGAAGAGTTGTATCCAAATAACAAACTATTACTCCCAATTTTTTTTAAGTGTCACTTTAGTAAAATTTTCTTATATAAATATTTTTTATTTCATGCTTTTAAATGTCACTTTAAAAGTTCAATAAAATATTAAATATTTTTTTACCAATTTTACCCTTGTCCATTTCTAACTCTATAAATTAGTATGAAAAAAGAAATTAATGTTGGGATTATTTTCATTTATTACTAGTCAAAAGATAATTTAGTTATATAAAATTTTTAAGTTATTTATTTCTCCATGTCACTCAAAATTTTTTCTTTTCTTCTCACTTAAATCTCTCAAACAAAGAAAAACACTACACTTTCTACAAGATCTTGGCCACTTAAGTACTGAAAACATTAAAAAGTTTAAAAAAAAAATTACTACTCACCCCACAATATAAAATAAATATACTAAATCTTTAAATAATTATAATGAAACTTTCATCTCAACTATTAAAATATTGATGCCGCATTAAGTAAGACTTATTCTAAAACCTGTGGAGAAAACGAAAGTCAAGGGAATATCTTTTCTTTTTGATGATATAGTAGCACAGAGAGGAATTCCTGGAAATTTTGTCCATGTCTTCTTAGACATGATTAAATCATGTCAAAATTTTATTCAAATAAATAAAGGGAGGAAACCCACTAGGATTAAATCCATTTAGTTTGACTAACAAAAAAAAAGACCGATTTAGTTACCAGTTAAAACAACATTCAATAAAGCTGATATATATAGCTAACATCTTTCTTTGCACTTTCCTTCTACGTCTTTGATGCAAGAGATCTTCTTATTTTGCTTTCTTTAATAAATTCAAAAATAGAGGTTCATACTCTTCTTCAGAAAGTCCCTTAATTTTTTTTTTTTTTCCCTTTTTCTTGATGTGTGCATGTAAATAATCTAGAAGTTCGTAATTAAGAATTGGGACATTTCGTCAATTTTATTGAAATTTTAATTTCCCTTTTTGAGAAACGAGTTATTTATCAAAGTTTCACCCTTCAAATTAGTAACTATTCCATTTAATCCGATAGATAATACTCCCTTCGGTCTCTGTCCTTTTTAAATATCATTTAAAATTATGATACAAAAATTAAAATACTCGTGTTATTAAATAGTTTAAATTTTAGACAAAATTAATCCTATATGAGTAAATTATTTTTTAATTAGTAATAAATTAAAACAATTCTAACATTAACTCTCTTCCTCTCACTATTTTCTCTTTTCCTAATCTCATTCCCTTCATCTAAAATAATTAATAAAATTGAAAAGAGATAAAAAAATTAGTATTTTATTATATTTTTAAAATGACACTTAAAATAGAATAAAATATTTTTCTAAAATAACATTTAAAAAGAAATGGAAGGAGTAATTGATAAACATATCCCAGGGAGACGACTGCACCAGAAAAGTGCTTGTCCCAGGAAATTGCTGAATCCAAATAGAAAGGCATTTTTTTATTCTTTTTTTTTTATAAAAAAAAAAAAAAAAAAAAAAGGGCTCTTGTGTCTTTCTTGGCAGATTCTGACTTGTATATCCTAGTTAGCATATCCTGCGAATACTGTAAAGAATATCCCACAAATTAGAATAGTCGTATTCATACCCACCTCAAGATAAAATTTAGAAACAAAATAAATAAATAAATAAATCGCATTCATACCTTTCAATGTTTAATTTATCTCAAATGGCATCGATTATCCACGTAGGTCTAAAGTTTATCTCATCTAATCTCATATAGTCAGAAACCCATGTGAACAGCTTGGAGAACAATAATTATTTTAAGTTTCCTTTAAAAAATATATTTATATATATATTTATTTTAAGCTCGAGTGGGCTTTGAATGCTTTATGCAAATTCAAACTCGGACAACTACTAATAATCCTCCTCATTATCATGTGGTGGCTATTTATTTATTTATTTATGTATATAATTCTACTTTTAATTTAGAAAATGCTAACGTGTTAAGCATCTTTTTACAAGATTATAAATATTGGATCCATGTACTTTAAATTTTATTATACAGCTAATATTCAATAATTTAGAAATTCTAAACTATAAAGTTGAGACGACTTTACTAAACGTAACAATTGAGCTATCTACTACTCGATTAACTCAATGGCTTCTGGAGAACCCATCTTCAACTTCTGTCAAGATTATCTAGTGTTGAATCCAAAACAAGAGGGATTTAAGGATATCTTTCGAATCTTCTATTCATTTGGATTAGAGAAAAGGGATTTCTTTGATATGTCGGTAGTTGAACGGTTAGGAGGCTTTTCTGTTCGATTGCTCGTGTTCGTGTCGGTTGTCCATTCAATACTCTTCCTCAAGTGGGAAAAACCTATCGCAAGCGTGGGATCTTATGTAAAGCAGTGGCTGAATTATCCATCTGCCAATGGTGGCTTTGGCGGCCTTATCAAGAACTTTTTCACAGGTTCTTATTTTCATGCATTATATATAGCTTGAAGTAATTTCATGTTAGGTGTGCTTATCTGAGAGTCTTTGAATTAGAATGTGGTATAGATAGCTCGAGTAAATATGTATAATTTCTTCCTGCATGCATGCAACCATTTTATCTTATCTTAGGCATGGGCAAATCAAATCTTCAATACCCAATTTTTTGTTGCAAATTCAGTGCCATCTGTATAGATGATAGATATGGTATGTGTATTTAAAACTATAACTAGGCCTTTTTTTTACAAAAAAAAATCTATTGACAACTAAGTTATGGTGTTGTGTAACACTCTAATATCAAAATTTTAAACGTCTCGATCCATAATCGGTAACAACGAGTTAGCATTGAAAATATAATTTGATGCATGAGATAGGTGTTTTTACTCTAGATCAAACATTTTCTTTCAATGTCCTTAGAACTCCATCTCCTGTACAGGTAGGCAGGACTAGACCTATATATGGTGCACACCTCACTCCAAATTACCAATGTGTGAATTCAGTTAGAAAATCTTTGGATCAACAGTAGATCGATCTCGTGACTCAAATCCATAATTTAATTTGTTAAAAAGTATAACTTTATTATTTGATCGAAAGTAGATCTACACTAAGAAAATCTTTTCAAGACAAACTTGTTCGCTTGGTCTTACGTTTTGCAGGAAAGGTTGTTAGGCCAGACAGGTCGTCTGCAACATTCCCGCCAACTTCATAGGAAATCTTGACAAGCGATTGGACTTGGACAGCACAATTGGACCAAATGCCGAGAGATATGGTACAGCCTTGGCTATGATGGCCGCCAAATTATCCTACGAAAATGAAGCCTTCGTTACTACCGTCGTTAGAGATCGTTGGCAGGTAATTAATTTCAGTTATAATTTTGTTGAAGGACTAATTTTCTTTTGTACCCATAAACTTGTATTTGATTCTTACTTTCTATTTCAAAATTAAGATTTGGACAACTTCACATTCTAAATTTTTAAATTCGTCCAATTTCAATCTTTTTTAATATTATCTAAAAAATTAATCAAATTTTTTCATATGTACAATAAATTTAACATGACGCACAATAATATTTTTGCATGCAAAAATAAACATTCTGTTAATTTTTTTGATAGGTTTAAAAAAGAGTTAAAGTGGGACAAATTTGAAAATTGAGACTTCAAAACTGAAATTCGAAATATTAAGTGAGAATTAGGAATAAGTTAAGGGGTGAGCATGAAAATAAAATTAGTCCTTTCTAACATGCCTAAAACGTGAAAGTAATCATTTAATGTTCCAATTTTAATTCTGCAGATGGAATTCTTGGGGTCGTTCAACTTTTGGAATGGTCAGTGGCTGCTATCTCCTCTTCATTTGAAAGTTTTTTATTTTATTTTGTCATTTGAAAGTAATGTGGTACAATATAATACTAGAATTAGGGATTCTCTATTTCACGTTCTATTTGATTTTTTAACATACTATTAAATAAACTGTAAATATTACTATATTAAAATTACTTCACAAAATTTTTATAATTTATTTAATAATGTGATAGAAAATAAAATAAAATATGAGATAAAAGATCCTATGACTGGCCCTTGCCTAATTAAGCACGCCAAACTGTAAGAAAATGAGTTAATAAAAACTTGCTTAAATGATGGAGGTAGTTGATTACGGGTGAGCAGTTTCAAATAAACAGGTACTTAAATGTCGAGATTTGGCGATTCTAAAATCGACGAGATCTAGCAAGTCTTGACTATTTACTCTATAATATAGAATGAATATAACAATCGTTAAAATAATTAAAAAGTAAAAAAATCTTATTTAACGATATGTAATACTCAATTTGCATTACAGTGCGAGTAACAAAAAATCGATTAGTTCCGTGATTCAAATTTAATTACATCACTCAACTAATAATGCCCTGCGGTATAGGAAATAATTCAAATTTAATTATATCACTCAACTAATAATGCCCTACGGTGTAGCGAACTGTCTAACTAAAATTTGTAAACAAAAAACATGCTTCGGAGAGTAAATTGTTTTCGAAAATTTGTTATCCATTCATAACCTTTCATTCCTTTTTGGATTCAGATTACGAAGAATTTTACTCAACACAGGCCATCACGTTCCAAGATAAGAGTATTGATCCGGACTTAATTGTTGTTGCATTTCGAGGGACGAGACCATTTGAAGCCGATGATTGGATCACGGATTTTGACCTCTCATTTTATGACATTGAAGGTTTGTGGTAAAGTTCGTGCTGGATTTTTGAAAGCCTTGGGCCTCCAAAAGGAAAACGGATGGCCCAAACAAATTGATCAAGGCCCTGGCCTAAAGGACTATGCCTATTATACAATAAGGGAAAATTTGAGAAAAATATTGAGTGAAAATAAAAAAGCAAAATTTATGGTGACTGGACACAGCTTAGGAGCGGCATTAGCAATTTTATTTGCAGCCATATTGAGTTTGCATGAAGAGAAAATGTTGTTGGATAGATTGGAAGGAGTTTACACTTTTGGGCAGCCTAGAGTTGGAGATGAGCAATTTGGGGAATTCATGAAGGATAAGCTTAGATTGTACAATGTGAAGTATTGTAGGTACGTTTATAACAAAGACATTGTTCCAAGATTGCCATATGATGACAAAACTTTAATGTTTAAGCACTTTGGTCCTTGTCTATACCTCAACAGCTGCTACAAAGGGCAGGTAATTTTTTTTTTTTCCAATTATTTTATTGTTTAAAAGAAAATATTTTGATAGATTTGATCTTGAATTTCACTTATAAATTTATTTTAAGCTCAAGTAGACTTTGAATGCTTTATGCAAATTCAAACTCGGACAACTACTAATAATCTTCCTCATTATCATGTGGTGGTTATTTATTTATTTATGTATATAATTTTTAATTAAGGAAATGCTAAAGTGTTAAGCATCTTTTTACAAGATTATAAATATTGGATCATGATTTAGAAATTCAAAACTATAAAGTTGAGACGACTTTATTTAACGTAGCAATAGATCTATCTACTACTCGATTAACTCATTAATTCATAGCTTAATTCTGAGCTGGCAATGGCTTGTGGAGAAAACTTCTACCAAGATTTTCTAGTGTTGAATCCAAAACAAGCGGGATTTAAGGATCTCCTTCGAATCTTCTATTCATCTGAGTTAGAGAAAAGGGATTTCTTTGATACGCCGGTAGCTAACCGGTTAGGAGGCTTTTCTGATCGATGGCTCGTGTTCGTGTCCGTAATGTCGGTCAAAAACTCTTCCTCAAGTGGAAAAACCCTATGGCAAGCGTGGGATATTATGTAGAGCAGTGGCTGAATTATTCATCTGCCAATGGTGGCTTTGGCGGCCTTATCAAGAATTTTTTCACAGGTTCTTATTTTCATGCATTATATATAGCTTGAAGTAATTTCATTTTTTTTCCGCAATAATAAGCATTCCTACGTTAAGTGTAGCTCGATGTATAATTTCTTTCTGCATGCATGCAACCATTTTATCTTATCTTATCTTAGGCATGGGCAAATCAAATCTTCAATACCTAATTTTTCGTTGCAAAGTAAGTGCCATCAATGATGGATATGGTATGTGTATTTAAAACTATAACTAACCCTTTCTTTTACAAAAAAATCTATTGGCAACTAAGTTGTGGTGTTGTATAACACTCTAATATCAAAATTTTTACGTCTCCATCCATAATTGGTAACAACGAGTTAGCATTGAAAATGTAATCTAATGCATGAGGTAGGCGTTTTACTTTACTCTAGATCAAACATTATTTTTGTTTCTTTCAATGTCCTTAGAACTCCCTCTCCAGTACAGGCAGGCAGGACTAAACCTATATATGGTGCACACCTCATACCAAATTACCAATGTGTGACTTCAGTTAGAAAATCTTGGATCAATAGTAGATCTCGTGACTCAAATTCAAAATTTAATTTATAAAATATATATATATATATATAATTTTATCATTTGATTTACGTCTATTCATAAAGTGGATCTATAGTAAGAAAATCTTTTCAAGATAAAACTTGTTTAGTTGGTCTTACGTTTTGCAGGAAAGGTTGTTAGGCCAGACAGGTCGTCTGCAACATTCACGTCGTATAAGATTGGAAATCTTGACAAGCGATTGGACTTGGACAGCACAATTGGACCGAATGACGAGAGATATGGTGCAGCCTTGGCTATAATGGCCGCCAAATTATCCTACGAAAATGAAGCCTTCGTTACTACCGTCGTCAGAGATCGCTGGCAGGTATCTAATTAATTTCAGTTTATGGTTATCCAAAATTTCGTAAAATAATTTTGGTAAAGCACTAATTTTATTTTGTACTCATAAACTTATATTTGATTCTCACTTTCTACTTCAAAATTTAGATTGGGACACATTTACATCTCGAATTCTCAAATTCGTCTCATTTCAACCTTTTTTAATACTATCTAAAAAATTAATCGAATTTTTTCGTATGTACGATAAATTTAACAGGATGTATAATAATATTTTTGCGTGTAAAAATAAAAATTCTGTTGACTTTTTTATAGATTTAAAAAAAGGAGTTAAAAGTGAGACAAATTTGAATGTTGAGATTATAAAGTGTCCAAAACTGAAATCTTAAGTGCCAAGTGAAAATTGGATATAAATTGAGGGGTGAAAATAAAATTAGTCCTTTCTAACATGCCTAAAACGTGAAAGTAATCATTTAATGGCTTAAATGTTCCAATTTTAATTCTGCAGATGGAATTCTTGGGGTCGTTCAACTTTTGGAGAATGGTCAGTGGCTGCTATCTCCTCTTCATTTGAAAGTTTTTTATTTTATCTTATTTTGCCATTTGAAAGTAATATGGTACAATATAATACTGCAAATATACTCAATAAACCATCAAGTCTTTGCGTTACGAATCCTCTATCTTACATTCTATTCGATTTCTTTACATACTGTCAAATAAATTATCAATATTACCATCTTAAAATTACATTACAAAATTTTCATGATTTATTTAATAATGTGATAGAAAATAGAATAAAATATAAGATGAAAGATCCCATAATTATTCACGATACTGAGCAAAGGCTTGATTATTCACTTTGTAATATAGAGTGAATATAACAATCGTTAAGATAATTGAAAAATAAAAAAATCTCATTTAACGATCTGCAATGCTCACTCTACATTACAGAGAGAGTAACAAAGAATCGATTAGGTTCCGTGATTCAAATTTAATTACATCACTCACCTAACAATGCCCTACTGTATAGGGAACTGTCTAACTAAAATTCTTTGTAAACATAAAAAACATGTTTAGGAGAGTAAATTGTTTTCGAAAATTTGTTATCCATTCATAACCTTTCATTCCTTTTTGGATTCAGATTACGAAGAATTTTACTCAACACAGGCCATCATGTTTCAAGATAAGAGTATTGATCCGGACTTAATTGTTGTTGCCTTTCGAGGGACGAGACCATTTGAAGCCGATGATTGGATCACGGATTTGGACCTCTCATTTTATGACATTGAAGATTTGGGTAAACTTCATGCTGGATTTATGAAAGCTTTGGGCCTCCAAAAGGAAAACGGATGGCCCAAACAAATTGATCAAGGCCCTGGCCTAAAGGACTATGCCTATTATACAATAAGGGAAAAATTGAGAAAAATATTGAGTGAAAATAAAAAAGCAAAATTTATGGTGACTGGACACAGCTTAGGAGCGGCATTAGCAATTTTATTTGCAGCCATATTGAGTTTGCATGAAGAGAAAATGTTGTTGGATAGATTGGAAGGATTTTAGACAGTTTACACTTTTGGGCAGCCTAGAGTTGGAGATGAGCAATTTGGGGAATTCATGAAGGATAATCTTAGATTGTACAATGTGAAGTATTGTAGGTACGTTTATAACAAAGATATTGTTCCAAGATTGCCATATGATGACAAAACTTTAATGTTCAAGCACTTTGGCCCTTGTCTCTACTTCAACAGCTGCTACAAAGGGCAGGTAATTTTATTTTTTTTCAATTATTTTCAGCTCCTATTGTTTCAAAGAAAATATTTTGATAGATCTGTTTATGAGTCTCACTTATAAATTTTATAGTCATGATTAAATTTTATGAAATTTTGTTTATATCAGATGATATCACTTTTTGCATATGATATGGTCACATATATCACACTACAGGTTTTTTAAGCGAAGTAAAAGATCGGTTTATTTAACTATTTCAATATTATATGATTCACAATTACTTGGGGTATTCTAACAATTTTCAATTTCTATGTTTTCTTTGGAATTGAAAACCAGATGTTCGAGAGGAGGAACCAAACAAGAACTACTTTTCTCCACTATGGATTATACCAAACTTTTTGAACGCAGTTTATGAGTTAATAAGAAGTTTCATAATACCTTTCACACGAGGAATGGAGTATAGAGAAGGGTGGTTTGGAATATTGTTTAGAGGGGTTGGCTTGATAATTCCTGGATTAGCAAATCATGGTCCTCAAGATTATGTTAATCTAACCCGATTGGGGACTTTACCTTCTTCTCCTCAGCTGCAAGATTAGAAACAAGAATGATGCTATGAAAAAAAATATATATATATTGCTCATTTTCGAATTTGCATTTTTTTTTTTTTCCTTTTGTTGTACTATCAATAGATTACGTTCATTTGTCTCCATTCATGTTTTTTTTATTTAAATTAAAAATGATGTTGTACAATAGATTTCTACTCACACCTACCATTCTCCATTAACTTTATTACAAGACACGAGGAGAATCAATTTCCATCCTCTTATATCTAGCAAATATGTTCATTTGAACCAATATGATTTATTCACATGGACAGTAATGATTGTGTAATAAAGAATGGCACGATAATCACACAAAAATGTGTATTTTGGGGATATCGATTTGTTACAATTTAGTACATTTTTTTTTTTAAATTATCGAAGGAAAGCTGGGGTAGTAAAGTCCCTACTATTATCACTATTAATCAATCTTCTGTATGTCAGCAGAAAAATAACTAAAGTGTTTATTTTTTAATGATTGAAAAATAACAAAAAGAAATGTCTTCCAACAAGCCGGTATGTCTAGCTGATAATATGATGAAAAATATTTTAGATATGTGTATTGCAATTATATGGTTCATTTAGAATTCCGATCCTACAATTTTACTATTTAAATTTATAAATTTCATTTTGATTCTAGAAATTATAAGTAAATGTTAATTAGATCATTAGATCTTGTTATTTATATCTATATTTATTAAGTTAAAGTAAATGTTATGATAATTTTTAGAACAAAATACACAACGGTCACCAAACTGTATTATTAGGTTATTACATACAAGATCATTGAATTATTTATTTTGTAAATTTGGTCACTGAACTACCTTAAATGTGTGTTTAGAGTCACTAAACTATTTATTTTATAAATTTAGTCACTAAACTATCTCAAGTGTGTGTTCTATAGTCATGACTGCATACATATACTTAAAATAATTTAGTGATCAAATTTGCAATGGAACGACTCCAAATACACATTTAAAGTAGTTCAGTAATCAAAAATTTACCAAATAAATAATTCAATAATCTTGTATGTAACAATTTAATAATTTGATTACCATTCATACATTTTGCTCAAATTTTTGTTCAAATGCTATTCATGAATTTAAACTATTCATAATATTTTTTTTTAATTTTAATCAAAGAATAGTATTAAATTTCCGTTGACACAAAAAATTTTATATTCTGAGTATATAATGTCAAATATTATAAATTTAAGTAAAAAAAAAAAACTTATTTTGTAGTAAACATTAAAATTTTGTGTTTATTTATTTTAATACAAATTTTTATTAAATATTAACTTTAAAAATAAATAAAAATTGTACTTTTATATTTTTAGTGAGATCTACAATCCTACAATCCAACTACTTATGATACAATTATGCAACCTTCCATCCAATCATGCAACCTTCAAAATGATCTTACGATCACGATTCTACAAACTTTAGTTCCAAGAGTACCATACGATGACAAAACCCTCCTGCTCAAGCACTGCGGCCCTTGTCTATACTTCAACGCTGTAACAAGAGTTTTTTGGTTTTTTTTTTTTGGGTTACCAAAATCCAGATTACAAAAATTACTAATTCCAATGGAAGATTCATGGTTACAGAATAACACACAGGACAAGAATTCTATGTTAGCTACTAATAGCAAATTTATAACTTCCAATACCAAATGAAACATTGAGTAAAAAGAACAAGGAACATAATACAAGAACTCAGATATTTTTCATAAATGGAATGACAATCTTAAGTTACACATTTTTCTTTATTTTCTTCTATAACCCTTCATTTTAATAGAAGGGGCGTCACAGCAATAATTAAACACTTGTACATTATCTGCCAAATCCATGAGAAATACAGCTTTCTACGTTTCGCAATCTGAATCCAGAAACTAGCTGAAATCTTTTCTGAAATGTAGCTAGAAGAAGACATGTTCGATACTAGTTAATGCATTTGAAGTAAAAACCTGAAATGTTCTGTACAATCTGTTCTCATTTTCCTGTTCCTGGCCAATGAAAATATTTGAAAAACATCACTGTAAAATTCAATGGCAACAGAGTGAAACAATTGAATTTTGATACTGAACCAGTTGTATACACAAGTCTGACAGAAAATGAAAAAAATACTAATTGTTTATAATGACGAAAACCTAGATTAAATTGTTTTTTCAGGCTATAGAAGGACATGAAATGTGAAAATATTACCCACAAATCAACAGCCTATATCTGCATGCCAAACCAAATGTAATTGAATTCTTCAACTTAACATATCAAAATAGTTAAAATGCCAACCGAAACATATGGTAGGTCATCAAGAACGAATATGATAAGTAATGTCATTTCAATAATGTTGAACTAATTAAATCTCAATCTTCCAAGTAAAATGCAATATAAACAAGATTTAGTAAACGCAAGCAAGTACCTGAGACATGAGGCTCATTATCATCCAGAAAAGAAGTGTGTGATACACTAAAATGCATGGCAGGTAAAGCAGCCACTGAAGGAACCTATATGGCGGGTTTGAGGAAAAGACATGGCCTTATTGGAGGTTCTTGAAACTTGATGCGACTGGTTTGATAAGACCGAGTTCCTCATTTCTTGGGCCTTCTTTTGCGCTGATCTGAGTTTGTTCATTATCTTATCAATTGATGAAGACCTCTTCTTTTCCAGTTTCATCTGAACAAGTTGTAAGATCATATCAATCAAGAATTCAGAAACTACATTTCTTGTAGACTAGTAGATTCATTCTCCAATATACTGGCGGTTGTTCATTTCCATTCAGATGGTCACAACTTATACATAATTAGGATGTGCATTTAATTATTGAATTTATTGCATATACGTGCACATCCGAAAGTGAAGATAGTACATTCAGCAAATAAAAATGTCCTACAATGAGTGAAAGCATCAAAAGGGAAGGAATGGCAACTCTCCGCATCTAAATTCAACAGAAGAAATGCTATTGTCAACCTCCCATTAAAATCCCCCACCCATTCGACTCTCCACATTTCATGCACAGCAAACACCTTGCTCCTCTCCATCCCCAACCTGAAGTTCTTAATTGTTTTCATGTTTAACACGGTGACTTATGCTTATCCTGTGTTGTAGTTTGTTCGCATTTACAACAAATTAACTTAAAAATTGAGGTATATTCCAAATTCTACATGCTGGATTCTTCCTCAAAATTCATGTTCGATAGCTTATCTATGGGTAAGAAGAGTGCTCCAAAGCTAAAAACAAAGTCTTTTACACAACTACAAGGAAGAACACGAAATGATTGCTGTGATGTTGAGGAATGACTAAGTTCAAAGGAACTCTATATTTCTTAGAACTTCACAAGGAAGGTAACCAGAGAAAACCTCAAGTTTCCGTATTGCTGCCTCAGCTTTTGCTTTCTGCAAGTTCTCCCAAGCATTGATTTTCGCTTCCTCTCTCTTTATCCTGCGAGACATATTATCTTACAATTAAAACCAATAATGAATCTGGTGCGTTTAGGGTCTTAATAGAACTAGAACTGGATGATGATTGATAATGTAATCTAGTAACAACTCAGATATAATTTGCTGTAAAGAGTATACACCCAATTGAAATATTCAGGGGGAACTAAAGCAGTAGTAAAGCCACCGATAGAGAAGAAAGGATTTTAGTGGACAGACCAACCATGTTAAAACATCTATTAAGCCATTCCTCACAAAGAAGAATCATTAAAATATAGATAAGAAATAAGATGGCTTTAGATAAATGCTAGAGACGTGGAGTTCTATTCCTTGTCAAAGCAAGAAACAGGAAACTTTCAGACTTAATGTCATATAATACTCTCAAACTGACTTCTATAGCAAATTGCACATCTTAACCTGATATGAACTTTCCATAGCATGCATTTAAGGACCTAAAGCATACAACTAAATGAAGCTAATGAACCTCTCCTTGTCGATCCTTTTTGCTTCCTGGTATATTAGTTGATCCTTCATACTAAGTATATCTAGGTTAGCAAAAATGCTTATTTTTCTTGTTCATTGGTTTTTCATTTGTTTAGTCACCTGTATTCACTTGAGACTTCTTGAGAGCACAACTACAGGTATCTTATTTTATGGAAATGATGCTACCCCATTGACCTAGTAGAGGAACTCACTTTGAGATTGATTTTGCCGTGTCTGAAACATCCCAACCAGAAGCACGTATCTCTACAGCTTTCCGTTTCCAGTCATCAGTGTTTCCTGAGCCCGTCCCAGGAACTCGTGCTCTATTTTTCTTGGACCACTTAGTTACCGTGACACGTTCATCAACTTGCACATCCCTGACTTCTGATTTAGACTTGAGTCTGGGAATGCGTGCTCTCGAACTCAACAATGGGCAGAATGGGACTGGATGGAGAAAATGATGACTTGCGTCTAGGAGACGAGTGCTGACTACTCTCAGGGCTCATTTGGGTTGCCATATCCCTCCTTGAAACTGTTCGAGACACATTGGCGGCTGAATGTTCAAGGTCGTCACGTTTCTCATCTGTTTGTAGAATCCCAAGAATAAAGCCACATCAGAAACGAGAACTAGACAATGAAGTACTCATTTTCTTCACACTTTTATTTCAATGCTCTGAAGTGCCAAAACACAAAAGTCAATCCAAAATGCTAATTTATCAAAACAATAAAAAATGCCAATTTATCAACTACTTGAATTGCAATACAATGATGAAAACCTACAATTTCAACCTTTCCATACCAACTCGCCCCAGGAATAGAGGACAAAATGAGAAACGGAAATTCAAGGGAAATCTGATGAATACTTCACGAATTATTCCTTTCCAATCAGCAAGCCAAAAAGAAGTTCCTCATCTAAATGAAAGGAGATGAATCAAGTACCTTGGCAGCCAGGCAAAGATGACTGGCTGATCAGTTCAGAGCATCCATGTACACTTATTGACCTTGCCATGCAAGGCTCTAAAGATGCAGGGAAATTTCCTCCACCCCCGTAGCCTGGGAAAGACAATCCTTCAGGCACCATCACTCCAGCTGAAAATGGAGAATTTTCTGTAATATGACTTCCAACATTCCCACTTTCAAACATAGGGAGTGTAGGAGAATACATCGAGTGGTACGCAATCCCAGGAGGTCCAAGAGACACTCTTTGATTTTGGTCTCCTTTGCGGCTGCTGAACTGAATTTCTTACCTGATTATCAACCGATATTGGACTAAAAATCCATCTCTCTGCATCCTCCCATTTAGAAGGCAATGTCCTACCATTATTACAAGGCATCAATACTGTACTAACATGCCTCCTATTAACATTATTATGCAATGGCACACGCTCTGAACTCCACCCCTTTTGAACCCCAACACTTGTGTGCCTATAATTCGGAGTTCCTGGGCTAGGAAATGTGCCAGTTCGGCGGTTCACTGCAGATGTTTTCTTCATTGCTCCAAGACGCGGCGAAGAAGAATTTGCAGCACTGATCACGGAATTATTCAGATCTAGCGAAGCAGGTCTTTGCCTGTCAGGTTTCTTACATGCAGCATCAGATCTAGACCTCCTATCCTGACATTCTAATTCCACAAATCCCCAAACAGAACACCATAAAAATCTGAACTTTGAATTAGGCCTTTATATCAATTGTAATGCACTAAAAATACTACCTTTAAGAGCTTGAGAAAAAGAGTTCCTTGCTGAATCTATGATTGAATTATCATCCTCAGTTTCAACCTCACTGCTTTCTAATTCTTGAACTGAGCAGCATTCCAAACACAAATGGAAGATAAAATCAATTAGGATGGGCTGGCGAGCAAGACTCAATCAAAATTGAAACTTTTTACAGGGTTTTGTTTGGGGAACCTTGCAATCCAAGCTAAACCTTAATCAAAGATGTCAAAAACTTAAAAACAAAAGAGTACCTTTAGCCTTTTGTTTACTGGTGCAAAGGTGAATACTGTTGTTGTGTACTGTGAGTTTGTAGTGATCTGGATCTACATATGGACCACCACTCGAACCTGAACCTTCACTTAATTCATGACCTGCCAAATGCTGTTTCAAATCCAAGATTTCAACATTTCCAATCATACAAAAAAAATCCCACTTCAGACAACCACATTTCCGTGCTGAGTAATAAAAACTTCAAAATCCCATTATTTTTTTCCCAACACCAGCAAAAAATAAATCAAGATAAACCATATTCACATTCATGCATTTAAAGTGCCAAGTTCCAATCTTTCACATAAATTAATAGAAAACAAAAAAAAAAAGGGATTTTATGTATTAATACTTACATGGGATGTATCAGAGAGACAAGAGTCTTCTTGATCAGGGACATCAGAGGAAGCAAAAGAGCAGCGGTCGACACTAGCAGATTAATTGGAAGAGAAAATGCTCAAGTTGGAATCAGCAGTGAAAATTACAGAGTCAGGACTAAAATCTCTGGCTCTGAAGCCTGATCTTTGATCTTGAACACCAGCCATCTCCTGCTGCATTGTCAATTGCATTTGTTTTTTTTTCTCTGTGAGCTGAGTACTACTACTGCTAGTTCATCACTGCCAAGAAGGGAGCTTTCCTAATTAGCCACATTTTCACGATGGAATCTGGAAAGAATATATAAAAAAATGGTGTCTTTATCATGGGTTTTGAGGATACTAAGGAGTACTATAGTATATTTGATAAAGAAAACTAATTTTATTTTAGTTTTAATATAATGAGGACAGTGCTTTTTGGAGTTTGAGCAAAATGGTTTGTCATAATCATGGTGTTCTGTCTTTCTTGTTGGTGTTGGTTTTGTTTAACCATAATCAAGATTGGGACACTCTGCATTGGGATAGTGGGGAATTTCTCTTTTCCTTGTTTTGCTATTTTGACACAGTAGAAATTTTATATGAATTTGATTTATAATAAATTTATTTATATTATTTATTAAAATAATTATTTTAATATAATAGAGTAATGTAGATGAATTTAAATCAAAAAATTCATATTACTTATTATAAATCAAATTTATTTAAAAATTAATTTATCTAAAATTTTTCTCTTAACAGCCTTGATTATGTTATTGTACTATTGACTATATGATCATTTTATAATGTCCAATGTGTATTATAATCTTTACTTATTCTTTAATACAAAATGTAAATTATAACTGAAATATGTATCTAGTAGTCTGATTACTTTTTAATTATTTGATTATCTAAATACTCACTCTCTATTTGCTATATGCCAGCCCACTCTCATTCTTATTCAAAATTAACTTTCAATCACCTTAGTGACACTATATTTTTAGTAGATTTTATTTTTTTAGTTTAGTTTTAGAGAAAACCTATTATTCATAATATTATTAGAATAAATATTATTATACACTAAAATGGCAATATCCCTAGTTGTTTCCAAAATAAATTGAACAAAATGGCATACTATTTTACTTGAGTTTTCTTTATTAGCATTATAAATTCTCTTGGGAAGTCTAGTCTATCCTACTCGGGCTCCACATCTTGTTACGCTGGACACAGATTACCAATAAATGCAGAATTAAATAACACAACAACGCAACACACGTAACCAAGAATCCTACAGTCGAGGAAAAAAAATTTATTATTTATTTTAAAACGAATATTACAAACGATAAAATAATTAAAAAGTGATAAAATTTATATATTTTTTAATTATTTTAATAATTATCATATTCACTCTATATTTTAAAATAAATAACAAAAACTTAATTAAATTATTTATTTTTAAAATGAATTGAGCTTCGTATAAATTTATTGAAGAAGTGGGATTGTCAATTTTCCAGCACATTTATTAGTAATTGACTTGTCGCAGACAGAGAAATAAAAATGAGTTAGGCCCTCGTGACACGAGCTTGGACACATTCATTTTCAACGGTCACATCGAGGAGCTGGACAGCCTGCATTCATGGCGGTCAAACCGGGAATTCTTTCCCTACCCTCACCACTTTCTTCCAATTTCCTGTTCGGCTGTTCCTGGTTAATACACCAGTAACATAGAGATCCTCCTTGATTTTACCCCATATGCATTGTGTCCTGGCAAATCTAGCTTTAAAAAACACGAAAATTTGTTTGGTTCACTCGTCCAAAATTGGCCGTTAGTTCATTAGATCGTGTCTACTTAAATTATCGCTTAAAAACATGTGTAACATTTATTAGTATTTACTAAAATATTTTTATTTGGATTAAATCTTTACCATGTACTATGAATTTTGTTGAGAAATATCGAAAGTTAGAGAGAAAGTAGATAAATATTCTTAGATCGAATGTAATTTTAAAATAAATTAGATACACTTTATGTCCAACGATCTCCTATTTATAAATGGTGACGAGGGGTGTCTAATTTTTAGTCGCGTTAACTAAACATAGTTACTAATTATATAAAATATCCATAATAATCTTGCTATGCAAGTAATTTACATTAATAACTAATGTCACGTGAATAATCAATTCTAATATCAAGCAATAATATGTTGTATCTACTCTTAGGCGACAATGTATTTACTTAGAAGTCTTATTGTGCGTTTCCTTATACTATCGTTAAACACTAAAATATAATTTTTTTGTAAAAGATTGTGTATTTTCTCTTGAACAGGAGATATATTGTCGTCCGAAAAAGGGGGAAAATGTTAAGAGGGTAAAGCTCGATAGGATCTATGAGCAATCTGATATAGATATTATATTGACATGCAAATTTTGAACTGTAACTTCTTGCAATCTCAACGTCAGTGAGGTGGATTACGCAATCAGAGGGGTTGGTCCTTTGAGGCTGGTCCTGTAGTCCTTGTTTTGGATCTCAACCATGAATTTGACAGCCTCCTCCAAACTGAATCTTAATTGCTAACACAAGAAGTTTGGTGGGGACTTTCTGGTGTCCATTTGTTGTCTTGATGTGTCCAGTAGTAATCTTGGTTTGTACAACTAAATCAAGAAGAACTGTGTGTTACTTTTTTTTTTTTTTTTACTGTAAAATGAAGGTATTTTAAATTGTTAAATAATTAAAGAATAATGTAATCTTTATTTTTGTTCATATATTTTTGGCTGAAGTTTTAAATTTCTAATATTATTTAAAGAATTAATCTATCATGTATTGTCGATAAAAATTGAGTGTGAATATATTTTATATGTACATTGTATAAATTTTAAATATTATTTATATATATATATATGTTATATACATTCACATTTGATAGTAAAAAAAAAAATTATATTAAAAGTGTATGAGAGATAAAATGTAGGGAAAATTGCTGAAATAGTCCTTCAATTTTTTTTATTTAGCTGAAATAGTCCCTCAACTTTTTTTGTAGCCAGAATGGTCCTTCAACTTTTATTTTTTAGCCAAAGTAGTCCTTTTATATGAAATTTATCAAAAAAAGAAAAAAAAATTTATGGTGGCTCCACACTACATAAAAGGACTTTTTTGGCTAAAAAATAAAAGTTGAAGGACTATTCTGGCTAAAAAAAAGGTTGAGGGACTATTCTGGCTAAAAAAAAAGTTAAAGGACTATTTTGGCTAAAGTGAAAAAGTTGAGGGACTATTTTGGCGATTTTCCTAAAATGTATGATTTTAGCTTCTAGTGCATTTGTATTCATGCAAATCCCACCACCATCATTAATTGTCACTATTTGCATGAACTTTTGTCCTCTAAAGCATATGAGGAAAAGAAAGAGACACCAAAAGAAATTTGGGATCCATCACAAAAAGATGGATTCTTTGTCTAAGGCACTCATTAAATTGTTTTTTCTAATGAATAATTAAATTACGCTTTTAGGCACGATCATGCCTTGTTTTCAAATGCATTAACAGAGAACCTGAAATTAAGCTTAAATTGTTTGTCAACTTTTTCTTTTTATCTTTCAAAGTTCTTTAAGTCTTTAACGTCGATTTCTAGTCCAAGTTGGTATTCATCGTTTGACACGAAAGTTTGAAAATTTGTTCAATAAAGATCGAAAAAGTAGTACAACAACTGAGCCTAATATTGGTCAGTTCAAAAATTAAACTTTAAAACTCAAAAGTCCATGAAAATGTGCATAATAAAAAGTTATTATTTTTCAGTTTCCACAGCTACTTTCCCTTCCCTCTCTTCTGTTTGAAATAAATTCCTAGTTTGATAATATTTATTAAAAAAAACATAAAATAAAAAATATATATAAAATAAAAAACATAGCAAACATATTGAGAACAAACGTGAAATTGATAATCATCTTTTCAACATTTTTTATACCCACAAAGCATAGCAATGACCATGAGAAGTGTTTGAATTTTAAAAAGAATCACGCTCATGTCCTAATCATGTTTACCAAGCAATTTCCACCTTAATTATACATGTCTACCGTGTTAGGACTAATATAATTACACTTTGCACCATCACATCAAATTCAAAGGTGGTTTACTAACTTAATTAATGTATCTTTCCTGGGAAAAATTTTCATTGTATATTCTAGATAAAATTTAGATTGGTCATTAACTAATTACCAGGCATTTTAATAATTGTTCTAAATAAAATTTAGATTGATCATTAAGTAATTACCATGCGTTTTAATATTTATTCAAGAATAAGACTGCTATTTAGACAAATATGATACCTTCATTTTTAGTAAAACAAGTCACCCAATTTAAATAAATTTCTCTCATTAATTATTAAATAACTATTATACTAATTACTCAATGACACAATAAAGCTTGTTGTATATTCTACAATTTAAATCCCTATTTGCGTCCAAAATGAAGCCCACTCATTTTTTTAGGTGATTCAATACACCTAAGCTCTATGTGGAGACACAAAACATGCTACAAATAGGTAGCTGGTGACAACTGCTATATGTGACGTATTGATGTGTGTAATCTCACGTTTAACCAACATATAGGTAACCTACTTTCAAGGAAAATAGAAATATAACAATCCATGAAATAAAAAATATATATCACCTATATCAGAATCAAAAGCAATTAATAATTTTTCTTTTCTTTGATGGGTTTTCTTCTTTGGATAATTTAAAACCAAGTGGCTCGTAGCATGCACTATAAACTTAATTTATTTAAGAATTTTTCGTAGTTTATCAATTATAGCAAATGTTAAAAAGAGTAAATTATGTCATTAGTATCTAAATTTTTGACTGAGTTGCATTTTGATTTTCTAATTTTTAATTGTGCCTTTTAGTGTCCAATATTTACAAATAATACCTATAATTGATACAATTGGATTCCATTCCTGGCGGCCCCAAGGCACATCTATTTGTTAAGAGATATTAATAGACAAAATTTTAGCACACAAATTGAAAAAAATTGTGTAATTTTATTATTACAACTATAAATAATAAAAAAGAAAGTAAAATTTCGTATTTAATAGTTGAAAATTCTCAAACTTTTCAATGATTAAATACGAACACTTACTTTATATTTGTTTATTTTTTAAATTTGTGTTAATAAAACTATACTATTTTAACATTTTCATTTGTGTTCTAAATTATCCCTGTTAATTTCTTGTGCGATACATGTGATTATTTCCAGTATCTTCTAGTCATCAAAATTAGACAACTAAACCAATTAAACACCATTTATAAAAATGGAATACTAAAATAATACATTTAAAAGACGAAATACCAAAATATAACTCACTTAAAAGTTTGAGTACGAGTGGCACCATTTATTTAAGCATTTAGCATTTTCCAAGGTTTCTTAAAATTACTACAAGCATTCTCAAGTCTCAACACACGTAGGTTTCCTGTAATCTCATCAAGTGCACAGTTCCTTGGATCAAGGGACACTTCTGTCTATAGAATCGTAAATTTTGTCGGCTCATTCAGTTACTTAAGTTCATGCCCAAGAAAATTACGAACATTTGCATCGACAAATAAATTTCACGAATATTAATACCAGTCCCGAGCATGCACGTTCAAGAAAATTTGCTGGTCAACAACATTTGGACATATATTGATTTTTCCTAGTCCATAAATATACACTTGTTTTTGTTTGTTTAAAAAAAAAAAAAACAATATGAACATAAAGATGAGAGAAATGCCTTTAACAGGCTTGTATAATATGAGGGTGAAAGGAGATTGGAGAGAGAATAAATATACACAAATTCTTGCTTTAGATCGTCATCTCAGATTCGAGGGTTCACTGAAGTATGCAGTAATGGCTTTCAGCTTGCTGTTCAAGAAATTCTTCTCCACCTAAGACCAGAAAGTTCATGGAATTAAAATGGAGTCTTAAATAGTACAACTACATCTAAGAAGTTGAAGTTCATGCCAAGGATGCTAAACCATAACCATGCCTAGGATACTAAATCTGAGACCAGACTGTTTCTATGTGCTAAAACATGAGGAGCATGAGATAAAAGTTTATGGGATTCGGTATTTAGTGTCACTACCACCACTATAATACCGAACTTGATTTCCCGTTGTTTAAGAGAGAAATTGAGTTACTTCCTATATAATAGTAAATGCCTCTCTTATCATTCGACCATTCAACAGAACAGATGGATTTGGTGCGTCCATTTTCCATAGACTTACAACTGAAGTAAAGCTCTGTACTCTGTGTTCGAGGAGGGAAAAGATATGGAAAAACTAGTGTTACCTCAACCGACCATGGAGGACTGGCAGACAGAGCCAACTCTGCCAATTGGTCAATATCAACATTTCTTGGAAGAAACATGACAACTCTGGGGGCAATTTTTTTTGCCAAGTTGAAGAGAGAGTGCCTGGCAATGGAATATTGAACAAAACACTTAGTGATTGTTGTCTGAGTAAAAAAAATAATAAGTGGGTAAAAAGTATACATGTGATGTTAACAAAGCAGAGAAATACCCATTGCAAGGCCGAAGCATTGTCTTGATGTCAAATGTTTTTTCTTTCGCATAATCAGGTCCTCCCCACGGTGGTGACAGAAAGACAGAGTCTCCCTGCAGAAAAGTAACTTTGGAGATTAATCCTCCAAAACACAAGGCTTAACATGAATCCTTCCATCCACAACACAATGCAAAAGGAGAAATTTATGCGAAAATGAAAAGGAAAAAGATTAATCATTGCATTCAACAATTTCTCAGTATAGTTCAGTAAAACTCAGAAAACCAAAAAAGTGAAAATCTGAAGAGAGGAGACCAATTTCTCTCTTCAACAAATAGTATATGGTTGCGTTTGGATTGATGGATTTGGGGAAGGATTGCAATTCACCCATTTGTTGGAAGGATATGTAAGGCTAAATGGATGAATTTCAAATCCACCAAAATTAGAAGTTATTTGAAATACATCCTTTCACACTTTTAGCACTAACATTTATCACAATAAATTGATGAATTTCAAATCTTTTGCCATATCCTTCGATCCAAATGCAACCTATTAGTATTATAAAAGAAAATGCAAGAAAGGTGAACTTCAAAGTAAACGATGCAAAAGGAGAAACAAAATTGTAAATTCCTATGCTGTAGAGACATACACTGCTGCTTCTGCATATGAATACCATGGTGTATATACTTGCTCTGAGAGAGATTTTAATTACCTTTAGTTTGGGTGCTAAAAGAATACTGTCCCCTACTACAAAGTCTATGCAGTCATCAACCCCATAGATTGCTGCATTATGCTGCGCATAGTTAATTTTTCTTGGATCAATATCGATTGCAATAACATGATGACTCCTGAAAAAAGGGGGCACAAAAATCTGAATGTATGCAATGAAACTCCAGCATTTGAAAATAATATATTAAAAGAAACATCTAAATCTCCACTGGATACAAGTCAAAGAAGGCAGTAAAGATTCTTTTCCACATCTGACAAAGCAAATATCTCAATGTATGTATGTACAAACATAGACACACACACTTCCCTTCCACACACCACCCACCCCCCCCCCCCCAAAAAAAAAACACACACACACACACACGCACACAGAGGGAGGGAGACACTGAACAAATACATATATAACTAAGCCAGGAATCTAAAGGTGTCTTTACAGAAAGTTATCTACAACTATCCAAACATCATCGACTCCATTAGCATATAGCAAATCCCCTAACATAGGTGAAAATGGAAATTCAACTAAGGTTCTAGCCTCCAAACAGAGAAGTAAAAAAATTAAAAAATTAAAAATAAAATCAAACAAGTGCAAGACTAAGGTTTATGTTAATCCTAATGACTCCTAGATCAGATATGTAACAAGAGCTTCTTCAATTATCAATGTGAAAGATCCAATACTTACTAAGCAGCAATACTACTAACCTTTGTGCAAATTGGATTGCATTTCCACCAACTCCAGTGAAACAATCCACAGTGGTTCCACCTCCACAACGAAATGCATGATGTTTGGCTATTGGCTCTGGGGTGACAGAAAACCATCCTTCTACATCCATTTGTATTCCGTCATCAAATCTGGAAAATAGTAGATATCTTTGACACCAATATTTACCTATAATGGGAGCAAATTCTGCAGGAATCCCTGGGTACTGGCTCTCTGTAAAATCCATGAGTTATAGTAAATAACATGTAGCATGCAGCAAAGCAAATTAAATAACCAAGGGACAGAATATAACATGTCAACGAGTCTCCATTTGACTACAAGGAATGAGCACAAGCCAATAGAAATTGAACAAAATCAACTTCAAAACATAATAATAGCTATTCTTCAACCCTTGGAGACCCAACATCAGGATTATGACCTCGTTCAAAACATGCTAAAAGCCCAACTCAAATCCCTATACGTACAGACCTAAGGTACTTAGATCTCCTATCTGCCAATCCACCAAGAATATTTTGCAAGCAAAATGAGGAAATAAAGAAAGTAAAAGGAAATAAAGTACCAAATGTTTCGCAGAAAATATGTAGACAGCACGTAATGCATGTGCTAAGAGTTAGAAGAGCAAGGAATTTTACACAACTGCATACCTTCAATTGCATGGGGTAATTTCCTATTTGATGTCAATCTCCTAACTTTCTTTTTCTTTTTTGCATTTATGTTGCTGCTGAAACTTTCAGCGATAATANTGAACATTTTCACCAGACCCATCAAGTGAGTGGTCCAATGATCCATTATCATTTCCAGATTCATTGGTCAAGGCATAATTAGGTGACTGACCACAAGAAATACCCATCTTATTAGATTCTCCAGAATCTGGAATATTGGGAACAAATTCTTCCTTGTCAAGAATTAGCTCTGTTGGATCACCAGCTACATTACTTAAGATTATGTCGTCCGTGCCAATAGGTGGATCCCATGTAGACTCTTGAGTAATGACATTATAAAAGTAGTGGCCCATGTAATCCTCATCCCAATACGCTCTCCAGTCACCAAAAGCACCTTTGCAGTTACTGTCAGCCGTATCGAAGTCGACCAACTCTGAGAACTGTGAGCATGAAGCAACCTCAGACTCATGAGTCAGCTCAGTACTGGCACAATTGCAAGATGTCTCACCATCTGCTGCATTATCAACCACCAAGGATGCTTCTACAAGCTCGCAATCCACTTGCCTTAGATCCGGTTCACTCCTAGTAGACAACAGAATTAACACTACCGTGTACCAAAGAATTTCCTATACAAGTATCATTATTTAATTTGGGACTGGCCTCCCCTTCTGTATCTTGCCTCACTAAATTTTTTGCAACTCCATATGCAAAAGAAGGGCTACTAATCAGACCAAGATTATATATTTCATCACTAGAAGCAGATTCCTTTACAACACAAGTACTAGAAGTAGCAAAAGCCATTGATTCCCCTCCTCCATCAGATAGGTTATTAAGTAAATTGCTGTTCGCTGCAATACTAGAGCATGATGGTTCGCTTTGGCCTAGAATGGACATGGAACATAAGGAAGTGTTTTTTTTATCATCAACAATAGTAGGAGAAGCATTCTCTCCTTCACTCACTTTGATCGAGTCTAAGATTTCCAAGTTGATGTCTTTACAACTGTCAAAAGTTTTCTTCTTTGGATCCTTCCTTTTCCCTCTGGTTCTAGTCCTCTTCTGCATAAGACTCTACATTAGCCAAACTAGGACAATGCAGATATCAAATAAACTAGAAAATCAATTTGCAAGATAAGAAGTATCTTTCAAACAAACAAATGACTCCACAACATCAAATTTCTGAAGTCATATAAGATTCATATCCAGACTACATATATTCCTTTGCAGCCAAAACCTAGTTAATAAAAAAAACTTACTTGACAATTTTCAAATTAACCGACAAAGGTATTGTATCAATTTTTCTTCCTTACACAGAGATTTAGTAGGATATATTGGATACCATTAGAAAAGAGCACGTGCTTCGCACGAGTAATACATCTAATTTATTGAAAATTTTCATTTTCTAAAAAATAAATAAGTAATTAGTGAATGATAACCGAATATGAAAATTTAACTATTGAGTTTTTTATACAAGATTTTATATATTTTAAATATCTTTGCTCTTTTTCATTGTAATTATTTTCACCTTTTTTTTTTTTTTTTTCAATATTGTTTGTTATTTGTTACAAAATTATATAAAAATTTCATTTTTTTCTTAAAAATTAAACAAATTTTCTCTTTTATGAGAAAAACGTATGATAATTGTATTTTTTTATAATTCTCTTCTAAGTGCCTAGATTATAATTTTCATATAGCGTCACCACCAATTAATTAATTAAACAATTAAAGATTAAGATATTTTTCATAGGATTGAACATTTTAAATATATATGCATATTCTGTCATTACAAAAAAAGATAATATCATTATCAAGTATCAAACATTATATAGATGAAGTATTTTAAAGTTCTATTAGTAGCAAAAATATTATTAGGTAATCGGATGATATATGGATAATAATTACAAAAAATGATTAATAAAAATTTCAAAAAATAAGAAAGAAATTGAATCTAATTAAAATATAAAGAATATATAAATCAAACAAAAATTATGTCTTATGCATAGGATAACTAAACAGATCAACTACTATATTCTCCATATTATAAATTGGTATTATATAATATATTAAATCATTATAAAAATTGAAATAATAAATTATTCTTTTGTCTTGCTATAATAATGCAACGAATGTTAGATAAAACAATCCTTTATTTTACTCTACAATACACAAAATGTTGTTGAAATTGTAGTTCTAAATATAACTAAAATTCCATGTTATTACTTTAAGTGAGATTTTATATATAGTTTGTATCACAATTAATTTTTTGCTAACATATTATGTAAAATATATACATATAGAAATATATTGTTATGTTATCTCTTAAAGTTATGATAATATTCACTTCAATACTTAAGTAATGCTCTAAACTCTTTATTCATCTTTAAGGACATAAAATGTAGTTAATTGCAATCTAAAATAGTTTTTATTTTTCTTTTATGTTCATAAATTCTAATTTCTAATAGCGACACTACCAATAACTTAGTCAATTATAGACAAAGACTTTTTCCATAATATTGAACTATTTTGAGATATATCTATATATTCTTTATCATTTGTAAAGGATAAAATCTCCATCAAATATCAAACACCATTTAATAAATGAAGTGTGTCAAAATTCTTCATCTCTTATTAATGAAAATATTTACAGGAGATTAAATAATATATATAGTAATAATAACAAAAATGATTAAATAAAATTTCAAAAAATAAGAAAAAAAATAAACCTAAATATAAAGAACAAAGATATCAAACAAAAATTATATTTCCTGTATAAGAAAACCAACAAATTAAACTAATATGTTTTGTATAATATGGATAGGTATCACGTAGTATATTAAAATCATAATCAAGAAGTGAAAATAAAAATTTATTCTTTTATCTTACTCTGAAATGTACAAAAGATTAATGAAAAAAATCCTATATATTACTCGAAATGCACGCAACTTGAATGAAAAATATTTAATTCTAAAGACATCCAAAATAACATGTAATTTCTATAATTTCTATTCTAATTAATTTTTTTTAACATATTGTGTAAATTAATTATGTATCCAGATAGAGAATATCTTGGTATTTTTCATATTTCTTAACCTTATGATAATATTGATATTCTGAACTCTTCCATTCATCCTGATGAATGGTATTGAATGTAATTAACTCCAAAATTATATTTTGATATAATATTTTAGTATGAAATTAAATTTGTATTTATTAAATATATAGACAAAATAAAGGCTAATTAATAAAAGTATATGGATTTATTTTTTTATTTTTTGTACTTTTTCAATTAATTCCTTTTATTATATACCAAGATATTTAATCTACATCTTTATTATTTTGCTAAACAGTGAAAAATTACATTGTAATTTTCAAAATTGACATGTAAAATCAATCTATATCTGCAATTATTTTAGAATATTTAATAGTATGGCTATATTTGAATAATATATGTTGTCTTTTAAAGTACTTACTCGCTTATTTTTTTTCTATATTGTCATTGCTACAATTTATATGTAGTATTCTTATAGGTCTTGCAATAATTACTCTAGACTATTTTGAGCATGAAACATATAATTGGTTTACCTTTTTTACCTTATCAATAGTTAGTCCAAACCAATATTTCTTTATTGTTATAGCATATGAATTGTAACAACCGGTATTGTAATTTCCGAATTTGACATTTAAACTCATTGTATACCTGCAACTATTTAGAGTATTGTTACAATCATTATTTCAGAATATTTTTGGTATATGCATTGTATTATGGATTGAAGTTATTTTCTAGCTCATCAATAGTTCATCTAAACTAATATTCTATAAAATGATGTTATTAAAGATAAAGATTTAGTAATAAAAATACTATTAAAGAGATATAAAATTAACAAATACTCTTATATCAATTAAAGATTATGAGTTTTTTATTTTGTTCCTGAACTTTACTTTTGTTGCTTGGTTAATTTTCTTTTCTTCATGTAGGACAGAAAAAACAAATCTAAATTAATCGTAACACTGACTTAAAAAAATAGGAAACTAGTGTTATATATATTCCATAATTTTTCACTTTATACAAATTTTAATTATTTCTTTGTACGATTATTAATTTTGTGATTTTTAAGTTGGAACATACTCAAAAATTTTATATTCATGGACAATGTATATATATCTCCTGTTAACCAAAATTTCAAATTAAAGACACTATAATCAAAAGTCATGAAACCATTATAGTTTGCCGCCATTTAAGGAAAGTTCGTACTTACAAAAATGATATCGGCCAGATTTGTCATCTTCTTCAATTAATCCAGACAAAAAGGCTAGCAAAAATGCCAAATTCAATTTCAATGCATCTTTTCATCAACTTCTACATGAATCAAATATTCTCTTTAAAAAAGTTTATTTATCAAACAAAATTAAATCAAAAAAATATTAGAATATAATAGGGGTAAAATGGTCAACATGTTTAGTTGACATAATAGAAGAACTTTAATGGTCAATAGATGTTGTTAGATATGAACTTATCAATGATACTAAAAAAGGGGTGAAGTATAATTAACCTTATATATAAAGCACGCTAGAGGAAGGATCTAATTAAGTTTTCCAAATTGGGCATACTTAAATGAACAATTAGAGAAAATAAAATAATTGTAGTGAATTTGGAATAGTTATACCTCATAATAGTTATAAAAGATTATTTTTATTATGAATAAAAAATAGAAACAATTTGAACATATAAAAGTTACAAAACATAATAATTTTATTTTATTCTTTGCTTAAATATAAATAATTTTTCTACCCTTAGAATTATATACATTCTTATTATGTATTTATGCCAAAATTTCATAATAAGTTAAGGAAGAAACAATTTATTTTATTAACATTTCATACATTTTGGAATAAGATAAAGTATGTTTTCATGAACATTCGATTCATTTTAAAGCAAGACAAAAGAACAAATTATTATTTTAATTTTCTATAATGAAATTAATATACTATATTATACCTATCCGTAACATGAAGAATGTATTAGTTTAGTCTATTTAATTTCTTATACACAAGACATAATTTTTTTTTTGGATTAATTTAGTCTTTACATTTTAATTAGATTTATTTTTTATTTTTTGAAATTTTAGTTATAATATAGATTTTTATACAAATAAAAGTCTTCCATCTTATTATGTATACCCTAAACAATAGGTAGAATAGATTATGAGTAATTTAATTAATTATGTTTTGTTATTGGGAATTAGAAATTATATGATTCATTTTTTATTTTTTGAAATTTTAGTTGTAATAAATATTTTTATACAAAAAAAATCTTCCATCTTATTATGTATTTATGCCAAAAATAAGTAGTTGTATCCTAAAATATTGGTAGAATAGATAATGAGTAATTTAATTATGTTTTCTTATTGAGAATTGGAAATTATATTTCCTTAAGGGCGGGTATTTTAGGCATTACAAAAAAAGTAGATCAAAACTTAAATATATTTTCCTATTTGGTATTGGAACTTATATTTTATTAAAGGCGGATATTTTAGATATTACAAAAAAAAATGGAGAAACACTTATATATGTTTATATTTGGAATTAGTAATTATGTTTCATTAAGGGGCAGATATTTTAGTCATCACAAGAAACAAAATTTGGGAGAAACAACTCGCATATATATAATAGTATAGATAAATAGGATAATTGTGTTTCTATCTTCAGCATCTGTTCTGACCAACAATTTCTCATTCTCTTTTCCTTTTTGTTTATACTATTACTGATAGTCTGATGTGATTTATCCAGCCAAAAGATTTATTTGCAATCACAAAAGCATAAAAAAAATCAAGCATTACTCTCGAAGTGGAACTGCAAAAGAAGTGCAAATCAACATTACATGTATGCCAAGAAGACTGTGAAAAGAATGCAATGCTACACAATGAAAATTGAACCCGAATAACTGTGGGTAATGAGGGAAGGATATAGTTGGAAACCAAATGCTGGACCACTTATGCACCAGGTAACTTCCTTCAGATTAAAACCACAACCAGAAACCAACATGATGTTCCATCAAGCATTCACCACAGAATGAAAAGCTTTCCAAGGAGACAATGACACAGATATTTAAAGCAAAATTACCTCCTTGTTTGTGTGAAACGAAAACGGAAGTCCAAGGTCCTCCATCTGTCTAACAATTTCCACATCTGGGTCTCAGGCAACAGGAAGCACTCTAGAGATCCATGAAAGAAAAAATATGCTTCGAATTCAATTACCATTTCAAGAAGGCAATTCAACACTCCAATGCTGATCCAGTATAACATCATATGCACTGAACTAACTAACCCAATTATAAGAATGTGAAATACTAACAAAACCAATAAAATAAACAACAGAAAAACTTGCCATTAGATATGATGCCGTTGCTTGAGCCAAAATTGCCATTGCCAATTGGTTTCTACATTTAAAAATTAAAAAAAAAAAAATGAACATCATGGGATAAATTTCAAAGGAAATTAAATTACTTTTGGAATTTTTCCCAGTCCATTTTTTTAAGAGCAGAAGTAATAACTTAACCGCCCAATGCATTTATTTAACTAAAATCATATATTTTTTAATAAAAAATAATTACTGGCTATTAAAAAAATACTGCTTTACTTACATTTAGCTGAGTAGAAATCCCTACTGGGTCCTCCTGTGAGGCATCATCCCTGCAAAATAAACAAATTGGCCCAATTTTTTACCCACAAAAAAAAAAAAAAAAACAAAACAAAACAAAACAAGACAAACAAACAAAGCCCAAATTTATTCTTGCTAAAAGTATTTTATTCATCCGGGTGCAAAAGTTTTAAATTAAAAAAAAAAAAAAAAACTCAAGAAAAAAAGAAAAAAAAGAAAAGGTGTTGATGGAGGCCGACCAAAGGTGGACTTGGGTGAGCTTGAAGAGCGGGCCAAGAGCTTTGATGGCTGCCCCACCTTCTCCAGTTTCTTTACCTCGGGCAGTTTCTTCTGCCTCCATTTCTTTTTTTTCTTTTTTTTTTTTTTTTGGAATAATTTCTTCGGGTGGGGTTTTAATCGGTCAGGCAGGGGTTTAAGGTTTTGGGACGACCGGAGTCTTCTTCGGAAAAAACAAGGCAGGAGTCAAACGGTGCCGTAGAATTGCCTGAATAGACCTCTCACAATTTTTCTCTATCTGAACTTGGTAATAAATGCACTGCACCTATTGTAACGCACGGGGAAATAAAAGATTACCTCATATAAATAATTTTTTTATGGAGATAATTACTATTTTATCAAAAAGAATATTTAAATGCTAATTAAGTTTATTTGTCTTTACCTTTTTCTTTTTGGTAATATTTACCATATTGGGAAAATTTAGAATATAATACGTGAAATAAAGGTTTTTAATTGCTTGAGGATAAATTTAGACTGTAATAAGTGGAAGTATTAGATATTGCTCATTTAGAACTTAGTTTTACAAAAAAAAAAAAAATTTTTGGCCCCAAAATGATAGTCAAATTAGCTATAGTAGAGCAAATCTTGTTATTGGGCACTGGTAGGTCGTGGACAATAATCTAATTAATTGTACAATGTATATCTAATTAATAAAAATTTATGACATCCTTTGAAAAAAAAAATTTACTTGAGGGGGTGACCTTTGTAATGTATCTACCATGGTCCAATTTTGGTTGTTAATGAATTAGAAGAGTCACATTAATTGACTTAAGGAAGAGTTAAACTTGCAGATAGTCTCAGAATACATTAAAACTTCATTGTTAAGTCATTGAAAATTATAAAATAGGACGGTGACAAAGTCGTTGAGCAAATTTCTTTCAAGTTACCATTTATTTCTCGACCATAGGTCTTCATTTGTTGTTAATTGTAGCACCTTTACAAAGTATGCAAAGAGAATATAACATGTTCACATATGTTAATACAATTAAGATTAATGCAAAGGGTAGGATAGTTGTAATGGTACAGTATATCTTCTTTTTGTTCCCTATGAAGAAGCTATAAAGACGAGGAAAAGATCGGTTTTTGTAAACCTAATTCACGACATTGTAAATTACTTGTAGATCTCTTAAATACAGGATAAATCATAATATATATATATATATATATATATATATATATATAGCTCATAAATTATGAATCGATTGTAAGATAGTGTCATAGATCGAAAATTGACATAGTTTTTGTAATGTCACGCAACATCAACAAGTCGGAAATTACTGTATACAGAAACTAGTAGTGGTTATAGATCAGAGAGATAGAAGTCTTTTGTTCCAAGGAAGAAACATACTGCAAAGGGAAAGACAAAGACAGTCTACTTCAGCGAAAGGAGCTTCCATAACGTTAATGTAGATATGCAAAAGATCCAATTCCAACACGCAAAGTTTACTGTTCAGGCAGGAAAACTTGGTGATGCGTATAATTTGGTAGCAAGAATCTAAACTGTGTACTACCCTGATGTTTCTTCCTCCTGACAAACATCCCCATCCCTAGAGGGAAGAAGGGAAGAAGGGAGCTGACAAACAAAATATCTACTTATAGCACGATGAAGTAATGAGCTTCATTTCTTTGACTTGGAAGGCTCTGTCGTGGGCTTACAACAACCAGGGAACGAATTGAAATCTTTAGTTGAATTACAAAATTATCAACCTTACTATCTGACCCAGGTAACGGAATGCCTTTGTGGCT
This sequence comes from Cinchona pubescens, assembly GCA_025175665.1. NCBI lineage: Eukaryota > Viridiplantae > Streptophyta > Magnoliopsida > Gentianales > Rubiaceae > Cinchona > Cinchona pubescens. The sequence continues at coordinate 228,308 of JANKKI010000227.1, forward strand.
TCTCTTAAGCATTTGTTCTTCTCGTCTCTAGACCAGTGCTGCCAATAGATTCACAAACAAGTTCTGTCAACCAATGGCTCAAGAAAATTCACATAGGAATTGATCTGAGGAATTTGTACCTCTCCAAGCATGTTCAGCTTCTCTCTTACGCCTTTTAACAACTCTTCTTCTTCACCTTCCCATGTATAGAACTCCAGTTTCCTTCCTTCCAACAACTTCTCTGAGACCTATCAGTAACAAATTATGGTAAATCTGAGAAATATATATATATATACTCTTACGTAACTCTGAAAAGACAGGAACACACTTCAACTATTAAAGTTGGAAGCTAAGCACCACTCAATTTGGAGGGGGCACCGTCTTCTAAGCAGGGTCAAGCTCTTCATCCATCAAATCAAGATAAATAGGAAGGGCAACGACAGTGGTGCAATTAGCAAAAACAATGTCGAAGGAGCAGATAAATCATTCAACTAAAATTCTCTTGAAGTTCTTCAATGCAAATGATCAAATGCATACCTATCGAGAATAATAAAATAAAACTTGGGGCCACCAAAACCAACAGAGCAAGACAGTTTTAATAACGCTCTTCATTTTTCAATTCCTGATCCTTCCTTTGTCCAGATACCTAATCAAATGATGACTTTTCACTTCAAAGACCACATAGTTATGCAAAACACAACTAGAAGTCCATCTAGTTGAGAACCTGAGTCCTATGATTCTGAAGATGTGTTATTGTCATGTAACATCTACCTACACCATCAATTGCTGCATCTTCTACCCTTGTTATAGTATGCGATTCTACTTATCCAAGAAAAAAGTATGTCTTTGGTAGGTTATGCTCCCTAACATGCATGCCAAAACTAATCCATTCCGAAATAACTGCCTCAGGTCTATCCCATGTATGCTCTCATCCAATATGCGATTCAATCAAACAGATATATCTTTGTAGTCGCAGTTTAGATTATTCAAAATTTACTTCCGAAGATATCTTCACTTTCTTCCTCATGGTATTGTATGAAAAGCTCCATGGAGAAAAATAACAGAAAATCACTGTGCAACATAATGCGATACTTCATGCCGACATAAGAAACCACAGATTCAACACCCATCTAAAACCAATAAGGACAACATCCAAAAGGACTTGTATTGACGTGCCTTAAATACTATACACAGAATCAAACTATTCTTTCAGATTTTCTTTCCTCAAATCACTTTTGATGCATAACACCCCACAGAAACAAATTACCGAATGAATTGAATAAAAAGCAGCAAAACCACACCTTTTTGGTTATGACCTGTCCTCCAGCTATGTGCGAGAAGTATATGTTGTAAAAATGGGAAAGAAACAAAGGGGGACTCTTCTCAGCAAGTTCCTCCAGATACTGGACATAAGTGACTCCCGGGTTGCTGGGAGCCGGGACCACATTCCCCTCTTGGCTGAGCCACTCTAGATCTCTCGCAATACATTCTGATCGTTCCAATCCCGTCTTCCTAAAGTAGGCATCTGCACCAGACAACATCAGAACATTACACCAAATCAACTGAACAACAATCCAAAAGACTAACCAGTAAAGCAGAATGAAACAAATTATGTTCATATTCTCTGGATCGACAATAAGACTTAAATGATCTATCCGCTTTTAGTGGTCATATACTAACATTATTCAAACGATATGAAAGTCACAGAGGCATTGAGAATTATAACAGATTAACTACTAAAGCCAAAATTAGCAAACTATCCTAAGCATCAAGATTAAACCTTTATGAACCTATTAGGTTCAATGAACTATATTCTCTCTTTCTTTCAATGAATTACATTCACATAAACAAAACAATCAAATCCCAATTGCAATCAACCCTCTAATGCACTACCCTAACGGAACTACAAGGGTTAAAAATCAGGCCTAAAAGCCAATTAAGAAAATAAGTACTAACATAAAAAATAAAAGGATAACACAGCAATGGATATTCACAACTACATAACAACAGAAATTTAAAAAATAAAAATAAATAAATAAACATCTCAAGGGTAATATAGAAGAAGCAAAAGAGCAGCTAAAAAAAAAAAAGGATAACTTACAAGAAATAACATCACTGGACTCATCAACAATCCGCTCAACAGTACTAAAAACAAGCTTACTATCAACAAGAAACTTCAGAAAACCTTCCATACTAGGCTGCCAAGTCTCTTCATTTCCATTTTTATCCTCAATATCCACCTCCTCTTCTTCCTTTGAAACTGACCCTTCATTTTCACCCTCCCCAGAATCAGAAAAATCCGCATTTTCCAATTCTCTCTCTTTCCCAGAATCATCAGTTCTTTTCTTACTTTTTCTGGGTTTACCGCTATTTCGAAGCTTCATAGCAACAAACCTCATTTCTTCAGTAATCCCTTTTTTCTCACCAGGGCAGAGTTTCCTGTACCTCCTCCGCCGCAGCCTCACGAGAGGCGCGATTCCCATCACAGCCGCCGGCGATGACATCTGCCCTTCTCCTTCTTTATCATCACTTTCATCTTCTTTTGCAGTTTCTGATGGTGAATTTATGGTGAAAGTATTGGAATTCGAACAGTAAAAATTAGTGGGCAGCTTAATTGCCTTTTCTTATTACTAGCTGGGAATTTTGAGAATTTGGTGAAAAAATGGAGTCTTGATTTGTATTGCAGTGGTAAAATTGAAAGCTTAAAGGAGGAGGGTACTGCTGCATTCATCGCTATTTCTTTTGCAGGGGTGCAGTTTTCTTTTCTTGAAGATTATTAATGTTGGAGGAGCTGTGAAATGCCCCAGCATTAGTTTTTATTATGGGTTGGCCCCAAAGTTTCGTGGAATTTCGTTTTTAGCCTTCAAGTTTTGGCTTATTACTCGTATATGCTTATACTTTTATCTTTCAAGTCCTTGTTTGCTAATTTGTAGTACCAGTTTAAACTTTAAAGCAAATTTTGTCTTGCAATTTCAGTTCTTTTGTGCATTTTGTATCCTTATTTTTTGAGAGATTAGCTACTGTTATCTTATTTAATCAAACTGAATTAGGATTAAATCATTTGAAAAAATTCCTTGTAATTTGTCTTTATTTCCTTATAAATTGATCAAATTGTTTATAAAGGTTTCTAACCTAGTAAATAGTTGAGTTAATAACTCACATGAGCAAGTTATTGAGAATTGAGATTAGGGTATTATCAAATTTCTTGAATTGATGATACATATTCTAAGTAGTACTGTAAATGGGTTGGGTCGGTCCGAATACGGTCTGTACAGACCTACAAATAAAGAATCAAATCTTACATTAAAGTGAGCCGAGTTGAGTTTTGGACATGAATATTAGGGCCGATTTAAATGTGAGCTAAATTTGAATTTCACAAGATTCAATCCAAATAAAACCCAACCCTAACAAGTAAATGAATATATATATATATATATATATATATATATATATACACACATATATATACACACTATACTAATCAATCTATTAATAAGCAAACTCTCACTCTAATAGTCAGAATAATTTATTTGAAATACTTTTTTTTTAAACTTTTGTATGTGCAGAGATTATTAATTATTGAGAAAGTATTATTTTTCATACTTTAGTTGTTAGTCTGGAGACTTGAGATGTATATATTCTTTTTATATTTTTGCTCTTAATTTTTTAACTTTCAGTAATGTATGTACTGTGAGTTTGAACCACCCGATTGAGACTCGAAACTCGAATAATTTTGTGAACTGAATATGAACTGTATATCTGTGAATTTAGCTCAACCCGATTAAAATTCACAGCACAACTAATTTTGTAAGTTGAGTTTAGACTTTACAAAACTCGACTTACAAAATCTAATTAACATTCCTAATTTTAAGTCACTTTTTTTATCTTGTTTTTACAAATAGAATAACAACAGACATACATGAAAATAAATAGTAGTAGTACTATTTTAGAGGCAAAATAGCTATGACCTTTTATTACCTAAAAAACTTAATAGAGTTAATATTATACAGTCTGGACGTATGAAATATGACAGCAGTTAAAGTATGAAAAAATGAACTTATTATTTTTTACTTTTACTAAACTATTACTTTTCAAAAGTCAAAATATTTTGCACAAGAATCAGTGAATCTTCCTATAAAAGTATTCCCTATTTTTAAACAAGGAGAGATCCAATTATAGAAGGAAACGCTATCCTACGATCATCAAAATATAATTCACAAAAATATTATGATTATAAAGGTAAAACCAAAAAATTGAATATAATTATGATATTTCATCACTTGTTTGAATAAATAAAACACAGTTAAAGTCTTAGATAAACACATAAATAATTTGTAATTGACTCTTATTTATGTAGGTAAAGTGTAAATAAATCAAATCTAGATATACAGCTTCAAACTTCAAACTAGGGTATGTTTGCATATTTCAAAAAATAAAAAGAATATTCTTCCAATTACTATACACTTGGGAGGAGTTGGGTGCAATTTAACTATTTCATATGCCATATTAAGGAGAAATAAGGGAAAACTACTCTATTAGTCATTTATATTACGTATTTATATTTATTTAGCACCGTATTTTTAAAATGATAATTTTTAATTCCTCACAATATAAAATGTTAAATTTTGGTCCATGAAACAAATCTCAGATTTTTGTTTGCCAAAATTTGTGATGTATACTCACACAGCATATTTTTAAGGATAAATTCAGAAATTCGTTTATAAGTAAAATGTTATATGAGTGTGAACAATATAAAATAAATGATAAGTAATAGGTTTGCATTTGTTTGTATTTTAGATCATTTCGAAAATTACCACCCAATCTAATGCTCAAACTTGTATTGAAAAAGAAAAACAAGTTTATGAATCTAAACTCAAAAAACATATCATACAAATAGTACACGACTAAATTAGTAAAATAGTGCATAAGTTATTAATGAAAAATTATACCATGGAACGTATTCTTCTCTAAATCTAGTAATAGCGATATAGATTAAATGTCCTGTCCAAATCAAAAAACTTACTCAGAAGAGTCCCAATAGATAGTGATTCAACATATTTGAATTAGGAAATGCTCGATTTCCATTTCAGACTGAAATATGACATTTTATATTTATAAGCGCTTAAAAATTATTATCTTAAAAATGAAGGATTAAATGAATAAAATGTGAAAGACTAATATAGAATGGTTAAGAAATAAATAATGGAATAAAGAGCAGTCTTGTTTCCAAAGAAATCTAGCTTGAAACCCCCTCGCCTGTCCGTCTACTGAGATAAAGAAAAATCGCGAGGAATCTAGAGAGAAGACAATGTCGGGAATGGAAAGACTACAGCGAATGTTCGCCGGCGCCGGCGGTGCCTTAGGCCACCCTCCTCCGGACTCTCCGACTCTCGATTCATCGGAGCAAGTTTACATCTCCTCGCTCGCCCTACTCAAGATGCTCAAACACGGTAAACAATCTAGGGTTTCTAGTTTCTACCTATCGGTATTTATTGTTATTTATTTGATTATAATTTTAAATTAATCGGATAATTAGGGTTTTGTAATGTTTAATTGATTAATTAGGGAGAGCTGGTGTGCCAATGGAGGTGATGGGGCTGATGCTTGGGGATTTTGTGGATGAGTATACCGTGCGTGTTGTGGATGTGTTCGCGATGCCGCAGAAGCGGTACTGGAGTTAGTGTTGAAGCTGTGGATCATGTTTTCCAGACTAATATGCTTGATATGCTCAAGCAAACTGGCAGGTGTAATTCATTTTCTTGCAGTTTTCTATTGATTGTTTATTGATCTTGTGAAATTTTGAGATTTGCGAGAAAGAGTAGTAATTTCCGGTTCAATGTTTTGCAAGATTAATCTTTTCTCCCTTCCCAGTTTGTATAAGCAGAGGGCGTGTACAAACTATATAGAATAGTTTGTCTTGTCTTTCTGTCGAAGCTTGAGAATTTTGTCCTGCCTTTCTGTCGCTAGATTAAGCTAGATATAAAGAAAATAGCTTTACGTGGGTTGGTGAAATCAGTTTAACCTATCCAAAGCTTGTGGATGATTTTCTTGATTTTGTGCTTGCTCTGGTTTTAACTTCATGATGCTATTTTTCTCTTACTTTCTTCGAAGTACACCTTAAAATTTCTTGGAATTTTCTAAGTTGCTGACTGAGAAGCCTGCATTTTTTTGTTGTGCTTCATTCCATACGTATTTTTTTAGTCAGCCATCTGGTGTGGGACTGATTAATGCAAGACCTCAACTTTCAAATAGGAATTCGAATGTGAAGTAACAATGATGCGAAGAACATCATCTATGATATTTTGGCTTTCTTTTATTCTTCTTATTCTTGATGCACGAGTTAAAACCATGAATTCAACATTGCATTTTCATTTGAAATGTACCTCAACTTCTCTATGAGCATGAGGATATCCTGTTGTAGTGATATTTTATGGCTGGTTAGACTAATTTTTACATTAGATTTTTACTAATGCTTTGTTCGGTTCCTCTTTCTACTTGCGCCTCTGGTAACGTTTTGAGATTGCCTTGAGTTTCTTACATCTCCATGACTTAACTTCTCATGGTTCTTTCTTTTCTTATACCTTTTTCTGCCTATTGAATTATTGTCGCAGGCCAGAAATGGTTGTTGGTTGGTATCATTCACATCCTGGATTTGGATGTTGGCTCTCTGGTGTCATGGATATCAATACTCAGCAGGTTTGTTTCATGTTTTACAATCATGCCCCTTCCCTTTCATTATAACTACTTTCCTTTTCTTTCTTTCTTTCTTTTTTTCTCCTCCACCTGCAACTTGTAGGTCTCAACTAGTTCCTTTATTATTCTTATCCTGTGGTATTTCCACCATTTATTCTGGCATTTACGAGTCATCTAGCACGTAACTAATTTTTTCCTCTCCCTTTCCTGTTCCTTCTCTTCCAGTGCAATGTTTAAAGATATTTTTGGTTTATTCTTGAAGTAATATTAAAAAGACAAGTTTTGAAAATATACCTAAAAGTTGCAATATACACTATGCATTTGCTGGTGTGTCAGTTCGTTCATTTCTGATATAGTGATCTACAGCCATAATGTGTTATCTGCGGTTTTCCTTATAGAAACACTGGTTGGTCTATATTCTCGTACTGAAATCTAGTGATATTAGAATATTTAGTTATTCTTTACCCATTGATCCTCCTTTAGGTCGCAATTATCACTTGGAAAATGGCTAATTTCTTGAATGTGACTAGCTTACTTTTTAACTCTCAGTTTTGACTTGTTAACTTTTGTGGTGCTGTGCAGAGTTTTGAAGCTTTAAATCAAAGAGCTGTGGCAGTTGTGGTGGATCCAATTCAGAGTGTTAAAGGAAAGGTGGTAATTGATGCATTTCGATTGATTAATCCCCAGACTATGATGCTTGGACAAGAGCCACGGCAGACAACATCCAACCTTGGTCATCTAAACAAACCGTCAATTCAAGTATAGCTTAATTTTTACTTTGATGATTTTACATTTTATATATGATAGCATGATAGGTTCTAGTTACTAATGGGTCTCTCTTTTTCAGGCATTGATACATGGTTTAAACAGGCATTATTACTCAATTGCCATTAACTACAGAAAGAATGAACTTGAGGAGAAAATGCTGCTGAATCTTCACAAAAAGAAATGGACAGATGGATTGACCCTCCAGCGGTTCGACACCCATTCCAAAACCAATGAGCAGACGGTTCAGGTTAGTTTTAGTTTTTGATTTATGCTCTGCTATGGCAATGCAGAAAGTTCTCAAGCCTATTGTACAACAAGAAATTATTTATCTATAAGTTTGTTAACCTTTTGGTGTTTGGTGCAGGAAATGCTAAACTTGGCCATCAAATACAATAAAGCAGTTCAGGAGGAGGATGAGCTGCCACCAGAGAAGTTGGCAATTGCAAATGTGGGAAGGCAAGATGCCAAGAAGCATCTTGAAGAGCATGTCTCCAACTTAATGTCATCAAACATTGTTCAGACCTTGGGAACAATGCTTGATACAGTTGTCTTTTAGGGATTTTTCTTTAGGAAGTGCCTAAATGCTTGATACTTCGATATTTGATACTGCTTTCTCATGAATGTGATGGGCTCTTTACTTTTGAAGGTTCCACCGTAAAAGTTCTAAGATATTAATGTTTTGTATTGTCTTTCTGATGTTGTACTGCCATTAGATCAATCAAATATTTCCATTAATTGCACCCGATGGATTTCAGTTACCTTTAGATTCCCCCCCTTCCCCTAAATCCTTTTTCTTTGGTTTGTTTGATCTCATCTTGTTGAGATTACGGGATTGGTTCTTCTTTTGTTTTTTCGGTGCCCCTAATGTTCTGTCAAATTTCTTGATTTTATGTAGAAAAACAATTGCTAATAACACGAGAACACAAAGAAACGACTTTTTGTTCTTAATTATTGCTATTAGACAATTCTTCTTTTCGTCACTTCACAAATAGTTGGCTCGTCATAAATATTAGTATTAGTTATTTGTAAGAGAAAAATGAAAGATAAAGGTACGTATTCATGAATTTGGAATTTCTTACTTGATTTTAAATAGCTGGTAGAACTTTCTTTGTGCAATTTGATACTTTTAAAAAAAATTAGACGCATATTTTAAATTAATCTAACATGGTTACATCACAATATAGGTTATTAATTATATTTCAAAAATAAAATTACATATTAAATATCAAAATAAATGTTACATGTATTGTTGTCTATAAAAATTTTTGTATTATACATAATACATTATATAAAAATAATTTTTAAAATTTATATAAATACACATCATCATAGATTGAGACGCTAATTTTATGATCGTTTTAAGGAATTATTTTTTTAATTTTAAAAATTTGTATATTAAAATAAAAGGGAATTTTATAATTGTTTTAAGGAATTAGTTTTAAAAAAATCATAGAATTTTTATAAAATAAAATATTAAAAAAAATATACAAAATTTTAAATCACTTAATACTGTACAAGAATTTTAGCTATGAATTAGTACTACTGTATATTTTAACCAGACGGGAAGAACCGAAGAAGAAAAAGAAGAAAGAGCTGACAGCTGAGACAGAGAGACGGTAAAAAATGGAGAAAAGTATGGTGATAAGGTCACTATATCGTGCCTTCTGCCGCAGATCTATCGCCACCTCGGGCAGCCGCGCCGCCGTTTCCATCGCTGTAAACCACCACCTCCGCCACCTCCATACCAATCGCCCTTCCGTTCCTGTGTCTTCTCCTAAAACACTCCTATTTGGTACTTTCTGATGCTCTTTCTCTCTTACTATCCTTATATTACAGTATCTATCTACATATATGGGTTTCAGTGCTTGTTAATTGCAGTTATATATTAATTGCTATATATATATTCATTTTTACTTGGCCAAAAAAAATATGATTTTTATTTAATTAGCTAATTTGGGGATCTAAATTCAATATTTGCTCATACTTTAATTCTGTGTGACATTTCTTAATTTTGGATTAATTAGTTTACTGTTAGAGCTTGAACCCTATTTGCTTAGATACTAAGCATTTTCTTTAATTTATTTTTTAGTTCTGTTAGAAATCTTTTAAGTAATTTAGAAGTATGCAAGATGGATTCTTTCATCACATATTTATTGGTTCTTTTGGTGGCTTTGTGTGTGGAAACTTTTAGACTCTCATCCGGAAAATTACTTAGATGGACCAAGACTGAATATAGTATATTATTCATTTTTAACCAAAATGTGCAGATATTATTGTTTTTGGCTACATTTTGTTAATGAAGATGTACAAATAGTGTTTGAGTGTGGACAATTATATTTGAGCTAGGTCAATGTGCACTCGGTCTACCTACGTGTTTTCTTATTTGCACATCCTGTGGGCTATGACTATGTTCGATTTTTCTGTTAAACATGTTTATCATTGTTGATTGGATTTAGAATCTAATTTTCATTTCTTTGACATCATTGGATTATAGATTCTCAGAATCTTTTTACCATGAGGATTGGGAGTACTCGTTATTTCTCTGAAGATGTGGCCCATACGCCTGACATAAAAGACTCGGAGATTGAATGTGTTTTTAAGGACTTAATGGCCACGAACTGGGATGAGCTTCCACCAGCTGTTGTCCTTGATGTGAAGAAAGCATTGTCTAAAAGCACCGATGATAAGACTAGCCAGGAGGCCTTGGCCAATGTATTTCGTGCAGCAGAGGCAGTCAAGCTGAGGAGTTCTCTGGAATTCTAACTTCATTGAAGATGGCAATTGATGATAGCATTGGGCTAAGCGGCGAGGTGATATGAGTTATATGATGCTTTGGACTGACTTCTTGCGGATTTTAAATGCTTGCATTATGCTATTTTATTTTATTTTATTTATTTATTTATTTATATTTTTTTTTGTGTTTTATGCAGGATGTGAAGCCATTGCCAAAAGCAATGGCTGATGCTCTAGAAACTGTCTACCAGCGCTATGTTACATACTTGGAAGCATTTGGTCCAGAGGAGGTTTATCTGAAAAAGAAAGTTGAGACAGAATTGGGTACTAAAATGATACACCTAAAGATGCGGTGCAGTGGCCTCGGTTCAGAGTGGGGAAAGGTACAGTTTTTTATCCAGTTATTTGACGAGGCAATTATTTTCTTCCTTTCTTAGTAAAAACAATATCTATCAGATCTATCCCTTTTTTCTTGTAGAGGTCCTTGTTCACTGTTTAGAAATTAAAATAAACTAATCATTTCGTAGCATAAGCAATTAACTGAGAATGAGGTGTGCCTTGTTTATAATAGATTCTTTATTTTATTTCTGATTTGTTGCATGAAGTATGCCTTTCACTCATGATGGTTTATGATTCCATTTCGCATGGAATAACTCTGTTTAATTAACTGTTTTTAGTAACATTCTTCAACTAGTTTTTATTTTTACATAGGGTTACCATCAGAAATGATATTCTTAACTGCATTATTTTGTAGTTGTGCTATATGGATGCTGATCTTGAAAATAGATAATGCACTTATCTCTTATTTATAATGATCTGTTAACAAATGGTACTCCCTATATGAATGAAACATTGACTTGGCTGTTTGCGTTCTTGACAGGTTACAGTTCTTGGGACTTCTGGACTTGCTGGTTCATATGTTGAGCAAAGAGCATAAGTTGGAAACAATGACTATAAAGCATCGTTTTTTGATGCTTTCTTCACTTGAAAAAACAATACGGAGGGCTGAATGTTGTCTTTTATATGCTGATGCTGTTGGCTTTTGAAATGCTATGACTTCTGGTAGCAAGTCAGACTACAAATTTTGCAAGTTATTAATAATGTCTAGCAATGCATGTAAAGATAGCTGGTGCCTCTGTGTGCCTAACTGTGTTTATCCATCTTTTTTTATTCTAATTCCTTTTCTTAGTTATATCGCCTAAAGATTATTGATTTTGTGAGCTTGTTTGAAATCACGTTGAAATTTCGTTCTAAAGACCTGCTTCCTTTACCTTCTTTGGTTTATTTTCTTTTCCACCTACAAGGAATTCTGCCTACTTGAACATGCTCTTGAGCCAATAGCAATGATATAACCCCAAAACTTCTTCTGGAGTTGTTAGCTTCAATCAAAATTAGCAGTTTTTCTTGATTGATCGAATTAATTGTCCCCAAGTATCATTTGCAAACTCGAAAGCTTCCCCTTCCAGCATTTGTTTCTTGATGTCATCTCTGTTTTATGTGGATAAGTACATATTTCATAATACTGTTTAGATATGATAGTAATCCAGTTATAATGCTTTCTTCTTTCTCTTTTCCTTCTGCACTGATATAATGTTAGTTTGTGGAGTATAGCTAGTTTTTATCTCTTCTGATCTTGCACGAGGCCTAGATAATTGGTGAATAGTTGCAATTCAAGGTCATGCTATGAAACCGAAATTGCATTAAAAATGCCTGGTTTTTTTCCTCTTGATTCCTTAGCATGCTCAAGCTGCAGTATTGCTTGAAAAGTTGAAATTTGATCTCAAAACAATATCCATTTCCTCAAAGTAAATGACAACCAAACCTCCTCCATTTTTTTTCTTTTTTTTTCGGTTTTATTGTTGCTTTTATGTTTATATGAACTTTTTGCTTCTAATTTTTTTCCCCCTACCTATGCTGTATGATTTATTTTGAAAATCAGTACACAGACGGGAAATACAGGATGAATTTTGAAACAAACTTAAACACATGACTGTATTCTGATAACTCTACCAGATTTACACCATAACTTCCAAGAATCTGACGGGGATTTAGGTAGAGGAGGAAGCAACAAGGCCTTTCTGCAAAGCCCGAATGGCCACCCTTGACAATGACTCAACTCCTGGATGATTAAACGCCGCCTCCAAAAATCTTGGAAATCAATCCTGCTCAAGCTTGAGCTGCGGGTAAATATTGTCTTAGCAGACGCAAATGCCCCCACGCTGCTGGAAACACTTGAACAGCGGGAGAGACGACTGCAGGGTGAAAAGAAGTCATCTAGTGGTTCATCATCATTGCCCTTTTGTTGCATAACTTGCATAGGCTTAGGAGTAGTGAAAAGTTGTCTTGTTTCTGGAGATAAAGCCCAGCTGAAACTATCCACAGTAAGCCCGGATTTTCGCCTGACTTTGTACTCCATGTATTTACTTATGATTGCTGAAACAAAAACCTGCAAACAACACACGAAAATATGTACATCTTTAGGTGCTTTTATCCGAAAATTGTTGATCCCCCATTCAAGTGATCAACCAAAGTCTCTTACTTCATTGTTTGACATAAAAGAAAAAACCAACACTTGGACATAGGTAAGTACTTCTTCATCATCATCGTAGTAGCTGGAAGGGAAATGATCATCTTCTGGGGTGGAGGAAGAAAGCCTTCCGCGAAAAGTATGGCAGTCAGAAAAGGCAACCTTGAGAGGTGAAGGGAGAAATTTGCATCTCTTTGAGGGATCCGACGATTCTTCATGGTGGATATGACAGTTGGAGAATGCCTCCTTGAGTGTTGTAGACAGACATTTGCATCTCTTGGATGGATTTGGTGGTGGCTTTTCTTGATGGGAGAAACTCATTGTAAGTAAAGATGTTGATTAGTTGAGTTGGATAGAACTTGTAGGTAAAAACAGGATACAGAACTAAATAAATACTTGTATTAGCATATCTGATTTGATGTTCCAATTGAAACATTTATGCGATAGTGGCCTCCCAACCCATCTTTATCTAAAATTTTAATCTTTGGTGTGAAGATAAAGTTAAAAGCAGATAAAATAAAGAGAAGAAAGCTTAACAAATCACTCTCCTGAATGCTCTCTGACTCATTATCTTTGGACCCTTCGGATTCTTTAAGCTTATTAAGTACATGATATTAAGTATGAAATAGTTCGAGGTACCAAACAATGACTACCAACTGCAAATTGTTGTTAAAAATGCTACCAAGTACATGGTTACATTATTACTCAAAAGGAACACAGCAAGGGAGAATAGCTATTCAGAACCATAATAAAGATTAATGGGAAAAAAGTGACATTAGCAATTTATAAAATTGCACATGGAAAAAAAGACTTCGAGCAATGATGTGAATACCTTTTGCTTTTCTTTTTGAACACATGCTTTCGCATATTGAAGTTCCAAAGAACTTCTTTTCAGGACATATACTGATATACTTGACTAAGTTTTTGCATACACAAATCTTTCGATCAGCTGCAATGGTCCCAATAATAGCATGCGCAGCAGTTATTAAATGCAACTTTAACTTCAGCTATCTAAAACTGCCACTACTCGTCAATTTGATCTTTTTAGTCTCTCTTGTTTTGCATGCAATAAACGTAATGAGTTTCTTCGCTGCAGTTTAGAGTCAAAAGTTAAAACTAAAGATCCATGTGCAGAAACCTTTTTAAAATAAAGGACTTACCATCAATATGGGAGTACAGAAATCTAAATATTTAGCTAATATGTAGATGGCCTATTACTGTTTATAAGATTTCTGTGAAGTTTTAGTTCCGTATAAAACTGGATGAGTATGATTTCTTTTGACTCCCAATCTCCTATCCTTTGGTGGTTTTAACTTCTCAAAGGCGACGAGGGTCTGCAAATGCTTGGCTAGAACATTGACATAGCTAGATGCAACACCCTTAGACTGCAATCTCCCCTTGAAAGTGGAAAGAAAAGCAACAATAATTTCTCCCTTATATTGCTACCTTTACACTTGCAATACGATCAGCAATCTAGATATCTATAGTACTAGCACCCAGTTTTTAGAAACTTAAATATCTACAAAACACAAAAAATTAAAATGACTTGACAAACAATCATGTCCTCTGCGAAGACTTGAACATTTCATTCATAACCTTTGTACATTATCCAACTCAAGTTTTTTATGCACAATTTCTAAAATCGGATATGACATCAACTTACATCAAAAGTGGAACAGCAGCAAAATAGTTGCAAGATTGCCACTTCACAATTTTCAAATCCTGCAACAGCTTAATCGTACAATATGTGCTCTAAGCTCACAGATACCCCTCTGTCAGCCGACGTGGTGAAGATGATCTCCTATTTTGCAAATGACATCAATAAATTATCTGAAGGCAAGCTATAATGAACAGAAAATGTCATAGAAGTCCACTGCGAACAGCAACAAGGCCAACAAAAAAATTGGCCAGAACTTGAAGATGCATACATTGATTGACCAAGAAATTGTTACTTCAAGCCATATAACAGCTGATAAAACTACCAAAAGTTCCTTGAGATGATCAAAACCATCTACTGTTTGCATCTCTTCTGAGAACACGCACGAGCAAAATCAGGACTCAAGAGAAAGGAGAAAAATCTACTGTATGTAGAAAATTATGTATGACTTGGACATTTCCTCTTTCCCAGGGACAGTCTATTCCTTGGATACAAGGAGATTAATGCTTGTTGTTTTTAAGGAACAGAGTCTCCTCCTTGGATCCGAGGATATTAATGCTTATCCTTCTTAAGGGACAGAGTCTCTTCCTTGGATCCAAGGAGATTAATGCTTGATGTTTTTAAGGTTCATCACTGTAAATTTTTATAATTTAGTGATTTATTGAAACAATGGTTTATCCTAAAGGACCTAAACCAATGCAGGGTTCCAGGTAAGTAAAAGATTGTTTAAGTAAATTGAAAACACAGTAGACAACCATTTGAATCCAGTTGGAACCAGAACATTTCAGGTTTTGCAGCCAAAAGAAAATCTTAAAATGCTCCCATCAACTTCCCCTTTGGGTTACTGGCACGTCATAAGACCTATGGCTTCTTCCCCTCTTCACAGCCAAATCTAATCCTGCTCAAGAACAAACATGTAGGAAGTTACCTTGTATTTTCTTCATGTGTAACAAACGAAGTAAAAAAATATATGGCTGCAAAGAGCATCAACAGGCAAACTAAGATAAGAAGCTCCCATCATTTGTATTTCCTAAAGAAACAACAAAAATATTCTTAAAAGTACCTTTTGTTTTGTTTTTTTTTTTATAAAAATGAAAGAAAAGAGTGATATCCCCACCTTCAGTTTCATCTTTCCTCTTCTTAATAATTGTTTATTTCTCCTCAATACGTTTTTACAACTTAGGAATCTCCCATCTTAAAGTACTTTTTCCTATGCAATATTGATAGTCAATGACTTCTCCAATATTACTTGATACTCAACCTCCAAAAACTCCCAACAAGAAAGTCAAACTCGAGAAGTCTATCTTCGATAAGTGCTTATACCGTTTAGTATGGTGCTCATTTGATCCTAGAAAGCTCAGATTATTGCAGCTGGCCAACTAAATTCAAAATATATGATACTAACATCTTTAAGCGGAAAATTCATTCGATTTTCATGGTAACTTAAAAAAGGGATACTAAAATTGCAAGCAATGAAATGAATATGATCACCAAAAAACTAAACAATTCAAGAATCTTACATAATAATAGGCGAATCAGTTGGAGGGCTTCCGAAGCTGTTGAGAGGTGACAGAAATAAGAGACTGAAGCTTAGCAACAGCAGAAGTCTTATCAGGCGGGCAAATGGCAAGAGCAACATTCAGTGACTGAATAGCCTCATCAAGCTTGCCAGCAGCCATAGCTGCCATCCCAGCTTTATAAGCTTCATCAGCCTTTTTGGCATCATACTTATTCAATTTTTTCCCATCATTCTTTGAAAAGATAGCTGCTGCTGATGATGATGACGATGACGATGACGATGGAGACTGCAAGAATGCCGTGGCACGGACATATTCGACTGCAGAAATTGCAGAATTGATCTCAGCCATCAATGCCTCAGGTGATGTTAACACATGGAATTGTCTTCACCCCATCAAAAACAGACCATTTAGGCCCTTCTTCTCCGGAACCCATCTCTTATTTTCATCCACAAAAATTGTTTCTGCTGTCCTCAAATTTGTTGGCAGACTAAAAATTCAACATTGGCCTTTTCTGATTAATTCTAATGATGGGATAGTGAAAAGTGTGGAAATTTATTGAAGGAAGTAATAAAGTTTGGATTTTTATAGTTCTGGGTTAAATTATAAGGGTCGGTGTACCTTGAGGAAAGATGTTGCTGGCGGCTGCTTGTGGTCGGCCGGAGCTGGAAAGTGGTAACTGAGTCCACGAGGCTGAAGTTTGGGTTTGTGCTCTGACCAGTTACGACGACGTTTAAGAGTTAGATTGAAGATTTCAGTCAATTGCAGAAGCAAATTTGCCTTGTGTTTATGAAATTATGACCAAGTCTCTTTCTCAGTTCTTGGAAAATTTTGCATCTTATTGTAGTTTGCCCAGTGCTTTGTCCAGGATGTAAGGGTAAATTTTGAATGGTAATTCTTGCCAAGTCTTCTGTCAAAATCCCATTTCTTTTTTTTGTTTTTATCCAGCTTATAAGCAAAAAATATCATTGGTTAGGTAGGAACATCCTTATTCTCCCTGTGGAAAAATGGTTTGTAAAAAGATACCAAAGGGATAAACCTTATTTGGCCACCTAATTCAATCTCAACCATTTACTGCTTACAAAAGATGCTAGAGAGAAACTCAATAAAATTGCGAAGAAACCTTTCATATTACCTACTTTTGATCAAAAATCAAAACTGCAATTCCTAATCAAAGGAATAAGAAAATGAAATTCACAACTCATAAATGACCATCAATGTGAAGCCTAACATCTGAACTGATCAACAAACGTATTTTAAGAGACCAAGATCCACAAGGAAGAATAACAGATGCTGGCGAAGATTTTGTCGGGTGTAAGGTGATTGTACTCCCATTTCTCGATAAAGGATAGCCGATATCTGTCAACTCTGAAGAATCAATAACGAACTTGAGTAATCACCACATCTGCAACCGTAAGAAAGCTCTACACTATCACCAGCTTCTTCGACTGTGAGATCCCCTAAGTTAACATCTTCAGAAGTCACTGCATCCTGTCTCAAATTTTGTAGTTTGCTGTCATAAATTGCACGCGACCTTGGGTTGCTCAGGGTCTCCCAAGCCTGCTGTAACTCCATGAATCTGTCACCAGACTTGTGCTGACAATACAATGCTTCAGATTCCTTTAGCAGTTTATCTGGATGAGAACTGAGGATGGAAGCTCGATAGCTTGAGCGGATTTGTTCGTAGCTTGCATCTTCCTTCACACCGAGAATGTCATAGTAGGTTTTCTGCATCAAGTTCCTATTGATGATCATGGTTGAATTATGCTACTAGAAGTTAACTGCAAGCACATCAAATTCAATCAGAAAATGAGTTTCCAGTAAATCTTATTGTGATAGAATGTCGCAAAAATAAGAAAATCTTTTAACAGGAACTGAACTCATTTTCTCAAGTGATATAAAATGCATCCCGAAAAAAGTTCTCCTCAACTAATCACCAAATCAACCCTTCTACATACAGTCAAAAACTCTCATCACAACCTAATCTAGTTAGATATTCCAACAGAGCAGCCAAAAAATAAATGCACTTGTCTCGTCAATAAAATAGTAAACTAGTCAAGTTGAATAAAACTCAGTCAACTGGACACCCGATATTACGGGCAAGCAGTAACACTAAAAATCTAAATGTTCACGACAGTTGGCTGTAAAATCAGCAGCTATTCTAAGGTTCTAGTGCTGAAACCAACAAATTGAGTTTGTAGCTTCAAATTTAATTCCAGTCACTATGAGCTCAATACAAATATCAGGCACATAAAGGCATCCTCCTAACATCCTCATCCAAAGGCAGACAGAGTAGTAACACCATATTACCCATATTTGGATTTGAATCGTAGTCATACTTGCCCATAGAGCCATTTGAACCTTGCAGAATTCATTGGTACCATAATATTAATACTACATCTCAGCAAGCAGGCCAGCTAACTGAATCAAAATCTAGTACCAATCAACTCAATCAAAAAAGGAAAAGTCCATATTCCTGATCCTCTTCCTTCCAAAAGTCAATTCCAATTGGGCTTAACATTTTTATTTTTTTTCCCTCCAATATTCCAAAAGTTCGCTGCAAAGTATCCATCTTGCCAAGAATTGTCTTCAAAAATACACCAAAAAGCAAAACTAGAAGATTTTTTTTTTTTTTTTTTGATCAGCCAGACTAAGATTCAAATTGTTCACAAATTAAATTCTTGATTTCCAAAATAAACGGAACCCATAAATAATCTTGAGTTAACCATGCCAAAAAAATCATAGAAATTAAGAAAACATGTAAAGAACAAGTTGCAAGAATTACCCATATAGGCAAGAAAGTCATCGAAAATATAAAGCAATTACCCTGATTTTTGCAGATGTAGAAGCTGGAGTTTGAGGGAAAGGACGGTGGGGGTGTTTTGGGATCAACGGATTCAACGCATCCATCTGGAGAAGGCATAGAGGTGCATTGGAATACGGTGGAACTGGGGAGGTATACAAGTTATAAAACGTTGTTCAGCCAACACGAGTCTGCCTATTGTTTAATGGTTGTTCATGGTCGGGTACTGGGTTCAAGGTTATTATATGACTCGATTCGTTTATATCATATTGACAAAAAAGTTATTCGATTTTTTATTTATAAATCGGGTATCTGATTAAAACAGGTTGGATGACCAGATATCTGATTTGGTTTAAAATTATATTTTTAGTGTCAAAATTTTAAAAATATATAAAAGAATTATTACTAATTACACAGGTATCCCTATAAATGAGAAGAGGATAAGAAAAAATCTATAATTATTAGATCATAATATGCAAAATTACAAAATTATCTTTATATATAAACAGAGTCGAATATCCATCGAATTGCAAATTTTTGACCTGATACTAGTAATACTCGACTCAATTTTACTAATCGATTTAAATACCTTATTTTTTATTATTCAAAATAAAATCGATTAAGGGAGTATTTCGATGTCACGAATCAAAATGAACATTCCTGAGTGCAATTGCGAGTAATGACTTGTGAATGTTGAGGACTCTCTGTTCCTTTTAACTATCGTTTGGGTTGGTAAACGAATGATTAAAAAAGCTAGAATATTATTATTGCATTAGTTTAGAAGAAGATAGTTCAAAAAGTGAATAGTTACCATTTTTTATTAAATTCCCTAATTACATAATCTTTTTCGTTAATATTGACACCATGGATAAAATTAAAAAACAAATATCATTTAATACTTTTTCGAATTCTTAAAAGAGTTGATAATTAAGAACAAACAAAATCGTCTACTGTACTAGATAAACTGAAACGGATTGAGTAATTTTTCATTTTTGTTACATAATAATATACTAGTAATTTATTCTACACGAACTTAGGAGCCCTTTTGTTAAGATTTATTTTTATGAGAATTTTCAGTAAATATGCTTTTGTTTATAGTGTTAGATGATGTTTTTAGGTGTTTACCCACATCTTATTTCGCAAATTTCACCAAGGCTGAAGTGGTTAGGAAACACCTAGTGCCACTAGTAGAAGAGGTCAGAAGAAGATATCAATAATATCTTGTGGTAAATAAGAGGGGATGTTAGTGTTATTTAGGCAAAACCAAGAATCATATCTCAGTGCCAAAATCACCAGACCTGCTTTCCCTAGAATTGAACTACTTTCTGAAGGTTTTCCAATCTCAACTTGAGCAGCTGGAAGATCATTTACCAACATCATTTTTTGAAAGCTTTCCCAATATGAAGATTTTGTAACACTGCAGTTCAAATAGAACGCTTCACTTCAACCAGTAAAATGTGGAAAAAGAACATCAGATTCGAAGTAAAATGAAACAATTCTTCGTATTACAATCATGAGAGAGCGTTGTATGCTTCCACTATTCTCAAACCATTCCATTAGGACTGGATTTCCAAACAAAGCCAAACGGCAAATGCACTAAGCTAACCAGTAATCACGAAAGTAACACGAAAAATGCCTGACAATTACCCAACCAATTCTTCATTGTGAATGAGCAGCAGCAGGGGTGGCAAATCCTTCACTGTCCTTTGCATTTGGATACCTATTACCTAGTAATGCCTTCGTCACAGCAGCAGTTTGCAGCTGTCTTAAAGGTCTTCAGGCAATTAATTGCCTGTTCAATAATGTATGTAATTTATACACTGACCACGCCGGAGACCCATGGAACAATAAGTGGTGCATTTGGGTGGCTACTTCTATAAGATTCAGAATATCTGTCCTTAAAGTTCAAATTGGGTTGTTCAGCCTGCATTCGACGATAAAACACAAGAGAAAGAACAAGAAAACATAGTTTGGAAATGTTTTAACAATATGATTAAAGTAATAAACAACATAAAAAGTATGAACATGATGACAAGGGGGCAACGCTTACATATTTTAGCCAGCACTCTTGATTTTTGTGTTCATAAATATCTGGTGAAAAGCAACCCGTCTCAGACGGACAATAAACCCATATATTGCATTTCTCTTCTCGTCTGGCCTGGCATTTTTAGCTTGATCTAAACAAGCCATACAACAATCATATGCAGATTCTTTGAGGTGGGTAAGACCCCATCTGACAGCAACACCACCATAATCTGTATGAAGTTCACCATGACATTCAGGAGGCAGCCGCTTTCCAGGTAAAATTTCATGGTCTGCGGAGCAAATTGCATTCCGTTAACTAGAATTACATTGGAAAGTAAAACAAAAGTAATCATCCAACAATATCCTTCATAAAATCCCTAGTTGAAAAAGAAATCATAATCTTTCACTGGCCAAATTTAGAACACAGTTGACCATCAAAGTAGAGATTATTTCAATCTCTTATCCCTTCTTTGAGAAATTTCTATTGCTTCTTCCTTGGTGAGTGAAAAAAGTAGGGGATGTTGGGGGTAAAGAAAAATCAAAGAGTAATTACCAAATTCATCCACACCCTCGGGTTTATCATCATGTTCTTTATGAATGATTTGGAGTGGTATCCAGAGATTCCCAATTTCCTCTGAAAACATAGTCCAACCAGACCCCAAAGCTCTTGCAAGCACACCTATGGAAGCAAAATTATGAGTACTAGAATCAACTACAGCACAGATTAATAAGGAGTCTCACAGACAAAAGCAAGTGAAAAATTCCTCAAATTTTCCTAAAGGTTTAGGCTGGTCAGAAATTTCAATTTGAGTTATTTATGTAATAAAACCGTAAGATTGCAAAATGAAAATTGTAATCAAGTTTCTTTTTGTACTTTGGTTTTTCTTATGTTTTAAATAATTTTCTGCGAAGACTGCTAGAGAATCAGATAAAAATATAGGAAATATAATCCATAAATACGGAAATTCAAAAGATAATCATTCTGGTGGTAATCGAAAACTACAATGTGAGTTCAGCCAAAACAAAATAACAAATTCTGGAATTTTCCATTCCCTTCAATAATTTCTTATAGAGTGTATAAACAATTCCACCTGCTATGGGATGTCGAGATATAGCTACACGACTCGAGAGAGGAGTAAGACTAACATGCACTTCAACTAAAAGCTTCCCTATAGGGGCATATGGTTTATCGAACTACCACAGCAAGATGATTCAAATATGAACCATAATTAGGCAGGGGTTTATAGCATGAGTGTCAGCCAACTAGGCTACCACCTTGGTGGTTGCAGAAAGAACAAATCAAATAACTTTAGGTGCCAAAACAACATAAAGTCACTAAAGATAGCATCGGAACAGGAGACAATACCAGCTTCTTCAGGCAGAATAGTTGAATTTGTGGGCTCTCCACGAATCAGTAGTTTTACTTCTCTCAGTTTTGCCCTTCGCCAACCCTCAACTGCCTCTGCTTAAAAAGAAATAATATTAAAAAATAAAATAAATCTTAAATAAATTTAATTTAATTAAAGCGCCAATTGGCATGTCCTTCAGTGAATACAAGCACTCAACAGAAAATACAAGAAAACAGCAACATCCAATTGGAAATCTCATGATGGCTACCACATTGCATATATTACTACACATTGAGCAACTGAATTCCAAATGTAAGGACAACCAATCTTGAAGATCACAAGGACAAAGCACTTTTTCTTTCTTTTATATTTTTTTGTCAGAAATAACAGAGACCAGATGATGTTTGAGAGGATTTTATACTCCAATATAGAGCAATATATAGGTGAAATTAATAAGAGAGATGCACCCTACCATAGTTCATTTAGGCTTAATCTAATTACAACAGCAAAAGAAATAACTTCTGACTTCATCAGAGCAGCAAGTATCCATCGGAAAGGATGGATTATCATACTTGCTGTACGTAATTGTAAACAAGCTTCATTCCATTGTTAAAACAATCTAAATTGCCAAATTGGTCCGAAGGGGGCCAAGTGGAAAAATATAAATACAAAGATGTAAAAATAGACCATACAACGTTGAAACTACTTAATTACAGGAAGAATTTCTCAAATATCTACAGAGACAAACCAACTGTGACAGTCTCATAGTGATCAGTTTGTTCCAAGCTTTCAAAAGAGATTCATGAGATGTATTTAATTGAATTGTAAATATAAACAGCACAAAGAAACTGTTTTGTGACTCAGGTAAGACTTTTGCAACAACATAAGTGTATCCACATCTCTTAAGTTCTCTGAGCAGCTAGATCTAAAGCATTTGTAAGAAAGAATAACTAAAGTCCCCGACATATATCACATACAACTCTTCCCCCACCCCCAACCTTGAAATAGGAGCAACATGAGCTGAGTTTTCCAACCTCCCAGATTGTCAAAGACTCGACATTTATCAAGCCTGATTATCCAAATAACATTCAGAATCAAGTTCAAAAGGGCTATACCTGTTTTGAGCTTGATATTCTAAGTATGTTTTCTCTACATCTACTGAAAGGTTTTGATTTGACTTCCCTCAAAAAAAAAAAATCTTTCTCATGCTTTCAAACTCCCAAAGGCCATACCTGGTCCTATTCAATTTCATCCCATGCCTCATCGCTTGTTAGATCAATTCTAGCCCCTCGTGTGATGACTCCAGAGGCTCTTACAATTCACACACAGTCTATGACAGGATAAATTTTTACCAATCAAAAATCCATTTTTTAGAGCAATGAAGGGGTGTAAAGGAGCCGAGTCTAGCTCCAATACACCTGTGTTTGAGCTTGAGCTCAATCCGAAATATCCCTGCTCAATTTTGAGCTCAAGCTCAGCATGAAGTTGAGATTAATCAAACCCCTTTTTTTTTAAAAAAAAAAAAAAAAAAAAATTTCCAACTCACCATCAAACCCTCACAATGCCTGAACTCCACTCAAACTACACCATCTCCGGCTCCCACTATGGTTGATGAAGTCCAATGATTTTATTCTACCGGGTCAACTTGGAAAATACTGATTTGACAAAGTCCAATGATTTTATTCTACAGGGTCAACTGGGAAAATACTGGTGAGAAGCTTCTTCTTCAGAATTTGATACTTCTCAAAGTATCACACATATTCAGGCAAAAAAGAAGGAAATTAATTCAAGGAACTAACAGAGGCATCTTGAACACACAAAAGAAGCCAAATCCAGAGGATGTAATGTTTGTATGATGAATGGAATGACAAATGCATCTTTGCTCATATCTTCATTTCTTATGAACAATTTCAGTTATTGGTATAAAAAAAAACTAACCTTAATGATTCATTAGCCAAAAAAAAAAAAAGAGTCAAAATAGGAGGATGAACAAGAAGCAATATTCACAAAACTGTCAAATGTTTGCTGTTCTCCAGTCTCCAGATATTACCAGTAAACCATTTTAAAAGTATATTTTGCCGAGAGGGAAAAAAATTAAGATAAAAAGGTAGAGTTCAAGAAGCTAGACTAAAAATCAGAAATTTTAAGCATAAGTGTTAAAAGGTGTATCTCACCCATGCAAGCAAATGCAGAAGTTCAATCTCATGACTAAACTAAGAACTTATGAGACTTGATGAATAAACACTCACTGAAAGAGGGTATCAAAGCTGATTAATGAATTCTCTGTCTACCTCAAAACAAGAAATGAAAATCAAACAGTGCATGACAGCCTAAGCAGCAAAACTAATCCAAAGGCATCAACTTATCATGAACTGAATCAGATGATAGGACAACAAACATCATCACATATCCTTTAGGTTACTTCAAGTTCCAGCTAGTTGATTGATGTCAATGGTGAACTTAGTTCTTGGACATGCTCAATTCCATGTACTTCTCAAACTATGTCGCTCGTCACTCTACAATCTTGCTATTACTCATCAGTCATGACTTAATTCATGTTTCATGGTCACTGCCAGCTCAGTGATAAAAGCTAATTCAAGCATTTAGCAATTTTCTATGAAACCTTCAAGCACCACATATAACATACTTAAAGAAAATTGCATAATTCTTGTAAAATTCCAAATTTGGGAACTTTCCAGCATGGAGTTTTATCGTTCAAGACAATAAGTCAACTTGCCATACAAAGATTCATAAAATGGAATCTAACAAATCACACAAATAGGAAACAAATCAACTTTAACACATAAATGCTACAAAGAATAAGCTGCTTCTCTACTTGAATTGGTGATAATACAACAACACAGGTTCAAAACAATGACATAACAACAATATCAAGTTACTCAAAGAAGCAAGATGCAGGCACCTCTCTGCTCGGTGGCATTGGCACTAGCATTCAGGGCTCTTAGTCTCAGTAGTAGCTCATTATTTATCTTTTGTTTCAAGGACTCAGGCACTTCAACCACCCTTTCTTCTTGTAAAAATTCTTTCTTTAACTTTTCTACCTTAATCCAACCAAAAAAGAAGGAAAATCATTATCAAGCCATTGCACTAAAACAAATAATCCAATCCAGAATTTACCAAATCTCCAACAAAAATAACACAAAAACTAAAAACAAGGGCATAAAGTCCAATTTATGCAAAAAAAAAAAAAGGATCTTACCAATTTGATAAGCTCTGTAGGTTCTGATTCTTTTCGTATCCTAATTGATTCTTCCATTTTCCTAACCTGATCTGATGTATACTTAAATGCTGCAAAATGAACACGCTGCAAAATAATTAACTCCTAATTCCAAAAAAAAAACCAAAAAACCAACAAAATCCCCAAAAGGGTCTTCAAAAAAACCAAACTTGAAACATGGGTCTTCCTCAAACTACCCAAAGGATCCTCCCAAAACCAACAAAAAATCAAAAATCCACCCAAACAACACCCCCAAAAAAATAAAAAATTGTGAGCTCAAAAGAACATACCATTTATTGAATCGTTGTAAGGATAGATGTAAAGAGAATTATAGAGGGAATGAAGCACGAAAAGAGCAACAAAAATGTTGATTGAACAAACAACCAGTGTGCTTTTCTTGTAAGAACACAATTTCCCTCTTCCATTATTACTACCACTATTACTATAATAATTTGCCCACTCTGCCCTCGCCATCTCTTTCTTTTTTTTCTCTCTCTCAACTTCTTCTCCATCCCATCATCTCTCCGCTCCAACACCTCTCTCTCTCTTTAGTCCTAGGATAGTTAGCAAGATTATCTTAATTTTTTTGAAGACTGTGTTTAGAGATTTTTCTTCTTTTTTTTTTTCTGGGTTTCTGATGATTTTTAGAATAGATCGCGAAAATGGAGGTGTGGATTTTTGTGGGATGGTTTCTGATTAATCAAGGATAGTGAAGTGAAATGAAAACGATTAAGCAACTGCTCTATGGTTTCTTTTTTTTTGCCGTCTAATGCTGTGTTTTAAGTGTTCGAATTCATCCTAATTGATTGGAACATAGAGATTTTTAGTGATGTTGAAAATTTCTTTTTTAGGTAATTAGTTTTTTTCTTTTTAGAGAGATGTGGTTTACTACTAGTTTTTTTTGTTAATTAAAAAAAAGAAATTTTCTTTATGTAATTGTTCAAATTTTCAAGTCTACAAGATAGTGTTTATATAAAGCTCTATTTATTTGTTTAAAAAAAAAATTAAAAATCTTAATACATTTGTCAATCGCCTTCTTGAAATATATAAATTTTCTTTATATATATATATATAACTGCTACAGGCTACTAGCATAATTTGCATCCATTCTTCAAACACATTCAAAGGAATACCTAAATCTTTTCCGAAATGGATGCATCCATTATATAGCGTTAGAGAAAATTTTGGGTGAATCCACCATATAATGTTTTTATTGTGGTGTATTTGCGGATTAGAGATTGTATGACATGTCAACTAATTGAAAGAATTAAAAATTTATCATATTCAATTTTGTTTTGCAATGATTTAATAATGCTACCAACAGGTCCATATTCAATTGAAAAATACTTTACAAAATTATTTTTCAAATTTAATTTATATGTCAAAATTTTGTTAAATATTTAACCTCTAATTTTAGATCATTGGTGGGATTTTGTCTCTTCTTTTTCGAATTTAATGATATATCGATAATTTTTATTTATCACTTTATATAGATGTACTGTATTCAATTTTAGCCGATAATGTAAGTTGACCGATCAAGTCACGTGAAAATTTTAAAATTTAACTTTTGTTGTCCTCACTCCTTAATTGGTAAGCAATTTATAAGCTGTCAAATACTAAACTTTTATCTACCAACAAAAAATAATGATTTAACAATGCTGCAGTTAAAATAGTTTTCACTAATATGAGGTGAAGTTTTGTAATGTGCGGAGTTTATGAGATTCTTTCCTTGAGAGGTGAATAAACAATAAAGGTCCTTTTTGGTTCAAAAAATAATAATGGTCCTTTTTTATTATTATTATTGATGTATTAGGGTTGAGTTTAATATTTTTTTTTTGGTCGTATTAATGGTTTTAAAGTGAAGGTCGAGAATTCCTTGCCGACCTCAAGTTTCGTCATCATTAATTCATTAGCATGTTAATTAAAGCATTAATGATTTAACACTTTGCTTTAATGCAAAGAAATGTGATTTGGTACTTGAATAAAATGTGTAAATTACATAACCACCTCTTGACAGTTTAGTTTTCACCCAATTAATTGTTTGATAGCTAACCTACTATCCTAATAATGTTTGGTAATTTCTTAACCCTAAGCAGGCAACCAACTGTGGATATGCCTAACCCTAAATCGAGCAGCTAATCACATTTTTGTATCAAAAACTTGTATGCTTGTTTATTAAATGAAATTTGCACCGTTTTGATTTTTTTTTTTTTAGGAAAAAAAAAATGCTATCTAATGGGAGAGTATAAGTTTTTTTTTTTTTTTTTTTTTTTGACGAATCACGAATGAAGTAATTAAATTTGAGTGAAATTTTACAGTGCTGTTGATAGAATTATCATAATGACTTTAAGAAATTGTATAATATAAATTTTTAAAGTATATTGTGTTGTACTTTATAAGTTTTTATAATACAATAGAATGATTCATTTTGAGAGAATTAATTCATCATCTCATTGTTTATAGCTGCAGGGCAGGGAGAATAAATTAAATGGCCGTCGGATAAAATTAATTAGCCAATTGATTTGATAATTAAGATCAAAATTGATTAATTGGGTGTTACATGTTTAAATTGGTGTCATGCATCAAGTGCGATAATATCTATCAAGTGTTAAGCTGACTGCTAAACTATAAATAATATTTTCTTTCAGCATTTGTGGGTGATTTGTTTGAAGTGTAACGTTCAATGGTGTATAAGAATTTTGATGAGCCTTTGAAATGAATTAGATTGAAAACCTCAAATTCTGTGATTGATCACCAATAATCATATGAAATAATTTCATTCTTCGGTTTAAACAAAGTTCCTAACTTATTTGACGGTGTCATCGATCACTTATTTTTGTCATTAAAGATGACCTCTACAAAATAAGAACCATGACATCTAATAGTGGGAGTAAGTCTGCGATGTTTATTTCGCGTAATGCTATTTGAATTTCACAACTGTTAAAATGACTAAAAAGTAGAAATGTTTCATTACTTTTGAATCATTTAACGGTTTAGAATGTTCACTTTATATTACGGAATGAGTAACAAGAATTTTACTAACAATAATTTTTCCATAATACAAGTCATTTGTAATTTGGAGTTCTATTTAGGATTGTTAAGAATATTAAAAACACTTGTGTGATAATAATATTATTTCCAACTCACAATCATAATTAATGAAAAACCCTTTGTTCTTTCTAGGGTTATTAAACTCTCTTGACAAATGCATTCCACCCTCCCACAATTTGTATTTCGATCCAGAAATCGATTTGGCATGAACAACCTAAGATAGGAAAAGGCAACAGCACAAAGCACACGGTGTATTATGGTTGTCCAGCATTACTTTTGTTAATTAATAATAATTATATGACCTAACCAAACAAAAAGTCAAAAAGTATGGCATGCGAATGTGCAATGCAACTCTAACTTTTTAATCAAAACTTGTTTTCTAGCGTTACTCTTTTTGTGGCTATTGGTCGTAATAACTTTATTTTTTTTCCTTGTTAATTTATGAACTTTGTATAGAGATAGTGTATATCTTAATTTTCTACCAATCGCTTGATAAAGTATAAGAACATATTCGAAAATAATAACATAGTACTCTATAACTTTGTCTTTTGAATATTTTTTATGTTCGTAGAAATGTCGACTATCGAACATCCAGTGTCGACCAAATCGCATATAATAGCGATCACCTTAATAGCATTTACACTTTAATAGGGGAATGTGATGAGTTTATCATTCTTTAATTAAGGACTCGTGGCTTAAAGTGAAAAGTCTCTTAGGCTGAGTTTGGATGGAAGGAAAAGAAGTGAAAGGAATGAGAAGTTAATCCTTTTCTTTTGTTTGGGTGTTTTTAATGGATGGAAAAGAAGGGAAAAAAGAGAGAAATTGAGGGATAAAAATTATTAAAAAAAAACTTTCCTTACGTAAGTGAAAAGAAATGGAAAGAAAAATTATATTACCTTATAACTAATTATGAAATGTCATCTTTGTCTTCTAAATATAATACAAAAATATCAAAAGAATGGGTACTTTAGTAAAATATTAACATTAGTGAAATTTTTCTTCCAAAACTCTCAAACAACTTAAAGGAAACTTCCCTTCCCTTCTCTTCCATCATTATTAAAAACTTACCCTTGGATGGGAGGAAATGGAAGGAAGAGAAGAGAAAAGAAGGGAAAGTTAAAGTTTTTAAGTTGTTTGAAAGTTTTAATGGAAGGAAAATGAACGAAATGAGAAGGAAATGGAGGGATAAAATTTTTAAAAAAACTTTTCCTTCTATAAGTGGAAGGAAATGAAAGGAAAAGTTTAATAATACTCTACAATTAATTATAAAATGTCATATTTGTCTTCTAAATATAATACAAAAATATCAAAAGTAGGTGTACTTTAGTAAAATACTAACATTAATAAATTTTTTCTTCTAAAACTCCCAAACCATAGTTATTGAATCCGACCAGACCTGACGGTTCAACAGGTAAATATGGTAAATCGATCTTGAGACCGGGTTGGGTTCTTCTGATGACTGGATAAGGAAGGTATCCACCGAGTTTCGTGTAACCCGGCGGTTCAACCGGTAAAGTCGGGAACCAAGCCGGGTTTGGAGGTTTGTTTCTTTGAGGAAAAAATCAAATTGTAATTGTCAAATTTTGAACCAAAAACCTCTTAAATTAGTAATAAAAAGCCTTACCACCTAACCATATAAGTTTTTATTATTTTATGTATCTTTTTTATTTATATACTCTCAAAAATCTAATCTATGCATTAATTCAGTTTTAACTTTTCAAGTGAAAATGCTATGTAAATACTGAAAAGTTAAATTTATAATTAAATTTTTTTAATAAAATATGTTTCTGTCAATATTTTCACTATATATCTTTTATTTAATAATTTACATATATTATATATTAATAAAAAATATATTTAAGTGACCCACCAGTTGAACCAATAACCCACCGATTGAACCAGTAATCCGTTGATCCACCTTTCTCGCCGAGTTCCTCCCCGAGTTGGGTTTAATAACTATGTCCATACAACTTGAAAGAAACTTCCCTTCCCTTCTCTTCTTTCCTCATTAAAAACTTTCCCTTCTTTTCTCTTCCTCCTAAACTCCCAAACACAGATGATTAGGTTTGACCCTATTTTCCCCTTTTTTTTCCTAGTAAAAATAAAAAAGAAATTCCACAAAATACCTTCTTGTACACCAGCCACAATCCAAAATTTCTTCGGAACAAAAACCATATATTTTTGCTATAAATCCACATAAATAAAAAATATTTATGTAGAATTAGTTTTTGACTCCATCTGTAGATCTGTGGTCAGAATTTGATGTCATATATTTTATAAAATTTAATCCACACCAGAGTGTTTATAAGTGAGACCAAAAACAAAGTATATCTAAGTATTTGCCCACATAAATTACCATACTCTCTTGTATTTAAGCAGTTGGCCGATTAATAAGGGCCAGGCTAAATTCTGGGCTGAAATTGATCCAGGATTACAAGTCTAAGTCTTACACAGGCCCAATATCTTCTATAAACAACCCAAAACATATCCAATTCCCAGTCCAATTAAAAAACCCAATTATTGCTCCACTCTCCACAGTCCACACACAACTAAAAACCGCGGGAAAATTCACTCCGCCCCTTTAACCATTTCCCACCGCTTCCCTCCGCCGCTCTCCTCCTTGCAAGACCTGGACTACCTCCGCCGCCCCTCCTACATCGTCAGACTCATCAACCTGGAAAATGGAACCGAACGAAATCGAAGAGGACGAGTTTGGATTCTCCAGAAATTATTTCTTATCCAAAGAACTAGGCAATTCCGGTAAAAAATCCGGCCGGAAGCTCGCCGATATTGATATTGTAGAAGAACAGGTCTTCAATCGGAATTCATCTTCTTCTTCATTTTGGTTATTTATTTATTTTCTGCAACAAAAAAATATGAACTGTTTTTTTTGGGAAAAATAATAATAATACTAATATAATAATGCAGGAGCTGAGAGAAGCCATGGCTAATATGGAGCAAAAACATGAGAAAGAAAATGATGAATTAATAAAAAGTTACAAGAGTTTGTATCAGGAATGGGTTTGTGAATTAAGGTGCAGTGAGATTCATATATTTGTGTTTTTTTTTTTTTGTAATTAATTATCTTTTAAGTACTGATTTAGAATGTGATTATGGAAATGTTTTGTTCTTAATTTAGATTCATTATGTTGGATATTTAATAGGTGTGGATTTGGGCTATTAATGTATGGATTTGGATCAAAAAGGACATTACTTGAAGATTTTGCAACCACTGCATTGACTGAGCATTCCGTTGTTGTAATCAATGGTTATCTTCAATCTATCAATCTCAAGCAGGTATCCTAACTTCACTACCAATATTCCCTATATTTTTTTTATTTTTTTTTCTCAGTTAGTTATTTTGTTCAAGTTTCAGCTAGTTTTATGAGTTTTAACTCTGGCATTGCAGTTGAAATGTTAATCTTTAACGAGTCATAACTTGATTTTTTGACAATCTAAATGTTAGTTGTCTTGGATAATTTGATTTAGTGGCTGGGAATGAATAGGAACTGATTCGATGTGTCGAGTGGTGTTATAAGCATCTTTGAGATGCTTGTGAGTTGTGGAGATTGTGGTTTCTAATGCAGCTAAGATGTTGAATTGGTGGCAAGATCAGCAGCAGTTATAATGCTGTTGGTGCGGCAGCTATTTTTGTTGAAAAGGAGCTTTTTTGTGGTGAGAAAAAGTGTGGAAAAATGCAGAAATTTAGTATTTGCCCTACTCCTTGGCACGGCTGCCTTTGGAAGGATCTGAACCTGATTTTGCATGAGCCCTTGGATTTGATGTACGAGCTTGTAATCTGAATTTGGACAATTTTTATGGTTGTCTTTGCACAAAATCAAATTTTGTTGATCTTGCCCTTAACTTTTCATAGACTGAGTTCTTCATGTTGATTGAATGTGTGAGAGTTCATTTGAACTCTTTCAGGTTAAAATGACTGCATGTCCTTTAAGACCACAGAAATATGAAGATATTAAAGGTAGAGGACACAGAATTTTACATAAATATATATGCTGAATTATGGTAATGCTTGTTTATGGATACAAATAATGGTAAACATTGAGAATTTGCCTTCAGCTTGTACATATGCATTATGGATCCCATCTCCCACGAGTCATCAACTTCTGCTGTCGCGGTTCTGATTATCAACAGTCTTATACACATAAGATTCTGGAGTTTAAAGGATACTTGGTATTGAACTCTGTCCTGGTCAATCATAGCAGTGCTTCTACCGTGATTTTGAATATTATGTTTTATCCATGCGTTCTCACCATAAAATTCAGGATCCTTTTTTCTTTTTTTAAATAAATATCCTGCAGCAGAAAGGAGAATGAGGATTTTTTTTTTTTGGTGTGCGTGTGCTTGTAAGTCAAGTAGAATGGTGTTTGCTTGTGATAACAAACATCATAGTTGATATTGTAGGTTGTCATAACTTTAGCTGAACTCTTATGGGATCAAGTGAAAACCCAACAGAAGACTACATCTAGAAGTTTGGTTAAGGACCAACAACCTTTTAATACTCGATCAGTGGATGATTTCATAGCATTTTTGGATGGAAAAAACCAGGATGACAGTGAATCTTTTGTTTGTGTGCTTGTCCACAATATTGATGGGCCTGGGTTGCGTGATTCTGACACTCAACAATACCTTGCAAGAATTGCTGCTGTAATCTTGTTCCAATATCCGCATGGTTGCTTCCATCGACCATGTAAATGCACTTCTTTGTAAGTACTATCATATTTTTCTAATTTAAATTTGCAGTAGATTAAGCTAGCTGAAAGGAATTTAAAATTTTTAACTCTATTAGTATTAGGTATTTGGCAGATATCATCAATGCTTCACATATTTTTGTGTATATGTGCTGTTGAAAATGCTAAGAGTAGTAATTGTGGTCTGCTAGTGTGGGATAAGAAGATGGTTCACACACAGTTCAACTGGTATTGGCATCATGTGCCTACCTTTGCACCATACAAGGTTGAAGCAATGTTTTTGCCTCTCATTCTTGCTCAGGGTGGCAACTCCCAAAATGTCAAGACAGCTACAATTGTCTTGCAGAGTTTGACACCCAATGCTCAAAGCATTTTCAAAGCCCTAGCCGAACATCAGCTAGCCCATCCTGATGAAGAAGGTATGCAGCTAGCTACCTCTTCTCTTGACCACTCGATTTTGCAGCAAAAGTGTAGTCATTTATCCTGAACTTCTTTTCCAGGGATGCCCGTCAATAATTTATATACAATTTGCCGAGAGCGTTTCTTGGTGAGTAGCCAGATTACTCTGAATTCTCATTTGACAGAATTTAAAGATCATGAGTTAGTCAAGACCAGAAGGGATTCAGATGGCCAGGATTGTTTGTACATTCCCATCCCAAATGAAGCGCTTGAAAAAATTATAAAAGATATCAGTCAATAGAGGGGACTTCCTTTTCAGCTGGATCGGTTTTGCTGGTTGCACAACAAACTAAAGCATGTCTATCGTTTTCATGTGGCTACCCTCATGTAAAGGATCAAACAAGTACCCCATATGATCCTTGATTTTGAAGTTTTAATTCCATCTCTAAATATTGTTGCTGAATTGTGTTTCTATCTCTGTGTTGTTGAAAGTATGGTTTTGGTGAACAATTTAGAGATCATACTCATTAGCAATTTAGTACATCAACATATCAACAACTAAAAGAAAAAAAACACTCAACAATTATTTATTTGGTATTTGTAATGGATATATTCTATGTACCGTCGGTATATATCATATATTTTTGTTATACGTCTGTGTATATGTAAATTTATATTAGACACATATTAAAAAAATTTGGGAATAAAGAAACACAAAGTGATATAGCACTGTGGCACTATCACCACTAGAAAAATATTTAACAGTCAGAAGAATTTGTCTTCCCCCGGAGAACAATAGCCAAAGCCAATAGCATCAAACCAAGTTGGAAATTATCCTCCACAACCAGCCGCTTCTCAGAATCTACATGGCCTTTTCTGTTCTCCCTTTTGTCTTGCTCTCAAGGCTCTAAAAGGACCAAATTCAAAACTATTAGCTTATTTTCGTGTATTTATAAAAAATTATATTATTGACGTGTTATTAAATTTTTTTAAAAATTAATTTAAAAAATTGCTGTATATCTTAATGTGTACTCAAGGTCAATCATAAACAACACTATATTTCGAATTGGCAAATCAGATTTATTTAGATAGACTCGATTTTTGACCCCACTTGTAGACGTGTGGTGTGGATTAAACCTTAGAAAATCAATCTATTATATCAACTGATGTAAGTAACATTCTTTAAAATTTAATTTTGACCACATGTTTTTTAAAATTTAATTCTGACCACATGATCTACAGATAGGATAAAAAATCGAGCCACCTAAGTATTTTCCTTTCAAATATCCTCTTTATTCAATAAAAAATCAATTTTTGTATCAGTCAAATACAATTTTGTTAAGGATAACATTTTTATCGAGGCCAAATTTAGCTCCATAATAAGTACTTATCAAACTCAAAATTATACCAATCCAATCTAAATCACAATTTCAGAACTATTAACAAAAGACAAATATTTGGGTAGATTTGGTATTTATCTCTACTTGTAGATTTTGCTGTGAATTAAACTCTAAAAAATCTATGAATATAAGTAAAAAAAATTTAAAATTTAATTTTGACCACAAAATTTACAAGTGGGTTAAAGACGGGTCAAATATTTATTTCCTTAACAAAATCAAGCCAATCTATTTCCTGTGTTATCTATGTGGCACATATTCCCATTAATGGAGTCATGTCCTCAACATCACAATTATTGCACCAAATCCAAAACTACAGGGTATGGGCACTGAAATTGGACAGCCTTTCCCCACCATTCTTTTCTCTATAAAAGAGATGAATTAAAAAAGCTGCAATTTTTATCACCTCATCATAGTCCTCTATTAAACAAAAGCAAAGAAAAAAAAAAAAAAACTCCTCACCAGCTCCCACATTTTTCACGTCTCTTTCTCTGTTCATTTCCCTCAAAAATCAAATCCCTTTTACTCTTCTTCAACAAAAAGGGTCCTTTTTGTTGATTTCTATTCATCTGAAGCACAAAAGTTCTGTCCTTTGAATCTTTTTTTCATCTGGGATTTAGGGTTTTTGAGGAAAGAAAGGGGAAGAAAAAGGAGGGGAAAGAAAGATGTGGGGATTTGGAGGAAGGTACTATTGGGGAAGAAAGGAAAGAGTGGGACAAAGTGGAAGGAATTGTTGTTGTATTTGCATGGATGTCAAGTCAGGAAAAGCACTTGAAGAATTATGTTGATCTATACTCTTCTCTTGGCTGGAATTCCCTCATTTGCCATTCTCAGTTCCTCAATATGTAAGCTCTTTAATCTTTATCTTTTGCAATTTTACCTTTCAATTGAACTTCTGATTCTTTGTTCTTACTCCCTTTTTGTGTAACTTCATTTTCTCTGATCAGTCTTTATTCAGTTTGACTCTTTAGCAAAAAGTTAGGATTTTTATATTGTGGATTTCTTGTGATATTTACCTTGATCTTGTTTTTGGATTTCCTCTCTCTTTCTCTTCCATGAGCAGTGGCATTCTTCAGTTTATTGAGAAAGCCTGGATTTTATTTCTCATATCTGCTTCTTGGGAATTTCTCTCTAGAATGTGTCTGGTAAATGAAAATTTTTAGAGTGCAGATTAGTCTCTTTCAAGTGCAGAGCTAGCATATTGCTGGAGTGGCTGTATGTGTAAGAAAGGTGAGGCCATATATGGTCAAAGGGAGGGGCCCCCAGGGGAGTGGGGGGCTCATGAAAGGGTATAATTGCCGATTATCAAATGTAAAGGGTGTAATTGCTCATCAGTGAGGACCATCTCCTCCACACCAACAGCCCATGTGGAAATCATTGGTTTGGCGGCATTAACTTTTGTAGACATTTACTTTTGTTTCTACAAATCTATGGATAGTCGGGCGGATAAAGTAGTAACCTTCCTTCTCAATAGAATAAATTGGTTTACTTTCAGGTTCATCTTTGATTCTTCAACTGATAGCTTGGGTAGAATTTTTCTCTCCTTAAGACAGTTAGTAGCTATCACTGATTAAGACTAGATGTTGGAAGTGGTACTCTTTCTTTGGCCAATAGATGTTTAGCTAATTGTGGTCATTGATGTTTCTATCTTGTATTAGTAATATTTAAGGATGGAAATCCAATGGATACTTTACATGGTTAAACTATTTTTTGCCTCTTTAATGAGAAATTAGTTTTTTGCATTTGTACGTTTTGAGAACAATCTAAATCTTAGTTATGTTGCAGGTTCTTTCCTGATAAGGCTGCTTCATTAGCATTAGAAATTGTTAATGAGCTTGTTGAGGTAACTCCTATTAAATTTAGAAATTTTATTGAATTGTTCAAGTAGTTCTTTACTTGATGATCTTGTGAATACATTTTGTCAATTTTGTATTTTGGATTTACTGGATTTGTTTCTTTCTAAACCTTCACATCCAAATGAATAAAAGCTAACACATATCTAAAGCTAAAATGATCCTCAAGTTTTTCATTAATTGCATAGTTGTTATCCATGGTTGTCCTGATAGGGGCTTTGTTATCTTTATTGTTTCTGTGTAGGAGCTGAAAATAAGACCATGTCCAGTTGTCTTTGCATCTTTTTCTGGTGGACCAAAGGCGTGCATGTACAAGGTTCTTCAGGTAAACTGAGTTCTTGTGAGAAGAAGTCTAAACAGAATTAGCAAACCATATGCTGAATATTTTTGCCACCAAAAAAAAAAAAAAGGACAAAGAAAAGGTGCAACACATTATGTTTTTAGATAGGGTATTAATATGTTAGTTTCTTCAAGACTCAGGACAGGATATTCTTCTGTTTTGGATGAACTATTGAATTACCTATATCTCTTTCTTTTGGCTGCAGATAATTGGGCGCAAGTCTGAAGAACAAGTGAATATGGTATTTTTTGTTTCCCTTTTCATCCTTTATATGCACACAAATATGACTTGTGAATCGTTCAGTCACCTATCCAAATAACATGTTATCTAGAGCTTTCCAGCATGTAATGACTTAATTGCTATGAGGGTGTTGACTCTTCATGTTTTTGTTTGATGAGAGATGATTGTGAATTTCATTTTGTTCAAACTGTATCAATCATAAAACTTGATGTTAGGTATATTAATCTTGGTATACTTGTCGTGAAGGATCAGCACCGACTGGTTAGAGATTGTGTTTCTGGGTTCATTTTTGACTCTAGCCCTGTTTATATTTCACAAGTGACTTGGGTACAAGATTTGTTCTTCACCCAACTGTTCTCAAAATGTCTTGTCCTCCAACCCTGGCTTCTTGGGTCGCCAATGGAATTGCTTCCAGTCTCGACACGCTCTTCCTTAGCAGATTCGAATCACAACGTGCTGAGTATTGGCAGACACTGTACGCAACTATTGTGAGTATCCGTTAAGTTTTTGGTGCTAGGTTGCTTCTCTAATATTCTTTTTTCCTGGTCCTCAACTATTATTGTTCGGCAGAGCATGGGAGCTCCGTATCTCATTTTATGTTCGGAAGATGATGATCTTGCTCCTTATCCAATTATTTGCAATTTTGCTCAACGGCTACAAGAACTCAGGGGTGATGTTAAGCTGGTCAAATGGAAAAGCTCCCCTCATGTTGGTATGCACCTGGGCTAGTATGTTGTTATTTCAACTTACTAGAACATGGATATGCCTGCCCAAGATTTGTTGGAGTTTTGGTGTCATCTAGCTGGAATTTATATAGAAAAAAGTAGTTTATAACACTCGAGCATTGCATAAGACTTACTGATTTCTAGAATGCTAGAGGAGATGACTATTCTAACTTCCTCTGGGTGTCAATTTGCCCTCCTTTGGTGTCATGCTTTTGGACAAGTTAACTGAATGGAGGGAGTCCTTAGAGATGAGTGAAATATGAGAAATAAGGGTTTCTTATAAACTCATCTCTTATGCTCTAAGAACAAGCCATTATGATTTTTAAGTTCAAATATGTCGGCAAGTTCCCGAAGCATGCAGAAACAGTTAAAAATCGTAAGCACATGAAATGCAGTATGTTGAGACTACTTCCTCTTTCACCAAATGGAAAACGATCACATTTCCATCTGTTTCTTCTTTGGAGCTCAATTAAAAAGTGAATTTCTCTTTTTCAAATTAACGTTTTGTTTTCTTTGAAATTATCCTTTATCTTTTGATTTGACCTGTTGCATCTTTTCTGTGTGGTTCTCTTTGGGGTGATCCCAAGTGTTTGATAGGGGGGGAGGAGGATGGGATCTATTCATCATGGAGCAAGAGTAGGAGGACAATAAGTTTTAGCATTTTTTGATTGATAAAGAATAACTACTTCTTTGTTATTAACTTGTAACAAGAATTGGGGAACATGGAATTTTTGCATATTTGTGTATTTCCTATTCTTTACTCTGTAAGTTCCTGGATCTTGCAATCATATACCACTGATATGAACCTCTCTGCTATATTTTCACCTAGGTCATTATCGGTATTATCCATCAGAATACAAGACTGCTGTGACTGAGCTACTTGTCAAAGCAGCTGTTAGTTATTCCAAACAAATTCGGCAGCTTGAAGGAGAGAAAATGGGCTTAGAGGGAACACATGATGAGATCTCTGAGCCATTTGGCAATTTGAGAAAGGCAGCAGCTAGTTCACAACAGAGCTTCCAGAGAATTGCCCTCGAGTTGAATGACCACTTTTTCATGCCCAGCTCTGTAGAGTATCACGAGGGTAGACATGTTGGATATCTCTGTGCAGGATGAACGTAAAGAACGTTATATCCCTCTGTCAAGCCCACCAAGCATGAATGCTCACGGGGTTCTTGGACAGGTTCTCTTTGACGTATGTGTTCCAAAAAATGTTGAAAACTGGGATGTAAGATTACCTACCTCCTCAACCAGATTATCTTTTGCATCTGCACGAAGACATTCACCTTTCAACCCCATGAAATGCATTCGTCGTTCAAGATTATAGGATCTAATCGGTATATCTGCCAGAGCTGTACATTGACAGGCTATAATTTACACCCTAGTTGTGAAACATAGATGGTTCTTGAACTTTTTGTTTTTTTTTTAGGGTTCAGATTCTAGTTGGGGTATCCGAGTAATTGCAGACTCTTTTCCAACAGAAAATGTACAGCTAAGGATGCGTTTGATAAAATTGAAATATAAATTTTGAATATTAAAATTTAAGTGTTGAAGTTTTAATTTGTTGAAATCATAAAGTTATATCTGTTTGATAATAAGTTGAATTGGCATGAATACTGAATTAAAATATTTTATTTCATATATATTATATATTTTAATGATAATATTATATTTTTATAATAGATTATTTTAATTATTATATTTTTAATACAAATAAATAATTTATTAATATAGAGTATGTGTGTATGAGAGGGGATATGTGTGTATGTGTGTATGTGTGAGAGAGATATTATGTACAAGTGTGTATTTATATGTGAGAGAGAATGAATATAATAAGTGTAAGTGTGAGTTTTTGTATGTGAAAAGAAATATAGTGTGTACAAGTGTGTGTTTATGTATTAGAAAAAAAGAAGATAATGTATGCAAATGTGTGATTTTGTGTGAGGAGACGGAATATAATTTGTGTAACTATGTGTTATGTGTGAGAGAGAAGATAGTGTACAAGTGTGTATTTATGTGTGAAAGATAATGAATATAGTATTTGTTTATGTGTGAGAGAGAAAGAATATAGTATGTTCAAGTGTATGTGAAAGAGAGAGAGAGAGAGATTTTTTCGCATGCAAGTGTGCGTCTATACTCTATATGTGAGAGAGAAGGAATATAATGTGTGCAAATTATAATTGTGTGTATATGTGTGAGACAGAGAAGGAATATAGTATGTGCAAATGTGTGTTTATGTGTGAGAGATAAGGAATATAGTGTGTTCAATTGTGTGTTTATGTGTGATAGAGAAGGAATATAATGTGTTCAAATGTGTGTTTACGAATATAGTATGTGCAAATGTGTGTTTATGTGTGAGAGAGAAGGAATATAGTGTGTTCAATTGTATGTTTACGTGTGAAAGAGAAGGAATATAGTGTGTTCAAGTGTGTGTTTACGTGTGAGAGAAGAAATATAACGTGTGCAAATGTGTATTTGTGTGTGAAAGAAAATGAATATAATGTGTTTAAAAGAGTGTGTGAATGTGAAATAAAGAAAATTTGGACGAATTTTGCTATACTAGTAAAGAATTCAACAAATTAAGTGATAGACTTTTCACTTAAAATTTTGTATATAAAGGTTAAGTGGCACTTAATGCATTCAGAACTAAGAGAATTTCATTATCAAACACACTTAATACAAAAAGTACTTAGGAGGTGTTTGATTTATGAGTATGAGAGGAGGAATGTGAATCAAAGTTAATGATACCCATAGATGTTGTTTGGTTGAGCACTATGGGAATCATTCTATGAGAATGAAAACGTTAAAAAATGTCTACTTTCATTCCCCACTTGTAATATGGGTTTCAAAATAAATAATTCAATAACATAATGAAACTCATTCTTATGTTAAACCAAACAAGTAAGGGGGAATGATAGAAACCCATACCAATAGTGGGATTTATGATTCCCATTCCGATTCCGATTCCCGAATGTAAACCAAACACCTCCTTAATAAATTAAGTTTAAGCACTTAATGGGTTATCAAACACCCTCTAAGTCACTACTATGACTTGGAATTATAGAGGATGAAACAGTGTACTACAAGGAAAAAGGAGTGAGTTTGCTTTCTTAATTCCTTGATTAACCCAATTTAGGTTGTCTGAAACTTTTGATTCCGCAAGAATGCTACTTAATTCTCTCCTTGCGGTTGCATGCCAAAAATTTATCAGGGCTGAAAGGGCATGAGTATTTTGCTAACATTTCAAAGCCAAAAGGAAAATTATCCGCAGTACATTCTGTGCAATTCTTGCTGGTCGGAACATTAGTTGGACAGAGACATCATGAGATGTTTAGTTAAACTCTTTGACCCATCTCATACATCAAACTGCAATGCAACAACTAATCATGTAAATCTTCAAGTGGAGACACTCTAACACACTTTGATAAGCAAATATACTACTTTAACCTTTTTCTCAAAATGAAATTTGAAGTTTCATGTGTCACGCCCCCAAAACGAGACAATGACACGCCGCACCTTGGGATCACCCCAAGCATGTAAGGCACAGTACAAGAGCAATATACAACCCATAATAATTGTCATTAGACTTCAAGATCAACCAATACAAGACCACAAAAGTATATTCAACAAGACCATATTCATAACAATCCACGAAAATTAAATCACAATCATATACAAACATCAAACCACAATCCAACCACAGTCAAAAGTTCAATCACAAGGTAAAATTAACAAGTCCATAGGCACACAGGCCTGAACACAAGAATAAATCTCACACTAAAATAGTAATCAAGAAAACTCTAGCGCCAATAACTTGGGTATGTACTGTAATCCCCTCCCTGATCAGCACTCGACTCAAGACCTGCTAACGTCTCCTGTTGGTCCTGACTGCAAATAAAGGGAAAAAATAATAACGGAGTAAGCACATCGTGCTTAATAAATAACATTTAAACCCAATTATAGATAACATGTACACAATCAGTACAGGAAACAATATACGAGACATTTCCAACAATTAAAACCCAAATGTCAATCAAGGAGCTCATGGTTCACAAAAGTCTTCCCAGCACTGGATCCAGGTCTACCTATTATCCGCCCGAGTAGACAAGGCATAACGGAGTTTCTATCACTTGTCTTTACTATTTTATCCCGATAGACTGGGTATAACATTTACGAAGCAGAGTAGTCAGTGTATCATTTCATTCACTCACTCATAGCCAAATCCACTAAAGTGACCCATTGAACTCTTCACAGTAATCATTCATTAACACATAGTACAATAATGAACAATTGATACATTACATAACAAACATATAATTTATAAACGTACTTACCTTATAAATATTAATCGAAATAAATATACTTACCTTAATATCAATTATTGTATGATTACAATACCAATCATATACAGGGTGTCGATAAAAAAAGCGTAAATGTTACTTACTTCGAAAATCGATGTCGTAGACGTATCCTAATTTCGACGGTCTAAAATTCTAATTCCAAATCACCTAAACCAGGAGAG
The DNA here is from genome assembly GCA_025175665.1 of Cinchona pubescens. NCBI lineage: Eukaryota > Viridiplantae > Streptophyta > Magnoliopsida > Gentianales > Rubiaceae > Cinchona > Cinchona pubescens. The sequence goes on from JANKKI010000227.1 coordinate 270,833, forward strand.
TGTTATACCATTAGGATAAAAATTGAGATAGGGATTCACTTTTGGGTATCACTCAAATCTCAAATTAGTCATTAATTGAACACAATTAAGTAAGGATTAACTTAAATTTGTGAAAATAAAATAAAAATTTATAGAATTAGGGTTTATAATTTCAAATATCTCACTAGGTTAAGAATTGTCAAAACCCTAATTCAAATCTCACAAAAATAATAGTTAAAAAGTCATTTTAAACCATAAATCTAGTCCCAAGCTCATAAACATATTTGGTAATCAAATAAATTCATAAACAACAAAATTAAACAAATTAATTTCTTAAGGAATTTGGATTTTAACATAAAAATCATACAGATCTGGAAGTAAAACTTACTTTTGAAGTTGGATTAAAGGTCTACGAAGATTCCTGAATCACCAATTTGATTTGTGAGTAAATTTTCAAACCAAATATTGGATTTCAATAATTGGTTGATTGAGTTTTTAAAAGTAAAGTTAGCTCTGAAGGTTACTTCGAGACGCAGAAGGAAAATGAATCAGGAAACATAGAGACGGCATTTTAATAGATTTTTAATATTTGCACTTTAGTCCTTGAAGTTTTGTAAAATTATACTTTGACCCAAAAATTTTAAAAAATATTTAACAAAAGGGTAAAACGATTATTTAATATTTAAAAGGGATATTATTGAGTATTTAAAAGTATAAAATCAAATACGAAAATGTGTGAAATGATCAGAAAAGTCGGGTATTACATCATGTGTCATGTTAACACATTGGGAGTTGAATGTAAATGAATATAAACAAGTCGAATATTCTAGTATATAATCATGTTTGATTATTTTAAAGTGTGAAATTTTATTTAAACTAGAAAAGTGCTCGTGCTCTGCACGTATTGTTTAAATTTTTCAAAAAACATATATTTAATTGGAGTAAAAATATTTTAAGTTTCGTAGCTAAATAAGCCCCGCGCATATATATGCTTCATTTTGCACTAAAATATTGAGTGTCGATAATTGCCTTATTTTTCTAAAAGATGAATATATTTAATGTCAACTAAATGTCTTTGGTCTTTCATACTAAACACTGTTTTATATTTAAGTGAATTTCGATCTTGTCTTTACCTTTTGTACTCATACTGTTTCCATGTGGAAACCATGTCTCTTTATCTTTAATGTCATAACATGAAATTTTACAAAAAGAAAATCTCTTTTAGTGTCCAATTATTGTATTCGGTCTATTTTAAGATTTTGAAGTGGTGTTAACAATAAAAACCGATAGTAATTTTATATTATGAAGCCAAGACTATACTCTTATTAATAGTGTAATGCCCAAATTAAAATATTTTAAATGATTCATATGACACAAATTTGAAAACATGCACTAAAAGTTACCAAGTCAATGCTTGCTAAGCCAAGAGATGTAAGATGTCATATTGAACATAACCTTCAAATACGGTAGGAGAAATGAAGAAGAAATATGTTATAGTGGTATAACAATGAATTTGTGTTTAGACAGTTATAATTTTTTGAAATATTATTTTTTTTATATAAAAAAAAAGATAATTGAAAAAGATGTATAAAATAATTACAAAATATTATTTAGAGAGTAACGAAAAAAAAAATCCAAATAGAACCCGTTTTTAGTTTTTCTTTAAAACTATATCGAATTGAGCAAAGTAATTAAAATCCAACATATTATACCTAAGTATCCATCAAATGTCATATTTTCTTTTATAATAATCAACTTTTTACTTTATTTTTGTCAATTTTATCTTTACCTTTGCCTTGATTTTAACTTTCTCAATTCTCTCTAATACCATAGCATATCATACACAGATACATAAATTTTGTTATATTATTAATTAGCATTTTAGATATTCAATCTCTTTGTGAATTTTGAGTTTTTTCTCCTCTTAAAATAAAGACTTCATAGAGAGGACTGCATATGATTTAGCATCATAACCATTCTATTAGTCTATGTTGTTTTTTTTTTTTTTCGAGGAAGCAATGAAAATTTTACTTATGTAGGGAACTTTAATGTTTTCCAATATGGTATATAAATAAATGTACAATTAGTGTTTTTTTCTGAATTTTGAATTTATTTTTATCCGATGTTCACCTATGAGACACGTTGACAAACATGTTGTATCTTTTATTTATTTCTCGTAATCTTTGACGTCATTATTTCTTACATTCAATAAAATAAACAAAATTTTCCTCCTTAATGATTTATGATTTAATTTGATTTATGAAATTATAAGTTTTATTCCTTAGAATATGATGTTTCAAGATATATTTAATTCAACAATATGTTAAATGACTATACCTTTTTTATTTGAAAAATAAAAGCTATAGAAATAACATTGACCCTAATCTTTCTGGTGATTAGAGCAAAGTTACAAACCTCACTCATTTAACTCACTAATAGAACAAAATATATTTTTACCTAAACTCATAGAAAAGTCTTACAGTGCATTTTGAGTAGTACAAAATATTCATTGAGTTTGACGGTACATCACTAAAGTAACGTATTCCACAGACTTGATTTTCTGGATTAAGCATAAGCGTAAAATGTCTAGTAACTATTCTAGCTTGTAATGGTAAAGATTAAGAAAACTTGCATAAAATATATTATAGTTGTCTGGGCAATCATCTCCATTATTTTCAACATGTCCAAAGTACATAGTATCTAAATTACCTAAAGTTCAATCAGACTTTATTCTCCATCGGTAATTATGCTCGTTGTAAGTATATACAATGTGTCTCATTCCGAGAGAATTCTATATAGTTGACTAAGTAGTTTAAATGTAAGTAATCTAACAATCTGTTTTGTTTTGAATCAAAACATCAACAACAATTCAATATTGAAAGATTTTTAACAGTCACTATTATCACCCCAATGCATAGAGTGAGAGTATATTAATTGTTCTTAGGTTTCTATTGATGGCATAAAAAAAATATATAAAGCATACATACGAATTAGTACTCGTATTAATGATAATTTAGTGACCATAAACATGAGAAATGAGCAGCCATATCGCATCAGCAGGCACATGAGCTTCAAGTATCATCCTCGTGCCTTGGTTATCTTTACCCGTTGCCCGATTGGTACTAAACATCTGCCCACTCCTCCGGCATGTAAACCACGTGTTTAATCATTTTGACCAAACACCACACATTTTCCTCCAAACTGCCCCCATGAAAATTCACCCACTCAAGCACCAAAATAGATTCTTGATGATGATGTATAAAGCAATCAAATGCTAGTTGTCGATGCTGAAATTTGCTCAGCGTTAATTAATTTCAACGTAATTCAATTCAGTGTTTGGATAAGGATTTTGCGCGTAATGTTCATATCTGGAATACATAAAAAATAGAGGTGGAGTTTTGTTTTTCAAAGTAGGTTTTGACGTTTAAATTAATTATTTTAGATAAAAGAAAATTTTATGGAGAATGTACAGCCGATAAAAAATGAGAATGAATGTATTGAATTAGATTTGTTATTTTAATTTTTATACTTGTAATTAATGAGTCTCGATTCACAAATTTGTAAAATTATTTTTTTGACTCATTTAAATTTACTTTGACTACAATGACAAAAATATAAAAATGTCCCAAGCGAATATAGGTCCGGAATCATGTATATATTTTTTAATTAGTACATAATTTTGACATCATTACTATTATTATCAATAGATGTGTTATATGTTTTTACAGTGTAACATTTTGAACTACCTGATATATTATCACTATATAAATTTTGAAGTCAAACAAAATAATTACGTTCAAAAACACTATAATTTTCCTATAACACTAGTCTAAACCAAAGATTATATATAATATATCTATTCATGGGTAAATTAGGTAGATCAAACAGGTAAATTATCATAAGTTTATATATGATATATCTATTTATGGGCAAATTAGGTAGATAAAAATAAGAAGAAACACAAAAAGGAAAAATACAACCCACACTTTTAATATAGCATAGATATAGATATACATATAGATATAGTTATAGATTTGGTTTGTTTGTCTTTCGAGACGAATTCGAACAAATTTTTATTGAGTCGAACTTGAGTCAAATTCAAGTAGTTTGGATTTTTACATGAAAATTTTAAGTTATCAAGTTCAAATTCGAGCCAAATACAAAAATTAACAAACGTTAAATTTTATTCAAATTTAATTTGATTATTTACTATCCACATCTTACCTGTCTAAACTTGAACGAACTCATATTGAGACGAATTTAATTTGAATAATAATTTCATTTACAATCCTATTGGACTACATATAAGTTTAGTAACCAATATGCAAATTTCCAAATACATTGCTTTTTTTTCTTCCCTTGCCATAGAATGACAATGGAAATAGAGCAGTTACACATAGTGATCGGCAAACACACGGGAAATGTAAAGAAAATATTTTAATAGATTCGATTTTAAATTTCAACGACAAACATTAAAAATAGAATTAAATTTTATAAAATTTTATATACATCCGCTAATATAATTTATTATATAAAATTTAATTTACACGACATGATGTACAAAAAATAGTTAATACCAGACCTATATAAGTATTTCCAATAACACTAAAACACCTCTCTCTCTCTTTTCCTCCTAAATTTTTTATTACAAAAGAAAAATGGCATTGGCGTCTGCGTAAAACGATGTCGTTTATATATTCTTCAAAAAGTTGATTTTTCAGTAAGGCAGTTGTTGACTATACTAAAAAATCACAGAGAATTTGGATCAGAGTCGGCCCCATTTGCATTTACCATTTGTTGACTTTTCAGACTCTGTTTTCTCCCAATGAAGAAGAAAGTATTGGTGACCGGTGCTTCCGGTTACTTAGGCGGACGACTCTGCCACGCTCTACTTAACCAAGGCTACCACGTCAAAGCTTTCGTCCGCCGTACCAGCGACATCTAGATGCCTACCAAGAGACAGCGGAGACACCGCCGGAGCATTAGAACTCGCCTACGGAGACGTCACTGACTACCGGTCAGAATGAATATGCTTGTTCTGATTGCCACGTCATCTTCCACGCTGCCGCCCTCGTCGAACCCTGGCTTCCCGACCCTTCTAAATTCATCTCCGTAAGCTTCGTCCTTAAAACTCCCAAAAAAAAAAACCCAGAAAAATTAATTAAAGATTTTCTCGTAATTTATGTTATTTTCCCTAAAAAAAAATAAAATGAAATATAGGTGAATGTTGGAGGGTTAAAGAATGTTTTGCAAGCATATAAAGAGACTGGAGGGACTATAGAAAAGATTGTCTATACGTCGTCGTTTTTCGCTTTGGGATCAACTGATGGTTATATTGCTGATGAAACTCAAGTATGATAAAAGTTTTCCCTTTTTTTTTTTTAATATTGTTTCTGTTGATAAATATAATTTTTGTAATTCTTGGGGGGTGAATTTTGCAATAATAGATTCATTCAGGGATGTACTTTTGTACGGAATATGAGAAATCGAAGGCTATATCAGATAAGATTGCTTTGGAAGCCGCATCAGAGGGAGTTCCAATAGTGCCAGTTTATCCTGGAGTTATATATGGTGCTGGAAAAGTTACTGCTGGAAATGTGGTTGCTCGTATGGTAAAGTTTTCTACTACTAGTCCTTGTTTTAGATTTGTATTTGTAGTAGGGGTAAATGAGCTGAGTTGATCTTGACCTCAGCTGTGCTTAATCGATCTGCTTGCGAGCTCGTTACCTCTACCCTTAATTCGTACTATATAGTGTTTAATAGTGTTTAATCATCCTCAAAAATTAAGTTAAATTGAACAATGATGATTCTAATAGCTTATTTTACTTTCGTGTGGATGTAAAGTCATAGCCTTTAGTTGGTTGAAGTTCGAAATGGGAATCAAGAATCATATCCCATTTTTTCATAAACCAAAAAGTTAGTCGTGGTTAAATTCTTTTATGCTAAGTGGGTTGGAGAGTTCGATAGAATTGAATGTTAATTGTTGTTGTATGAATCTTGGCAGATTATAGAACGGTTTAACTGGCGATTACCTGGTTATATAGGCGAGGGGAATGATAGATTCTCTTTCAGTCATGTTGATGATGTTGTGGAAGGACATATATCAGCAATGATTAAGGGCCGACCGGGTGAAAGATATCTTCTTACTGGGGAAAATGCATCGTTCAAGCATCTTTTCGAAGTAGCTGCAACAATTACTCACACAACCAAGCCTCAATTTGGTATCCCTCTTTTTGCAATTGAAGCTTATGATGGCTGGCTTTTGGTTCTTTTCTCTAGACTAACGGGAAAGCTTCCCCTAATCAGTCCTCCGGTATGTAACCTGTTCCTCTCAAATATTCATAACATAAATTGTTTTACTTGGGCCACATGCTTCTTAGTATTTTGGAAGCATTTGTAAATTGTGGCAGGTTGATATGCTTTGTGTTGTGCTGTTTATCCATCTAATTCTACCATATTATCTTGAAGCAAAACGTATATTTTGTAGTTTCCAACATGCACAATGTTTTCGAGCTAATGGTCTGAATTGCCATAGGGATTAGGTAAAGTCACTAATGAATTGTTATGGGCTCCTTGTTTTTTATCAGCCCTCGAATGCACCACAGTTGCTGCATATTACTATTACCATCCTGAAATTTTTGCCATAGTTACAGCTTTGTTTGTTTATATAATCCATCATATCTTGGGTCAGAAGACTCAGAATATTTTGTTGGAGTTGCATTCTTTTTATGCCTTTTGTTTTGGTACTTACTCCTTCGACCGGCAGTCCTACAATGAGGAGTGCAGCACTCTCTCCCATCAGGTGATTCCTTTTGCTCTGAATATGGCATCTGATGATCTATTTATGCTCCATCTTGAACAGACCGTGCACGTGCTAAGACATCAGTGGGCTTACTCATGTGAGAAGGCCAAGGTAGAGCTGAATTATAGCCCCCGAGGCCTGGAAGAAGGTCTAACAGAAGTGCTTTCCTGGTTGAAGAGACTGAAGTTAATAAAGTATTGAAGGACAAGGTTGCAATGTTATATATGGGTTCTTACTATTGCTGATATGCCTAGACACTTTACATAAATGACTAAATGAGTCCAAAATGTTTCAAGCTTTCATTATCCTAATTGAAGAACCTTTAGAACATGTCTGTTAACAACTTGACAGTGATTTTACATTTCTTTCACTCTCTAATTTTCTGTTTGGAAGATTGCGAACAACAGTTGCACCCAAGGCCTTGTTTTGCGTAGGAAATTTACTTTTGATTTCCAACTTGTGGCCTTAGAAGGTTGGGGTTGAGGGTGTACAGTAAAAATGCAACTTGGATAATCCCACTCAGTTTGCCATTCAATTAATGATTTGCTAATTAATTTGTGCAATCCAGATTAAAAAGAGAGAAGGTAAAATTATAGTGAAAATGCTAAAGTTAATAGAAAAAGGTTTTCCAAAAACCATTTGGTTGCCTATTTTTCAATAAATTAGTTTTGGGAAAGTTCGAAAGCAAATCACAATTTCATTTCACATCTAAACAGTTATGCATATGTCACGGGCTCACTCTTTTTAGTGCTCCCAACCCGTGCGGTACTTAGATTTTCACCCTAAGTCAGCCTTTCTCACACTGTCAACAATAGAAGAGACTAATTGAGAGAATGAAAAGCTATGTATATTCAATTGCTCAACTTCGAGGTGTGTTACAAATGAGGGTTTGGCCCTTTTTATACTTGTAAGAAAATTCTAGAACCTACAAATTAGATACAAATGAGCCTGTCTCTTATACACATCTAGATGTGTATAAGAGACAGGTACGATGGAAAGGTTTCCAGCAGTAACTTTTCCAGCACCATATATAACTCCTGTCTCTTATACACATTCTAGGAGAGTATGAGAGGTTACTTAAGAAAATTCTAGAGAATTCTTGAATGTTCCTTTATCTTCTGGGCCAATCATTTGGGCTTACTTTTATTTTGGGCCAAACCTCTTCGTCAAAATGGGCGGATCGTGTCATTCTCCCCCACCTATTCTGGCAACGTCCTCGTTGGCTTTGACAATATTGAATGCGTCAATCTGCTTCTTGAACTGCCAAAGGGCCTCGGTCGGCTCCCAACTATCCTTACTTTTGGGCAAACCTTTCCATCGTACCTTGTATTCGATCCTGAGCTTGCAATACCGTTTGCGTACCTCTCGTACCTTTAGTATGCAATCCACCTCATGATCATACGAGGTCTTTGCTCCCATAGGTGCCCGTTGTGACAGTCCGCGGTTGGGGTCTTCCTCGTCCCCATGGTATGGCTTCAACAAGCTCACATGGAACACTCGGATGAAATTTTAGTTTCGAAGGGAGTTCCACCTTGTACGCCACCTTCCCTACTCGTCTTAGTACTTTGAACGGGCCCTCATACCTTCTAAGTAGTCCCTTATGCACATTTTGATATCTAAGTATGGAGTGCATCTTGACTAACACAAGGTCGCCTTCCTCAAATTCAAGGAATCGTCTCTTCTCATCAGCCCATTTTTTCATCTTCTTAGCAGCTTTTTGTAGGGATGCCCTTGATGAATCTGCCTCCTCTTGCCATGTCTTGGCCAATTCGTATTAGTGCAGGGGTTACCACCTTTTTGTCCCGCCACGATGGTGCTAGGAGTGAGTGGTTGTTGTCCCATCACTATTTCAAAAGGACTTTTCCCTGTAGACTCGTTCACCTGCAAGTTAAACGAGAATTGGGCAACATCAAGCAGTTTTGCCCAATTTTGTTGGGTTGAACTCACATAATACCTCAAGTATAGCTCCAATAGCGCATTCGCTCGTTCTGTTTGCCCATCCGTCATCAAGATGTGTATAAGAGACAGACTAACCACCATGATGGTTTGGCATCCCTCAGATTTTGGGAGGCCAACTATAAAGTCCATTGAGACGCTTTCCCATGGTCTCTCTGGAACGGGCAAAGGCTCAACAATCCTGCTGTTTTAGACTGCACGATCTTGTCTTGTTGGCATACTAAGCAAGTTCGAACATAAGTCTCCACGTCGTCTCTCATTCGAGGCCAATAGTATCCGTTCTGCATCAGCGCCAAGGTACGGTGCATCCCTGGGTGGCCCGCCCACTTTGAGTCGTGGCACTCTTTCATTAATTCCCGCCTTAAGTTCCCATAGTGTGGCACGTAGAGGCGTCGCCCTTTCGTGTAGATCAACTCTTCCTCAACCCAAAACCTTCGAGTCTTCCCCTCCTTGACATATTCGAAAAGGCTCCTAGCAGCTGCACGGTTGGAGCTGGAAAGAAGGAATGTGGATAATCTATCCAACGCAAGGTCGGTGGCGCAAGCATCGTCTTTCGGCTCAAGGCGTCGGCGAGAGTTGACCTCCAGGCTTGTACTCCAGTACATAATCGAACTCTGCCAAAAAGTCCTGCCACCTCGCTTGTTTGGGAGAGAGTTTCTTTTGGGACTAGAAGTAGCTTGTGGCAACGTTGTCCGTCCGCACCGTAAAATGGGACCCCAATAGATAGTGCCTCCATGTTCTTAGCTCAATAGACGACTGCTGTCATTTCTTTTGGGTTGAGGTATATCTCCTTTCTGCCTCGCTAAGCTTTCTTGACTCGTAGGCCACTGAATGTCCTTCTTGCATTAATACCCCGCCAATGGCAAAGTCTGATGCGTCTGTANGGGCTATCGGTTCAGTTCGTCTATCCAAGGAATGATCGCAGTTCTGTCACCTTGGTAGGGGGTTTCCACTCCACAATAGCTTGGATTTTTGACACATCCATCCGAATCTGACCTTCCCCCACAATGTGTCCAAGGAACGGCACCCCTTGCTCTGCGAACGCGTATTTCTCCTTTTTGACGAAGAGTTGGTTCTCCTTAAGCACCCGAAACACCTTTCTCAAGTGTTGGATGTGTTCTTCCAAAGTACGACTATAGATCACAATATCATCAAGGTATACTACCACAAATTTATCGAGAAACTCTCGAAGTACCTTGTTCATCAACGTGCAAAAGGTCGCTGGGGCATTGGTCAAGCTGAAAGGCATGATGAGGAACCCATAGGCACCGTATCGCGTCACACATGCTGTTTTGTGTTCGTCGCCTTGTGCAATGCGTACCTGCCAGTACCCCGACCTTAGGTCCAACTTGGAAAACCATCGTGTGCCTCCAAGCTGGTCGAACAAGTCGGCAATCAATGGTATGGGGTATTTGTTCTTCACCGTCAGTTTCCAAGTTCAAGGCCCTGTAGTAAGAGACATCCTCAGGAACCCGTCGTAAAATCTTCTTGATTGAACTGCTCACGAACTCGAGGGTCCGATATACCCCGCATCCAACAAATCCTTCAAGCTGTTTTCTCGGCTCTGCGAGCTCTGGAGGGCCATGCGATAGGGGACCATCGCGGTGGCTTGGTCTTTGGGAGTCAAGATCCGATCTCGTGATCTACTTCTCTGTTAGGAGGCAATTCCTTCGGCAGCTCTGCAGGCATCACACTCTTGAACTCCTCCAGTACTGCCGCAACCACCCTCAGGCACCTCCCTTGTGTATATCTCCCTCATCTACCTTCAAGGTACCAAGGATGTGTCCATGGGTTGGCAAGCTCGTGGTTTCAACCCGCTGCATATTTGAATGGCAGATAGGGTCTTGTGATCCCTTCCAGACTCCCTCTTTAGAGGTACCACGCATTGGTATTGAGAATCCAGAATGCATATATAGTCGGCGAAGGGAAACAGTATGGCACTAATACGATCAAGAAAGTCAAGTCTTATCACAACATCATAATCATCAAGGGGGATTACCTCAAGTGAAGTCTTGCCCTTCCATTGCCCCATGGCTACATCCACGTTGCTTGCCAACCCATGGACAGGGACCTCCTTGGTATTGACGGTCTTCAAGGTGCCCATGCCTTTCCCCACTTGAAGGTTGAGTTTCTACATGGGCTAGATGTGTATAAGAGACAGATTCCTTGAGTTTGAGGCTTCTTCACTTTGATGGTATTTAGGATCCGCAGCGAACCCAATTGCTTTTCCTCTGCTTTCTCTTCTTCCATGGCCATGACTACTAATTTTGCTTTTGCAGGACATTCTCGCGCCATGTGTGGACCGTCGCAGAAAAAGGATGTCAATGGTCGCTTGCCCTTGTCCTTTGTTATGAACGACTTTCCCTCGTTCTTGGAAGGGGACTTCTCCCTTGCTCCCCCACCAAATTTTTTGTACCTCTCCAACCAATCTCCTTACCCTTTGGTTTAGAGAAATTAGGCTTTTCCTTTGGTGGGGTTGGCTTTTCCCGTGGCTTGAACTAAGAGAAAGACTCAGCCACCGACCTTGCGTTGGATAGATTATCCACATTCCTTCTTTCCAGCTCCAACCGTGAAAGAGGAGTCCATCCATAAACTGGTCTCTTATCCTCCGAGCAGGATGCCTATTTGCAGCATGGCCATGAAAGTAAAACTCTTTCACGTACTGTCTGACTTCACACTTCATCTCCAGTCGGTCCCAGTTTTGCACGAGACGATCCCTCTCTGCATATTGAGAAGGTAGAAGTAGCTGCGAAACTCGTCCACAAATTGATCCCAAGAGTAATGGCAGTGCCAGAGCCTGTCACTTGCGCCGCCACCATGATAAAGCATAATCCGTCAAGTATGATGAGGCAAGATTTACCTTTTGCTCATCGATCCGAATTCCTGTATTTCAGAAATACTGCTCCATGGACCACAGGAAGTTGTCCACTACCTTGGCCTCCCTATGTCCATTGAACTCCTTGGGCTTTGGAGCGTCTGATCGGGGTGTAGGCTGTAGCATCACCGTCCCGCCGGCAACCGCTCCTCTCAAGGCAATCAGTTTTGTCTTGAGTGCCTCAAACTCCTCTCGCATAGTAGCAACTTGGTCTTGCTCCATACGTATGGCCGCAATCTCGTCTTTGATGGACACCAATTCTGCCTCCAGACTTTCAAACCTCTAGGCCAAACCATCTACCGCAGCATTCAAGGACCCTGCTCAACAATAGAAGAGAGAGAATTGAGAGAATGAAAAGCTATGTATATTCAATTGCTCAACTTCTGAGGTGTGTTACAAATGAGGGGTTTGGCCCCTTTTTATACTTGTAAGAGAAAATTCTAGAACCTACCAAATTAGATACAAATCTACAAGATTTTAGAGAGTTCTATACGTTGGAAGAATATTCCTTCTAGAGAATATTCCAAATCTACATGATTCTAGAGAATTCTATAAAGAATATTCCTTCTAGAATATTCTGGAGAGTCCAAGGTTACTTAAGAAAATTCTAGAGAATTCTTGAATGTTCCTTTATCTTCTGGGCCAATCATTTGGGCTTACTTTTATTTTGGGCCAAACCTCTTCGTCAAAATGGGCGGATCGTGTCACATAAATGTTTCCTTCTAAAACATCCAAATAGAGCCTTAGATAAACTTTGAGAGGCAATTTATTATGCAAGAAAAATGAGTAGGGTGACAAGCTAAACATTACTAAATGGGCGTGCATCAGCTAATTGTCCAAATGACAGGGATCCACTTCCAATTCTCATTTTGTTGTTTGTCGGTGATAATTTAGACGAAATTAGCATAAGAGTGGAGAGACTCTTTGAAATTATATCACCAAAATGGTATGAGTTTTGCAAATGATTTATAGAGCTATAAATTCACTTATCAAAATTAGTTTAGGATATGAAAAAATTATATTTAATTATTAATTTTTATTTTAAATATTTATTCGAATTTTGATATTTTTTGATGGATCCAATTTTACATCAATAACTTTGTGTATTTATCATAGGGCTGTAATTATGCATCCATAACTTTGTGTATTTATTATAGGCGGTAAACAAATCGAGTTCGTGAGCAGTTCAATCAAAAATTTGACTTGAACTTGAGTATAGCTTGCTCAAGTCGAATTTCACTCGAATTCGAAACTCTTGATGAGTTAATCATGAGCATATGTATATTATGATCTAATGCTGGTTGAATTTTTCGAGCGTTATATAATTTTTTTAAAATTATTTTATTATGTGTAAAATTACATCTTTTATTTACAAGAAAAATCAAATTATTCGAGTTCAAACTCATTTTATTTATTTTCAAACGAACTAGAATCAAACTCGAATTTTGTTCAATTTTTCAAACTCAAACTTAAATTTTAAAACTCATCTGAGCTCAAATATCATAAAAAATAGTTCCAATTTCAATTCAAGTAAATCATTATTCGTACTTGAAATGTCTTATTTACACATCTAATTTATCATTGTATCCCTTGCTTTTCTTTTATAGTGGTGGAGTAGGAGAGTTAAAAGAATGGACCGTTACAAGGAAAATTTCTAAGATTATGCCACTTTTCAAATGTATTCTATTTGTGTGCCTATTTCAAAGTGGGATTCTGAAGGAGTGGAACTCGCATTCGGAGAATGCGAGTTCCAGAAAATTTTTTTAAAAAAAATAAAAATAAAAATAAAATAAAATAAAATTTGACCGACCTCGCATTCCTCGAATGCGAGGTCAACAACACACTTATCTTCTGCGAGGCCTAGCCTCGCAGAAGATAAGCCCCCAAATTCCACCGCCTTCCTCCTCAAATTCCACCGCCCTCCTCCTCCTCCTCCTCGTGGTCCTCCTCCTTCTCCTCCTCCTTCGTCCTCCTCCTCTTCCTTCGTCCTCCTCCTCCTCCTTCTTCGTCCTTCTCCTCTTCCTCTTTCGTCCTCCTCCTCCTCCCCACCACTATCTATTTTTCCTTCCCTCTACAATAATCACCATCTCCATTCCACCACCACCACCACCACAACCAACACAACCACCGCCACCACTACAACCAACACAACCACCACCACCGCAACCCACCACCAAAATATTTCAGGTAAATTTAATTTTTTTATGAAGTCCAATAATTTTAATTAATATACTTTTTTAATTTTGTTTAAATAATTAATTTTGTTAATGTAAATCTTTTATAAATTTATTTTGTGTAGGTAGTTTATATTTTTTATGTTTTTGTATTTTAGTTTAATAATATGCTGCTTTGATTATATCCCATATTTTTTTTAATATTTAGAGAAAATGATCTTTGTCTCGAGATATATGTTGTAGGTTTGATTTCTGTTGATTGCGGTGAAATTTATGGTTATGTTGTTTGTTATACTGAAATTGTGGGATGTTATTGCATTTTTTGTAGTACTTGTCGGGCATATATTACTTGTAACCCTGATACTATGGGTTATTACATTGGTCGTAGCCCTTGTCGGGCATGTATTAGTTATAAGTGTTGCAGATTTGTTGTGTTGTTTGTAACCCTTATTGGGTATGACCGGCGTTAGAGGAAATCTTAAAGATACAGAGGAACTCTGTCAAATTTAAAAAAATATATATATATTCCGTATCAAAAAATGGGGTCTAAACATGTTCCATCCTTACAGGAAAATGGCATTTGATAGACCCCGTCACATTTTCCTTTATTGGGGAGGAGAAATAACCTATGAAGGCGGTACTATGTCCTACCGGCCAATGATGAGCAAGAAATTATTCCGAATAAATCAACGGATTAGTTTTGTTGAGTTAGTTGACAAGATATACGAATTTATGGAGGTTGATTGGGAGCAGATGAAATTGAATATTGTGTACAGGCACATAGTTAGTCGTGGTGTTTACTCTGACATTACATTGACAGATGATGATGGTATGAAAGGTATTTTTGATTTGTTTGATGCCGATCCAAGTATTTTTGTGCTGAATTGTATATCGAGACGGAGGAAATTCCGCACGTACAGGTAGGCAACAATGTAGGGGTGTATGGTATGGGGCCAATGATGTCTCTCATGCATTCGACCATGGACGACCAGCCGTTGCAGTCCAATGCGCAGACTGTTTTTGAACATCCTTGGTCGTTTGAGTTTTACAACCCAACTATTCGTTTTCAATGTCAAACTCAATGCAATCTGATCAATCTATTGGCGCACAGTATTATAGAGACACTAGAGCAGGTGAAGGCCCAAGTACCATGCAATATCAACATATGGAGAAAGGTCTCGTAGATGAGGGTTTGTCAGCGGATAGTGGTAATAGTGACTCGTCGTGGCATGCATTAGACGAGGATTACGAGTCTGGTTCAGACTCGGAAGACATATCGGATGATGATTCTGACGAGAATTTTGGGACAAATAACGATGACTGTCATACACAAGAGGATGTTCCTGCTTATCAACCTAGGGGGATGGCTTTTTTCAAATGATTAATGCGTATAAGAGACTCTATTAGCTTTGCACACAGATTGTGATTGGAGTATTCGGGTACGTGGAAATGAATCTCTTACTGTGTGGAAGGTCACGAAATGGGTAAAAGATCACATATGTCTTGGTGAAATATCCGGTAACAACAACAGAAATCTTACATCCACAGTCATTGCTAACCAAATTATGCACTTAATTGAAAATGATCTTGGGCACAAGGTCAAACAAATTCAGGCATATGTGAAGAACAGTTTGAAGGTTGACATCACTTACAAGAAAGCTTGGTATGCTCGCAGGAAAGCGATGTTTAATGTGCTTGCATATGGAAGTTGGGCATCTAATTTTCAACAATTACCCCAATACGTTGCACAACTACTACGCTCCAATCCCCAAACTGTGGTGCAATGACTACATCATCCCAACAGTAGCGAGGATGTGAAAATTTTCAAATACATATTTTGGGCATTTCGGCCATCGATTAATGCATTCCATATGTGTAGACCTGTCCTATGTGTTGATGGCATGCATCTACGAGAGGAGTATCAGGGTAAATTACTTATTGCTGTCGCTGTTGGATGCTAACAACAAATTTACCTGTTAACTTATGCAATTGTCGATGAGGAAACAATCCAAAGTTGGGGTTGGTTCATGGAGCAGTTGAGACACCGTGTTGTACGTGACTTGGAGACTGTTTGCATAATATCTGACCGCCATTGGGGCATTGTGCATGTTATGAGTGAGTCCCCTTTATGGCAGGAACCATTTGCGTATCATAGCATATTCTGTCTGCGTCACGTTCGGTCTCTTTGATGACTGTATAGATGTGTATAAGAGACAGAGTGTGCAATCCCTGGTACATATTGGGCTTGACCGGTGATGTGCCTTGCTCACGATGGAAATCGAAGGTGGGGAATACATGGTACAAATTCTTCTGAGAGCTACAATAACGTGTTGCACGGAGTTAGACTCCTTCCGATAAAGGCTATAATTGATAGTACATTCCATCGGTGCGTAAAAGTATTTGTTGATAATATTACACGGGGTGCACACTGTCGCACGTCAATTACACCAAAGAATTAGAAAAGGTTGTTGTTAGCAGACAAAAAAGGTGCAGGACACACAGTCATGGTTTTTGATCAGTTTACTGGTGTGTACCGAATTAAAACACCTCGTCGTGTCACTGATCGTGGTGAAAATGTACAAACTGTCAATTATGTACAACAGACATGTACTTGTGGTAAATGGCACCGCCGGAATGCGCATGTTTCCATGTTCGCATGCTTCCGCAGTTTCGATGCACGAAAGATGATGCTAACTAACCCCTGATTGCTTGACCATTACACTACTCGCACATATCGAGCGCAGTACAATGTTAGTAGGTTTGTTCCACAATCTAATCCAGATGAGTGTATCCTATTCAGATGACAGTTACGTGGTGACAACAATAAACTGTTGAACAAAGCATGGTCGGCTACAATGCGAGACGCATACGAAATGAGATGGATATTAGAGATCCCCGAGAACCTAGGAGATGTACGAATTGTCATGAACGGGGACATAATCGCAGGAGTTACCCTTCACGACAATAATGATTTGTCTTTGTATTGTGTTGTCTACATACTCATTGTATTAGATGAATGTAGTTTGTTTTTAATATATTCGTTCATCAAAAAATGTTGTATTATCAAAAAATATTTGTCTGATCATTGATTACTATTAAAACATATCGTACAATCATTAATTCTTTTCATGATTATTTGTCNCTTATACACATCTAGATGCTGTGATAACCAGTCAGTTGACGGAATGCTACCCGAGACACATTCTTTTCATCTGCCCATTGGATGGCCACTATCACGTTACAGGATGTAGATGTCCTATGGGGTTTACACATTGAAGGCCCGCTCGTGACGGGTAGAGACACTACTCATTCCGTAGATGGTTGGAGCCAATTATGCATGGAGTTATTGGGTTTCATGCCTGCCAGATCAGACATTGACGGTGGTCGTTTGAAAGTTGGATGTTTGTCCGCCGCAGCTTAGATCGTCTGTTTCTCGATGATGCGACTGATGACATGTGTCGGCAGATGGCACGCACATACTTACTTGTACTTATTGGAGGTATTTTATTTCTGGATAATTCAGGCAATAAAGTGCCACTACTGTATCTTCAGTTGCTTAGGGATTTGGAGACTGTGGGCCGTTATAGTTGGGGATCAGTTGTTTTAGGCACACTGTATCGCAGTTTCTGTAATGCCACTTCACCAACAGCTAGAACTATTTGCGGTCCAATACTATTAGTACAGGTATATTCTAGTAGTTTATATGCATATAATTTTTTTTGAGTACTTCATCTTCATTTATTTGTATACAGTTATGGGCTTGGGAGCGCATGCCGACACTGCGTCCTATCCGGTTAGAGCCCACAGGGAGCATCACGGAGCATATGGATCTCGGTACATATGTTTTGTTGAACTGTTTAATTAAATATGTTAACATTGGATTTGATATTTATTAATTTTTATTACAGGTGGGATGTTGGATTTGATCCGGTTAGTTTGACCTGCGCAATGCTCCTCGGCATGTTTTATCTATTTTTCGAGATCAGTTACATACTTTGCGACCCAATGAGGTACATCAGTTGATTTCATTTCTTGTGCACATTGTCGTCCTCGAATTTCATTTATTTACTAACTTTTTTTAGACTTCTTTGGTTTTAGTTTATATGGCAGCCATTTGATGATGAGCATTGCATATGCGACAGCTAAAGTGGTCGTGACATATGGCTTACAGTTACTTATTTGATATGTTTGAAGATCGTGGAATGTTATCTCTCTCATCGGGTTATGCGACAGTTCTAATGCACCAACCCATACCAGATCAGAGATTGATACGTTCCTGTCTCAAGCTGCATTAGATTTGACAAACCGCCAGTCGGGCGAACATTTATTATTTTATGTCTAAGACCGGCATTCTATGATACCCCCGGCGCAGGACCGATACAGTTGTGTAGTATCAGATGTATTGATACCTAACAGAATGCATCTGTGTCTTTTATGCACATGGTACCAACAAAGAGGATGTGATATACGATCCAATCCTAGTCAACGCCTACTTTTGCGAAGGCTACCTCGCGATTATGCACGTGCAGATTATCCTTGTAAGTAATTATTCTTTTTTTCTTATTGTTTTTCTTTTTCAAATTACTTCAGTAAAACTAATTTGAACTTTCACGGTAGATGAATTCCATGGCTAGATTGTACTACATGTCGTTAGACAACATGATTGAGGACGATACTCTGGATAGTAGCACACGGGCACAGATCAGCCATTTTGCTTCTCAATCACTACATGCAGTAGGCGAATCTACTCGTCTTGATCTTCGACCTCCGCCAGTTCCTGTTTACGTTAGACATCCACACCAGGCACATGATCCACATAGAGTAGAGCGGGCTCCGCGGTGAGGCGGGCAACACGGCGGTGGTCGTCAACGTCGTCGAGTTCTATCCCCGCGACCCCATGTAGATGCTGGATCCCTCATGTTAACATACCATTTGAGGCGATGCATTCTGTCTCTTGTCAGCAATCTCCTCTTCGGTGGGACCATCATCTTTCGGACGATCGTCCACTGCGCCTGATCCAGAACATACTGGTCCAACCGTTTCAGATGAATAACATGAACACGAACAAAGCATACCTTCGCAGGCGAAAATTGCTCACCATACTCAACAGCAAGACACTCCTTTATTTTATGACCGTCGATCGAAAACATAACATCTCAAACTTATACACATCTAGGTGTGTATAAGAGATTTGGAGATCATGGATATTGACATTTGTTATTACTTATCGCAATATTGTGTGATTGATGTATGTTATTCGTATATCATTGTTCGCCCTAGTCGGGTGGTTTTTTATTGTTATTAGGTTTGTATTTATGTTTTTTAGCCCTTATCGGGCTTTTATGGATGTTTATTGCCCTTGTTGGGTTTGGTTGTTGGCAGGGAGAATGTTCGTAAAATAGGGGAGGTTCTGATCAAAATTTTATCAAAAATACGATAAATTAATAAATTAACGGGTTTACACATTTCATTCGCGTGCTATTTCGTAAGTTAATGTTATAGTTTATGATTTAAAAATAATGGTTTACTATTCCCAAATATCGTACAATTTCGATAATGTTATAGTTTATAATTTACGATTTACTATTTAAATAATTTTATCTTACAGTCAAATCCTTCATTTTTCTATTTTTGTAATAGTGCACAATTTCCATTCGCAATATACATAGTCAAATTTGCTAAATCATTCATTTTTTCTATTTTTGTAATAGTGCACGATTTATACATAGTCAAATTTCCTAAATTCTAAAATATATATATATATACATAGTCAAATTTGCTATAACCAAAAAAAAAAAAAAATACAAAAATTCATTACAACGTATTTTTTAAATGCGAAGTTAAAAAAAAAAAAAAAAATGCTAGATGACATCGCATTCAAGAAATGCGAGGTCAGTCAAATTTACCTCTCATTAAGAACAATTTATTTTTTTTATTTTTTTTATTTTCTGGAATGCAAGTTCCACTCCTTCGAAATTCCACTTTGAAATAGACACACAAATAAAAAAAATTTTAAAAAAAGACATATTCTTAGAAATTTCTCACCGTTACAATCCCATTTTGAACAAAAGACTGTACTATAGTATACTAGGTGGGAATGCGAAAGGAGTAGTAGAGTGGTTGCTTTCCTGCTTTTTCGGGCTCCTCCTTCCTGTGTCTGCTCTCATCAGTCACTGAAACCTCCATCTCTCTCCGTCTCTCTGTTTCTTTCCCACTTATTCACTCTCTCAACAAGCTTCAGAATCACATCTTCTCCGACGAAATGGTGGTGTCGAAGGTGAAATATGAGGAAATACGGCAGCAGAGGATCGAAGAAAACAAGAAGAAACTGGAACAACTCCATCTTCCTCTTCTCTCTCAAGCTCTTCAAAAATCTCCCAAAACAACTTCTCCGGTTTTAGTTATACTACTACATGCATTCTTCTCAAGCCTCCTCCTTTATCATATACTAAGAGTATTCTAGTACTTACTTCTCAGAAGCATACTGGTCTTTTCTCTCTCTTTAGATGTGTATATTTTTCTTGTTTTGTCCAAAAATCCAAAGATGAAGAAGTTGAAACCTCGTACAATCCGAACAGAGCTAGTCCCTGTAAGAAGATAAACAAGCATGCTTCTCAATACGAAGAAGTAAGTGGATATTAATATATCCCAACATATTTTTGTTTTCTTCTTGTATTTTATTTGCCCTGACTGAATCAACTCTTTGTACATAAATCTCATTTCTTTCAAACAGGTTGGCTTTAATGAGCGTGTTCACTTGCCCAGAAGGTTAAAAAAAATGCATCTTTTGTATGCGGAGATTTGTTGTGATTTTCAATCTTTATTGGGCTAATAATAGATGGTTTTAATCAGCATTTTGTTTATGTTTTAATACAGAATAGTTTATCCGAAAAGGTATTTGTCGAATAGGGTCTATGCGTCTGATGAAGCAAGGGCATGGGCTATTGAGAAAGCAGAGAAACTTGAATGAATCCTGGAAGGTGGTAATCCCACCTTTGTAAAACCAATGCTCCAATCCCATGTAACCGGTGGCTTTTGGCTGGTAAGGAATCTTACAAAAGTACTTGAGTATTATTTGCATTTAGTACTTGTATGCTTGTTTTGTTTTATAGAATAAAAAGTAGGATTTGTAGTATGCAGCTGATGAGTTGGTTTTCCTTTTAATATTCTTTATGAACCGTAGAGAATATTCGTATTGAAGAAGGTAGCAGAACAATGAAAAATTTACCATTAAGTTAGAAAAGTAATTGATCAAACTATTTTTCAAGTTTTTGACACCCATTCCATTATTGAATAGATTTGAATGAGAAAAAATAATCGGATATACGGATAATCATACCCTCCCAGCTTTTTTTTGTAAGTTTTTGTGGCATCTACTTCCTAAATCAACATCCATTAAGTGAGTTAAATCTATGAATTTCCCTTGTGATTTATGGCTTATTAGGATATCCTGCATCTGAATTGGATGGAATGTTCACAATGTAGGGCTTTCCATCTCATTTTTGCAAGAGGCACCTCCCGTTAGACAAGATGATACTGTTGTATTGGTAGATGAACAAGGAGATGAGTGGCCAACAATATATTTGGCCCGTAAGACAGGACTTAGTGGTGGATGGAAAAAGTTCTCAGTTGATCATGACTTGGTAGATTGAGATGCATTGGTGTTCCAGTTAATTCAGCCTACAGTATTTAAGGTCTAAATACCAAACTAAGTTATTGTTTATTGTTGTCTTCTCATGACACTTTTCAATTGTACTTGGTGTATACTGTATCGACTTATACCTTGTGCATTTCTTAATTGCTGGCTGAACATTTCTAGGCACTAGTAAGTAGTAACAACTTATATGTTATATGTTTTTTTTTTCAGGTCCACATTATAAGGGAAAAAGGTTTTGCTGAAGAAAAAAATAAGACGTAGAGTTTTGCATTATCAGTCTCCTAGATTCGAGTGTATGGAGATATTGAAATGGTGGAGGTAAGTGTATTCTCATCTGTAAGTGAATTTTGGTAGTTTTACTGCAAAAAATTGTTTCTTTTGCGGAGCCATGACCTTGATCAAATCTGTTAATTTGGTCATCCTATCTCATTGTATGGCATTCTACTATAATTTTGGAGATGAAGTAGAATACTAGAAACCCCATTAGGACACTTTCTATAACTGAATTTCATAAAATGGATATGCTTCATGCCATTATTTAGGATCCATATAACTGGTGTTTGAATTTTGACCTTTTACTTCTTTGATCAATGTGTTATCTGCATATTTGACTGCTTTCCTTGCTACTTGAAGGTCCTTGCAACATATGCGCCTCTTGACCTCTTGGCAAATCGAAGAAGCTAAGCTTAATGCATGATTGTTTGCATAGTTTCACGGGATTGTGTGAACTCTGAAGAATAGGTGGTGATGCTAGTCACTAACTAGATTAAGGTTCATTTAGTTTTCAATTAAGGGAAAGCGGAGCATAATAATGTCAAAGAACACAAGACAAGCCAACATCAAAGAGCATCATAATGCAAGCTTGTTTTTTTAAAGTATCGTTCTTTCATTTCTTATACTAGGTGCTATATACTTTCCCTTCAGAGGTTCCTTGGTTTATTTTGTATGTTTACTTAATTTTGCTACTCTGTAACCATAAGCATTGTAGCATACATGTATCTTTTTTTCCATACTGCATCAAAAGATATATTTGCCGACATATAAGGTGCCTGAAGAGCATAAGTGCCCCCTGTAAGCGATAATATAGTTGTACATATTGTTTTTCAGAACACTAGACATTATCTGGTGCATCATAATTCAGACATTATACAGTTGTCTATCTACTAATTCCAGAGGTGGAGAGTGTTCATTCTAGTTCAAATGTCTCACTAGTATCATATATTTCATGTAATAAGATTGTGAATTACATTGAATGCAGCATATGCTATCATAGTATCATAGTATCATAGAATATGGGGCATACATAAACTACATGGATTTAAAGGCAACCTCCATCCATCCATCCCCTTTGACATATCATAGAATATGGGACATACATAACTTACAGATATGGATTTAAAGTACCCTTCTTCGTTGTTTGTCTGTGAAATCTTATTATATCATAAAGGTAACAGTTCATGAACACTTCACAACTCCCTATCAATTTTTGTATGTTTTGCCCATTACAGATCATGAATGTGTTGCTGTGCTAGAAAATGCCCTGTCCGAATTCTGTGAGAGGCTTCCTTATTGTGAAATAGTTGCAGAAAATGTTATGTGGACAGTTTTGTAGAGAAAGAAAACTGATAGCAATCAATCTGATTTCGGTGCTATCTTTTCGCAATGATAATATATAGTAGTCCCTAATTTAAGATGAATGATTGAACCTCAGGTCCTTGTCTCTGTAGCAACTGATTTTGTGCATGATTATGGGGACTAAAAGGTATCCTTTATGCTGAATTCTTAGCAAGAACTGTTTCTTTATATTTTTAGTATATGTGTTTTTCTTGTGCTAAAACAAATCCAACAAATATGTGCTGATTATTATTCTTTGTATAACTGGCAGATTTTTCAAGTAGCAAATCTCAATTAGCATTATTTTTTCCCCCCATCAATTTACCATAAAAAATAATTAACTAACAAATATGAAGAAATTTTGTGGAGTGGTTTTAAAACTAATTGAGGTAGGGTAAACTAGGAAACACATAAAATAATATCCCTTCATACTTTATATATAGTATAGATATAGATAGATTTAGATAATCCATCAACCACTCTACATTGTTGTGTTTGGATTGATTGATTTGGGAAAAAATTTGAAATTCACCCATTTGTTAGAGGCGAAAATGAATCAATTTCAAATCCGTTCAAATTAAAAAGTTAATTTAAAATCCTTCATTTCATATTTTTTAATTTGAGTAAATTTAAAATTCATTTATTTCAACTTTAGAAATCCCTTTAAAAAATGAGTGGATTTCAAATCGTTCTTCAAATCAATCGATCCAAATCCAACCTAAAAAAGAATTTGAAGGAATATGTTATGGGGTTGAAAATCCAGATTTAAAGGGCACCAATGAGTTATATTCCAAGTTTGCAGACCAAAATACATGTTCCTATGAGATATATTCTAAGTTCGTAGCCAAAAATACATGTTCCTACTACAAATATTGAGTTGCTGCTGATAACATGTATTGGCTGAAATATTGACCATTGCTTTCTTGAGCATTCTGCGGGAGGGGATTTTAGACAGGCTGTGTTGATTGTTACATATGCTGTAGCTAGCTGGAACCAAGACTTGCTTCAAAGAAAATAAAATCAAGTAACATGCTTTGACAAAATCCTAACTTTGCGTAATTTTGTGGGAAATCTTCAAAGAAAATAAAATCAAGTAACATGCTATGACAAAATCCTAACTTTGTGTTATTTTGTGGAAAATCTAAGAAGAAATCTACACTATATTTCGGGTGCAGCATATATTTTAAAAGTTTATATTGTATAAATCTTTAAAGTCTATAAATTAGTTTCGTTAATAATATAATTTTATTGTGAAAGAATATAAGTTCAGAATTTTTTATGATTTTAAAGATGGAATGGAATGTAGCACATAACAAATTAGAATATTTAAACCAAAAAACAAGTTAGAATACATCTGGCTGGGAGTCTGACTCAATAGCCGAGTCTTTGTTTACTGGCATACCGAGTCCAAAAAATAGACAATTGATGTGTTTCACGCGGAGTTTTGTCTATTGTCTAAAAGGGAAAAGTTGGCCCATACGCGCTCTCACAGAGTCACAGCCTGTGGAAGCGCCACCACTTTTTTTTTTTTTGGGCTTAATTACAGTTTGCTCCCTATAAATAGGGGATAGTAGCAAATTACCTATTATATTTATTTTATCTATAAATTATCCTCTAAAGTTAAATGAAGTTAAAATTTTCATCTAAAGAGAGTAGTAAAATGTTACAACTTCCCTCAATCTTTTAATTACCTTAACCAACAAAAAATTAGAATGGGTTGCACTTGATATTTGATTTTATTTTATAAGCAATTTGTCATTCAAAAGTAACGATATTTTCTATCCAATAGAAACCGTTATTGAAATTTTTTTTTACTCTTCAACATTAATTGTATAAATTAGTTTACTATTTTATGTTATCGTTTTCGCATTCATTTTTAGCATGCGATCATATGCTTGTTCTGACAATATTATTTTTATATCTATAATAAAATATTTTATTTATTTAATCACATTATTTTAGTTTTGTTAGTTTTACTTAATTTTCTCTATTATCAATAATTAATTCATCACTTTGTATTTAAAAAATCACATTATTTGAGTAAATATACTATTTTAAGATATAATCAATATATATTTGAAATAAATTTAAGTTAATCAACTAACTCATTCTCTCATACTACCTATAAAAAAAGGGAAAAAACTTTGAATAATAAATTCAGTTTATTATCATTTTCAAATTTAAGAGAATAATTTTAGTGAAGAAATTCACAAAGTGTAACTAAAAATATTGAGGGTAACTACGACATTTTATTACTCTCTTTAGATGAAAATTTTAACTTCATTAAATTTTCAGAGGCAGAGCACAAGATTTGTAGCAAACATAAGGACAATGTGTAATTGTCTTCTATTTACAGGAGGCAAATTGTAATTAAATTTATTTTTATTTTTTTTGAGGAAACCACCACAGCCTTATTACTCCATTATTTATTGATTCTCGAATTGAATAATAAATGGTCTTATAGCATCCATACAAGAAATTTTTAGGTAGACTAAATCCATGATAGGTGTTATAAATCCCTTAGTCTATAATCACACCTATCATCTGAAACTATTAACATAAACTTCCTCATAGTGATGTGAATGATTATAGATCAAAAAGTTTATAATATTTACCATAAACCCGATTCACCTAAAAATTTCCCACATCAATATAGTATGCTAATTGATTCAATTTATTCTATTGGCCAAACAAATATTTGTATGAAATTTAGGCATCACAAAAATGTTAAACTTTTATAGTACTTCCTTCTTTTTAAATTTATTTGTCGTTTAGTTAATTTATCTTACACCAAAATATGTGTTACTTTAGATAAAATTAAAGAATTATTAAATAATATTTTTGTAACTTTTATCCTTAATTTTATATTAGTGGAGGAAAAATTATATACTTGGAATATTAATATAAAATTATACTTAGAACTATTTTTTTTATAAAATTAATATAATTTAATAACTTTCTTAATAGTTGTGTATTAAGCTAAAATGATAATTAAAATAAAACGGATAGAGTATAATATCAATCAATGATATTTCTAAAAATGTATATAGGTATTAATGACGAAGAGACTGGTTAAAGTGAAAGTGAACATTAAACTCAATTTTATAGACAAATACACAATATAGATAATATGAGGGACTAAATCATTTAACTAGAAAAAAAAAAACATTTAACTGAAAATCTTTTGCAGTTTATGACTTCAAAAATTTTTACAGTCCCGTTGAAAATCATCTCGTTATGCTTTGAATGTTTAAATAGTATAATATTATATATTTTAAAAGTTTATATTATATAAATCCTTAAAGTCAACAGGATAATTTTTATCTCAATAAAAATGTAATATTTCCTTATGACTTTTATCCACAAAACGTAACCCCAAAAATTTGAATTTTTTTTTGTTACTCACTCTACGTTGTAGAACGAATATTTTTGATCGTTACTAATGAAAAAATAATAAAATTTCTCTCATTATCAATTATTTAAATAACTGTCATACTGAGATTGTAATACAAAATGAGTAATCGAGACTTGACTTACTCCCACAATTGCTTCTGCGAGTGTTATTGGCATTAACTATAGTACTAACACGTAATGTAAGCCGGGGATTTCGGGGCTAATGGCAAGGTCAAAGATTTAAGGTTGTAAGAAAGTGGAAAAACGGTGCTCCAGCCAAGCATTGATGGGCCCGCAGGTCCCTCCAACGTTCATAAAAAGGTTAACAAGGAAAGCAACAAGAAAATATATCAAACCAATTTATGTACCAGCCATCAATTTTACTACCAAGTAAATCTTGACTCATAACATCCAAGTCATGAGATTAGGTTGAAATATTTTGATCATTGGATAACTTCTCTTTAGTGTAGATTGTACAAATGTGTCAGATTTTTCAATGTCAATTCATTTAGATCAATTATAAACGAACACGTAAAATATGAAAATATTATTGAATTAATACAGATTAGTTAACATTAAAAATTATATCTGAATCGTTATATATCAAGATACTATGAAAATTATTTTTTATGTTATCAAATTAGTTTCTCGATGATTAGTGATAACACACAACTCACATTCAACAACGTGATAGAAGGGTTGTCATTGTTCATTTGTTCTCTCTAGACGTTCAAGTAAATACTATTAGTAATTTATATCTTAATAACTGGCTTAATAATGCAACTAATTTCTGTCTTTAGTGCCTAAACATTGGATGTAATTTAATTAGAACCTCCGTTGTATCAGGACTCTTTCTTTGACTCCTTCCTGCCATTTAAGATCTCGTAAATTAATAAGAGTTGATTGATCTATTTCTCAAAAAAAAAAAAAAAAAAAAATCACCAAGAATTTATTGATCTGTCACCACCAAAAAAAAAAAAAAAAAAAAAAACCATTGTTGATGAGCTGATAATGAGCAGAAAGGATTGAGTTTTCATGCAGATTGGCCGACTAAAGTAGGCTAACAATTGGATGAGCAGGACCCCACTTTTTTTTCTAGTCCTACATGGAATGGAATGGGTCCGTATCATTATCAAATTAAGAAAAATATTTAGGCAGACTCTATGGTCATGATAAATTTTAAAAATTTTTACTTACATCATCTGATGTCATAGATTCTCTACGGTTTAATCCACACTACAGGATCTACAGGTGAGGTCAAAAACCAGATCTACCTAAATATTTGCCTCAAATCAATTCAGGCGTAAAGAGGGCTTAAATTTTTTCATCTAGAAAATTTTAAAAATATTTAGATAGGTCTGATATTAAATTTCATTTATAAATTATGTAACGTGAATTAAATTTTATAAAATAAATAATATCATTTGATATAAATAAAATTTTATAAAATTTAATGAATATTTGATTAAAATTTAATGATTTATAAGTGGATTGAAAAGTGATATACCTAACTATTTTTCAGAAATTTATCTCATCTTTTTTTTGCTGTTTCTTTTGCTTATAACTTAAAAAACGGGGAAAGATACTCAACAATTGTAGGAATCCTATGTTAACTGACCAACATAGTTTTACCTATTCATTTGCTGTTGTTGTTGAGATTTGCGAAGTCAAAATCACAAGTTTTGTAATCCTTTCATTGAAAGAATCCTATGTATCCATTCAGCATTTTGGCAAAAGAATAATATGTCCATAATAAGAGTAACATTCATTTGCTGGAATATTTATGAGTTGTAAATTTGTAATCATAATTTTCTGTATCTGTCTAATAAATCTAATGCATGAGTTTTCACTTATTAATTAGCTTAATTTGGTCTCATAAGAGATTATATCTCTCGAATTTGCAAGCAAGTCCATAATTTATTAGATTCTAATTAACTAAAGAAACCCACAAAACTTGTGTATTCTCAGCAAATTTATATTGAAAAAGTAGGGCAGCAAATAAAAATATTTTTCCTTCATCCATATCTATCTCTTTCAGAAAACAAAAATAAGTGGAGGGTCATGTAAAAGAAAAGGAAGTTGGAGGGGCGCACGTTAAATTTATCTATTCTTTTATAGAAAAAAAGAAATTTAATATATATAATTTTACAGCTCATTATCCAGCTTTTTCCTAATGTCGAGCCATGAAGAACGGTGGGGTATTGACATGTCCGCACATGAATGGAAAGATAAGAAAACAACAACAATAAATTTTCATCACAAGGTTTTATGATAGAATTAGTTTCTCATATTTGAGGTTTTTATTTTTTTTGTCCATCGTAATTAAAATTAGTGGATATGGATATATATTATGTGTGTGATTTTAAAAAATTAAGAAGAAAAAATAAAAGAAGTTATTATGGATGAAAAAACTGTTGATTAGTTTTTTTTTTTTTTTTTTTTCGAATTTTAAAATTAAAAAGAGACTTAAAGGGAGAGACTAGTAGATTAAAATTGTACTCTCCCTTTATATATTGCACATATAATACTGTAATTTTGGTTGTTAAAAAAGGCTAAATAGATATCCAATCATATTTTAAAACAATTAACTGGATAAAATTATACTAAATTTTATACCACTTTTTTTATGAATTTAATTATACATTAATA
The DNA here is from genome assembly GCA_025175665.1 of Cinchona pubescens. NCBI lineage: Eukaryota > Viridiplantae > Streptophyta > Magnoliopsida > Gentianales > Rubiaceae > Cinchona > Cinchona pubescens. The sequence goes on from JANKKI010000227.1 coordinate 299,932, forward strand.
ATTTTTAATCACTTTATCGTATATAGAGAGAAAAAATGTACCATAATATACTACCAAAAAAAAAATTGTAACAATTAGTACAACAAATTTTCCCATTAAACAATCCAAGTACCCAACCAAAAAAAAAAAAAAAAAAAAAACCCAAAAATGCCTCCATTTACGCCCCTCCCAGTCACGCACGCACTCACACACAGACAACTCTCTCGGTCTTCTCTCTCTCCTCTCTCTTGGTCTTCTCTCTCTCATCTTCTTTCCCACGCATAAAAATGGAATTTTTGCAGCGTTGAAACACCGGGATCCGCGTTTCTCGATGACTCAACAACATCAACAACTGCAGCACAGTACCCTTTTCACCATTTTCCTTTATTGTCCATCTCCACCAGCATAACTTCCTGTACGTTATACTTCTTCATTAAAGTTCCCATTTTTTTCATTAAAGTTCCCATTTTTTTCCTGAAAAACCCATGTTTAATTATGTTATTTGGAGATGTTTTTGGCAGCCCTTTTATCCACAATGTGTTGACATGGGATGCTTTTGTATTAATCTTTGATTTTGTCTTTCTGGGATTCTGTGAAATTTTTGTTGTCTGAATTTATAGTTTGTAGTTTTTAGAAGATCTTGACGGTATTGTCTGAAATTGGGTTTTGCTCAGAATTTGTTTTTACATGTTTTATTGGTTTCATCAATGTTGATACGAGGCTAATTTTGATATTCTCGAGGTATTGATGATCTTTGTGATGTTTAATCTTGGTATTTGTAGGATTTTGCTGGATTTGTGCTGATTAAATTAAGGGAAGAGAATCAATGGAGATATAGATATTGGGGGACACATTTTGTTTGATTAGCGAGAAGAAAGGTCGAATTTTTTTTTTTCTGGGATTTTTTTTTGTTTTAGAAGGGGACTAAAAGCATGTTGTCGAAAAGTGACCATCAGACGGTCCCATTATCAGTTTTGCTGAAGCGTGAATTGGCAAACGAGAAGGTAGAAAGGCCTGAGTTGTCTCATGGTCAGGCTAGCCAGAGCAAGAAAGGAGAGGATTTTACACTGCTCAAGACTGAATGCCAGCGGATTTTGGGTGATGGAATCACTACTTATTCCGTTTTTGGGGTATATTTTAATGTCCTTTATCTATGTTCTGCTAAAGCATTTGGTGTTTCTAGTCTCGTAAATGTTGCATCTATCTGTTTTGTTAAGTTGAAAGATTTTATGAAACATTGATTTTGCGTAATCTCTTGGTTGATTTAGTTGGTTGGTGTATCAAAAACTCTCCATGCTTATGGTACCAATTTGGAGAGTTTGTATGTTAACTTTAAATTTCCTAAAATTCTTTTCCTTACCTGTTAAGCATATCTGGATTGTTCAGACACTTTTTTGTTTAGTAGATGATCCTTGAGCAAACTAAAGAGGGTAATGTTGAATGTAGGAGGTCCATTTATTGCTGTTGCTTTATTTGTTCCTTTCGGTTTTGCATTCGGAATTTGTGTTGTGGCTGCAAGGCTGAGCAGGGAAGAGGAGGATAGAAGTAGTGGTTACTTTGGCATATAGATATGACATTTGATCAGTCTAATCTTTTTCTTTTTTGTATTTTATTTCACATTTATTGTTAATGATGAGTGCTGATTTTTATTTTATTATTATTATTAGTATTATTGTTATTATTATTATTATTATTATTATTATTATTATTATTATTATTATTATTATTATTCTTATTCTTCTTCTTATTATTATTATTATTATTATTATTATTATTATTATTATTATTATTATTATTGTGTCTAGTACTTCAATGATAGTTGTTTTCTATGCCTCATGTGCTATAATCACCACCTTCCAACTTAGGGTAAGGGGATTGGGGGCTAGTTGCACTCTCAGTGTTTTTTTTTTTTTTTTTTTTTTCATTTTTAATTTTTAGTTTTGTTCATTGAAATGCTGGTTTTGATTGTCAGTTGAACAGTGATGGTTTTATTGTCATTTTATTCTAAATCTTTTTATATCATCCCAATTTTCATATCTTTTTTTCTGCAGTTATTTGATGGACATAATGGATCTGCAGCTGCCATATATGCTAAAGAGAATCTTTTGAGCAATGTTTTGAGTGCTATTCCTTCATCTCTTATAACCGAGATGAGTGGGTTTCTGCACTACCAAGGGCTTTGGTCGCAGGATTTGTTAAAACTGATAAAGATTTCCAATAAAGAGGTATAACTATTTTTTATCTGAAATTGTGAGAACGTGGCATGGGTTCCCACTATGTCAAAGATGGCTAAACCTTGAGCTGTTATGTATTGAGAAACACCAGTTTAAATTTGAAGTGTCCTTTTTTCCCCCCCTTTACCTGTGATACATGTCTCTGCCGGTTTCAAAACTGTGAACTTTAACTTGTATGCTGTACGTCATGCAAATATCTATAGAGGTTATAGTTCCATGAAATGACACACTAAATCGCATTGTGATTGTATAAAATTCATACGTAATTCTGATTGAAGTTGTGAAAAAATTGCCAATTTTGTTTATATGGTGGACTTTTCTTTGGGTAGAGGGCTTAACCTTATTTTGGTTACATTGCACTGAGAATTTGTGCTAGATTTGTTATCATGGGGTCTGCTTGCTATTGGATTCCTTTGTGTCTTTGTTCCAGGTGTTAAATGGGCTTGTTCTTGTCTTCATTTGCTTTGAATTTTTAATATATATATTTTTTAAAAAAAGCGATTCTTGTAAACTTTTTTGACAAATTGGAAGCAGACTTTTGTTTTATAAGTTTGGAAAAGTCAAAGCTGTATTTGAAGCATCTTGAGGTTGCTTCACAGACTAGGCCTTGTCAACTTCAAATAAGCTAAAGGCAGAAGTTAAAAGGCAAATGTTCTCAAAGAAGATAACTCGGTGCCAGAATCAAGTTGATTTTAACTGAGAACCAGCTCTGTCTACTAATCATTTTCTTGCGTGATTCCACCAGTTTAAATTTTCTTGTTTCTTTGTTTGCCTTATATTGGTGTCTGACTCCATGTATACTTTTACCTGTTCAGAATCAACCGGCTGCCAGCTTCATGGTTTTGCGTTGTTTTTATATTTGATTGGATAATGATTACATATTAAATGCAAAAGACAGCATGCACGTGCTCTCTCTCTCTCTCTCTCTATATATATATATATATATATTTCTCTCTCATATTCTATGTACACACGTACATATATGGTATCCATGTGTGAAGGAGTCTCATGCCTTCTCTCTATGTTATGTCAGCCCAAACTTCGGGAACAACAGTCACGTTTGTAATAATTGAAGGATGGGTTGTTACTGTCGCATCAGTTGGTGATTCTCGTTCTGTGCTTGAATCATCTGAAGGGGGAATATATTATCTCTCGGCTGATCATAGAGCTTGAATGCAACGAGGAAGAGTAAGTTACTAGATGTTTATAGCATGCATCTATATGGATCTGCGGCTTCATAGATTTTGAACTTTTTATTTTTCATCAAACAGGAGGGAACGCATCACATCAAGTGGTGGTGAGGTAGGGCGGCTAAACACTGGTGGTGGTACAGAGGTACATTTTTCACGTCTTTGTAATTTATTCTCCTTGGTCTTATGCTGGTTTCTTTTCTTTCTTTGAATTCCGACATGCATTAATTTTTTTAAAAATAAATTTCAGTTTGACCAAAGTTTGCAACTCATCGCCATTGCATTTATTCTCAAAATCTGATTTCCATATGATGACGTCCGTTTATTGCTGTCTCTAGTTCAATGCCAGATCAGTTACTGATGCTTTTCTTTTCAATATACTGACTGAGAGAGTCTTATATACTTCTTTAATTGTTCTTTGGAGATCCAAATATTTTCTGGAATGGTTTACTTGCAAGTACTTAATTGTGATTTATATTTGAATAGAAAAAGCATAATTCTTTTCTTTTGGACATTAAGCCAAATGGTGGGACAAAAAACCCAACAAAAAAAACTGATGAAAAGTTAGGGAAAGCATAGAAAAGATTAAAAAAGGAAGAACAAGATTCATAATGCCGTCACTAAACCAGTAAAAGTAATAATTAGTTTAACAATGCAATTACAGAGCAAAATGTCATTGGCTGTAGGCCACTATTTGATCTGCCATCCTTCATTTTAGTTGTGCTTTTCATTTTTTTGGGCTTCCAGAGTTCGTTTCTTCATTCACCTTCTCAAGAGACTTGACAGTGCTTATTTCTATTAATGCATCTCATTTAACCTAACATAAGTACTGTTTAGATGAATAGTATCCTTGTTTTATCCATCTAGATTCTGCAAATGCTTTCCCTTGTATTCAGTGTTCTTGTTCGCACATAGTTATGTTGGATGGGACTTATGAGTTGAGTTTTCTAACAACTGATTTCAACTTATGAATTGAGTTTTCTAACAACTGACATTCTAGTGATTTTACAAGTCTAAATTTCTTTCTGCTTGGGCTGCTATCTGATCTTTGCTGCTTGCTAATTTTCTGTAGATTGGACCTTTAAGGTGCTGGCCTGGTGGCTTGTGTCTCTCGCGATCCATTGGGGATATGGACGTTGGTGAGTTCATAGTTCCTGTCCCCTATGTGAAGCAAGTAAAGGTTTGTATTCTTTAACACTTCATACCATGCACTCTTTCTTCTTTGATTGGCTAATACCTTTGTTGCCATGAATAGTTATAGTATCTCCACTGGGATACACATTCTAATGTGTTCTAACTAGGATTATTTTGGAGAATTTCCATTGTTGTATTTATGTTGATAAAGTAGTTAGCTTTTGAAGATGAACCTTCTGGATCATAACAAAATTCACTGCGACTGACTAGTTAGTTTTTGACCTTAAAATGCTGCTGTTAAATTTGTTGAGGCTTTTCTCTGACACCAAATCAGTGGTTAAATAGAGCTTGAAATGAAGATATCATTCATGGTTGTCAATTTTCAGTGAAAGAAAGAGTTATGACCGGTATTCTTCAGTTTGTTAGGCAATAAATGCTTTCTATGGGATGATTGATTTTCCCCTTTCTTGTAGGTATTTGTTCCGTCAAGTCAAATTGTTATTTCCCTTTTCATTTTAGTTACCAAATCCTTCTTGTTCCCTTATTAGATAATCATGCTGTTTTCAATCTTTCCTTGTGAGATAATATCTATTTATCTTTGATTTTTACCTGTGTCAGTCAACTAGATTTAAGTTATTCGGAAAGATGTTCTTTGGTCTAAATTTCTTTAAGGATGGTATCTTATACCATTGTACTGCTGTAGAACTGCCCTGAAGTTTTTGTAGTAGTGATTTCTAAAGCTTTTATTTGTTTCTAAAGTTTATAATGTTTTATCTGCAGTTATCATCAGCTGGAGGCAGACTTATTATTTCAAGTGATGGTGTTTGGGATGCCTTGTCTGCAGAGTCGGCTTTTGACTGCTGCTCGAGGGATGCCACCAGATGCTGCAGCCTCACAAATTGTTAAAGTAAGCTGGTTCTTTGGATTCGCATTTATAACATACAATACTACATAGTTAAATTTTTTCACTTGATTAGATAATTTATTCTACCCATTTGCAGGAGGCTGTAGAAGTGAAAGGACTTCGAGATGATACAACTTGCATTGTGGTTGACTTACAACCACCGGAGAAACCAAGTCCTCCCATGCCCCAACCTAAGAAGCAAGGCAAAGGAGTCTTTAAGTCTATGTTTCGCAAGAAGCCATCAGAATCTTCTTCTAATACTGAAAAGGAATTTAGTGAACCTGATCATGTGGAGGAATTATTTGAGGAAGGATCAGCTTCACTTTCAGAGAGGTTTGTACCGATCCTCATCTGTGTTGTCTGCTTATTTAGTCATCAGTCAAATTTTTGTCCTTTTCTCTGTCTTCATTCTCCTTTTCTTCCCTCTTGGTTGAGAAGAGGAGATGGGTCTAGCACATCCAATATAGTGCAGGTGATCCATGTTCAGTATTTTGTCTAACCTTCTCATATGGATGCAGGTTGGATTCAAAATATCCAGTCTGCAATATGTTTAAGTTGTTCATTTGTGCGGTTTGCCAAGTAGAAATAAAACCTGGAGAAGGTATTTCAATACATGTAGGCTCAATGAATTCAAGAAAGTTACGGCCTTGGGATGGTCCTTTCCTTTGCTCAAGCTGCCAGGAGAAAAAAGAAGCTATGGAGGGGAAAAGATCTTCTGGAAGTATGACAATTTTCATTTTTTATGTCATGAAAAGTTCATTGATGATGCAATTATTGATTCAATCCATATTTCACTTCTTCCAGATGGGAGATACAGTAGCGGGAGTGACTAATCAACCCCCTTTTATTACATATCTATGAAGTCAACACTACCAATCACTACCGAGCCGATCATAGTTGGGAAGACCTAGTCTCTGATGAAAATTTTCTGGAGTCACCCATAAAGTGGTGTGAGCATTTGGATCTTTTTTGAGAGTTACCTGGTATGCAAGAGGATCTTTCTCTTACACCTGTGTTGCTTTAACTCTGATGACGGAGAGTTAAACACTGTGTAGGGTAGCTTCATCTTTCTAACAAGGTTTTAAACATGGAGTTTGCCTTCCTCCATTTGGAGAAGTGTAAGGCAACGATAATGCAAGAGCACATAAATGACATATTAGAGGTAATTCATTGACCAATGAATATATTTAATTGTATACTAGTTCTTTTGTCCCATAGGACTAAAAGAGTGGGTGAAAGAATTCTTTAGTGTATGTTACATACAAAATTTGATTAGAATTGTTAGATTAATTATTTTATCAATACTTTTCTCTGGAAAGAAGTTTCATTGATAACTCCACTGTTAAATTTCTTCATGTAAAATTCATTTGTTCATTCCTTCTGAAGAAAGACAAACATGCAGAGTAAAGAAGTCATGTTTTGTTTCTTCCTTTCATTGTGAGTTTTTCGATCCTTTCATGGAAGACTGAGTTCTTTAAATTCTTAACTAGTAGTAGTATACTCTCTGTTTTCATCTGATATGGAAGCACAGCAAGTGCTGAACACTAATATGCAGAATTTCTTTTCATTTCGGTTTTTGGACTTTGTAACGAGCTCTTTCCTGGCTTAACATGTAATTGGTCCTCTGCATTTATACGTGCAATAGAACATTCTTTATAGGAATTCCTTTTTGACCACCAAGTGGGTTGCTGGAGTCACTTTGCTTTTATCTTACTTGTGTCTTTGTCTGAAGCTTTTTGACAAAAATCTGTTTCATTGACAATTCACTAGTGTTGAATGCCATATTCACAAGGCATTGACGTTGACACCTCCTTACACAGCGCACGATTAATCAGTATGTTTATGGCAAATGCACCATGTTTAAGTTAAAATCCTGTTTTCCCGACTTGAGATGTCGAACCAACTTGCATTCTTTGCCTGTTACCTCTAGTTTTTGGTTGCTTGTTGGTTTGCATGAGCAAGTTGTAGTTTTCTCTGCAGAGAATTATTCGTTAAATCTCATTCCTTTTTTTTTTTTGGGAGGTAAGAACATATTTCTATGTTATATCCCATCATAACTTGAGCTGTTCTGGTATTTGCCAACTTCCCTCGTGTTCATTGCATATATCCAGCATTTGATTTGTACGTAAAAGGGAAAGAGTCTAAGACCTCTTAATCTTGTCTAGTTGTCTAGGCACCATGACAATTCAGGCCTGGCCATTAAACTGCTGCTAAATCAACTTGTAATATCAAATTATCAATTGACTAAGTATCCAATAAAGAGATCGACTTAAAAAAATAAATAATTAAATTTTCAACTGGCTAAGTATCCAATAACGTGCCTTTTGTGTCAATGGTTAATTGCCAATTTCTATTTGCTGTTCCATCGGACTGACTATTGAAATAACAAATACTACATCAAATAGGATTAATTTTGTATGTACTATTGGAGTAGAAAATTGTATACATTATCAAGCGTAGATACATGTCATATGTGCATTGTTTAAATTGTTTAAATATTATTTTTACATGTGACATGTATTTACACTCAAATAGAATAATTTTTTTTTTTTACATCAATAATACATGAAAGATTAATGCATCAAATATTGCTACACTGATAATAACTGGATAAAATGGTGATTTTGTTAGCAGAAATAACATTAAATTCCACGGCACCTCATCTACTATTAAAACGTTCTGGTTGGAGTAACACTCTTGACCAAGATTCAAAGGCCATGCGAAGATTATACCAGTAAACTAGTGTATTATTAATGGTCCCACTTTAATTAGTAGGGAAAGTCTTGGTTAGAGTTCCGCGTTGCTGAATTTCTAGCCTAGGCTGTTAAATGCCTTACAAAGTAAGGGTTTCTGTTTTTAGTAAACATTCAACGACTTTATTACGAATTTTATATTGTAGAGTTTAATTTCAGTTTAGATCGTGAGACGTATTATAAAAGAAGAAATTCCTACTTTTAATAGCCATCATATAACTATAATTTTGCATTGTGGAGTTCTGCAACACATATTATATGTGTTGAATATTGGAAAAAAGAGAGATGAGGGGGGGAGAGAGAGGAAAATGAGTTGTAGAACAAAGACTTCACTATCAACCAGCAAAGATCCTTGGTGGGAAAACTCTCTCTTTTTCTCTCTATTGCTACTTTAGCCATTAGCCACTCGAAATCTTTGTGCTTTTTCTCTAAAGACAGAAGTGGTCATAGGAAGACAAGCCAGCAAGCAACGTGATGCAAGACAAATAACTTTGCAATCTAATTCTTTCTACCTTTTTCTCCCATCCCATCTCATCCTCCTTCAATTCCATCACTTATCTATTAGTTTTAGATATAAGATTTTGAGTGGTTTTAAGTGGAGAAGATGAGTCTGTCTACCTAAATAATGCCTCTATGATTGAGATGTTGACCTTAACTAAGCAAACAAAATACTCTTCTAGTCTTCTTATGCTAACATGGACTCATGCACTACTACCTACACGTGTGTAAGGCCCTACACTACACATACAAATCTTTTCTTTACCAAACTTCTATGCTATTATGTGCTCTCTTTTAATTTGTGTCCTATACTTTCTATTTTGCCAAACCAATTCCTAGCTAGCTACATGGTAACAATCATTGATTAATTACCGTTAAAACTATAAATAATTGGACAGATTATGATGATATTCAATAGTAGTGTTTCGGTTCCATTTTAATTATCGTTTTGGATTGATAGAGAATAACTTAAAGATTAAACAAATTTTAAATTGTATCAATTTTATAGAAGGTAGTTTAAAGTGACTAAATTATCTTTTTATATCAATAATTTTTAACTGTGTACTCCTCCCTCCTCCCTCTCTGTCAATATGACATTAAAAGTAAAGTTATAAAAAAATCATTAATTACATTCTTGAATTTCTAAAGTCAAGGATCATTTGTTACAAAATAAATTGTATAAAATAATATATAAATGAAACGGAAGGAACAGTAGCTATAGATATTTCATAATCATAACATTATATGCCTTCTTCATCTCAAGTATTTATTTATTTATTTAAAAAAAAAAGAGAATATATAATAGATCTCTTTTTTTTTTTTTTTTTCTATTACATATTAATAAAAAATTTATAATAGATTTCTACTTACTTTTTAGTGATTCGAACTCATGACATAAGTCATAGGGTATAAGTTTTAACATCTGAGCTATATTTTGTTGTCACAAGTAATTATTTCCTTTAATGTCTGTAAATCATGAAAGTGTCTTTTTTTAGCGTAATACATCTTGACTTGCTTGACACTCCCCTCAAATGTCTCCTTCACCCTTTTTCTTTTTTCTTCCCACTAGAGGACTTAAGATGAAAAATCTCTTGGTTTAATTCAAACATTTTTTTTGACTGGATGATAAAAACTTTTCAGTCCCAACTAAAACAAGAAACTTCAATTTCAAACTTCAAAGTCTCTTGTTGTTCTTGTGTCTTTGTGATGGAGTCAAGCAATGGTGGGGGCAAATAGCCCCTTCACGACAATATATCATTGGTGCATTTACAAAAGCATTATTAATGCAAAATATCAAACACGTATCTCCGTGTAAAATGACTTGTACCGTCACCAATATTGTGACCTAACTCATTCATCATGATCAGAATGATCCGTGTCACGGGTAAGAATTTTTGTGCACCAAACGATCTTATTTATTATTACTAGTATTGTACTACTAAAACTTGGAAAGCTACAAGACCCTTTGTTTATTTTTCTCAGACCAATTTTGATTAAAAAATAGTGAGAAAAAATAATCATAATACAGGTCTATGGTCTCCAACCTGTTATTATTGCAAGTAATACGTAATGATTGGGATAAATGTTGATGGTGATGTGGTATTACATTTCCACACTTAGTTTTTCGATGGTTGAAAATTGCAAGTGTTGTTATGTTCACCAATTGCTTTGGGAATGTTGACATGTACACACCTCTTAAAATGCACAATAAATCCTAGTACCAATTAACTCAGGGAAATTTGGAGAAAATATGACAATACTGTACATGGCAAATTGGAAAAAAAAAAAAAAAAATCTAGACCCCAGCCGTTAAAATACTAAAATGCAAATGGTATATGGGCTGGTCTTTACCATCTTCCCATAAAATGAAGAAAATTATCTCTAATGAGTCACTGATTAAATGGGGTTTTGATGATACATAAATTAATTGGTTTTGATGATACATAAATTAATTTTCTTATAATAAATATTGAGATGTGACTAGTCTAATATACTTTGTTGAGGGTAGGTATATAATTAGCATGCAAGTAGGTCGAACTTTAAAAATTGAGTTTTTCTCAATTGAAGTCAGTTTAGACATATATGAATTCGGCTTGATTGAGGTCAGTTTAGATATAGAATACAAACCCCTTGAGATTAGTTCGGAAATAGGGTTTGAATTTCTAACCAACACTTATTTAAATTTACCCCTCATTTGTAGATGAAGTCCTCAATTCATTTTACACAAACTCAATATAATAATATCACACTCTCTTTAAAATTATTCCACTCTATAACATTTTTGTCACACATCATGTCCAAATGTTAATTTTTAAAAAAAAATAAAATAAAATTAAACTGAAATACGTATTTAGATGTAAAGAGTTAGGAGATGTGAGCGTGTTCACAAGTCGAAAAGATATTCATACTAGTGACGCTTTCAAAGATTTATTGTTATACTTATAACCGGTTTAAAACCTAATAAAAAGAATAAATATGTGTTATTTACATTATAATTCGAAGTGTGTATCATAATTATTGAGATTATCTATTATATCTTACTAAACGAGTAATAAAACTTTGTTTTTCTATTAAAAAGACCTTTCCAAAAGTAGTTGCATGAAGAAGGAGAAACTGAAACCATTTCAGGCCGTATTAAATATATCATGAATCATAACTGGAAGATCTACCACAAGAAGTTCTTGAAAGTTGAAACAGGAACAAGATAAGCATAGGCATGTACATATAAATATTTGAGTACGACCCCTCGTCGTACGTTGTACCTGTTTACTGAACTGGAGGAGAAGTTACTTCAAACTATAAAAGATCAATCATGCACAACAACTTAAAAAAAAAAAAAAAAAAAAAAAAAAAAGAAGAAGAAGGTTAATTACAATATGCTTTAACAGTTGCCACATTTCGATATTCCAATTACATAGCTATATTTGGCACAAAACTTGGATTTTGCTATCCCTATTCCTAAAATCAGTACATCTTATGACCCAACCCTCCTTGCAAAAGTTTACCTACGGATTTTCTATCTCATTATCACTCTTTATACCAATATTGTATTTTATCTTTTAAATATTTGATATACGTGAAATGTTTTATAAATATTTTTTTGTGTCAAAATATGCTTTGTCAGTGAGTCATAAAATTGTGAAATATGTTGAGACAAAAAAAATTTGTGCAAAAGCTCATCTCATCTCGTCTCTCTTAGCCACCACCACATGCATCTTTTTGGCCATGTATATAATTGAGATACTAATACCAAACTGTATGCACAAGACAGCTATTAAACAACTCAAAACTACAGCTTGCTAAGAGTTCCCACCTCTCTTCCATTTGCACCCATCCCAGGGAGGGGGTCCCCTCCCCTCCCCCTCCCCTCCCCAACCCAATTTCCCTCTATCCCTCTCCACTACTTTCTGATATCCTTATCTATCCCTCTTTTTGTACTACTATCTTTTCCACTACAAGAAATACCAGCCCTTGAAGTTGTTGTGTAGGATTCTCATTTGAGGTTTAATTCCTTTACTAGTCCTTTTAACATTGGTGAATGGAAATTATGGATAGCCAACATCAGAAAAAGAGGGACAAAAATGAAGAGAAGCAATACCATGAAGAAAATTTGAAGCAAGGAAGCCAAGAAATCCAACAAACAAAGCAGCAAGTACAAGCATCATCAAGCACAAGTACAACAACAATAGCTTCACCACCTTCCCCTTCTTCATCTCCATCTCATGAATTCTCTTTTACAATTTCTCTCCAACCATCATTATCCACAACAAGTAGCACAAAAACATCATATCATTTTCATCAACAAGAAAAAGTACTGCTGCAAATTCCATCCAAGATAAAACAAATACTACTTCATCTACAGCTTCATTTGCTCTAGACTTATCTCCAGCTGATGAAATATTCTTCCACGGCCACTTACTCCCTCTGCATCTCCTATCCCACCTCCCCGTTTCCCCTCGCTCTTCCACAAATTCATTGGACAGTTTCACTCTCCCGATAAAAGAATTACACGAACAACAAAACCAAAACCTCGACATTATTATCACAAACACCACTAATAGAGACAATATTAGCAACACAACTGATCATGAAAATCATCACAAGTACGAAATTCCAACAAGAACAACAACAAAGCCCTCGTCGAAGCCATCATTTTCGTTATTCGGGTTATCATCAAAATGGAGAAAAGATCATAATTTTAACACTAGTAATACTAATATTGATGCAAGAAGGGAAAAGGAGGAAGAAAAAGATCACGATCCGAGTCGACAAAAGAGGAAGCTGAAGTCTGGTGGATGTGAGCCATGTTTTGAAAAGGTACATGAGAATGGTTAGGCCACTTTTGTCATTTGGGAGCAGGAGAGGTGGAAATGTGCAGTTTCATAGGCAATCTTATTCGTATTCAGGGAATTTGAGTTTGAGGAGAAAGCCTGAATTTAGAGGAAGAAGAGGAGAGTTTTCAGCACCAGCTTCAATGAGGACATCTCCAACAAATAGTGGACTTTTGGTGGCTGGACCTCTTTCAGGTACTTGTTCTACTAGTAGTGATAGTACCATGGAAGAATTGCAAGCTGCAATTCAAGCTGCTATTGCTCATTGTAAGAATTCTATTTCCATGGAGGACAAAATCCAAATCCCATGATGAGTAGGTGAATTTGATCATCATCATCATCCCATAATATAGTACAATATTTACTTCCAAATTTATGTTTCTCATCTAAATCTCCCGTAACCCTTAGTGATCGGACACAAGACAACTAAGTCATAGAAAAGTGTCTAAACTACACATCAACAATACGTTGTCATGTTTCTTATTTTTTTTCCCCAATATGTGTATAATATAGTTTTCATAGGAATATAGTAATATATTTCTGTGAGTAAGAAATCAATGAAAAGAAATTCGGTAGGAGTTTGGTATTTGGATATACTAGTAAATTGATAGAGGAATTGCATAATTAATTTGATTCAGAGATCAATTTAGTACTCTTAATTTTCAACATTGATTACATTTGGTAACGAGTTAAGTTCTCAATTTTTAATTGACATATTCAATAAGTTGGGTTTCTAATTAAATACAAATATTTAGAAGCAAATATGGAGTATATGTGAATATTGATGAAATTAATCTTGAATCTTAGTTTATTCTTCATTTAATCAATAATTCAATATATTCAGTTGTACTAGATTTTCAAAACCAAGTGCCTATTGAGTTCGTCTATATTATCTGAACTAAATTAACTGTAATTTTCGATGACAATTGAAGGCGTGCTTTTTGATTGTAGCAAAGATATTCAAATCTATAATGGCTTTTGAGTTTTACAAGATTACCGCACCCCAATTTTGTTCAGCAATTCACTCACTACAGCAAATTGTAAAGTTCCATGCCATTAGTTTTATGAGTGCATTTATACAAAGTGATAAATAAAAGTCACTGATATGTCACTAAATTTGAAAAAAAATAAAAACATTTGATCAAAAATCTAAAATCAGGGGATTGTAATTCGATAATATCTTGTAACGTGGAACGGTTTTGGTAAATAGCTATGAATTTGTAGTTTTGTAAATGATTTTGCTTTTTTTTTTTTTTTTTTTTTTTTGAAAATGCTTAAAATGTACAATTATTTTTTAATTTAAAAAGAATTATGACTACTATAGTGATTAAAATAATGTTTTTTTGAAAGAAGAAAAATTTGAGAAAAAAAACTACTAGGTGAAGTATACAAAGGGGACCCTTTCTAATGCCAACAGGATCTACCTATATTGCCCAATGTACTGTCTGCGTCCAAGTGTGACAACCCACTCGCGAACCTCATTGTAGCCAGCTAGGGACCATATCTTATGGGAATACATAACATCGATCAATCAAGCCTAATAATTAATGGAACACAAAAATATACTACAAATTCATGCAATTTTTTTTAATGGAGGAATGGGTTGCTTTCAATATGTGCATGCACAACACGCAAATCCTTGTTCGATGTACCATTTTTCGTGATTATTTAACTATACAACGATGTGTAATTTAAATAATAAATTTATATATATTTTTTAATTTAAGTCATGAATTTAAATTATTATAAAAGTAAATTCAACAAACTAACGTACAGTACCAATTGGAGTGGGCTTGTGGTAATGAAAGGGTCAATAATAAAAAGATAGAAAGAAAAGGAAAAAGGCATTCCTCGACTGAAAAAAAAAGAAGAAAATTTTGTGACAACAACATTGAACAAGAATTAATTTTGACAGTCCCTACTACTTTCTCGTTGTTGTTGTGGTTGTGAAACTTAATAATGTTGTAATAGTATATAGGAGTTTGGAAAAGGGCATTGAAGCTCTATATAATGGGAACGAATTGATGTGGGTCTTGTATATTGAGTTGATGGAAATGGAATTTCTTAAGAAAGGTACCAAGTACAGCATTAATCATTGAGGACAACCAACAATGCATGTGGTACTTCGGTGAAATTAATTTGATACTCCTACCAACAACTTGGTTAGTTGATTCTATTTATTGTGATTAAATTTTTGTTCATGTTTATATTTTCTCTATTTTAAAATAACTGTTATTTTAAATAATTTATTTTGTATTATATTATATCTCACTTTAAAAAATTAAGAAAATATTAAATGATATTTTTTCAACTTTTAAGTTTAGTGTAACGTTAATAGAAGGGAGAATTATGATATTAATACATAAGGATAATTTAGTCACTTTGAACTATCTTTTTACAAAATTGATGCAATTTAATAATTTACTTAATTCGACCAAAGGTGACAGTTATTTTAAAATAAAGGGCTAATTAGTTTAAGCATGATGATTAATTATCATGCAAATGATATGATAATTGATGATAAGGATAATCATCATCATCAGTTGTAATGATTTGGGGAAATGGACTTGAGAATCTTCTTGCGGAATTTAGGTTCCACTTTCTAATTTTGGATCTCAAAATCAATGAAGGACCTATATGGAAGTTAGGACCGCATGCACAACTTTATTTCAAGTAATGGGCTCGAGAAAATATTTGTTCAACTTTAAACTGAATTGGAATAGACTTACAAAACAACCTTCCACAATATCATCCGAAATCCTTCCAGAAACCATGTAAAAGAAATCAAAAGAACCTTTACAAAAAAAATAATAATACTATGCCTTTTAGTTATGTTCTTTTATTTCTATATTCATTGATGAGAAGTACAAACACAATGTGCATTTATACTTGTCCGTTTATATGAAATGACAAAATAATAAATTTATTGACGTGTTACTGAATCTACAAAAGAAAAAAAATAAATCTGACTAAATACTTAAAATTATAAGTTACTAACTCAATACAAAATTTTACCACGCGAATTGATTTTGACGAGTAACTATACATTTGTGCTCTTGTAAATAATTTTCGGTACACTTAATATCATGAAATTTAATTAACAAATTCTTGTGCAGGCTAATTATCATAATGTAAACTAGACCAGTTTGGGGATTCACTAGTCAAATTGCGGTCGTGCATCTTGATATGAAAGAAAAAAAGAACAGAAAAAGAAAGGAGAAAAAAAAAAGAAGAAGAAATAATTGAATGGAAGCTGCTGATGGTTTATGTTCATGTCCAGCCCAAATGGATAATGGGCTTGAATAAGTTTTGTTGACTGTGGGCTTGAGTGCATCTTTTGCAGTGTCTTGTTTGAGTTAATAATTTGTTTTTTTTTTTTTTTTTTTAAAATAATTTTTTAATTTTTATTTTTTTCATCCCTTCAAAGAGAAAAAAAAAATTAAAAAAAAAAAAATCGCAGCATCGGCAATGACTGAAAGGGGTGTTCAAACTTTACCTTGTCCGAAAATTCAACTCAACTCATAATGTATTTGGAGTTAAATGGGTTATATTATCGGGTTTCGCGTTACTTGAGTTTGTTACCCGAATTATGTTGGGTTGAGTTTTGTTTTTCAAAGTTCAATTCAACCAAATAACTAGAAACTTAATATATTTTATTTATAATTTTTTAATTATTTTCTTAATTATTTCATGTAACTTATACTTTATTATTTTTATTCTTCACCTAATATTCATTTAACATGTTCTATAATTCTTTCCTTTTCATTCTTGAGTTAATCGTTTAGTTTTTGACAAAATATAGTTCGTAATGGATGCTCTTACACTAATATATATATATTTTTTGAAAAAATTATAATTCAAGTAATTCGAAAACTCGAGTAAAATTTATTTAAAATTTGATATTACTTGAGTTAAATTAAATTTTATTTTTTTAATAAAAAAAAATCTAAAAACTCGAACCCAAAAACTCGCTAACCTTCCTGTCTATGAACAACCCAGTAACGAGAATAAGAGTCCTCAATCCTATTTTGCCTATTTTTTTAAAATATCACACATATTCGGTCGAAATTTGGTAGTAACTTCTGGCACCCAAAAGCCAAACTCCTCAAAACTACCAAGAAATGTAGAGACTGATTGGTAAGACCACATTCGGCTAGGTCTTCTTTAGTGAGCTAGAACTTAGGAACGGTTTAGCTTGCATTTGAAAATCAGAATCCGTGTACGAATTCATTATATTGAAGCGATTTATAAATAGATTAATTTTAAATTTATTTAAATTAGAAAATTAGTTGAAAATTTTTATTTCACATCTCTTAATTTTAGTAGATTTAAAATTTATTCATTTTAACCTTACAAATTATTTCAACAAATAGATAGATTTTAAACCTTTCTCCAAATCTATCAATCTAAATACAATATTAAAATTTGAATTGTTTTGCAACAAATTTCTATCGTTATTTTTTTTTTTTCAATTTACTTCTTTCACTACGGTTAAATGTAGCTCTATCATTAATCTTTTTAAAAAAACAAATTTACTTAAAACGCTAAAAATTAATTACAAAGATATATATATATATATATATTTTTCATCCCAAGCTATCAAACGTAAGGGTAGAGAAGAGGAGAACAAGAAGAAGACCTCCATTGGTCAATTTGCCGAAATTTGGTAGTACCTTCGGCCGCCCAAAAGCCAAACTCCTCAAACATTACAAGAATTTGAGACTGATTGGTAAGACCGCACGTTGGTTAAGTCTTCCTTAGCGAATTAGAACTTAGTAACGGTTTGGTTCGCATTTCCAAATCGGAATCCGTATTAGAATTATAAACTTCACTTTTGATTTAGTGCACATTAGGTTTGTGTTATTAGTTCTTACATATTTTACTTGAAACACAATAACTTTCATTAATTTAATGAATTAATCAATTTAAAATATAAGATATAAAGTGAAGAATGAGAGGAACAAATTTTAATACTTTTGTTCTTATAAAATAATTTTACTGTCATCGACTAAACATTGCATAATACATATAATTAACTTGATTCTTGAACCTTTCTAATTCCATATGCATAAATCAAACACGTTCTTGTAACCTCTATTAAACATCCCAAACAGAAGCAGAATAGGAGTTGTAAAAGATCCGATAGACTTTATGATTAATGTTAAATTTTATTTACGTTAATTGATATTATATGTTATATATTTCTTTATATTAGATCGAGTATATCAAATATTTTCTTTGTAAAGAATAATACAAAACACAAAAGAATAAGAAAGGGTGTGCCTATTGTTGTGTACTCTGTAGATGGGAAAATTTTTAAGTACATAAAAGTCTATGGTTTTATTATGTATTTTGTAATTCTTATTTATTCAAGTAACTTATTTTTTTTAATTCTAAATGAATCTTTTTACTTAGACTATATAACTAATTCTTGACCATAAAATACATATACTTTGATTTATCCAAAAATTTTCCACATAAATGTTGAATGTCCCCAACCAAATAAATTCATTCAACTAAATCATAACATCCCAATTAAATTCATGCTGACGTGTCACTGAAAACCCTCCACTCCCTCCAAAATCCATACACTCCATATATTTTTTTTTCCTTTTCTTTGTTTCTTTTTTCCCCCCTATTAATAGGACTAAAAGATAATCCCCCAAAAATTATTTTTTCCACCACAAGAAATAGGCCTATTTAGCAATAATATTAATCCTAGTGACATATTTTACGTGTGTGCATAATTATAAAAAAGAATAAAATATAAATATAAATTAAATAATAGATTATGAAAAGTTATTAAATTAAAAAAAGTTATGGAAATAATAGCATGAGTTTTTTTTTTTAAAAAAACAAAAAATTACAACAAATATCGCAATTAAACAAAAAATCTCTTACATTATATAAAATAGTAACCATAATAATTATTGTATCGTTTTATTCCAAAATTTTATTTCTTTTTACCTCCCAAAAAAGGGTCATATTTGTCAAGATTGCATTTTTTTTTTGTCAAATTTTTTTTTCTATCAATAGAATGAAAAAAAAAAAAGAAAAGAGAAAGATGATCTATTAATGTTTGGTTAGAGTGAGAATTAACGATTTTGATTAGTGGCACTGGCACATTCGAATAATGTGAAACCGAATATACTTCGCACAGTCACGCTACCCTCCTTTATTTTTTAACCTTCCTCCCCCGGCTCTGTCTTGGCGGTTTCTTGCGGTTGCAGCTCTTATTTGTAAGCATTTGCTTTTCAATTTGAAACCTTGCCAAGATTATCGAGCTGGGCTCCAATTTTAATCCTTTTTAATCATTAATCTTCTGGGTTCTTTTTTGTTTAATTTGCATGTATTAGATTAGAATCAATCTTATTGATTTCTTTGTTAAAAGTTGCTTTAAATTTGATGCAAGATTAGTTTTTTTCTGTTTGTTTTTTCTTGATGAATTTAATTGGGGTTGTTGGATTCTAGTTTGTATTTGATTTATGTGATCTGGGTTGTTTTCAATTTCATGTATTGGTCCAAGAAAACGGAAGAATGAAAGGGAGGGAGATAAAAGGGAACGAATTTATAGCTTGTGGTGGGATGGTATTGTTTTGAAGGAGAATTGGAGGTTTAATTATCATGTCAATCAATAAAGTTTAGTCTAAAAGCTACAAGATTGTATCTTGTTGAATGGAGGAATTGGGATTTGGATTTGTGATGGATTTTTGAGGTTAAGTTTGATTTGTGGAGTGGGGAAATTTAAATTTTGGAGAAGATGAGAGCTGTAGGAAAGGTAGGAAGCTTTATCAGTAAAAGCGTATATACGGTGTCTGGACCATTTCATCCATTTGGTGGTGCAGTGGATATAATTGTGGTGGAACAGCAAGATGGGAGCTATAAATCATCACCTTGGTATGTTCGGTTCGGAAAATTTCAGGGGGTCCTAAAGGCAAAAGAGAAAGTGGTTAACGTAAGTGTTAATGGGGTTGAAGCAGATTTTCACATGTATTTGGATCATAAAGGGGAAGCCTACTTTCTCAAAGAGGTTGATGTTGGAGAGGGAGATACTTTGTCTTCTCCTTTGTCTTCGGGTGATAAGGGATACCGATGGACAATCTAATGATAGAAAGCCAATAAAGGCAAAAAGTTGCAATATTGATGCTTATCAGTCTGAATCAGTTACTCAGATTGATATAGGTAATGGGAATGTTATATCGAGGACCAATTCTCGACGATCTCGTATTTTGGGACTTGTTTTTGGTAGGAAGTCGATTAAGGGGGCAAAGTTGCCAGGGGATGAATGTGATGCTGGTGTTGTTCGATCGGAGTCATTGGAGCGAGCTGAGATTGCAGCTGATCTCTTGGAGGTTAAGTGGTCTACCAACCTTGACTCCCATAGGCGGAGGAAAGATAATGCTTCACGACTATCTTCTCAAATTAAATCGGAGAAGGATGAAGATAACAATGTGGCTCCTCTTGTCAATGGCAGTAATTTGTCTGATAGCATCATGGAGAGTGAAATTGGTTTTCCCAACAATCAAGAAGGCCATGGTTGTAAATCTTTACTCATGAAACCAGAGGGGTCCATTCAGGAAACTGGATCTTTGTAGAGATGTCATGTTTAACATCTCAAGATCTGATCGGAACATCTTCGGTAGAAGATGGGGAGCCCAATTCGAAATTGTCAAGCAAGACTGACAACATAAGAGCAGCTGATACCAATCCAAGTGCAAGCACTATTGAGATCATTTCTGATATTGCTGGTACTGAATCAAAAAATGAAGACTCCGTTGAGTTTGAGGAATGTCCTGGCAACAAGTACCAAAAAGACCAGGTTTGTAATGAGATGCGAAATGGTTTCACAGATTCAAGTTTTTCAGTGGAGGGAAATAGAAATGAAACGTCTTTTCTTTACTGCGAAACTTCTGTGAGCTCAAGTTTGGAGTTAGATGGTTCAAACAAACAGGGAAATGGAGAGCTATGTCTTTCAACTGGAGGATGTGAACGCGTCTATGTTGAAACTGTACAGACAACTGGTTTGGTATGTGAGGTAAATTCTCAAGCTGCAAGCGGCTTTAATGCAGAAGAATCTTCAAGCTCTCAAGATGAGCTTTTGGAAAACCAAAATGATTGTATGTTCTCCCTAGATGGAAAGGCAACTTCTTCAAGTTCTGACTTTGTCACGGAAACCTATTCACAAACAATCACTCTCCAACCTGCATATGCTTCTGCCGAGGACACTGAGTCACAGAGCATTTTTACTGTCTCTACATTCAGCAGCTTAACTTCTCAAGCTCCGGTTGAGAATACTGTTTGTCAAGAAGACGAAATGAGCAAGCGTGAGTCCCCTGTCAAGCCTGTTCTTGATCCTATCCAGCTACTAAACATTTTAGCATCAGAAATTTCAGAAGAAGAGCAATTGCTCTTTGGTGACTTTGATGATTTCAAGATTAGTTCAGTCAGACATACGAAGGAGCCTGTTTCTCCAGATTATGAAGAGAAAGAGGGTCATCCACCACTTTCGCCAACAGAAACTGAAGAAATAAATGAGTCTTTCGTTCCTGGTATTGTGTCTGGTTTATCAGAAGACAAGTCTTTTCAGGTGAATCTTTTGCCAGAGGATGCCAATGACTTCAGAAGGAAATTGAAAACTGTATCAAGCCATGTTGATATTCCTGCATCTATTATCCAATCTGAAGAAGTTTCCAGGATTGCAAGATCTTTACCCAACATGCCAGCCCATAACCATGATCTTTTGAGTAATGTAAACAGGGAAGAATCCAATGATAACCAATCATCTAAAAGTGAGCTGATAGCCGAAGATGCTAAGAATATAGAGGAACTGAAAAATGGAGCTGTCGGTATGTTCCATTTTCTGTTCAAACTTTTATATGCATGTTTTCTGTTAAACTTTTATATGTTTCTGGTTGTTGGACTGCGATGAGATAAATAATTTCAATGTAATAATATCTCGCATTTGATATTGGTTAATTTGATATTTCCTTGTTGGAAACTATAAGTTGGATTTTCTAGTTTCCAATTTATAACTCCTTGGTACAGTTGACGAATTAGGAGCAATTGTTTTGCATATGTGCTTGTAAAAGCAAATAGTTAACCATACGGGTATGGACCAGTATCCTTTCTGGTTATACTTTTCAGGATACACCTTTCAGACAGTTATGAACATGAGTTTTTTAGAATATAATGCATAATGTGGAAATATAGCTTGCCCCTATAGTGGCTTTCTAAAGCAAGTGTTTAATAGGCTTTGACCTAGAAGTGTGAACAAGTATCTCTGGTGCAATCAGCTTAATTATTTCTCCATGGGAGTTTCTTGTGAAAGTTGACATTTATTTGCAACGTGAACGACAATGTGTGATGTCACTGGATGAATTTAAATTCATGCAGGGGATTGGAAAGTTTGGTCTTTTCCTTTTAAGAGATTGAGAAGCATGAAAGGTCCCTTGTTGGCTTCAAATTCTGACCAAAGTTCTGATTCTGTAGATAATGCAAATAGAAAGATGGATATTGACGATGAAAAGGATTTTCCGAAAATGAAGGTAACAAAGAAGAAAACAAGATCAATCACCCCATCATCTGAACAACTAGCATCTTTGAATCTGAAGGAAGGAAGGAATTCAGTAGTATTCACATTCTCAACTCCAATGCTGGGGAAGCAACAGGTCATCTCCTATTCTTTGTTTTTGAAATTTGCTGATAGCTTCAGAATCCTCTCTTCTTCTTCTTTTTCTTCTCTGTCTCTCTCTCTCTCTCTCTCTCTCTCCCCCTACATATATTTGGCTTGTGTATTTATGGATCTATGTGTTATATCCAGGTTGATGCTCGAATTTATTTGTGGAAATGGGACACTCGTGTTGTGATATCTGATGTTGATGGGACAATCACGAGGTAATCATGACCTACTTGTGTTGCTTTCTGAGTTTCCCAGGTCTATTAATAGGATGATTCTGAATACCATTTGGGTGATGTTCTAAATTATGAAAGCAAAGCATGATTTACAACATAGAAATTCTGGAGGAAGCACACTGAAGCCTGATGGTTTAAGACCACAGAACATGAAGAAATAGAAATATAATTTCTACTGAAGGTTGAGAAATAGGAGCATCTATTTCATTTATAAGGCACAATTGGATACTTAGGCTCAGTTATCATTAGTAGGGGTGAGATTTAAGGCTGATGTAAGTCATAGGATCACAAATAGTTGGGGCTAGGTAGGAAAATGTGTTAGGTGTGAACAAGAAAGATAGAATGAAACAGGCTTACAGTTTTTTGGTAGCACTGTCACCTAGATGAATAAAATGGGGAATTGGGATTGGGGTGATCTGAGCATATTTAAATGAGCTTCTAGAATGAATTATAAAACAAAATGGGATTCTTTGATTCGGCCTTTCTTTATACTTCTTGTTTTCTTAGAACTTTACCTAAACCCTAACTTGGTTGCTGTGGTTTTCCTTTCAGTTTTTCTAATTCCTATATTGTGTTCCTTTTATGCAGATCTGACCTTCTGGGACAAGTTATGCCTTTGGTTGGGGTGGATTGGTCACAAACTGGTGTTGCACATCTCTTTTCAGCTATCAAGGTTTGTCATGCTGCTTCTTATTTTAGTATGATGTACAATGCGCTCACAGATGGAAAACCAAAAAGAATTGAGGATTCTGACCATGTTCATCTTCTATTTCCTTCTGCGCATTTCTTGGGTCAGAAAAAAGATAAATCATTTAAAAGAACTTTTTGTGCATGTCTTGGATTAGAAAAAGATTAGTTCTCCAGAAAAGTCGAGACTGGTCTGCCTAATCTCTCCTGACTTACGAATAGCCATGAAAATGATTCTTGATGCAGTTGGTTCTTTTATGTTTATGTGTTGCAGGAGAATGGATATCAATTGCTTTTTCTTAGTGCACGTGCAATATCTCAGGCTTACCATACCAGACAATTCTTATTGAATCTTAAGCAGGTGAGTGACAAAAGAGTTATAGTTTGTGTAATGTTTCCATTTGTATACACACACCTCTTGACATGTCAAAATATTCTTTTCCTTTTCTTTTATGTTTGTTTACATACAGATGCAGAATGGCACTATAGAAACAAGTTTTATTATTTCTTCATCTTTCTTTAATTTCGTTTCATGCATTCATTATTATGCAGGATGGAAAAGTCTTGCCTGAGGGACCTGTTGTTATTTCTCCAGATGGTCTCTTTCCTTCTCTCTACAGAGAAGGTCTCTGGTTACAGCTTCTTTTTCTTGAATACCTTCTTAAATTGCCTGTTGTGAAAACAGTACAACTTAATTACCAACAAGTATCTTGCATGATCCTTTGCACTTAAGAGTTAAATATGTGCTTTTCTAGGTCTTCCTTAGTGTGATGTTCTGGTGTAAATTTTTATCTGGTGCCACCGTCTTTCTGAGTGTAGTGAATCTTCCAAATTTTTGTTTTGGTTTTTTTTGATGGAATAAACTAATTGAATTGATGGAATTACTATTGGCGTACACTTTCCAGTTTCCTCTCATCCATAAGCATTTTTCTTTTATCTTCCATGGCTAAGCATTTTTGTTTTGTCTCTATGGGATATTGATTCTTTCCCTGTTAACCATATTGGGATTGGTATCAGACTTATGAAAGCTTATTTGTTACCTACTGAACTCTCTTCTAAATGTCAGTCAGGTCATTGGTCTACAGGTTTTTGTAGAGCTTATAAGCATGTAGTTTTTCTTTTTTCTGTTTCATAGCTTAAAAATTCTTTGTATCAACAGAAAGTCTTTTTCTTTAATCCTAAAAATATAAAAAATGATTTTCCATTTTGACATCTTTCCTCAAACTCTTCAGTTTCCTGTATTTTCTTCACTAGTGCGTTAAGAATTTCTTTACCACACTCATTGAATGGCTGCATTTTCAGTCTGTTGAAAGGTGTAGCATAACAATGGTTACCAAATTACTTCAACGTCTAAAGTCTTTTATTGCCTCATGTACAAAAACCAGAATGAGCCAGTTGAAATTTTTCCTAATATGATTTCAAGGAAGGCAGTGGAAGTGGAAGGGAAAGGGGGAGGGGAAGGGAAACTTGTTTGGATCCAACTGGCTTGCTGTCTTCTTTATACTGCTTGCTATTGCGTGCTATGTTTCTAAACTGTAAGTATTCAAATTTGAATTTAGAAATTTGCTCGTTTTATGTCTACATCATTTCTTATGAAACCTAATATAGTTGGTAAAAAATGACTTGGAATTTGCTCATTTTGTGTCTACATTTGTTATGAAACCTAATATAGTTGATACTTGATAGTACTATTTTACACGAAATCTCCACTTCTGAGGAAAAACAGAAATTTTATTACTGCCACGGGAACATTTAAGCTGTATGATTTAAAAATTTCTGTTCTTTGCTGTTTTGCAGTTGTACGAAGAGCGCCCCACGAATTTAAAATTGCTTGCTTGGAGGTCTGTCACTTGGTTTCGACTTTCTTCTCCTTTGTCCTGTCACATAATTATTCAAGAATCTTGCTTCTTGTTTGCTTTGTTGAGTTTTTTTAAGGCTATTGCACATTATAGTTATCACTTGTGCATCATCAAAATCGAGTTATAGTCGAACCAATTTTTCCTTGCCAAGAGAACAACAGTAGAAACCAATTATTTCATGTTATAAACTGTTCATCAAACATCCCTGGTGAGTGGTGACCGGTGACTACTATCAAAACAGAGTCAAGGAGTGCCTATGTCCTTTGCAACCATATGTAGTTGTTCTCTTGCGAGTTCATAATTTTCTCTGAGGAAGTCTGATATCTCCATAATTATTTTAAGAAAGTCTCAAGGTCCTCTCAACCTAAATTAAACACTTGTGCGCTGAACTTTTGCAATAGATTTTCCATCAGTTAAAACTCATCCAGTTAACCGAATTTCTAGTCCATCAGAGGCCACTGCACCATTACTGGCCTCTGATAAACAAGAAATTCGGACCCATGGATGAGCCAGATAACTGAAAATTAGGTTGCCATGATCCTCGACATTTGCCTGCATGAAATGCAACTTATCTGGGGAAGAATACCCCAGTTCCAAATGTCTTGTTCAGCTGGTAGCTTTCTACAGACAGCTACAAAATAAATCCAGGCTCACTTTTCTTTTGGTAACATTTTCTCATGTAGATGGAAGATACATGTTTAATACCTGGGACAGGTTGCTTTTTATATTGCCAGGACATCAAAGCATTGTTTCCTCCTGATAGGAACCCATTTTATGCTGGTTTTGGAAACAGAGATACAGATGAGATTAGCTACCTTAAAGTTGGTATTCCCAAAGGAAAAATCTTCATCATCAACCCTAAGGTATATGGCTTAGAACTTGACTGGTAAATTTGAGGAGCGCATTTCGATATCACCTTTTGCATAATGCTTGTGGTGCTGCTGTCTTTACAGGGTGAGATTGTTGTAAATCGGCGAGTTGAAACCAAGACGTATACTTCTCTTCATGCTCTTGTGCATGACATGTTTCCACCCATGTCTTCATCTGAACAGGTATGAGATGGCTGTTTGCAATCTAATGTTTAGTAGCAGTTTGCATATAAAGTGCCTCCATCTGTCTCAACTGCTGTTTCTTTTTTGTCCCAAACTCCATTCTTGCTGCATGAGATGCTTGCTCCATGTAATTTTGGAGTATGATTAGGTCCGTTGAACTTCCACTAGATTATCATCTTGTCCTGAACCAATTTGTTGCTTATCTTTCTTGGATTTCAGGAGGACTTCAACTCGTGGAACTACTGGAAACTTCCACCTCCTGCAATTGATATTTGAAGATTAAAACAGTACACATATATCTTTTGAACTGGGAACAGGGAGCAGTTTTCTGCTTTTCTTGGTTGTAACTTATCAGGTTAGCCTTGGTTCAAGCTTCATTCAATTGTTAGCTATTTTTTTGGTTGCTCCATGGTTCTGGATAATTTTCTTAGATTCAATGTCTAGTTGAATACAAAACTTTTCACCTGATGCTAAGGAGTACTTTTTCATTGTCGCAGTGTATATAGATGAAGGAAAAGTTTTGAATTACCCCAAAGCTCAAAGTAGTGGCTAGTAGCCCTCTGACAAAATGGGACTTACTTTCCGTGGCCTCTCTGGCAAGGCAAATAACTCGGTTTCCTGGATGGTTTTGCTTTTGCCCTCCACTATATTTTTTCTATCATGGAGGCTAGTAACATACAAGATTTCCTATGAGAATTACACACACACAGACGATTTCCTCTATACATTCTGGGTAGCAGGAATGGAGCTATATGAATTTTCTCCTAGGGAAACAACTACTTCAGTTTCTGCTGATATTCCACTTGCCTTTTTAGGACTGGCCAATTTGTTGTCAATAAATAGAGTATATGAATAGTTTTGAAAGGAGAAAAGTACATAACATAGGTAATCCTGCTTTGCAACATGTCACAATTTTTTCTTTTATGTAGTTTGTTTATGTGATAACTTGAAAACCACAACATCTCTCTCTGAAATATTTATTGCAATATTTCTTGTTTATCCCATGTCGCCTACAAAATTTCTCTGCTTTGTCCTCTAGTAAATTTATTTCTTGCAATTTGTGTATTACGTAGTTCATTGAATTTTTCATTTCCTGTCCAAGTTCAATTATATTCGTCTGAATATGACTTATTTTTCGAGTAAGAACTCGTGAATCATGAGATCGTAGGGATTAAGTATGTTCTTCATGTTGACTGGTAATCATTGAAGTGAATCTGATGCTGATGGATTAAACTATATTTGCATGTTTTACTGGAATCTTGTTCCATGTTGTTCTCTATTGGTTTAATATTGCAAGTCAATTGAATTTCAAGCTTTTTGGCATTCCCAGTGTTACTTTCCGCTGGAATACAAGTCCAAAGAAAAATCTGAAATAGTGTTTTTCTGTTACCCTTTCAGTACTTTGAATAGGGAGGAGTAGCTCTAATTTTGAATAAAAACTGACATTGGTGGCACAACCCCTCCCCCATCCCCTGCCCTCAAACGATCCTATTAATCAACACTCAATCGTTATAATTATTGGTGACACCGAATAATTAGTATTGAGAATATAATGTACCCTTGCCCTTGACCCCATGCCTTTGGCATATGCTAGTCCTATTTGGCATTTCATGCCTTCAACTTCAGAATAGCCTATAGGGGCTCACCACTTCCAAATTCGTAGAAGTCACACACAGACAAGTGGTTAGGATGCTATAATATATGCTTTCTCGATCATTTTAAGATAGATCGAACTTAAAATTTTTTTTACTTACTTCTCTGTAACTCATATGAATCTGGTGACTATTAGTATATTTAATCAGACGATGACCGTTAAATCACTTATTTTGAGTTATGGACACACAAGATCAAAACATGTGTGCCCGGACAGGCGAATCAAACTACTAGCAATGGGGGACAAAATATAGCATGTCGCAATAAAAGTGTGGATAACATTGAAGAGATCTTTCCCTTTTATTTTTTATTTTTTTAATTTATTTTTTTTCCCTCTCTTTAGGAAGATAAGCACAGTAAAAGGTTCATGATAGGGAGAACACCAGAATCAACTAGTGTTTCTCCTACCCATATATGCTTGTGCATTGATTTGGCATCAACTAATTAAAACTAATGCATTAGGGAAACAACAATTATAGCATGAACCTCAACAGAGATTAGCAAGTTTTCCTTGCAAAATTGGTATTTTTTGAGTTTAAAAATAATATCATGGAACACAAAATAATTCACTCGAACACTAGCAACTAAATCTTATAATATAAAATAAATCGAATAAAGCACTTTTTCCCCTTTGATTAAAAAACACGCGGCATCTCATATAAAATCCAACTTCCCCAATCTTTATGATTTTCAGGTGCCACATAATTTTGTGGGATATAAGAGGTTATGGGTTCAATCCTCACAATTATCAGGAGAAGTTAAGTTTTTGTGGTTCCTGCTAACAAGAGTTAGTTTAGATGACAAATAAAGTAATTAGATTACTGAAAGGTTCAAGGTGATGTTCTCAATCTTTTATTTAGTGAGCAATAACAATCATTGTAAACCGCTGAAATGTGCACCGATGACCTATCTTAATCGCTAAAAAATGTGTCGGTAACTTGCTATGTTCTAACTCTGGAGAAAGAGGGACAATCTATTATCTTTTTAAAATTTTTCCTACCCAAAAAAAAAAAGGTCGGTTGCCCTATTCTTTATGAGTATATTATATTCTTATCCTCGTGGACAATTTTTTTTTTTTTTAATAAATAAAAGATCTTGATGCTCTTAAGTGGAGAAGAGTTGATAAAATGCCGAATGTGGCCAATGTGTATGGCTGTTTTCTGCTTTTATGAATATGACAAGTGGCCAAATTACATTTAGAATTATCGTGACAATATATTAAATTAATTAACATGACCCGATTAATGCTCAGCTTAGCGGATAAGAAGAAAGGCCATCTCTAATGGTATAATTAATTAAGTGGCAAAGGGCGTACTTGTACGTGTTTACATGTTTGATTTTCATCTTGGAAATTCGTCTTGCTTATCAAATATGAATCTCCTTATTCATAATTTGCCAATACAAAACTCGATTATTTTACTCTAAATTTTAAAATAAATTAAGTAATAAAATTGAAGGTCTCAAAACCATTTTGGGGCACCAGTTAAAACTTAAAACTATAGCGGTTTGAAATTT
The DNA here is from genome assembly GCA_025175665.1 of Cinchona pubescens. Taxonomy (NCBI): domain Eukaryota; kingdom Viridiplantae; phylum Streptophyta; class Magnoliopsida; order Gentianales; family Rubiaceae; genus Cinchona; species Cinchona pubescens. The sequence continues at coordinate 329,633 of JANKKI010000227.1, forward strand.
GATTGGAAAATAACTAAAAATAAGAAAAAAGATAGAAGTAAGCATTGAACATACACGTTTATAAGATTATAGTATGTTATATTTTTATTTTTCTTTTTCCAAACCTTCATCTAGTGATTTGAAATAAACACCTATAACCACGGGCGAGCAAGAGCAACTGTCCAAGATTTTGAAAATTACAAATTTTCCTTTCATGGAAAATAGATAGTATTTTGAGTAACGTCTTATAGAAATTTTGTTAAAATTTGTTAAGTAAATGCCCCAAAATCCATGTGTACATCCTTTTGCCCTAATGTTGAATTCTTGGATTTGCTATAGCATAATGTTATATATGTGTGAAAAATATATAAAATTTATTATTTAATCCGCAAAAGCAAAGCCACACACTTACACGTAATTAAGTATCTAACCATTCGACTTGAGAAATTAAGCATACACAAATTAAAGGCCATCAGGCTACACAACAAGATAATTAAAACTCGAAAGGATGATGAAAACAACTCCTTAACAACAAAACTAATCCACGTAGCACGACAAACAAACACCAAGATTAAGAAGATTAATATATAATACTTAGCTTAACTTAAGCCTTAATCAACAATCAATACGTTATAACTCTGATACCAAGATGTTTGAGAGCAAAGTCTTTAAGGTAGTTGATTTCGTTTTCTTCGATGAATCCATCGCCATCTTTGTCTGCAGATTTAAATCCATCTTTGCATTTCCATTTAGTAAACCAGCCTCCCATTTCTCGAACGGCCTCGCGAAGCTCTTCTTGGCTAATCCTGCCATCTTTGTCAGTGTCGAACTTCTTTAACCATTTCTTGAACTCTTCTGTATTCATTTGAAGTTTTCCATCACTTGAGAAATTTCGAGGATAACTGTTCTTGATTGCCATATAAGTATTAAGTAGCTTCTAAATCTCAAATTACGTACTTTTGTTTGCTCAAGTACTTTATTTCACACAGTACACACACTAGGATACGGCGGAAGTAGAGTAAGTAATGCTCTTGAATTTATAGAGCTACTCTCGAATCTACTTGTAAGTTGTAAAGCTTTCACTATCATACGGGAAACTCTTAAATGTTCGGATTCATAATAAGTGTCATGTATTTTTCGTTTGAAAGGTAAATATTTATGTAAATCTGGTCTTTGATTACACTTTATAGTTTTGTGATATAAATTAAACTTTACTATAAAATTAAATTTTAACCACAAAATATACAGATAAGATAAAAATCAAATGTATCTAAATATTTTCGAATATGAATATTTAATTTCTTGATTTAGATCGATGTGGATGATTTCATACCAAAAAGTTTATAATTGGTATAGCTAAGAATTTTCCACAACATCATCATTCATGACAAGCATTATGATTCCAAAGAAGGTTATAATGATCTTAGGGAATAAGCATCAATCATATAGTGGCCCAAAAAGCGTCCAACACTAGAAGAAGAGCAATTGATGTTACGAAATGGTTGGCTAAGATTTGATTCATCACTTGTAGGTTTTGACTAATGAGTAATAAAGAACAAGGAAAATAAGGTTCTCATGAGTTTTATTTATTTATTTAATTTTTTAAATGAAAGGTAGGGGTTTGGCAACGACATAATTTACAATATTTATGAAAAATTCTCAGAGATTACATGAAAAGGGTGCAGCATAATAGCTCACCTTTTTTTTTTTTTGTTTTAAATTGAATAGATTACAAACACCAAACTATTCAATCTAAACAGTATCAACCATATTTTTTTTGTAGCTCGATCGTGTAATCATTTGGTTAATTAAGTAGGTGTAGCAAATTAAAATGTATAGACAAGTTTTTTGATTGCTGTCAAAATTATTGTGTGTGTTCCAATGTGGACGGGAATAAATCCTGTATTATGGACCATCGTGCTTTAGTACTACTCCATTTTGTGAAAATAAGACCTCTCAATTCACAATGTAATTAATTTAGCGGGTCATATTAATTTTCTTGTGCCGAAAGAGGGGCCGCATTGTCATTTCAGTGCGGAATCAACATAGAAAGAAAACAATTTGCCCAAATAATGCGAATCAAGATCATCAACGAGTAGCTTATCACCTTTTGAATTCTTTTATTATCCTTTTTTTTTGTTTTTTGGGTTACAAAATGGCAGTTTTTGGAATTCCTTATATTTAGGCCAACGATGATTACTAAAATTTTGTTCTATGTTCATATTAAGTTTTGGGGGAGTTAGTGTGAAGCTGTGTTTAGCAACTTTAGGCTTGTTCTAAAACATTTTATACATGAATTTATTGTACAAAATGTTTCGAAAACTAGCATTTACGATCATAATTGAACTATATTACTACTTCGTGATCCGAATAGAAAAACAAACACTAGGGTGAGATAGAATAGTTCAATTTTGGCTGCAAAATTCATCCGTTGGAAATGTTAAAAATAGGCAGTTTGGCTCTATTTAGACGACAATATTATTCGTTATTTTTTAAATAAATTGTATTTTATGATCACTTTCTAATAGTGGTGTGGAAGAATTCGGTTAATCGAATTTGTAACCGATTTTGAATTCAATTAAGTTATAGTTAATTTTGAATTTGTCAGAAAATAGTTAACTGATTCATAAATGCAGTCAATGAATTCAAAAATGGCAAAGAGTTTTTTATTCGGTTATTGATTACCAAATTCAATAATTAACAATAAAATTTTATTAAAATATTTGATATATAAATAGTACATCACTGAACATATAAATGTAGTTATTAAACTAAAAATATATTTAACGATAATTTCATGAACCTCCACTGATGTTTATACTAATATCACTTAGCACCCCTGTACTTTTAAAAATATCACTTATCTCCCATCTCTTGCCAATTGACATTTATACCCCATATACCTTAGCCATATTATGATTAAGGATAGCATCAAAAATCACTCCTGAGGTTTTTAACAATTTTCACTTGACACTCTTTTAGTTTTTAACAATTTTTTATCAACTTTATAAAAAAAATATGTCCATGCATTAATTTGATTACTTCTATATGTTTTAATAAAAAAATTTCACCACGTAAAAACACATAATTAGTACTTTTGTTTGGGGAATCACAAACTCGTAAATAAAATAAATATTCTCTCGATAAATTTTTTGGCTAGAAAATTTATGAAAATATTACGCATATTAATGTATTTTTTAGGCATCATTTTGGATAAAAATTTTGAATATGTAAAACACATCATATGATATAATAAATAAATATAATTAGTACTATTTTGTTTGTAAATCAAAACTTGAAATTGAAATATGTATTTTTCAAAAAAAATTATTAAAGTTATTTACAAAAAGTAAGGTAATGTAATGTGCTATAGTGTGTGTTGATTTGAACAAAAATTTGAATGTGCAAAAAAATTACCATATATTATTTTGTAAATATAATTCGAATTTGTTTGGGAAATCACGAACTCTTAAAAAATTAAATGAATTTTTTGATAAAGTTTTAAGCCAACTTATTTACTAATAATTAGGAACGTATTACTGTGTTTGTATATGTCATTTCGAACAAAAATTTAGAATACGTAAGTATACATAATATACAAAAATAAAAAATATTATTGGTATTTTATTTTGAAAATCATTAACTTGTAAAATAAAAATAATTAAAAAATATTTTTTGATATTAATTATGAAGGATATGAAAAGTTACAACTTATTGTTATTTGTTAATAATTATTTTATACCTTTTTTCCTTTTTCTTTCAACCATTTTAATCAATGAAAGCCTTGAACTAGGGGTAAAATTGGGAGGAAAATAGTCTCTCTCCACTTAAATTGATTTTTTAAAAGAATGGGTTGAAAATGTTACAATAAGTTTGAAATAAGAGAGGTAAGTGATACTTTTTAATATTTAGGGGTACTCAGTGAAATTAGCTTAAACCTTAGGGGAGGTTTTTGAAATTATCCCATATATTTATTGATAATTATTATAGTTAGTTTTAATTTTTTAACTTAGTTCCTAAAATTGTTATATCCTTACATATTAATTTATACTTATATTATTAAAGGGAAAAAAACCAATTTAGTCTCTTATTTTTAGAGTGTCGATAGTAATTTGGTCCCTTATCACTTACAACAGGCTAATTTGATCCCTTATATTTGAGAAAATTAACCAATCTAAAACCTATGACGAAAATTATGGACAAATTTAGTAGACTAAAACACATGATAATCATGTATCCATTATTATGCAGTAGATCTATTTTCAAAAACACTGTTAGTTTGTCTACAATTTGCGTCATAAGGCTTAAACTAGTTAATTTTTATAAGGACAAAGGACTAAATTGGTCTTTTTCATAGATAAGGGACTAAATTGGATGATACTCCAAAGATAAGAGACCAAAGTGGTCTTTTTCATTTTATTAAATTAGTATCCATAAATCACATTAAATAGTCCCGTGATATGTATATTATTAATACTTATAAGTTACATGATATTATAGTATTCTACGTAATTATTTTGATTCTTGTTCAATTAAGTTACGTTTTTTTTACTTATTTTTCTGAATTATTTATCAATAAAAATTCACATAACATATTAAATTATGTGGCAAAATAACAAAATAAAATTAGAAAAATTTTGCTTGAAAAATAGATTTTTATAGAGGATTTAGCCCAATATTATGATTCCAACTAACTTGAGTTGAATTTGATTAATCAAATTCAAAGTCGACTACTGAATTTGAATTTGGTTATTAAATTTTCTATTGAATTGAATTTAAAATTGAAATTAGTTAAAAATTTTAGGATCCTTTTTCCATTTTTGATCGATTTTATTAACTGATTAATTGATTGGTTAACCAATACACACCCCTACTTTCTAACACGTTTTTCACTAGATTTTTCTCTTACATGTATCACTTCTAATAGTTCTTTTTACACAATTTTGGAACATATAACCTCAAGTAGTAAAATATGGCACGGGAGAAAACTCAGAAAATGATAAACGTTGTACATAGAAGGTTGGCTGCATTTTCTTTATCATTTGTATTTCTGAAATTTTCTGGTTTGAGTCTCATAACCTTTTTACCTTAGTTTCGCTTTAAGTTCAAATTGTTAATTTTGAACATCGAGAGATATTAATTATGAATAACATATTGGCTTTATTAGGTACAAGACTGCAAGTTCCCACTAATATTTTCTAATGAGGCATGTGTAATTTCCCACACCATAGAATAAAATATTATACATCACAGGATGTGAAAATTTTTAATCCCCATATAACCAACCTTTTCTTTTTCTTGTTTATAAGACCTTTTTTTTTTTTTTTTTTGGTCAAATAAACCATTTACAGTAGAAATATTGATAAATTAAAGCTGTTACATTTCATTATGAAGTTTAATTATGAAATTAAAAGTTGCATTAAATGTAAGAAAACTACAAATGGTAATCAGTAGTATTATTTTGTACAGCAAGATCCATTTGGGTGTTTACAAGACTACGAATATATTAGAATAAGAATAATTGAATAACGTTACACTAGTAGATTTGGCTAAATTTAAACCTTATATACAACAGTTGCAAAACATGAAAACATCTCATGCAACAAGTACGATGTCGATGTAAATTCAGGAGCGGATCTAAAAATATTGATTAGAGAAGCACAAATAATAATATATAGTATATTAGTAGCGCTGTTTTTCTTTATCTTTATCTAAATAAATTTTTATGTTAATTTTTTTTGTAAGATCAAATAATTAAGATAAAACTTTTAATTTTAAATTTAATCCTAATGATAAGGTTAAAATTTTTATCAACGAGTAGTTTATATGAAAAAAATATTTTTTAAGTACTGAAGCACCAAGTCGGTGACATTTTACAGATTTTTTTTATTTAAATATAATATTATTGTTATTAATCCAATTGCGAGCACGTGCCTCCACTGGACTATATGACGTAAATTACATGTGCGAAAACCACGCGAATTGAGAAATTAAGAATTAAGCACACTTATAGTAATGATGTGTAAAGGATCCTAATTACTACTACTAAAGTAGCCTGCTGGACAAGCATGCAAGAATTCGAACTTTGGAAGAGTAATTAACTTGATTAGAGTCTTTTATTCTGTGTCGTCATATAAATTATAATACCAAGATGCTTTAAAGCGAAGTCTTTAAGGTAGTAGATTTCATGTTCGTCGATGAATCCATTCCGATCTTTGTCTGCCGGCTTCATTCCAATCATAGATTTCCACCTTGTAAAAAACCTGCTTCCCATTGCACGTATGGCCTCCTGAAGTTCTCGTCGGCTAATCCGGCCATCTTTATCGGGATCGAATTCTTTAGCCATTTCTTGAAGCCTTCGGGACTCATTGGAATTTTACCCCCAAACCAAAAAGTTGGGCCTCTGAATGCTACATTCTCCATTCCTAAATCTTGTATTACTATTATTTACTTTGTTCAAAGTACTTAATTTTCACACACCACACACAGTATGGTACGGCTCACAAAAAGACTGGGACAGCTCCTTAATTTATAGAGGTACGTACTACTTGAGTAGTTAAGCTTCCACTACTAGTAGTAGTATTTAATTAACAATATCACTTGCATTATATGATCCGGAACAAGGTGAATCGCTACTAAGAAATTCTTCATACGGAATAAGAATCAATCTGCAGTGGTCTAAAATCGTGTAACACAAGTTGAACGCAATTAGTGTTAGGGAATTGTTGATTGAGATTTTTTTTTAATAGCTTACCTCTCCCTCTACCCGTTTATAACTTGTATTTATGACCAATAAGTTATAAGAGAAAAGTCTTAGAATGTAAGTTTCATTTCGTTGTCGAAATTTTAGTCAATTATTGGTTAATGATTACTAAAACAATACCAAAGAACGTCTGGTCGTCTCTCTTAATTAAGTAGGATTAGATTAAGAAGCTTTGTTCTTTATTTCATCTGAATAATTTAGTGTGTTTAATACTGTGGACCGAATTAAATTACAGGAAGGAGAATTTTTCGGAATGGATTTAATGTAAATCATGTATTGCCACCACCTTAATCCACTTCATCTTCATGTACTTTTTTGACCGATTAATTTGACATTCTTTTTATTCTTCAAAAAAGTAGTAGTAGCATTCCCCGCCGGAAATAAATTGTACGTATTATGGCGGATCTTCTTTAGTAATTATTTCTAATTACTCCATCTTGTGAAAGTAAGACAACCCAATTTTTCTTTTCTATATTTTTTTTGTCAAATGATAAGTTATATATTCAAAACTAATGTGTATTAGTCAAGTAGCGTATATCATCTTGTGCTTCACGTTGAAGTTACAAAGGAAAAAAATTCCTTCAGTACAAGATCATTACAAAAATCTAAAGTAAAAGAAACTAATTTATGAAGTACCCCTATTACCAATTCTTCTGACAAATGAAAAGAACAAGAAGAAAATACTTTAGCTAATTCTAGAATCTTAGCTAAAATCACTCCATATCTACACCATCACTTCTACCCTGCTGTAAGATAGTCATAATTGAAAGAGCATCAGATTGAATCTCATAATTACGAACCACAACACCAATCCCAGCCTTACCATTCCGATACTGCACGGCTGCATCTGTAATAAACTTCACAGTACCAGCTGTAATGAGCGGTTAGGGTTTATGGCAACTACAATTACAAGATTTATTAAAAATTCTCAAAGATTACATGAAAAAGGTGCAACATTACAGCTCACCCTTTTTATATAAAAAAATGAATAGACTATAAACACTAAATTATTCGATCTAAACAGTATCAACGATGTTTTTTTAGCTCGACGCGCGTGTAATCATTTGTTTAATTAAGTAGGAGTAGATTAAAATTTATATACAAGTATTTTGATTGCTATCAAAATTATTGTGTGTGTTCCAATGTGTACGGGAATAAATCATATATTGTGGACCATCGTGCTCTATTACTGCTCCATTTTGTGAAAATAAGACCCCTCGATTCACACTGTAATTAATCTAGCAAATCATATTAATTTTCTTCTGCCGAAAGAGGAATTGCATTGTTATTTCAGTGCGAAATTAACAAAAAAAGAAGAGAATTTGCCTGAAACTTGATCAACATAACGTGTAATGCCATATCTTCATCATCAACGAGTACTATATTTTGATTTTTATGGCAGTTATTTAAATTTTGATAGTGATGTGATAATTATTTAAATAAGTACAAATAAATTATATAATATTTTAATGTAATCTATATCAATATATTTCTTGATTAAATTTTTAATGCAATTAAAACTTCATTTTATATTATTTCAAATTCTGATATGTTTAACTGTCAAATGGGCTTGTTTTCTATGAATTTTTGTTGTTGTAAAAGTATTGTATGAAAATATAATTTCTATAAAAATTTGTTATTTTTTTGATGTCTTTTAATATTTTACAATTTTAATATTTGAATTTATCTGTACAAATTGCGATGTCTGATATAATATAATTCAACAATTTCTCACATTTTCATTCCCTAAAGTCCAAGATATCAATGTGTTATTATATTATATTTTTTTCTAATTTGTTTATAATTGTCAAAAATCAATTAAATACATAAAAAATCAAAATCTGATATAAAGGGTATTTTTAATCGTCTAACTAAATTTTCTAAATTTTTTAAAAGATGAATAATGCGACGTGAATGGGGGGCAAAATATATATTTCTATAGTTCAGGGAGCAAAGTATAATTACTCATATAATTTAAGGGGGCAAAGTATTATTAACCCCTAGTTTTTTTTTTTTTTTCCACAAGATCAAATAATTAAGATACAAATTTTAACTTTAAACTAGCCTCGAATGATAAAATTGAAATTTTAATCAATGAGTAGTTTACATGCAAAAATTTAGGAGGTGTTTGGTTCATAATCGGGAATCGGAATCGGAATCGGAATCATAAACCCCACTATTGGTATGGGTTCATATTATTCCCCCTTACTTGTTTGGTTTGAAATAGGAATGAATTTCATTATTTTAATGAGTTACTCAATTTGAAATTCATATCACAAGTAGGGAATGAAAGTAGATATTTTCTAATACTTTCATTCCTATAAAATGATTCCCATAGTATTCAATCAAACAACATCTTTAGGTATCATTAACTTTGATTCCCATTCTCTCCTCTCATACCCATAAACCAAACACTTCAGTGCCTTAGTTTATGATCAGTGAAGCACCAAGTCGAGGATGACATTTTACAATTGGGGGCAGGTGCCTCCACTGGAATGCATGACCTAAATTACATGTGCGAAAACCAAGCTAATTGAGAAATTAAGCATTAGGCACACATATAGTAATGAAAAGGATCCAAATTACTACTAGAGTAGCCTGCTGGACAAGCATGCACGAATTCGAACTTGGAACTTGGAAGAGTAATTAACTTAATTAGAGCCTTTTATTCTGTGTCGTCATAAATTATAATACCAAGATGTTTTGAAGCGAAGTCTTTAAGGTAGTAGATTTCATGTTCGTCGATAAATCCATTGCCGTCTTTGTCTGCAGACTTGAGTCCGATCATAGATTTCCATCTTGTAAAAACCTTGCCTCCCATTGCACGGATGGCCGCCTGAAGTTCTCGTCGACTAATCCGGTCATCTTTGTCGGCATCGAATTCTTTTAGCCATTTCTTGAAGCCTTCGGGACTCATTGGAATGATTTGTCCCCAATCAAATGAGATTTGACTATGAATGCTGTTTGCCGGACCATTCCTAAATCTGGTAGTATTATTTAGTATTTACTTTTGTTTAGAGTACTTCATTTTCACACAGCACACATAGTACGGTACGGCTAAGAAAGAGACTGGGACTGCACCTCAATTTATAGAGGTTCGTACTTGACGAGAGCAAGTATTTGTCATGTTTTAGTATTTGTACTCGAATTAGTAAAAGTTAACGAGAGTAAGTATTTGTCATGTTTAGTAATTGTATTCGAACTAATAAAAATCTTACACATGGGATGGAAGGTTTATTTTCTGAAAATAAAGGAGTCATTATTTTTTGATGAGTTCATAGGAGATCAACTACTCTATATGTCCAGTTCTAACCCAAAATATTCTTACGTAATTAAGCTTCTAATACTATTACTAGTCTTTAATTAACATTATCACCTGCATTAATTATTCAATTATATGGTCTGGAACATGGTGAATCGCTACTTTTTTATTAATTACGGAATAAGAATCAATCTGTAGTGGTCTAATTAAAATCGTGTAACGCAAGTATTGTATTGGAATTCACTTATAAGTTATTGGTTAATTAATGACAAACAAAATAATAAAGTATGTACTTAGTATTGGATGAAGAAACGTTTATCTGTTGTTTCATCTCAATAATCTAGTGTGTTTAAGCGTCTTTTACAAAACAATAAAGTATGTACTTAAGCTTCTTTTACTAGGTAATAATATATCACCTGCACTAACAGGGTGAATCGCTACTTTCTTGCGGAATAGGAATCAATCTGTAATGCTCTAAAATTAATCATCGTGTAACACAAGTTGAGTGCAGTTATTGTTACGGAACTGTTATTGATTCTGATTTAAATTAACCACTAGTTATTGGTTAATGATAAATAAAACATTGCCAACGAACCTCTTGTTTCTGTTAATTGACATGATTAGATTTAGAACCATGGCTACCATTAAATTGTTATTTTACTCTATTATTCTCTAAATAATATTTTATAATAATTTATTACGTATATTTTTTCAACCATTTTTGATCTCATATACATGCGAAACCATTTCATAAAAGTTTAATAATATCTCCTTCTTATAAAGCAAATAGACTTCGATCTTAACTAAGCCACATTACTTTTGATTCTATTGTATTACAAGATTTCCCTTTTCTATGAAAAAAAATCCGTATCAATAATTATGATTTTATGTATGGACAATTTCTTAATATCTTATTCATCACAACAAAATATTTTTTTTTGTGTTGATAAAAAAGTAAACGTGTTTTATGGAGGAGAGATACTATTTAGTCAATCGAGTCAAAGATATTTAACATATTCATAGCTAATAATTTTTCATAAAGTGCTGACAAAACGTATAATTTTAAAAAATTACTATTATAATTATTCTGAAGATAATATTTTGAAATTATAATAAATAATGTCTAACCGAACATGGACTGAAATTGCACGAAGAGGATTTTACGGAACGGATTTAATGTAAATTTTATGGGTTTGTACAGACACCACCTTAATCCAATTCACGTACGTACAAGATACATCAGAAAGGGGTAGATCCTCCATTTCAAGATGCTCTATCACACAATCATCTTCCGTTGTTTGGTCTAATAATTTGATGTTCTTTTGTAATTCAAAGAAGTAGTGTCAGTCACTGAATGGAATAAATCGTATATTATGGTGGATTTTCTTTAGTAATTATTACTAACTCCATCTTGTGAAAGTAAGACACCCCTAAATAGATAATACAAGTTGGAGGGTCCTATTAATATTCTTCTGCCGAGAGAGGGGCATTAGAATAGTTCGTGCTTGGGATAAAAAAGAAGAAAAGGATTTGCTCGAATTTGCGTCTGCCTACAACATGTAGGCCATATTTTGATTATTAACTATTACCTTCTTTATTGTTCAATTAAAAAAAAAAAAAAATACCTCATCAGCTTTTTAAGTTTTCTCTCTCAAATATACACACGCACAAACAAATTGGAAGGCAAGATATTTCTCTTAGGTTGTTACACATATATATATTCATATGTTTTTTGTCTTTGAATTTCAAATTTTCTTGATTCTCATTCATATTTCATATAATAATCCTCATCATATATAAATAAAATGGATTATTGTTAGGTAAAAAATACTTTTAGTCCTTAAAGTTTAGCCCTGTGATACTTTTAGTCCCAAAAGTTTCATAAAAAATGAATCATGTCTTTCATATTTTAAGTTTCAACTCAAGTAGGACAATTGATATAACAATAGCATACTTTTGATTTTTATGGCTCTACTCCAACAAAAAATTAACATCTATCTTTTACTTTACACTTGCCTAAACTAACAAAAATAACTTTTTCACATAATTTTGAACAAAAAAGTATGTTATTTTTCTATTATTTGTACTAATTTAGTAGAAATTTAAAAGATAAGAGACGTGATTTGTTTTGTATGAAACTTTAGGGACCAAAAATATCAATGGGCCAAATTTTAGGGATTAAAAATATTTTTTACCCTTATTGTTGTATCAACCTGTCTTAGCAAAGTTAAAATAGAATTTATCCTTTGGTGGGTCCATGATCTTCGGATGCCGAAGGGTTAAAATAGAATTTACCCGTTGGTGGGTCCACAATCATGGGATGCGGAAGGTGTCCTTGAGACAATCTCCTAGTTGCTATTCCTAAGACGTGGAGATGATTTTCTAGGGATTTAGTTCAACTGGTTATTAATAAGGATTGACTTGCTTCAACTCCAAGGGCTCTCATTAATGAATCTCAACTCACACAAGAGATGAGGTGTTAAAAAAGTATGTTTTTTCAAGGATTTTTCATTAAACAAGTTCATAAAGCTCGTTATCTACTTCACTTATTGCGTATTTGCTTTAAGTAATTAGAAGTAAATCACTACGAAAATCTTTTACCTTCCTCTATTGGGAGAAATCTAGCCAAATAAATACCCTTATACATATAATATATAAAAAACTATTTACAAGATTACAATTCAAAACCATTTGACAAGATTAATTTACGTGCTTAACAAAATTCTATTAAATCACTAATCGCTAATTCAAGATATTTGATCAGATTTTATTCATTTTTTCGCGAATCTTGTGACACATCAGTTATCTTGTCAAATTATTTTGAATTTGTAATATTGTTCGGATGTACTGTATAATTTATACATGTGCAACTAATTAGCTGCAAAACCATACACGCAATTTATACATGTCTCCAATATACATATCTCCAATTTATACATGCAACTATATTAGTTGCAAAACCATATAATGATCTGATGGCACACATGCAACCCACTAGACTTGAGAAGTAAGCAAACACATATTATAAAGGCTTACCTAGGATAGTTCAAGGGTGAGTAAACAGGAAACTCTTGATCACTAAACGATTCTACGACGAACATGTAGGAGGAAGATCGAAGAACTAATTAGCTTTAAAGTCCTACAATTCTAATATTAAGGTGCTTGAGAGCAAAGTCTTTGAGGTAAATGATTTCGTTATCGTCGATGTATCCATTGCCGTCCTTGTCTGCTACTTTGAGTCCACCCTTAGATTTCCATCTTGTAAACCAACCTCCCCTTGAACGTATGGCCTCCCTCAGCTCTTCTCTGCTAATCCGCCCATCTTCGTTTTTATCGAACTTTTTTAGCCATTTCTTGAACTCTTGTAAACTCATTTCAAGTTTGCCGTCGCTCGAGCCAGTTTTTTTATTGTGCATAATTGCCATTAATTTTCTGTATAAAAATATGTATGTACTTTTTTATATATATTATTTTGAAGTACTTATTTCACACAAGGTTACAGCAAAAGAGACCGACTCCTCCTAAATTTATAGAAGAGCATGACATGAGCTTTTACAGTAGCGGTTGTTTCACAACAACAAAAAAAAATTCTATGATTGATAAGTGTATTATAATATTATATTTTAAATAATTATATAATATAAATTTTAAATTTTAAAGTACAAGGGCACATACAATTCCCTTCACAGTATCACATGCAATTGTTTTCTTACTTTTTTTTTGGTGTAAACACAATAATACATGCATTATTGTTCAAAAGAAGGTAAATATCTAGTACTTTTTCACAGGATAAGAATATATCTCCAGTGGTCTAAAAGCATTTAACACGATTGATCGCAATTATTGATGCCGAACTGTTGGCTTAGATTGTAGTCACTTAATTATAGGATAACGACGGAAAGAAAGAGAGATTAAAACGCCAAAAAAAGGTTAATTTTCTTTCTGTCAATTGAGTAGGATTAGGTTAAGGAATAATTTTTTGCTTTCATCTGAACGCAATTCTTTGCCACCTCATTAGGGTACGTGGGCAAGGGGTACGTCATTCACTTCAGCACTGAAGCACTTTCTTACAACTAAGTTTCTTCCTTCATTTTATTTGGTCCCAATTCGTTGGATGATATTTTTTCTTCAAATGTTGTCTCAACATTGCCTAGTAAACAGTAGTGATATACATTCTGTGTCTAGAATTTAGTGGACAAATATATTAAAACTTTCAATTTTGTTTTTTTGTTTCCTTAGGAAATACATAAGCTCTTTTTTTTTTTTTAAATCCATCTATCATGATCAATAGGTTATCGTTTCACTACTTATATTGCACTTAATTTTCTAAAAAATAATTAAGCTTAATGACACATCAAATTCGGAGCTAGGATATCAACCTGAGTACCAGTTTGCTCTCCCAATATATATAATTAATAACTGATTTGATGTTATAATCAGTTTCATATCATTTTCTTTGATGTAAAATCACTTCTCTAACACTCTTTTTAACAAAATTTGGAACCTATAACATCAAGTAGTAAAGTATGGCACGGCAGGGGAAATGAATCTTTATTATTTTCATTTGCCAAATTTTCTCGTTTAAATCTAATAAGAGCTTTCTTTCCTTTAGTTTTGCTTTTGAGATTCCAAATTCTAGATTTACTTTAAAATTCCAAATTGTAATATATATATATCATCAGCTAATACGAATAACGTAGGTTGGTTACAGGACTTTTTAAGCAATAAAACTAACGTTTTAGATTGGGAAAACACGTTAAGTTCGATCTTCTATCTCATTCTCTATTTCACTCTTTATCACATTGATAAATAAATTATCAAAATTACTTTATTAAAATTATTTCACATAATCTTGATAGTTTATTTGGTAGTGTAAAACACAGTGTGGGAAAGAAAATTTTGTGGCGGGAAAATATTTAAGACTTATTTTGAAAAAAAACTAACAAATAACACTTATACCTTAAATAACTAAAATATTAAAACCCAACTATAACATAACTTCAAACTAATAACGGATTTGGTTCAATTATACTAACAAATAATAGTAAAAGTTAATTGTTTTATACATTATTTACGAGTAAAGACTACTGATAACTTTACTAGAATTGAAGAAGAATTCTCACCAACTTAGCAAATTGGACCACGTTAGAGTAGATATGGGCAAACTTAATATACCTTATAGGGTTAATAATACTTTGCCCTGAACTATGTGAGTAATTATATTTTATTTTTTTAAAATCATAAAAATATACACATTGTCCCCCATTTACATTTTCATCATTCAAAAATTTTAAAATATCATGAAAATATAGTTAAACAGCCGAAATGTCTTTAGTATTATATTTTAATTTTTATATATTTAATTGATTTTCGATAGTTATACAAGAATTAGAAAAAAATAAAATATAATAACACATTGATATCTTGAGTTTAAGGAGTTAAAATGTGAGATAATGTTGAATTATATATATCCGATATCGCAATTTACATAGTTTAAATTAAATAGCTGTTAATAATTTGAAATCTAAAAAAAAATTTCAATAGAAAATAAGTCCATTTAGGAATTGTTTTACCAATATAGTTAAATATTTAATTCGAAATAATATATAAAATGAAATCTAAAAATTTTAAAAATCCATTTAGGAATTGTTTTACCGATTAATTTGACGTTCTTTATATTCTTCAAAAAAGTAGTAGTATATATCATTCCCCGACGGAAATAAATCGTATATTATGGCGGATCTTTCTTTAGTAATTATTTCTAATTACTCCATCTTGTAAAAGTAAGACAACTCAATTTTTCTTTTTTTCAATCAAACGAACAAATAAATTAAGCCTTATTCTCACTAAATAGAGTTGGTTGTATGAATCCTGTTAAATGATTATATTTTGTCATAAACTATATCCTCCTTTATTCTTAAATAAGTTATATCTTCTTTTTTTAAATCAAACGATAGGTTATATTTTCATAACTGATGTGCATTAACCAAATGACGTATATCATCTTGTGTTTCACGTTGAAATCACAAGGGAAAGATTCCTTCCATACAACATCATTACAAAAATCTAAAATAAAAGAAATTAATTTATGACTAACCGCTATTGCCAATTCTTCTAACAAATGAAAATAACAGGAGGAAAAGACTTTAGCTAATTTTAGAATCTCAACCAAAATCACCCCATATCTACATCATCACTTCTACCCTACTGTATAACATAGTCATAATTGAAAGAGTATCAGATTGAATCCTCTACAGATGTTAAAGATTCTTTCTGTGCTTGTTGAAGTGCATATCTCACAGCTTCATCTTCTATAATCTTCACTTTAGGATAATAGGGACATTTTACGGCCCATGCATCAGTCAAAATACCAACAGAATTACATATTTGATTCCTTGTATAGCATTTAACACAAGATTGATGCAATTATGGATACCGAATGTTGGCTTAGATTGTAGTCACTTAATTATAGGATAACGACGGAAAGAAAGAGAGAGATTAAAATGCCAAAAAAGGTTATTTTTCTTTCTGTCAATTAAGTAGGATTAGGTTAAGGAATAATTCTTTGCTTTCATCTGAACGAAATTCTTTGCCTCCTCATTAGGGTAGGCAAAGGAAGCACTATCTTACAATTAAGTTTCTTCCTTCATTTTATTTGGTCCCAATCCGTTGCAGGATATTTTTGCTTCAAAAGTTGTCACAACACTACCTAGTATACAGTAGTGGGGAACTATTTAGGTAGACTTGGTTTAATATTGACCTCACTTGTAGACTCTGTAGTGTAGATTAAATGTTATGAAATCTATGATATCAGCTGATGTAAAAAAGATTTTATAATATTTAATTTTGACTGTAAAGTCTACAGGTGGGTCAAAAACTGGATCTATTTAAATATTTTCCTACAGTGATATACATTATGTGTCTAAACGTTAGTGGACAAACATATTAAAACTTTCAATTATGTTTTTTTTTTTTTTCCTTCGGAAATAATTAAGCTCTTTTTTTTTTTTTTATAACCCATCTATCTCTTTACTTGTTAATGATTAGAATTCATAATCAATAGGT
Source organism: Cinchona pubescens (assembly GCA_025175665.1). Taxonomy (NCBI): domain Eukaryota; kingdom Viridiplantae; phylum Streptophyta; class Magnoliopsida; order Gentianales; family Rubiaceae; genus Cinchona; species Cinchona pubescens. The sequence continues at coordinate 346,702 of JANKKI010000227.1, forward strand.
CATCGTTTCACCATCTATGTTGCACTTGGTTGTCTAGAAAATAATTAAGCTTAATGACACATCAAATTCGGAATATCAAACCTGAGTGTCAGTTTGCTCTACCAATGTATTTATATAGGGGTTAGTAACACTTTGCTCCCTGAATTACATTGTCCATCTGAACTATAGAAATATACACTTTTTCCTTCATTCACATTATTTATCCTTTAATTTAAAATAAATTTTAAAATATCAACAAAATTTAGTTAGATAACTAAAATACCTTAGTATCATATTTTGAATTTTCATGTATTTATTTGATTTTCGATAATTATAAAAGAATTAGAAAAAAAATGAAATATAATAATACATTGATGTCTTGGACTTTAGTGAATGAACATATGAGTAATTATTGAATTATATTATTTCCGACATCGCAATTTGCATAGACTAAGCCAATTAAAAGTGCAAAATACTAAGAAATATCAAAAAAATTACAAAGTTTCATAGAAGTTATATTTTCATACAATATCTTTATAGAAAATTTTTTCATAGAAAACGAGCCCTTTTAGAAATTGTTCTATCACTACAATAAAGCATTCAAATTCGAAATAATATAAATGAAATCCAAAAATTTTAAAAATTTGGCCAAGAAATATATTGATCGAGATTACATTGAAATATTATATAGTTTGTTTTTGCTTATTTTTAAATAATGTCACATCACGATCAAAATTTAAATGTATTTAAAATCAAAATATAGTACAAAGGGTATGTTAGTCTTTTAATTAGATTATCTTAATAATTTTAATATTGATAATAGATGAATAGTGTTAATGGGAGGTAAAATATATATTTTTGTACTTTAAGAGGACAAAGTGTAATTAGCCATATAGTTCAGAGAGGCCAAGTACTATTAACCCTATATATAATTAATAGCTGATTTGAGGTCATAATCAGTTTCATGTCCTTTCCTTTAATGTAAAATCACTTCTCTAACAGAATAACACTCTTTTTTACAAAATTTGGAACCTATAACATCAAGTGATAAAGTATGGAACGGGGAAACGGATCTTTATTATTTTCATTTGGCAAATTTTCTCGTTTAAGTCTAATAAGGCCTTTCTTCCCTTTAGTTTTGCTTTAAGATTTCAAATTCTAGATTTACTTTAAAATTCCATATTGTAATATATATACACACACTAGAAAATTGCACATGCTTTGCACGTGTAACACTTCTGTATATTTATATGAAAATATTCATTTTCTAAAATATAAATGAATAATCAGTGAATGATAACCAACTATAAATATTTTGCCTGTTGAGTTTTTTATACAAGATTTATATCTTTTCTCTTTCATTGTAATTATTTTCACCTATCTTTTTTTTAATTATTATTTGTTAGAACATTATATATAAATTTTATTTTTCTTAAAAAATTAAATCAATTTTCTCTTTTATGAGAACAATGTATGATAATTGTATTTTATTATAAAATTTGTATTTGTATGATTATTAGTCTTGTAATTTTAAATGGAAACAAACTTTTGATATTAAAAAGAGATTTTATTGAATTTAAATCAAATAAAGTGAAAAATAATGCATAAATTTATCAAGGGCATTTCCTATTTCTTTACTATTTAGCAAAACAGTTAAGATGTGGATTAAATTTTTGGTAAATAATAAAATGAATTAATGAAAAAAGTAATCCATACACTGTTATTAGCCTTCATTTTGTTTATATATTTAATAAACTTTTATAATTGCAAATTTAGTTTCATACTAAAATACTATATCAAAATACAATTTTGGAGTTAATTACATTCAAAACCATTCAGGATATTGCACGTCACCACCAAACTCTAAACTCTTTATTCATCTTTATTGGCATAAAATGTAGTTTACTTCAATTTAAAATAGTTTTTATTTTTCTTTTAGGTTCCTAGGTTATAAATTTTGATAATGATACCACCAATAACTTGATAAATTGTAGATGAAGATTTTTTCCGTAATATTAAACTTTTTTTTAGATATATCTATATATTTTTCATCATTAGTAAAGGATAAAGTCACTCTCAAGTAGTATCAAATATCATTTAATAGAAGAAGCATGTCAAAATTCTTCTATTAATGAAATATTTACAGGAGATTAAATAATATTGTGATAATTACAAAAATGATTAATTAAAATTTCAAAAAAATAAGAAAGAATAAACCTAAGTATAAAGAACAAAGATATCAAATAAAAATTATGTTTCCAGTCTAAGAAACATGTCTCTACCAACAAATTAAACTAGTATGTTCTGTATAATATAGATAGGTATCAAACAGTATATTAACATTATAAACAAAAGGTAAAAATAAAAATTTATTCTTTTATCTTACTATGAATTTTCCAAAAAAATAATGAAAAAAACCTCTACATTACTCTAAAATACATGTAACTCGAATGAAAAGCATTTAGTTCTAAGACATACAAAATAACATGTAATTTCTATAATTTCTATTCTAATTATTTTTAACATGTTGTGTAAAGTAGTTATGTATCCATATAGAGAATATATTGAAAATTTTTATTTTTCTTAATCTTATGATAATATTGATGTTCTAAAATCTTCCATTTATCCTGAATGGTATTGAATGTGATTAATTCAAAGTTGTATTTTGATATAGTATTTTTAGTATGAAATAAAATTTGCATTATTAAATATATAAATAAAATGAAGGCTAATTACAGTGTATGGGTTTATTTTTCATTTTTTGTACTTGTTTGATTAATTCAGGTCTATTTTATTATTTATCAAAATATTTAATCTACATCTTCATTGTTTTGCTAAATAGTACAGAACATTATAATTTATAAAATCAACATGTAAAATCAATCTATATCTGCAATTATTTAAAGGTATTTACTAGTATGATTATATTTGAATAATTTATGTTGTATTTTACAGTACTTACTTGCTTATTTTTTCTATATTATTATTCCTACAATTTATATGCTGTATTCTTCTTAGTTTTGCAATAATTATTCTAGATTATTTTGGGCATGAATCATACAATTAGTTGAACTGGTTTATCTTATCAATAGTTACTCTACACTAATATTTCTTTGTTGTTTTATTATATACTGTAACAACTGGTGTTGTTATTTCCATTTTTGACATTTAAATACAAATACTATTTTAGAATATTTTGGACATATGCAATGTATCTTGGAATGATCTTGTTTTCTAACTTATCAATAATTCCTCTAAATTAATATTTTATAAAATGACGTTATTAAACAAGACGAGATAAAGATTTAGCAATCAAAATACTATTAAAGAGATATAAATTAATAAATACTTTAAGATTGTGAATTTTCTATTTTGTTCCTAAACTTTACTTTTATTGCTTGGTTAATTTTCTTTTCTTCATATAGGACAGAGAAAAACAAATTTAAAATAATCGTAATACAGACTTAAAAGAAATAAGAAAAGAGGATTATATATACTACTATTTTTTTACTTTATGAAATGTTAATTTTTTTTTATTTGTATGATTATTAATTTTGTAAATTTTAAGTTGGAACATACTAAAAAATTCTATACTCATGGGTTTATTTATCCCGTCAACCAAAATTTCAAGTTAAAGAAGTGATTCTAATCAGGAGTCGTGAAACTATTATAGTTAGCTGTCAGTTAAGGAAAGTTTTGGTTAAAAAATGTTGTCGGCCAGTTTGTCATTTTCTTAAGTTAATCCCAGCCAAAAAGGTTAGGAAAAATGCCAAATTCAACTTCAATGTATCTTTCCATCAAATTCTACATTGCATATGAATTAAATATTCTCTCTATGAAAAGTTTATTTATCAAATAAAATTGATCGACAAAAATATAATAGGGGTCAAATGGTCAACATGTTTAGTTGACATAATATGACTTTATTGGTCAAAGGATAATGTTAGGTTTTAAACTATCAATGACAATAAAAAGAAGTAAAGTGTAATTAACCTGGTAATAAAGCATGTAAGGGAAACGATCTAATTAAATTTTTCCAGATTGGGCATACTTGAATAAACAATTAGAGAAAAGAAAATAATTGTAGTAAATTTTTTATATTTATATTAGTTATAAAAGATTGTTTTTATTATGAATAAAAAATAAATACAATTTGAAAATATTAAACTATTATAGTTACAAATTAAATATTAATATTTTTATTTCATTCTTTGCTTAAACATAAATGATTTCTTAAATATAAATGATTTTTCTACTCTTAAAATTATCTACATTCTTATTATGTATTTATGCAAAAATTTCATAACAAATTATGCAAGGAAACAATTTATGATATTAGCATTTTGTGCATTTTAGAGCAAGATAAATGATGTTTTCATGAACGCTTGATGCGTTTTAAAGCAAGACAAAAGAACAAATTATTATTTTGATTCTTTATAATGAATTTAATATGCTATGCGATACATACCTGTAATATGAAGAATATATTAGTTTAATATGTTTAATTTTTTATACATAAGATATAGTTTTTGTTTGATTAATTTAATCTTTACATTTTAATTAGATTCATTTTTATTTTTTAAAATTTTAATTATAATAAATATTTTTATACAAATTAAAACTTTCGACTTATTATGTATTTTTGTCAAAATAGGTGTTTATATCCTAAAAAATAGCTAGAATAAATGATGAGTATATATTTTTCTAGGGGGAATTGAAAATTATAATAAATATATTTATAATAAATGTGATTTTAATTATAATTTTTATAATAAATATGATTCATTTTTACTATTTTTGAAATTTTAATTAAAATAAATAATTTTTATACAAATAAAAATATTACATCTTATAATATATTTCTCTTATAAATAGGTAGTTATCCTAAAATAGGTAGAATAGATGATAAGTAATTTAATTATGTTTTCCTATTGAGAATTGAGAATTATATTTTATTAAGGATGGGTATTTTAGGCATTACAAAAAAAAGTAGAGAAACACTGAAAATATGTTTTCCTATTGGGAATTGGAAATAATATTTCATTAAGGGCGGCCGTTTTAGACATTACAAAAAGGAAAGAAACATTTACATATGTTTTGTATTGATAATTAGAAATTATATTTTATCAAGGGCGGATTTTAGTCATCACAGAAAATGAAAAAAAAAACTTTGAGGGGGGAAATAAAAGTTGAGAGAAACAAAAAATTAAAAAAATAACTCGCATATATATAATAATATTGATATATCATCAGATGTTTCGAATAACCATGTGTTGATTACAAGACTTGTTAAGCAATAAAACCAATTAGATTGGGAAAACATGCTAAGGACGATCTAGATTTATCCTACACTTTATTCTATTTTATGTCACTCCGTTAAAGGAATTGTCAAAATTACTCCTTTAAAATTATTTGACATATTTAGTAGTGTAACAGAGAGTGAAACAAGATATGAGATAAAAATCATGTGGTGGGAAAACATTTTTAAAACTAATTTTGATAGAAAACTAACAAATAACACTTATACTTTAAATAACTAAACTATTAAAACCCAACTAAAACATAACTTCAAAATAATAACGGGTTTGATTTAATTATACCAATAAACAAAAGTAAAAGTTAATTGTTTTACGCATTGTTTACGAGTAAAGACTACTGATAACTTTGTTAGAATTAAACAAGAATTCTCAACAACTTAACAAATTGAACCACGTTAGAGTAGATATGGGCAAACTTAATTCTACCTTATAGGGTTAATAACACTTTGCCTCCCTAATTATGTGAGTAATTACACTTGCTCCCCTAAACTATAAGAATATACACTTTGATTCCATTCACATTAAATTTCATTCCATTAAAAATTTTAAAATGTCAAAAAAAAGAAGTTAAATGACTGAAATACCCTTAGGATTATATTTTGATTTTTGATGTATTTAACTGATTTTCGATAGTTATAAAAGCTAGCACATTAATATCTTGACTTTAAGGAGTTAAAATGTGAGAAAATATTGAATTATATATATCTAGTATTGCAATTTGCACAGGTTAAATTAAATATTAAAAGTGTAAAATATTAATAGATATAAAAAAAATCACAGAATTTTATAGAAAATATATGGGAAAATCGCTGAAATAGTCCCTCAACTTTTGCACTTTAGCCAGAATAGTCCCTCAACTTTTTTTGTAGCCAAAATGGTCCTCTAACTTTTATTTTTTAGCCAAAATAGTCCTTTCATGTGAAATTAATAAAAAAATAAAAATAAAATTATGGTGACTACACTATAAAAGGACTTTTTTGGCTAAAAAATAAAAGTTAAAGGACTATTCAGGAAAAAGTTGAAGGACTATTCTGGCTAAAGTACTGCAAAAGTTGAGGGACTATTTTGGCAATTTTCCCAAAATATATTTTCATACAATAATTTTAAAGAATAATTTTGAATAGAAATTAAGCCCATTTCGGAATTATTCTATCAATATCGTTAAACATTCAAATTCGAAATAATATATAAAATGAAATCCAAAAATTCTAAAATTTGACTAAAAAAATATATTGATAAGATTGTATTTAAATATTATTATATAATTTATTTTGTTTATTTTTAAATAATTGTCATATCACTCACAAAATTTAAATATATAAAAAATAAAAAATATGATAGCAAGGATATATTAGTTATTTAACTAGATTATTTTAGTGATTTTATTATTAGTAATAGATAAATAACGTTAATAGGAGATAAATTATATATTTTTATAGTTCAAGTAGACAAAATATAATTGCCCCCTAGTTCAGGGGCCAAATGTTATTAACCCTACCTTACTATAGTACAATAGTTGCAAAACACGAAAACTCACGCAACACGCAACAAGTACAACGTAGATTACAGCTGCGAAATACACGCAACCACTCGAAATGGGAAATTAAGTTAATACAACGTAGATTACAGCTGCGAAATACACGCAACCACTCGAAATGGGAAATTAAGTTAAGTATTAAGCATACAACACATATAATACAAAAATGCCTACATACATAATTGTCGTTCGGGGGTGACAAAAAGGATACACATTACGTACAAAACTTGCCTAGCTAGACATAGACAATCATGCACGCACGACTTCGAAAACGAGTAATTAGCTTAATTAAGTTTGAGATTATCTATTATATTTTTTTATGTTATATTTATATTATACCGTATGATGTACTACTATATGTCTTTTTAATGTAAGAGATGAGGGATAAGTATCATTCCATCACATATATGAGTAACACAAGTGTACACTAAAAAAAATGTAATATCAGATCTAATGCCGCTTACTTAGCCTTTTATTTGATGTCATAAATTAGGAAAATTCTTGGGTAGATCAAGGCAGTGAATACACCTTGTGGTTAGGAATTAGTCACATATGACATAACTTGGATAAAAAGATTAACTTAGGAGGTGTTTAGTTCGCATTCGGGAATCGAAATTCAAATAAAAATCATAAACCCCGCTATCAATATGTGTTTATACCATTCTTATTTATTTATTTGGTTTGAATAAATAGTGGGTTTCATTATATTGATAAGGTAGGAGGTGTTTGGTTTATGGGTATGAGGGAAAGGAATAGAAATCAAGGTTAATGATATCTATAGATATTATTTAGTTATTCAGTATGTGAATCATTTTGTGAGAATGAAAAGTTAAAAAATACTCATTTTCATTTTTCACTTGTGATATAATGTTTAAATTTATTAATTTATCAATATCATAAAACCTATTCCTTATTCAAATCAAACAAGTAAAAGGGAATAATATAAACCCATAATGATAGTGAGGTTTATGATTCCCATTCCAATTTCGATTCCCGAGTACGAATCAAATACCTCCTTAATAAATTTCAATGAAATTCATGTCACAAATGACGAATGAAAGTAGATATTTTTTAACATTTTTATTCCTATAGTGATTAACCAAACAATATCTATAGGTATCATTAACTTTGATTCCCATTCTTTCTCTTTATATTTATAAATCAAACACCTCCTTAAAATTTTGAAAGAAAATAAGTTACGTGAATAAATGAAAATCATAATGCACCTTAATTTACCTAAAAATTTACTCACAAATTATGATACCAAGATGCTTTAGAGCGAAGTCTTTAAGGTTGTAGATTTCATGGTCATCGAGGAGTCCACTGCGATCTTTGTCTGCCGACTTCATTCCAATCATAGATTTCCACCTTTTAAACTTGCTTCCCATTGCAAGTATGGCCTCCTGAAGTTGTCATCGGCAAATCCGGCCATCTTTGTCATCATCGAATTCTTTTAGCCATTTCTTGAATTCTTCGGGACTCATTAGAACTTTGTCCCCAAACATAAGAGTTTGGCCTCTGAATGCTATTCGGACCATTCATAAATCTAGTATTACTATTATTTACTTTGTTCGAAGCACTTAATTTTCACACACCACACACAATATGGTACGACTAATAAGGAGACTGGGACTGCTCCTTAATTTATAGAGGTACGTACTACTTGAGTAATTAAGCTTCTACTACTAGTAATAGTACTTAATTAACAATATGACTTGCATTATATGATCTGGAACAAGGTGAATCGCTACTTTCATACGGAATAAGAATCAATCTGTAGTGGTTTAAAATTGTGTAACACAAGTTGAACGCAATTAGTGTTAAGGAACTGTTGATTGAGATATTAGTCATTTAAAAAAAAAAAAAAAAATCTCACATCTCTCTATCCGTTAATGACTTGAATATCTGACCAATAAATCATAAGAAAAACGTCTTACAAGATAAGTTTTCACTTCGTTGTCCAGATTTTAGTCACTTATTGGTTAATGATTAATAAAACAATGCCAAAGAACGTCTGGTCGTCTCGGTTAATTAAGAAGGATTAGATTAAGAAGATTTGTCCTTTATTTCATCTGAATAATTGTGTGTGTTTAATACTGTGGATCGAATTAAATTACAGGAAGGAGAATTTTGCGGAATGAATTTAATGTAAGTTTTGTATTGCCACCACCTTAATCCACTTCATCTTCGTGTACTAGATAAATCAGAAAGGGATAGAGCCACCACTTCAACATGCAATATCTCACAATCATCTTCATTAGTTCCTTTACTTTGTTTGACCGATTAATTTGACGTTCTTTATATTCTTCAAAAAAGTAGTAGTGTCATTCCCCGACGGAAATAAATCGTATATTATGGTGGATCTGCTTTAGTAATTATTTCTACTTACTCCATCTTGTGAAAGTAAGACGACTCAAAATTTTTTTTTTTTTTTTTAATCAAACGATAAGTTATGTTTTCATCACTAATGTGCATTAGCCAAATGGCATATCTCATATTGTACTTCATGTTGAAGTCACAAGGGAAAGGATTTCTTATATATAATTATACTGTACACCATTACAAAAATGTAAAGCAAAAGAATCTAAGTATATGACTAACACGTGTTGCCCGTTCTTCTAACAAATGAAAAAGAACAAGAGGAAAAGGCTTTAGCTAATTCTAAAATCTCAGCTAAAGTCACCCCATATCTACACCATCACTTCTACCCCACTGAACATGGTCACAAATGAAAGAGCATCAGATTGAATCTCTATAGAAGTTAAAAATTCTTTCAGTGCTTATTGAAGTGCATCTCTTAGATCTTCGTCACCTATAATCTTCACTTTAGGGTAACAGGGACTACAGATGATAATGGGTCGAGTTGCCTGTTAAACTATCTGGTCCATTCTGTAATAAACTCGGCACGTTCCGACGCGTCTAGGTACTGTAGCGGGCTGGTCTCAATCTGTCTAAGTACCTAGGGTCGGTCCTAGGCCTAGTTTGACCCAACTCGTAATAGGCATGGCACATCCCACTTCTTAATTCGTGACTGACACGCCCGGCTTTTCAACAATAGATCGTGACCGGCCCACCCTATCTCGATTAACCGATTGACCATCCCATTGACCAGTTCTTTTTGGAATTTCTTTTAAAATTTGTAGCATTTTAAATGACTTTTTTTTTCTAATAACATATATCTATTTTTTCCTCTTGTACTAATGTATAGTAATAATTTGTAGTCATAAGTAATGAAGAATGATGCACTAATTAATAGTAATAACTTGAAGTAATAGGTAATAACTTAGACTACTAAGTGCTATCTTTAAGTAATAAATAATAATTTAGTGTATTAATAACTAATTTGAAATAAAATAAATAATAATTTAGTTTAATTTAGTTTAATTTCAATAAAATAAATCAATAATTTAATATAATTGAAAGTAATTGAAAGTGGAAAAATTCGAAGGCCAACTTGCGGGCCAGCCTGGGAGCCAACCTGTGAGGTCAGCTCGAGAGCCAACCTGAACCAGGTTCGTCTCGCCCCGTAGTGGGCCTGGCACGGGAGCTAAGTCTATGCCAAATTTTCAAATCTCTTATGACCTAACATGACTCGTGCTGTATGGGAAAGTAACCCGATACAACACATCTCGTCAAAAGGTTTAACCAGCCGAATTTTTGGCTTATCACCCCAACATTGGCCACTGCCCTCCTACATTTTATAGCACATGCACTAGTAAAAATACCATCAGAATTACGAGCCACAACACCAATTCCAGCCTTACCGTTTCGAGAATTAATCAAATGGTAGGGAGAATCATCATGAGAATTAATCAAATCCACAAATTCCAAGCATTCAAAATTAGTCTAATTAACACCGACACAATTCATCTCAAGAATCCAGATTTGCTAAAAAATCCATTTGTTCCTAGCCTTCCACAAATACCATAACATAAAAGCAGTAAAAAAATCTGTTGTTGAAAGTCTGCATTAGTAGATAATGTTACTCAATAGATGATGTAATTTGGAGGGTTCTATTAATGTTCTTCTGCCAATAGAGGGGCGATATGTAAAATGGTTTGTGTTTGGGATCAAAAAAGCTACTTCAAAAAGAAAAGAATTTGCCCGAACTTGCATCTATGTATGACATTTGATGCCATATCTTTGATTAATTACCAACCAGTACCTACCAGTTTTTTAAATTACGTGCCCAAATAGGAGCTTGATGCATTGAGGCCCGTTTAGGTATGAATAGTGGTAGTATCATACACTGTCGACCTAAAAATCATATAACCGCATAATTTTAGAATTTCCTAGCCAATATAAAAGAAATTGGAAGGATTGGAGACGCAGCAGTTATTGTATAAGCATTAAAAATGCATGTGATTCGGGAGGTTACTGTCTATAATTTCCTACTTTCCTTCTTTTTTCCTTTAGGTAAGTATATCTACAATTCCAGAAGAAAAATTCTCATATGAACTTTTTTATTGCAGAATCATTTCATATAGAATCATAACTAGACATTAGGTATCGATCCATAACTTTATACGCAACTTGGTTATCTAACTCGGACTTTGAAGGTTCTAGCTACGACTATTGATGGGTCTCTGAATCAATCGAACACAAATACGTGTTTAAGTGGATACATTTTTGTATAGATCAAGTATTTGTGTACAACACACAAAAATTATGAGTCTTATGTAAATTTCAACATGAGACCTACGGTTTTTGTTTTTTAATTTACAAACACCTTAATTTATATAAATAAAAACCGTTCAATTGGGGTGCATGCTCCGCAGCGTGAGCCACACGTGGGCCCTACACTGTGCCTTCAATTATCCTCATCCCTCTTAAAGCTTCTAGGGTGTTTAATTCACCTAATTGTCAATGGTGATTGTCTCACTTCAGCTCCAAGGGCTCTCATTTAATTTCAATTCATGTGAGATAAGAGGTGTTAAAAACCTAAATGATAAGATTACAATTTTTCAGTGATTCAGGTCATAAGTTCGAGTAATCAAAAAATTGGTAAAAATTCAATATAGATGTTTTTTTTAAAAAAAAAAAAAAAATGTAAAAAAGACGTACCTTGTTATCAATCTTTCAAAGATTTCCAATTAAATATTATCAGTTCATAAAACTCTTGATCCATTTCACTTATTGTATATTAGTTTTAAGTTAGAATCATGCCCTAGTTCGCTCACAAGAAGTAAACACTAGGACTATATATCTTTTATATTAGAAGAAGAAATCTAGGCAAATTGGCGACTTGAACCCCTTCATAATACATACATGTGGAAACTGATGTCTCCAATATTAGCTGCAAAACCATACAAATATCAGATACGGCACAAGTGGGACGTGGTCAACAAGAGCCAAACACACAACGTAGCTGAAAGCCTAAAACACTACTACAAGGCTGATTAAAAGGATACCCTTTATCACTAAACCATTCCACGACAAACATGTACTCCGACGAGATCGAAGAACTAATTAGCTTAATTAAAATGTTACACAATTTTAATACCAAGATGCTTGAGAGCAAAGTCTTTGAGGTGCACGATTTCGTCATCGTCGATGTATCCATTGCCGTCCTCGTCTGCTACTTTGAGTCCATTCTTAGATTTCCTTATCTTGTAAACCAACCTCCCCTTGAACGTACTTCGTTACTGTCGAACTTTTTTAGCCATTTCTTGAACTCTTCTAAACTCATTACAAGTTTGCCGTCACTCGAGACATCTCGAGTTTTTTTATTGTATATAATTGCCATTATTTTCTATGTAAAGATACGTCCGTAATTTTTTTTAATATATATTATTTTTAAGTACTTATTTCACACAAGGGTACAGCAAAAGAGACTGTGACTGCTCCTAAATTTATAGAAGTACTTGACTGGAGCTTCTACAGTAGCAGCTGTTTCGCAATAAGAAAAGATTCTATGATCTGTCAATGTGTTATACTATTGTATTTTGAATGATTACACAATACAAATTTTAAATTTTAAAGTACAACGACATAAAATCTAACCGATGATACATTTCCCTTCACAATATCACATGCAATTGTTTTCTTACTTTTTCTGGGTAAACACAATAATACATGCATTATTGTTCAAAAGAAGGTAAATATCTAGTCCTTGTACTTTTTCACGGAATAAGAATAAATGTACAGTGGTCTAAAAGCTTTTAATACAAGATTGATCGCAATTATTGATACCGAACTGTTGGCTTAGATTGTACTCACATAATTATAGGATAACGACGAAAAAAAGAGAGAGATTAAAATGCCAAAAAAGATTAATTTTCTTTTTGTCAATTAAGTAGGATTAGGTTAAGGAATAATTCTTTGCCTTCATCTGAACGAAATTTGATATGGACGCATATTTAAGAGGGGATATATATATTAAATGAAATTCAATTGTGGAAATATACTTTTTGTATTGCCACCCCAAAATAATGATCATTAGGGTAGGCAAGGGACATCTAGCCACTTCAACAATCAAGCACTTTCATACAATCAAGTTTCTTCCTTCATTTTATTTGGTCCCAATCCGTTGGAGGACATTTTTGCTTCGAAAGTTGTCTCAACAATGCCTAGTATACAGTAGTGATATACATTCTGTGTCTAAAATTCAGTGGACAACTATATATATTAAAACTTTCAATTATGTTTTTTTTTTCTTAGGAAATAATTAAGCTCTTTTTTTTTTTTTTTAACCAATCTATCTCTTTAATTGTTACTGATTCGAATTCATAATCAATAAATCATCGTCTTATCACCTCTGCTGCACTTTGGAACTAAGGATAACAGACCTCTGAGTGTTAATTTCCTTATTAGTTCATCATACTAATGAGTTTGATCACCTAATTGATCGGAGTTTCTCTCTATATATATATATTAAAAAATAGCACGTTCTTTGCACATGTAACACTTTTTATATATTTATTGAAAATATTCATTTTTAAAAAAATAAATGAATAGTCAGTGAATGATAACCAACTATAAAAATTTTGCCTATTGAGTTTTTTATACAAGATTTATATATTTTAAATATATTTTTAATATCTTTTCTCTGTCATTGTAATTATTTTTACTTGTCTTTTTTTTTTTTCAATATTGTTATTTGTTAGAACGTTATATATGAATTTTATTTTTAACCTCTTAAATCAAATTTCTCTTTTATGAGAACAACGTATGATAACTGTATTTTCTTATTTTTCTTTTAGTTGCCTAGTTCATAATTTCATATAGCATCACCACCAAACTTTAAACTCTTTATTCATTTTTATTGATATAAAATGTAGTTAACTCCGATTTAAAATAGTTTTAATTTTTCTTTTAGGTTCCTATGTTATAATTTTTGATAACGACCACCAATAACTTGATCAATAACAAATGAAGACTCTATAATATTGAACTTTTTAAAGATATATCTATATATTTATCATCATTAATAAAGAAAAAATTACTATCAAGTAGTATCAAATATCATTTAATAGATGAAGCGTGTCAAAATTCTTTTGTTAATGAAAATATTTACAGGAGATTCATTAATATAGTGATAATTACAAATTTGATTAATTAAAATTTAAAAAAATAAGAAAAAATAAACCTAAGTATAATGAACAAAGATATCAAATAAAAATTATGTTTCCTGTATAAGGGAAAACCAACAAATTAAACTAATATGTTCTGTATAATATAGACAGATATCACACAATATATTAAAATCATAAACAAAAGGTAAAAATAAAAATTTATTCTTTTATCTTATTCTGAAATGTACAAAAAAAATAGTGAAAAAAATCCTCTATATTGCTCTAAAATACAAGCAACTCAACTGAAAAATATTTAGTTCTAAAGACATACAAAATAACATGTAATTTCTATAATTTCTATTCTAATTATTTTGACCACATTGTGTAAATTAATTATGTATCCAGATAGAGACTATATTGGTAGTTTTCATGTGTCTTAATCTTATGATAATATTGTTGTTTTGAACTCTTCCATTCATCCGGAATGGTATTGAATGTGGTTAACTCCAAAATTGTATTTTGATATAGTATTTTAGTATAAAATTAAATTTGCATTTATTAAATATATAAACAAAATGAAGGCTGATAATAGTGTATGGATTTATTTTTTCATTTTTTGTACTTTTTTTATTAATTCAACATTTTATTATTTACCAAAAAATGGAATCTACATCTTAATTGTTTTGCTAAATAGTAAAGAATTGCATTGTAATTTCCAAAATCGATAGGTAAAATCAATCTATATCTGCAATTATTTTAGAGTATTTAATAGTATGATTATATTTGAATAACTTATGTTGTCTTTTACAGTACTTACTTGCTTATTTTTTTTTCTATATTATCATTTCTACAATTTATATGCAGTATTCTTGTTAGTCTTGCGATAATTAATCTAGACTATTTTTGCATGAATCATACAATTGGTTGAACTATTTTTACCTTATCAATAGTTACTCTACACCAATATTTCTTTGTTGTTTTTATCATGTAATATAACAATTAGTATTGTAATTTCTGTATTTGACATTTAAATACAATTATTATTTTAGAATATTTTGTGCATATGCAGTGTATCATGGAGTGTTCTTATTTTCTAACTAATTAATAGTTCCTTTAATTTAAACTAATATTTTATAAAATGATTTTGAGGAGGATTAAAGATAAAGATTTAGTAATTAAAATACTATTAAAGAGATATAAATTAACAAATACTTTAACATTGTGAGTTTTCTATTTTGTTCATAAACTTTACTTTCATTGCTTGTTTAATTTTTTATTCTTCATATAGGACAGAGAAAAAAAATTTAAATTAATCGTAAAACAGACTTAAGAGAAATAAGAAAATAGTGTTATATATTCTACTATTTTTTTACTTTATAAAATTTTATTTTTTTTTAATTTTTTTAATTTTTTTAATTTTATGATTATTAATTTTGTAAATTTTAAGTTAGAACATACTAAAAAAAATTATATACTCATGGGTGTATCTATCATGTTAATCAAATTTTCAAATTAAAGAAGTGAGTCGTGAAGCTATTATAGTTGACCGTCAGTTAATGAAAGTTTTGCTTAAAAAATGAAGTCGATCAAATTTGTCATTTTCTTTAGTTAATCTAGATTCATTTTTATTTGTTGAAATTTTAATTGTAATAAATATTTTTATATAAAGGACAAATTAAAACTTTCGTCTTATTATGTATTTATACTGAAACAGGTGTTTGTATCCTAAACAATAGGTAGAATAGGTGATGAGTAATAATTATTTTTTCTACTAGGAATTGGAAATTATGATAAATATTTTTATAATAAATGTGATTTTAATCGCGCCATTGTCTTCTATTTAATATTCCAAACTAGCTCACTGAAAACTAGGCCTTTCATCCCAACCCTTTTCCTTCTTCTTGTTGCTGGATATCTCGTTCGTACACATCTTCTCTTTATTTCCCAGGTAGAAGGTGTGAAAAAAATTGAAAAAAAAGCAGAAAGTCATAACAAAAAGAAATGGCAAGGGGGGAATTTGTCCTATATGTGCAAATCCAAATAGTTAGATTCCAGAATAACCAATATACAGTACGGTTAAGATGAGTTTTCAGCCATTGATCGTCTTTAGGATTTATGTTGGCTTCGTTGGGGGGCTCGCGTAGTTTGTTACGTCAACTCCAACAAAAGAAGAAAAAAAGTAAATCCTTCTTCACTGAAAGTACGAATAAGAATCTGAGAAAGTGATTAAAATTCATTATAATTTTTATAATAAATTATAATTTTATAATAAATATGATTAATTTTTTCTATTTTTTGAAATTTTAATTATAATAAATATTTTTATACGAATAAAAATTTTCCATCTAATTATGTATTTATGCCAAAATAGGTAGTTATATCCAAAAAATATATATAGAATAGATGATAAGTAATTTATTTAATGTTTTCCTATTAGAAATTGGAAATTATATTTCATTAAGGGCAGGTATTTTAGATATTACAAAAAAAGTAGAGAAACACTTAAATATGTTTTTCTATTGGGAATTGGAAATTATATTTCATTAAATGCGAGTATTTTAGACATTACAAAAAAAGGAAAGAAACATTTATATATGTTTTGTATTAAGAATTAGAAATTATATTTCATTAAAAGTAGGTATTTTTGTCATCACAAAAAGGGAAGAAACACTTTGAGAGGAGAAGCAAAAGTTGGAAGAAGAATACCAAAAAATTGGAGAAACAACTCACATTTATATAGAGGTAACATATATATATATATTTGCTCTCAATATTTTCAACTGGTTCACTAACAAAATTGAGTACCTATGAGAGAATCTACCTAATTTTGTGCAATAGAACATACTGTTTGAGAAAAAATTATGAGAGAACCCACAAAAGAGGCTTAATACATAAGTTAAAACCCAATCATGATCTAAAAATTTAAACCAATAGGGCTTGTGCCAGCCTATATATTAAATGCTTTTTATTCCTCTCCTCTCTCAAACCAACGTGGGACAATTTAAATTTACCCACGAACCTAGCAATCTCCCCCCTTTATCCACATACTCTCACATTGAAACTAATTTTCTCATCAAGCCTACCTTTAATACTCCACGCAAGTCTAAATTCTTTATCAACCAACTATAGACCTATTAATTTGGACCCCTGGCCAATGTAAATTGGCCAAACCCCCTGACCCATGATGCAACACCAAGAAGAGTGTTGGCCTAAATTGCAAGATAAGAGGGGGGAGGGGTTAAATTAGATTGTTTCAAACAACAAATCTTTTGATGTGTTTAATGAAAATGCCAGCTTTACGCACCAAATGAACAGTTAAGCACAAATAAGCACAAATGAATAAAATAGATATTCAACAATTGAAACTCAAAGAACAAATAAAAATATTGAGATTAAGAGTATCAAATCAAACTCCCGAACTCCTCATGCTTAGAGTTTATATCCACTAGTATTACCTCTTCAAAGAAGGTGAGGTAATAACTTTCTTGTACACAAAATAATTAAGATCACACTTTGCACTAACTAAATCCCTCTAGTTGGGTTTCGAGTCAAATAGTTTTACACTACAACCTCATGTTTGTACACTTATAATCCCTTCACTATTATTCTTGAACACCACCTACTAATCTACTCTTGCTCAGACTAATTTTCTCTAGTTGAGCCAAGAGAACTATACTACCCAAATCAATACAACCCATAATATTTTAGCTTATTTCTCCCCAAATAACTCTCATTAGTGTTTGTGTTGAATGTAGTAGTTCTTTTTACATTAGGCTAAGGGGTATTTATAGATGTTTAAAAATTGCCTCCAACACCTCTCCAACAGTTATTTTCTATTTACTAAAAAACTAGCCGTTAGATCTTTCGAACGGCCGATGCCAATACTCTACGTCTGATGGTCACCAAACTCTTGATGGATTCCTATCTTGCCTTCGTTCGAACGTTTGTTTCTGTGTCTAGTCTTGCGTCTGATACTTAGTCAGTGGTTTCAAAATTCTTTTCACTTAGTTGTTCAGACATTATACTTCGTCCAAAACTAGATGTCAAGAAAAGTAATTATTGCTTTTTCGGACGTTGTATTGTGTCCGAAATACGATCCGTCGTACAGTTATTTGAATCCGCCACAAGTGTAACTTTTTCAGTGCTCTTTGGTTATGTTTCGGACGATCCCTTGAGTCTGAACTCCTTTGTTTCGGACGGTCAGTAGTGTTCGTAGAGTTTTCTAGTTGTTAATATTCTTGATTGTGTTCAGATAACCATTTAAGTCAGAACCTTCCTGTTTTTTTACACACTTGTTTTCAAGCGGTTAATCTGATTTAGTTATCGTAAAAAATGATTATCATAACTGGGGTTCAAGAAAGAGAACATTATGGTCTAACCATTAGAAGACACCAATCACTTGTAAATGAGTAAGAAGCCCAATACATAAGGTGAAACCCAACCTTGACCTAAAAGGTTAAACCAATAGGTCTTGGGTCTAACCTTTGTATTAAATGTTCTTTGTTCCTCTCTCAAACCAATGTATAACAACTTAAATTTACCTATGAACCCAACATATATGATACGAGGAAGATTACCAAATATTTTATTTTAAGAGAAAAATGGCCATTGTTAAAGAATATGGGTTTTTATCTTAAAATCAATTAATGATAAGTGGAGTGGTTCATGAATCTTACTAATTGGTCCAGGATCTCTTGGCTAGTCTATATGTGATATTTGCACTTTAACACCCGTTTTAATACATATGACTCGGGTTAACACCACTTCTCTCTCGTGAGAGGGTTGAAACAAGAAACTGGAAGCCTAGTCCAACCCAGTGAAAACAAGTACTGGCATGATCGATATCCATGAAGTCAAGCCCAAATTACAAATAAGACAAGAAGTATTAGGCTAAACCCAATGAGTAGAAGAATCCAAGTCATGTGGGGATATAAAAATACTTGAGATGAGTTTTGATACCATGTTAAAGAATATAGGGTTCCATCTCAAAACTAATTGGTAATAAGAGATCCTAAACTAATTAATAAGGTTCATAAATCATTCCACTTATTATCAATTAGTTTCGACATAGAGGCCCTTGTTCTTTAATAGTCATTGTGCTAATGTAATTAAAGAAATTAAAAGAGTTCTAACCTAAAACAGAATTGTGGGGCATGAGAGTCATCTTTATTTTCATCTTGTAAAAAGAACAAACACCGAAAAAACAAAAAGAATCCTATAGGGATGAAGTGTACTTTGGTCTGCATTTTTCTATTCTGCCTAAAGAATGGCATAGAATCATAAAAGGTTGGATTTTAGAATCAAGGATTTGCGCGAATTTGAATCTACGTGTAACATGTGATATGGCCCTATCGTGATTCTTGTAGATTATTTGCTTTTGAATTCTTTTTACAATCTTATCTCTTTCTGTTGATTTAAGGTTTAGTCAAGGTGTATTTTTTTTCTCTTTTTCTTTTCGAAGGTAGGTTTAGTCAAGTTATTCAGAAAACATGTCTGTACAAGTACACAAACTCAAGCCTTGCAATTTTTAGGCCTTTTAATCTCGAGGAAAATATTAATTTGATTGTTTTGTTTACATATTGTAATATAATTATGTAATCAGTCGATCTTTTTTTTTTTGATAATCTAATCGTCTATTGACTAATATTTTTTTTTCTTCTTGTAATCAGTATTCAGTCACACAATCTATTAAGTGATCCCCAAATCATGACGTATTAACACAAACATGCACGATTGATACCAACATAGGTGTAAGTTAGTGAGTCATTTCTTTATATTACGTAATTCCGAAATCATGTACATCTAAAGATAAACATTAATTAGATCGTACCTAAAAGAACATTAACTAGATCGAAAGTTAATTAGCTTAAAATGTTTCAGTTTTTACACGTAGGTATCAATGTCTTTTGAGGTCGTTGATTTCGTTATCCTCGATCTATCCACTGCCGTCCTGCAGACTTTATTCCATCCTTACATTAAGTTTGATCTTGCAAACGAAAACTTGTTGGCTAGGCGTATCGTGTCACAGCTTTTCCCGATAAAATTGAAATGATAAAGAAAAGATTATCACAACCATTGATCTATTAAAAATAGTTCGCTCAGAGTGAACAGTAAAGATTGACTTCTTGCAGACATGTCTCTCGTTGTATGCATGGATGGCCCCCCGCATTCCTTCTTTAACCATATCTTGAACTCCTTCTAACTCATTGGAGATTGGACGATTACTATTACGCAACATATAGACGAGGGAAACAAATAGCAATCAATAGTTCCTTAATTGATAAGGGAATTTCCTATACATTAAAGATAATAATAATTACTACTTTGTATAATGGAAGAGCTTTTTCTAGTGTAATTTGTATTTTTAGTATAATTTTCTACAAAAAGAATTAACCAATACCCATAACTTTCACAACTTTCTTTTTCAATACTTTTAATAACTCTCTATTTAATATAAACATATTTTTTATGCTTTTCCTACAATTGTGCAACAACATAGAGTGCGTCCATAGGACTAGTGTGTATTTAATATTTCATCAATCAAGTGCAAAATTATTTTTACGGTTAGACCAAGTATCCTTTTACGTATTATTCATTATCAATTTAAAATTTTAATTTTCAAATGTGTTGCTAACAATTATCATTTTTTTTTAGTTTTAAATAAACTCTATTTGGATAAAAATTCATGATTATTCGGTGAATTTATTGAATTTAATCTAAGTTCATCAAGTTTTTCATTGAATTACATATAATTCTATCAAATTCAGTCAAGGCTTCACTACAGTTTTTTTCTGAATTTTCAAACTAAGCTTCCAGTCAATTCACTGCAGTTTTTTTCTGAATTTTCAAACTAAGCTTCTAAGTAGTAGCTTATTTAAAAATCATGATAAAAATATTACAAATATACTACTATATTGTTAGTAATTTAGTTTTCTATATATTTTTACGATAAACTCAAAATTAATTTTAAACATCATACATGTCAGTGTAATTATATTTTTGATGTAATTATCTACAAAATAATTTTACCAACTCTTAACTTCCTATAACTTTCCATAGCCCTTATTTTAATTTGTATTTTTTCAATAAATCCTAGATACAATATTGCACACACATAGAATGTGTCAGTAGAACTAATTAAAAATAACCAATGAAATCGAACTCTAATTAACCTATAACGAAACTATGGCGAATCATTTTTATTTCTTTATTATGGAAATGACACATTATTGAATATATTAACGCAGTCAATATCATGTACTACTAGGCAATTAATTTCAAATTTGTGTAGAAATTGATCAAAGTAATTTATACCCCAATTAATTAATTTTTGCATGATGTTCAAGTTTTCTTTTAAGACACAATCACCATAATTATTAATAGGATGCAGGGTGATTTTTCCAATAACAATATGGATTATAGCACAACACACAAGAAGATCGGACGACCAGGTCGGTCTTTCTTCATCTTCTTGTACTTATTTATTTTTACAATACATAATAGCACAACACACAAGAAGATCGGTCGGTCTTTCTTGATCTTCTTGTACTTATTTATTTTTACAAGGTGGCCTTCATAATCTTCCAATACATAATACGGGAATGGGATTTAATTACTTCACAGTATACCCAAGGCGGAGAGCATAATTGACGAGGGAAGTCATCTCTTCCTCATCTATATACCCATCTCCATTTAAATCGGCGTGATGGAGCCCGCGAGCAGCTCTCCAGCTTGGGATCATTGCGCCTAGCCGCTTAAACGCTTCCTTCAATTCAGCCCTGCACCAATCCAGACGCCCGTCACCATTTTTGTCACATTGTTCGAAGAAGCCCTTCAGCTGCTGCGCGGTCAGGGGTACACTTAGATCTTTGGTATTACTTATGGTTATGGTTATGGATGGGAAGATGAGAGGCATGTTGTATACTTTAATTGACTAGCTAATTATTAGTTTTCTGATAGAAGAAGGTGAAAGGATTGGTTACGAAATGATACATTGATCTTGATGTCCATTTATAGGAAATTTCTACGTCTCTTTTAGGAATTATTCCCTTATAATTTAAATATTTATAAACTCTATTAATTTATTTGATCACGTTCTAGATATATTTTATTTCTAATTTATCTTTCTTCTTCAATAATAAAAAAATTTAAGAACAAGGTAAACTAGGCCGGATACATTTCAATGCTTTAATACTCTATGAGCCAACCTCTGCTCATAGAATATATCTTTTGGAATTGTGTTCTGGATACATTCTAATTCTAATTTATCTTTTTTCTTCCATAACAAAAAAAAAAAAAAGAAAAAAAAAAAATTATCTTTGTGTCAACTTGAAGACTGAAATAAGAAGTGTTTGGCATCTCAGATATTCTCATGTAAGAACCAACATAACATGTGGAATAAACGGAAAAAGTAGAGCATCCTTCTATAGTTAAATCCCATTTTCTTTCACTGTCTTTAACGGATTTCAATGATTGAATAAGGAAACGAAAATTATTGATAACTGTGTTTATGCTATATTCCCGGTAATAGTGCAATTTCAACCATACATTAGTCTACGAGAAAGATATATCTAGTTATCCCATACGAATAATATATACACTTTTTCTCTATTGCGATAATTTCTTGTGGGTGATATTTTTGTTCCAACCTATCTAATTTTCCCAAAAAAATTCTAGACGGGTGCGTGATATGAACTTCTTAATCTAAAATAATAAAACTGAGAAGTTTAAATTTTTTATTTTATTTTAGAGTGATATCGATAATTTCAAATACGGAAGATGTCAATTATGAACTATATATACGCACAGATTCTATTGAAAACCAATGTTATAGAAAACTTGAATGCTGAAACCAAGAGAACCTAATTGTTGAAAATTGAGAGAGCCATTGGATTTAAAATTGAAGAACGCGAAGGATGAAAACTGAAAAAATAATAATTGAAGGCTAAAAACTAAGAATCGTAGCAAAATATATATAGGCGTAGGCTCTGATACCATGTTAGGAACAAGAGATATTGAATATATAGAAAAATTAGATTTCATTACAATTGGTACATGGAGAGCTTTTATATAAGCTTACAAGAAAATGTTATAGGTAATCTATATATAATGAGTCTTGCTAATTTGACAATTAGGTTAGAAAGGTAAATACCTAATTTAAAGGAATAATTAAGATAATTACATATCAATCATATATTTATATACTATAATTACTTATATATTTTGACAAGTGAAAATCTAGACCAACCAAATTGGTGACATATGAAGTTCATTTGCCAGTTAGCAGCTGAGATCAGCTGATGACATGGGAATCAAGGTTCAACCTCCAAGAAAATTGGAATCCCAAATTGATTGAAGCTGAAGGCTTGAAGAAGTATTGAGGATTGAAGCTGAAGACTTGAAGAAGTATTGAGGATAAGCTGTAGGTAAGAAATTAGTAATTGAATATATATATATATATATATATATATTTAAAATTCTAAATTTTATGTTAGGGAAAGAAAATTCTATTTTGATATATTATCTTTAGGGTATGCGTCGATAATAGAAATTAATGAAATAAATTTTATAAGTTTCAGACATTTAATCTCTAAAGATTTGTATTTAAAAGTCATATGATATTCACAATTAGAGTATGGGTGGCGTTATTGCTAGAGCAAATTTGTTATTTTGAAAAAAAACACACAATAGTAAAAAGTTTCCAATTAAACTATCACAGTTTACTATTTTTTCCCCCACTATGGCCCAGTAATTACAACCATTCCACTTTTATCTACCCATCATCTGCAACTTCACAATCACGTAGGCTCTTTCTCTTTCATATATCTCCTATATTCCTCATTGATTTTGTCCCTTTTTTTGGTCATTTTGCTCCATGAAAACAGAATAGTAATTGAGACTGTAAGGCAATTGAAGCCATAGGCAATGAAAGACAAATATGTGGATGAGATTGAACGAATAAAATGGCGAGAAATACTTGGATCAGCAACTGAATTAATTCATCGATCAGTAGAATAATATCCGTAGTTTTTATCGTCATCATCGTAGTGGACATCTAGAGCTAAATTATTCCAATTTTCCTTCAAATTAACGATTGAATTCTAATATGTGAGTGAGGTAAAGGGAAGAGTATTTGTTTTGCTGCTAATTATTTTCAATTGCCAAAAATACCCCTTTTTCAATCAACTTTTATACTAAATTATATATATTGGAGGGTCGTTTGACAACCAATAACAGATAAATTAATGGAGGAGGTAGAGGAGTAGGAGTCCACTCCATCCATTACACTATCAATAAGAAAGAAATTGTGTAAAAAGATATATGAGCACAAAACCTTTGTATCATTCTCATATTACTACTACTATATATATATTGGGGGGAAGGGGTTAGGTGATGCGTGTATAAGATAGATAGTTATAAAAGATTATTTGTTAGTGATAAAAAAGAAATAATTTGAACATATAATAGTTATAAAATAATATTTTTACTTTATTATTTGCTCGAGTGTAAATGATTTTTCGGCTCTTAAATTTTTTTACTTTCTTATTATGTATTTGTACAAAATTTTATTTATAACTTAAGGAATAAACAATTTGAATATACATAGTAGTTATAAATACTACTTACTTTGTTTTTGCTCAAATATAAATCATTTTATACAAATAAAAATTTCTACCATCTTATTATGCATTTATACCAAAATTTCATATAAATCTAAGGAATTTTGTTACAGCAGTTTTAAATATACATATATATTAAATATATAATAGTATTATAAAAAGTAGATAGTTTTATTAGATTAAATGGGGAGCATTATAGATAGGTAAATTCTACTTCAATTATGGACATGTTAGATATGAAACTATTTAATTAACGATATATTACTCATAACAAATAGTAAAAAAAAAAATAGTGGATTATCTGGGGTGGAATTGTAGGACAAAAAAATTGGTGTATATCTTTAAAAATAGATAGTTAAAACAGATTATAAGTAATTTGATTATGTTTTATATTGGAAATTAGATTTCACTAAAAGTAGATATTTTAGACATCACAAAAAATGAGAGAAATAAAAACATAAATTCACTACAAAGTATCAATTATACATCATTTTAAAGATGTAATATTTTGAAATTCATTTAACAGTGAAAATATCTATAAGAAATAAAATGATGTATAGATAATAATTATAAAAGTGATTATTTAAACTTTCAAAAAATAATAAGAAAAAATGAATGCAATTACAATGTAAAGAACAAATACATTAAACAAAAACTATGTCTTTTATCTATAAAAATCAAAATAGGTTAAACTAATATATTCTCCATATTATGGATAGGAATCCAACAACAAATTAAGATAATTATCGAGAAAGGAAAAATTAAAAATTATTGTTCTTTATGTTACTCTAAAATGTTCAGAATATAAATAAAAGAATCCTTTATCTTATTTTAAAATGCACGTAACTATGGTGCAAAATATGTAGTTCTATAAAGACATCCAAAATAACATGTAATTTTTATATAATTTTTATCAGAATTAATTTTTTAATATATTGTGTAAAATATGTATACATGTAGAGAATATATTGGTTTTTTTTATTCCATTAATGGGAATATGTTGGCATTTTTTCATATTTTTTAATCTTATAATAATAACATTCACTTCAAGATTCCATTTACATTCTGAACTCTTTTTCTTTTTTGAACATTCTAAAATTTTTTATTTATGCTAATTGGTGTGGTTAGCTCCATAATTGTATATTAATATAATATTTTAATATGAAATTAAAATTTTTATTTATTAAATACATTTAGAAAATGTAAAGCTAATAAAGATGCATGAATTTTCAATATTTTTATTTTCTGCGAAATTTTTGTGATCAATTCCTTGAATTGGTTACTTAGATATTTAATATACATCTGTGTTGTTTTATAAAATAGTGTAACAATTGTATTATAATTTTCTAAGTTGAAATGGAAACTCAATCTGCATTTGCAATTAATTAAAATATTTAATAGTATGATTTTATTTGTATAAATTTTGTTATTTGTTTAAATTACTTACCTACTTATTTGTTTTATGATTGTTCTACAATATTCCATTATGTAACTTCTCTCCCTATCCATATTCCATATCCTTATAACAATATTCATATCCTTACAACCTACAATCACATAAATAAATTACATCTCCGAATAAATTGAGTGCAAGAGCAATATCAATTCGTGGGTATTATTTTGTTGCATCAAAATATACTTGGAGTTCGTTGTATCTTAGAGGAAGAACGTCAAATTAACCCAGTACAGTAGAAAGCATATCACTCCTAAGGAGAGCGTTAATTAGCATGCCTCGTCACCCTAATCATGCTTTTTTTACTCCTTGAATTTAAATCAATGAATTTAATTTTTTGGTGAATTATTTTGTGTTACTATTTTTACTTTGTTGAGATATAAGATTTCCAACAATTAGTTCATCATACTAATGAGTTTGATATATATATTTGCTCTCAATGTTTTTCAACTGGTTCACTAACAAAATTGAGTACTTAAAAAGAGAATCTACCTAATTTTGTGGAACATACTGCTTGGGGAAAAAATCATGAGAGAACCCAAAAAAGAATCTTAATACATAAGTTAAAATTCAACCTTTACCTAAAAGTTTAAACCAGTAGGTATTGGGCCAACTTATATATTAAATACTCTGTATTCCTCTCTCAAAGTAATGTGGGACAAGTTAAATTCACCCATGAATCCAACAATCTCCCCCTTTATGGGCATACTCCCACACTAAAACTAAATTTCTCATCAAATCCACCTCTAATACTCCACGCAAGCCGAAATTCTTCATCAACCAACCATGAATTAGATCCATTAATTTGGACCCCTGGCCAAGGTAAAGTGTCCAAACCCCTAACCCATAGTCTAACACCAATAAGAGAACATTACAGTCCAACACTGAGAACTCTACGTGAGTTCAAATTCTTCATCAACTAATCATGGACCCATTAATTTGGACCCCTGGCCAAGGTAAAGTAGCCAAGCAAAAGACATCGGTCATTTGCAAATGAGTAACCCAGACTCGTAACAAGAAAATTTGACACCACTGTTGGGAAGAAAAACCAAGAAAGAGCCCACCAAAGAAGTTCAGTGCATAAGTTAGAATCCAATATTGATATAAAAGTTTAAATTAGTAGATTTTGGACCCAACCTATATATTAAATGCTTTTTATTCCTCTCTCAAAATAATGTGGGACGATTTAAATTTATCCTTAAACCCAACACATACATGGAAGATTACCAAATATTTTCTTTTAATAGAGAAATGGCCATTGTGCTAATATAATTAAAGAAATTAAACGAGTTCTAACGTCAAAACGGAATTGCGGGGCATGAGAGTCATCTTTATTTTCATCTTGTGAAAAGAACAGACACTGAAAAAAAAAAAATCCTATTGCGATAAATTGTACTTTGGTCTTTATTTTATGCTGCCTAAAGAAGGGCATAGAATCACAAAAGTTAGGATTTGGAATCAAGAAAGAAAGAAAAGGATTTGCGTGAATTTGAATCTACGTGTAACATGTGATGTGGCCCTATCGTGATTCTTGTAGATTATTAGCTTTTGAATTCTTTTTACAATCTTATCTCTTTCAGTTGATTTAAAGGTTTAGTCAAGGTGTATTTTTTTTTTCTTTTTCTTTTCGAAGGTGGGTTTAGTCAAGTTATTCGAAAACATGTTTGAACAAGTACACAAACTCAAGCCTTGCAATTTTTAGGCCTTTTAATCTCGAGGAAAATATTAATTAGATTGTTTTGTTTACATATTGTAATATAATTATCTAATCAAATTAATATTAAGTCAATCTTTTTTTTGTCTTTTTGATAATAATCTAATCGCATATTGACTAATAAATTTTTTTTTTCTTGCAATCTGTATTCAGTCACACAATGTATTAAGTGATCCCCAAATCATGACGTATTAACACAAACAAGCACAATTGATACCAACATAGGTGTAAGATTGAGTCATTTCTTTATATTACGTAATTCCGAAATCATGTACATCTAAAGATAAACATTAATTAGATCGTACCTAAAAGAACATTAACTAGGTCGAAAGTTAATTAGCTTAAAATGTTTCAGTTTTAACACCAAGGTATCAATGTCTTTTGAGGTCGTTGATTTCGTTATCCTCGATCTATCCACTGCCGTCCTGCAGACTTTATTCCATCCTTACATTAAGTTCCAGCTTGCGAACGAAAACTTGTTGGCTAGGTTCCTATCACAGCTATTTCCGATAAAATTGGAACGATACAGAAAAGATTATCACAGCCATTAATCTATTGAAAATAGTTCGTTTAGAGTGAACAGTAAAACATGACTTCTTCGAAGTAAACGTGTCTCTCGTTGTATGGACGGATGGCCTCCCGCATTTCTCCTTTAACTATATTTTGAACTCCTCCCAACTTATTGGAGATTGGACGATAACTATTACGCAACATATAGACGAGGGAAACAAATAGCATAGTTCTTTAATTGAAAAAGGAAGTTCCTATATATTAAAGATAATAATAATTACTACTTTATACCATAGAAGAGCCTTTTCTGGTATAATCTATATTTTTAATATTGTTTTTTAGAAAAAAAATAATTAATACTCATAACTTTCACAACTTTCTAATTTAATACTTTTCATAACTCTCTATTTAATCTTTAATATAACTAAAATCGAGGCCTCCAAACCATGGAGGCCTCCACGTGTCAAATGAAGAGCAGAGTTGTAGTAAAACTCTTCTAACTGTCGTGCCATAAAAATTTAATAGAGTTGTATCCAATTCTATTAACTACCAACCAAATGAACCGTTGCAAAGCGGAGATCTCAAAATAAATGGAACAATATTATTCCAATGCTTGAGAATCAAACTGAAAGTCTCGTCTGAAGACTATATCCGGACAAGTTGTAATACTATAAATCTACTAACCTGCAGTATATATATGTGTATGCATCAAATTGAAAGTTGTCTATTCCATGAAATTATTTATCCTTGTAATGAAAGTTTGTTGGCATTACAATTAACGGCTTCCAATTGCCCATCAAAAGACACTACAACTAGAGACTAATATCAAGCAAGGAAAATATTATTTCTATATTGAGTTTTTAATTATTTCCATTACATTGTGTCATGTCTCGAGGTTGGCTTTTTTTTCATATGTTTTCTTTGGGTGTTAGTTTGAATTTCGTATTCAAATTGTGCAATTTAGGATTTTTTTTTTTCTTTTGCACTGTAACTTTAGATTTAATCATGAAGTTTTGCTTTAAATGTTTGGGAAATTCTACAATCCCATTAAGGAAACCAACCATCCCAATGGTTTTAAAGGTTTGTACGGTATAAGTTTTTAAAATACAGTCTTTTGTTGTACTGTACAAATATTTAAAACACAACAAGATAGTTCTCTCAACATACCATAGAATTTTTCTAAATATTTAAGTTCTAAAATATTTAGATGAAATATTTACGCAAATTTCGAGAAATGACCCACTCTATATTACTAGAATGAACTCGCATGAATGGTTTGCCATATTTATGGCATAGGTAATTTTTTATATTAACGTATATATAATGCTTCTTAATTGATTTTTAACATGAATTTTACAAAATGCAATGGAGAATAATTATTCTTATCGATATCGAGAATGATTCAAAATCAATTAGCAACAATTTTACAAAATGCAATGTGGGAAAGTATTCACGTTATGAATCAACATAAATATTTGTATAAACATGTATATAAAAACGAAAAATTTGCAAACTTAACGAAGATTAATGTAATCTTAAATGATGCGTAGGTATTTCGTGCAAGTATTCTATAGTAATGGTCCAGTACATATGTTTATCGTATTTGTTGCATAGATTTATGTGTGACGAATTATTTGTAATCAATCTTTCCTTTAATGTGTTTATTGTTATATGCTTAACTAGTTTTTAACTCGTTTATTGAATGGGAATAGATATAAAAATGATGCTTTTCATTGATAAATTTTACATTAAAAAAATACTTTGCTACAACTTTGTTAATATTTTGAAAAGTACTCCAAACTTTATTTGTTATTTATTTTTGTACTCAAAATTCTAAAAGTTTGTTGTGAGAATGACAAAATTAACCAACATAAACAAAAGTTAAATACCTATTCCAATCATAAATAAATAAAAAACCTAGTTGATAATATTGGAAAAAAATAATCTATTTCTTGAGAACTTATTTTTCCTCCTATTCTATATTTTCCAACTCCATGTCCAATCCTGAACACATATCAACACAAACTTGCTCTCCGTTTTCAATGTATATAAACAAATGTGAAAGTTAGGCATAAATGACATTCTTAAATTTGTATTTATTATGCTTGAAATAATATTATTTTAACAAACAATGAAATTTTAAATTTAATCTACCTTCTCAAGCAAATTTTCTTTTGAGGATTTGCTTCATCTAAGGTTTCATTCGAATTCAAGCAAGATCGAGTTGTTGTTGAAAATGAACTCAATTGACTTTTTATTAAAGTCGATGTTGGAGACAATAGAGTAGGTATAGTTTGCAAAGATGAGGCTCCTATCTCGTCGAAGTAATCTAATTACGAATAACAAAAAATAGATGAAACAAACTAATAATAATATATACACTTTTTCTCTATTGCGATAATTTCTTGCGAGTGATATTTTTATTCCAACCTATCTAATTTTCTGAAAAATTCTAGACGGAATCCGTGGTGCGTGATATGAACTTCTTAATCTAAAATAATAACGGAGAAGTTTAATTTTTTTTTTTAATTTTAGGGTGTAGACACCTATTTTTGTCCCTTAAGTTGTCCCCTATTTTCCTCTTAATTTGACTCTTAATTTTCTTTTTAATTCACCTTTTAATTTCTTCTTAACCTGCTCGTTTTGGCCACGTTTTTCTCTGCATTTTTTTACCCATTCTCACCCAATATCAGATGCCCCATACTCCCAATATGACGAGGAAATGGTCTTTGACCATTTTTACACTCAATCCACTTCGTTAAAAGCAAAAAAAATCAGTCTAAAGAGGGGGGACGAAATTTCTGCAGGAAGAAAAGAAAGAATTTTTTTTTCAAGTTTAAAAATCTTCCAAACAGTCAACTTTGAGCCAAAATTCCAAACTATTGAAAAGGAATTAGACTAAACTCAAAGAAGAAAAGTTGTAGAGAGTACTTGAGAATACAACTTCTCTTACTTAGAATGTAAAGTTCAAGAAAAATCATTCATTTGGAGGGTCAAAAACGTGGTAGAAGAATGCTAGTGGCCAAGAAAATCTGCAGAAAAAAAAACGAAATTTTTCTAAGTCTGGAAAATTTTCCAGACAGCCAACTTTGAACCAAGATTCCAAGTGATATAAGAGGAATTAGACTAAACTTAAAGAATAAAAGTTTTAGAGGTTACCTGGGACTACAACTTATCTTTGTAAAGCTTAAGTAAAATCGTTCATGTGGTGGGTGAAAAATGTGGTGGAAGAAGGCCAGTTCATCAACTGGAAGCTTGGAGGTGCCGAAAGCAAATTCGGCTCAGATGTGTATAAGAGACAAGTATAACCAATTCCACCACATTCCTGAGGTTGAGGTGAGTTAAATGGGCTTTTGAATCGATTGTTTTGGTGACAAAATGCTTATCTTACTATTTTTACATTATTTATGACTTAATTTTTGAATTTAATTTTATAGTTCATAATGTTTAAATTTAATATTTTTATTTTCACATTTGAATCTCCTTGCCCCCTTGGGTCCATAGGACTGCCAAGTCATCGATGACGTGGCGCCATGTCATCCCCATCAGCGATGACGTGGCAATCCAAAAAAAGAAAAGCCTTATGACAGGGCCCACTTGATGCCACGTCGTCGATGACGTGGCACACACAAAATTTTTTTTTAAGGGACCATTTGATGCCCCATGGGTCCATATGACTGCCACGTCATCGATGACATGGCGCCATGTCATCCCACGTCAGCGATGACGTGGCAATCCAAAAAAAAAGAAGAAAAGCCTTATACAGGCCTTCACTTGATGCCACGTCGTCGATGACGTGGCACACACAAATTTTTTTAAAGGGACCATTTGATGCCACGTCATCGATGACGTGGTACCACCAGATTGCGCCACGTCATCAATGACGTGGCACA
The DNA here is from genome assembly GCA_025175665.1 of Cinchona pubescens. NCBI lineage: Eukaryota > Viridiplantae > Streptophyta > Magnoliopsida > Gentianales > Rubiaceae > Cinchona > Cinchona pubescens. The sequence goes on from JANKKI010000227.1 coordinate 379,239, forward strand.
AAAAAAATTTAAAAATATTCAGAAAAATTTTTATTTGCTTTTTAACCCTCCCAATTTCAGATTTTTGCATTTTAGCCCTCAAATAATTTTCTAAATTACATTTAGGCCATTAAGAAATTTTCTTTAATATTACTGTTTTTTTCTTTTCAAATTTCTTCTATTATACATTTTTAATGACAATAACCACCAAGCTTTAATTTGATTTTTGTTTGACATTTTAATATGTTTAATTACCCTTTGATTGTGAAATTACCGTTTTGCCCTTATGAGTATTAAATTGTAAATAGGCTCTGATTTTGCACATATTTTTCTATTAGTTTCTTTTGTGATGATTTGTGCTTTATTTTTTATGTTTGTTGGTCTCGAAGTATAATTACCGCCATGCTTTAAGATCCCAGAATTTCCAAAGTACAATGGCACTGGGGATCCGGTCCTCAAATTTTGTTTAGTTGCACGACTAGATGTTAAATCTTTGAATCAAACTCAATTTAGTCCATGACTTAATAACTGCTCAATAATATAAGATCGTGTTAGAAGTGAACCTGGCGCACAAACGACTGTTGTGCCCCTTGGGAGCGTACAGGGCTTGGGAAGTTTAAAATGTGTTCTCTTATACACATCTATGCTAAATTTACTGTCAATGTTATTATAATACCATTTATTTTCATTTCCTCATTAATATGTACATATTTTATTATTTTTAAACTATCTCAAGCACATGTACGCTACAAAGTCGGTAATAATGAATACTAAAATTAAAAAGGAAAACGCGATAAAATCGTACAACCGGTTCAACGCCAGGTAAAGTGAGTGCCGAGGGAAATTCAAATCTATCCCAAACCTTCCCATTTTACAACAGGATTTCCGAACTCATGTTTTTTTTGAATTACGTGGACCAGGAGTCAATGTAGACAAGGGATCGACTTTATTTTCTCTTTAAATTTTGATGTATTTTTGTGTCTCGGCGCACCAACACACCGGGTGGCGACTCCAATCCTGTGTTCCCTAGCTTAGATTATTTTTGTACAATTCATAGTCGCATTTAAAGCCCCGTTATGTAATAGTAAATAGGAGATTCATTTAAATTTGTAATAGTAAGTAGATAATTTATGTTTGTAAATAGCAAATAGGATTTTTGCATTTAATCACCTATTTCACGAACACCACATGGTGACGGTGCCGATCCCAAAGGTGCAGGCCAGACCGCGGGTTGTGGGGGGGGTGCGACATAGGGTGATGTCGATAATTTCAAACTACGGAGTTCATGTCAATTATGAACTATATAACATAGATTCGATTGAAAACCAAAACCGATTGAAAACTTGAATGTTGAAACAAAGAGACGCTAAAGATTGAAAATCGAGAGAACCATAAGATTTAAAATTGAAGAACGCAAAGAATGAAAACTGAAAAAAAAAATAAAAATTGAAGGCTAAAAACCTAAGAATCGTAGCAAAATATATATAGGCGTAGACTCTTATAGAGACATGTTAGGAACAAGAGATATTGAATATATAGAAAAATTAGATTTCATTACAATCGGTACATGGAAAGCTTTTATATAGGATTACAAGAAAATGTTATAGGTAATCTATATACGATGAGTCTTGCTAATTTTACAATTAAGTTAGAAAGGTAAATACCTAATTTAAAGGAATAATGAAGATAATTACATATCAATCATATAATTTATATACTATAATTACTTATATATTTTGACAAGTGAAAATCTAGACCAACCAAATTGGTGACGTATGAAGTTCATTTGCCAGTTAGCAGCTGAGAACAGCTGATGACATGAGGTTAAACCTCCAAGAAAATTGGAATCCCAAATTGATTGAAGCTGAAGGCTTGAAGAAGTATTGAGGATTGAAGCTGAAGACTTGAAGAAGTATTGAGGATAAGCTGAAGGTAAGAATTTAGTAATTGAATATATATATATATATATTCGAATAAAATTCTGAATTTTATGTTAGGGAAAGAAAATTCTATTTTGATATATTATCTTTAGGGTATGCGTCGATAATAGAAATTAATGAAACAAATTTTATGAGTTTCAGGCATTTAATCTCTAAATATTTGTATTTAAAAGTCACATGATATTCACAGTTAGAGTATGGGTAGCGTTATTGCTAGAGCAAATTTGTTGTTTCGAAAAAAAAAATACACAATAGTAAAAAGTTTCCAATTAAACTATCGCAGTTTACTATTTTTCCCCCTACTATGGCCCAGTAATTACTACCATTCCACTTTTATCTACCCACCACTCCTAGAAATCTCAATTTCGGCAACTTCACAATCACGTAGGCTCCTTCTCTTTCATATCTCCTATATTTCTCATTGATTTCGTCCCTTTTTTTTGGTCATTTTGCTCCATGAAAATAGAACAGTAATTGAGATTGTAAGGCAATTGAAGACATAGGCAATGAAAGACAAATATGTGGATGAGAATGAATGAGGGTATCATATGAAATGGTGAGAAATACTAGGATCGGCAACTAAATTAACTCATCGATCAGGAGAATGACATCCGTAGTTTTTATCGTCATCATCGTAGTGGAAATCTAGAGCTAAATTATTCCAATTTTCCTTCAAATTAATGATTGAATTCTAATATGTGAGTGAGGTAAAGGGAAGAGTATTCGTTCTACTCCTAATTATTTTCAATTGCCAAAAATACCCCTTTTTCCAATCAACTTTTATACTAAATTATATATATTGGAGGGTTGTTTGACAACCAATAACAGATAAATTAATGGAAGAGGTAGAGGAGTAGGAGCCCACTCCATCCATTACACTATCAATAAGAAAGAATCGTGTAAAAAGATATATGAGCAAAACCTTTGTATCATTCTCATATTACTACTACTATATATATATTTTTTTTGGGGGGGGGGTTAGGTGAATGCGTGTATAAGATAGATAGTTATAAAAGATTATTTTTGTTAGTGATAAAAAAGAAATAATTTGAATACATAATAAATAGTTATAAAATAATATGTTTACTTTATTATTTGCTCGACTGTAAATGATTTTTCTACTCTTAAAAATTTTTACTTTCTTATTATGTATTTGTACAAAATTTTCTTTATAACTTAAGGAATAAACAATTTGAATAGACATAGTAGTTATAAATACTACTTACTTTGTTTTTGCTCAAATATAAATCATTTTATACAAATAAAAATTTCTACCATCTTATTATGCATTTATACCAAAATTTCATTTAAATCTAAGGAATTTTGTTACAGCAGTTTTAAATATAGATATATATTAAATATATATTTGTATTATAAAAAGTAGATAGTTTTATTAGATTAAATGGGGAGCATTTTAGATAGGTAAATTCTACTTCATTATGGACATGTTAGATACGAAACTATTTAATTAAGGATATATTACTCATAACAAAAAATAGTGGATTATTTGGGGTAGAATTGTAGGACAAAAAAATTGGTGTATATCTTTAAAAATAGATAGTTAAAACAAATTATAAGTAATTTGATTATGTTTTCTTTTGGAAATTAGATTTCACTAAAAGTAGACGTTTTAGACATCACAAAAAATGAGAGAAATAAAAACATAAAATCACTACAAAGTATCAATTATAAATCATTTTAAAGATGCAGTATTTTGAAATTCATTTAACAGCGAAAATATCTATAAGAAATAAAATGATGTATAGATAATAATTATAAAAGCGATTATTTAAAATTTCAAAAAACAATAAGAAAAAATGAATGCAATTAAAATGTAAAGAACAAATACATTAAACAAAAACTATGTCTTTTATCTATAAAAATCAAAATAGGTTAAACTAATATATTCTCCATATTATGGATAGGAATCCAACAACAAATTAAGATAATTATCGAAAAAGGAAAAATGAAAAATTATTGTTCTTTATCTTACTCTAAAATGTACATAATGTAAATAAAAGAATCCTTTATCTTATTTTAAAATGCACGCAATTATCGTGCAAAATATGTATAGTTCTATAAATACATCCAAAATAACATTTAATTTTTATATAATTTTTATCAGAATTAATTTTTTAACATATTGTGTAAAATATGTATACATGTAGAGAATGTATTTGGTTTTTTTTAATCCATTAATGGGAATATGTTGGCATTTTTTTCATATTTTTTAAACTTATAATAATATTCACTTCAAGATTCCATTTACATTCTGAACTCTATTTCTTTTTTGAACTTTATGAACTTTTTTGTTTATCCCAATTGGTGTGGTTAGCTCCAAAATTGTATATTAATATAATGTTTTAATATGAAATTAAAATTTTTATTTATTAAATACATAAAGAAAATGTAAAGCTAATAAAGTTGTATGAATTTTATATTTTTATTTTCTGCGTAATTTTTGTAATCAATTCCTTAAATTGGTTACTCAGATATTTAATATACATCTGTGTTGTTTTATAAAATAGTGTAACAATTGTATTGTAATTTCCTAAGTTGAAATGGAAACTCAATCTGCATGTTGCAATTAATTAAAATATTTAATAGTATAATTTTATTTGTATAAATTTTGTTATTTGTTTAAATTACTTACCTACTCATTTGTTTTATGATTGTTCTACAATATTCCATTATGTAACTTCCCTCCCTATCCATATTCCATATCCTTATAACAATATTCATATCCTTACAACCTACAATCACATAAATAAATTACATCTCCGAATAAATTGAGTGCAAGAGCAATATCAATTCGTGGGTATTATTTTGTTGCATCAAAATATACTTGGAGTTCGTTGTATCTTAGAGACAGAATGTCAAATTAACCCAGTACAGTAGAAAGCATATCACTCCTAAGGAGAGCGCTAATTAGCATGCCTCGACCCTAATCATACTATTTCTACTCCTTGAATTTAAATTAATGAATTTAATTTTTTGTTTAATTATTTTGTGTTACTATTTTTACTTTGTTGAGATATAAAATTTCCAACAATTTGTTCATCAGACTAATGAGTTTGATATATAGTCTTATTTGCTCTCAATGTTTTCAACAGTTCACTCACAAAATTGAGCACTTAAAAAGAGAATCTACCTAATTTTGTGGAACATACTGTTTGGGGAAAAAATCAAGAGAGAACTCAAAAAAGAATCCTAATGCATAAGTTAAAATTCAACCTTTACCTAAAAGTTTAAACCAGTAGATATTGGGCCAACTTATATATTAAATACTCTGTATACCTCTCTCAAAGTAATGTGGGACAAGTTAAATTTACCCATGAACCCAACAATCTCCCCCTTTATGAGCATACTCCCATGCTAAAACTTAATTTCTTATCAAATCCACCTCTAATACTCCACGCATGACGAAATTCTTCATCAACCAACCATGAACCATTAATTTGGACCCCTGGCCAAGGTAAAGTGTCCAAACCCCTAACCCATAGTCTAACACCAATAAGAGAACATTACGGTCCAACACTAAGAACTCTACGTGAGTTCAAATTCTTCATCAACTAATCATGGACCCATTAATATGGACCCTGTCCCTGGCCAAGGTAAAGTAGCCAAGCAAAAGACATCGGTCACTTGCAAATGAGTAACCCAGACTCGTAATAAGAAAATTTCACACCAATGTTGGGATGAAAAACCAAGAAAGAGCCCACCAAAGAAGTTCAGTGCATAAGTGGAGTGGCCATTGTGCTTGTTAAGAACACGGGCTTCCATCTTAAAACCAATTGGTGATAAATGGAGTGGCTCAAGAACTTATTATCTTTTTGGCTAGTCAATGTGGAATTTATATTTTCAAATATCTTTAACACCCCCTCTCACACGTGATTTGGGTAATATGGGATTTATATTCTTTAACTGTGACTTGGGCAATGTGGGATTTATATTTTCTAATATCTTTAACTGTGACTTGGGTCATGTGGGATTTAGAATATTCTTTAACTGTGACTTGGGTAATGTGGGATTTATATTTTCTAATATCTTTAACTGTGACTTGGGTAATGTGGGATTTATATTTTCTAATATCTGTCCCCTCTCACACGTGACTATCAGATTTACATTGGGTTGGACGAGGAATCCTGTTACACGTAGGTTAGACGTATGATCTCACACGTGAGATGGGTTGGATAGGGAATCCTGTTACACGTGGGTTAGATGTATGAGAGCCCGTTGGAAGGGGCTGGACAGGAGAGAGCCCATTGGGACCCAAGACACGTGTGGATGGATGAGAAAACACTTGTTACACGTGGGTTAGATGTATGAGAGCCCGTTGGAAGGGGCTGGACAGGAGAGAGCCCATTGGGACCCAAGACACGTGTGGATGGATGAGAAAACACTTAGATGGGTTGGATAGGGAATCCTGTTACACGTGGGTTAGATGTATGAGAGCCCGTTGGAAGGGGCTGGACAGGAGAGAGCCCATTGGGACCCAAGACACGTGTGAATGGATGAGAAAACACTTGTTACACGTGGGTTAGATGTATGAGAGCCCGTTGGAAGGGGTTGGACAGGAAAGAGCCCATTGGGACCCAAGACACGTGTGGATGGATGAGAAAACACTTGAGAGTTAGCATAGTCTGATACCATATTAATGAACATGGGCTTCCATCTTAAAACCAATTGGTGATAAGTGGACTGGTCCAGGAACTTATTAATTAGTTCAGGATCTTTTTGACTAGTAGTACTTGTAGTACATGTGTAACCTCTTACTTGCATACCAAGAAACAAATTCTTATCTCTTTACACACATAAGAGATATTAATACATAAGAACTGTACTACTTCGATATTATCTCCTTATTTTAATTTATTAATAAAGAGATAAATACTAGAGTACATATATCCTTATTGGCCAAGTCTTGTAGACATGTGACATGGCACAATTTAATTGGAAGAGCGACACCAATTCATTTAATTGGTCGAACCACCTCATCTTGACATGTCTCTTAATATAATTGGTTTTAAATTAACCAATATTCCAAAAAATATATATGACATATGGCATTATTTAATTGGACCATAAATATGCCAATTAAACTAATTTATAGACAAATGATAATTTTACTTGAAATAAAATTTCATTGTCTACAAATGCCCCCTCGAAACTTGTTTGCGAATGCCGAATTTTTGAATTGTGGCTTGAGTGGGCAAGTTTTGGTAATTTCTCTTTGACTTGATTGTAGAAAACCACTTATCAACCTAGACATAAATGAGCTTTAATCTGAAGGACTAAACTGCCATTTAATTCAAGTGGAGCTCACTGCAGAAATTTAGCATTAGATGATATACTTGAAACCAATATGATGGACATGACCCTTGTCAAACATAAATATGAATAATATGTTAATCAATTATCTCCATAGCATCCACCAAAAGTTTGGAATTTACGTAGGACTTTGCATTTATTTGAACAAATCCGCATGAAACTTATACTTGGGAGAATTTGCTGCACCACCGCTTTACATCTCAAGAAGGCCATTCCAATTTGGATTGTGTTTCGTAGCATATTAAACCAAAAACATCCACTGAACAATAATTTGCGATTTCTATAAGTTGAGACTTGTCAAGTACTTGAACTTGTATGAAGCCTTGGCCGACGAATTTCGAAAGTTAGAGTTAATTCCACATAACTAACTCAAAACAATCAAAATTCCTGAAATTAGGAAATAAAGGAGCTAACGGATTTATCTCCTTTTTTTTTTTATACACATCTAGATGTATACACATCTAGATGTGTATAAGAGACAGGATATTAAGAATAGTCCAATTAAATTGCAGTACATGGAAGTATGTGATAAAGCCCATTTATTACCAACTTCGAGGTAATTTGTTTAACAATCCAGTTTCCAATTAGGATTGAAATTAAACAAGTCTTGGGAAGTCTTGTCTGTCCTAAACTTGAGACAATTCTTTGATTCATCCCTGGCTTCCAAAGACTTGAGTAAGAGACAGAATAAAATCCACATCTTCTAGCATGGATTCCGAAATCAATAACAATTCTAATCCCATATGAAGTCTAACAAGAAATTCTTTCCATCCAAATTGTATGCAATTTGAGACAACTCTATCAACTATAAATAAAACGATTCTAAGCCTTGTTTATGCTGTTAATCCATGTAGTATTTTATTTAAATGTCCCAAGGTAAAATTCATAAATTATTTCAAGCCATAAGGATTTTATGCTTAATATTCGAATTTTATTTGTCATGCAGCCACATCAACCATGCAAATCAAGGATTATGATACACCGTTGCCATACATCTCTTTCTTCGATGAAAGAGAAGGATCTCGGTCCAAGAGTTTGTCGTTGTATATTTGCAAGCGAGCCATCGGTTCCTTAGCACAACCTTACATTCCTCTTGATGAGTCACTACATCTTAAAAATTGGACAATTAAGTCAAACAAAGAAACAATCGCTGCATCGTCATTTTCTACTGCAACAGGGAGTGAAGAAGTGCTCATACTAAATTCCTCTCTTCATATCAAGGAGCCGAGTGCGGCCAAGTTCTTACTTTCCTTTTTGAGTTCTAATCTCGGTAAAACCACGTGGAATGGTCCTTCCTCATACTTTGGTGAAGCAAGACATACTTCCAACTACTGGGAATGGTCGGAAGACGTGCTCGTGCGACACAAGGATACACTCTTGAGGGCTCATGTCTATGATGCTGATAAGATAGTTTACGCGTCACGCTACTCATATGACCGTTGCAATAACATCTTGCGTGCCTTCTGCAAATATTGGTGCCCCTCGACAAACAGTCTTCATACTTCGACAGGCGAGCTATCAATTTCCCTTTGGGATCTTTATAAACTTGGAGGTCTTCCTATCTGTGGCTCATTTTACGACGAGGTTGTGCCAACAGCCAAAGAACTTCTCAACATTAATGGGGATGAAAAATCTTCACTTCCAACAAGTTGTAGACACTTGTTTGCGGCATACTAAATTACCACATAAATGGTCGTGGAGAAGTTCATGTTAAGGAGGTGGTGCGTTTTGGTTCGAGGACAATCCAGGATATCGAACTCCGCCTCCAAGGGGTCAAAGACGAAGCACCAACACAAAGCCCAAGAAGACTTTCAACCCATGTGGAAGTGTGGACAATTTTCATTTACTAAAAATCAATAATTAACACATCCTCTTTGATACGTTGAACATCGAAGACTCTCTAAGGTATGAAGTGACTTATGTGGGAGCCTTTCTACCATGCTGGATTTGCAAATTTCTCTTACCAAGGCAGGGAGATGGATCACATAAGTCCAAGTATGTGATCAATGTCATTTTCCTTTAAGAAAAACGGATGTCAAAATTAAGTTCATAGATGTTAGTTACTTTAAAGGAGATCTGTCTCTTATACACATCTTGAAGCTATATTATTCATGATTTAGTTTATACAAATTCGCATGTGCACAATCTTTCACTTTGTCTATGCATGGATCGGTCAATTTTTGATACTTATCACATAAATGATCGAACAAGCTATCTTGCCCGAATGACTAAATTTAGTGGGGAAAAGATGGCACAATTCTTCAACACTACGGACGTAGAAGATATCATTAAAAATGTGAACCCATCAAGTTTTCCTAGACTACGCATGACCCAAGAAGAGGAAAAAGTCCTCATAGATGATGGAAATCTATCACCGCAATCCATGGAATATTTCATCGATCACGATCATGTTTTTGACCTTTCCACTTGAATGTCATTATTTATCTTCGAATTGCATACAACATGAGGACTGATTCAGCAGGCAATTTGGTTTTTCTCCAAAATATCCCAAACAAGTTGAAGGAGATAACTCATACTCACACCTTGGGAGAAACTGTTCAGTTGTGGGAATGTTCAATTCGTACATCAACTCATTCTGTCCTGACCATACCTCCGCAAAGAAGACATCCATTAGTTACAAAAGAGTATGACACTTGGTGGTCGATGCGATCGAAGAGCATTCCAAGCACAATCATCAAACTTAGCGTCAAGAGAGCAAATGAGGATGAAGCTCAAGATACGGGAGTGAGAACACCCCCATCAAAGAGATCCAAGTACGATGCCTCTCCAAAGTGTTTAAAGTATGGAGAAAATGACTATAATACAATTAAGAAAAAAGAAGCCAGGACGAATCCTAAGAAGACTGCAAAGACAAGGATAGACAAGGCTTCCCAAGAACTCATAGTAGTAGACAAGCCTCGTTCAATGAGGCAAAAAGGCCAAAATCTTGCAGTTTCAACTGGCTTGAGAGGAAAGCAAGTAACGGAGATAGGACGATCAACTTCGGTCAAATCCACAAATGTTGAGGCTCCAAAGGTTATCGAAACTCCCTTATTGAAAGGCATCGAGGATATGGAGATAAATATCAATATCATATCTCCAAAGAATCATGAGGTCCTCCCAAACTCAACTTCTTGGGAAGCATCAAAAAATAATACGATCAAGATATTGGATGATAGAGAATTTGTTCAAGTAGAGGGTGAACATTCTGGAGAAAGCTGTAATAAAGATCGTCACTGGAATCGACTGAAAAAAAAGTCAAAACCTTCTAGTTTGGAGAACATTTCTATTAACTCATTATTTTCTGAAACAACACCTGCCTCAAAGATGTCACCGAAAGAATTGGCAGAATACGTAAATATACGTCATATATTTTCTTCCTTTTTTTTTGATGTGTCTTGACATTGGTCTGACTCTCCTTTTCTTTTATACTCTTTTTTTTGTTCACTAAGAGCAGATCCTAGAAGGAGTTGGTGACCATTTATTCAGTAATCAAGACATTATAATCAATGAGACGAATATGGATAGAAAATTGCATGAGAATGTTACTGGCAATCCAAGTATGCTGCAATCCATAACTGACAAGCCGGTTACAGTGCTACATGTGTATAGCAGACAGTTCCATGGAATTCTCCAAAAGCAAGTTATAACACCAATTTCTGAATTTCATGGCCGCAAGGTGATAATCTTGATTGCAACGAAAATATCCATAGAAAACCTGTGGGAAGAACTTTGCAATGAGGGACAATCGACAAGACTTCGGAAGTCAAAGCAATGGAGGAAAAGGTAACCAACCATCTACAAAGTCTTCATGGAAAGCGGGAATCTATTGAGAATAGAAAAATCATTCTTCAAAAAGATGTTGATGATTTGGAGAAGCAAAACATTGAAGTTAGTTCGACCATTGAACGAGAATATGAAAATCTCAAGCAAATGCAAGTTGAAGTATTAAGAGCACAAGATCAAATTTCTTCCATCCAAAGACTACCTTCTGACAAATGAAGATGCTAGGGAGTTTGAGAAGATGAGCAACATCCTTCAAACAAGCAAGATAGCTGTAGTGGATCTCAAGTTTGATATTTGAATCATATCAAATCCCTTAATTTCATTTGTTTGGACACTTTTCTTTCAATAATAAAGACATTAATTACTTTTTCTTATCTTGCGATTTTTTTTTCTTTTTTTTTTAGAGCACTAAATAAGTCAAGCTCACTACTATCCGTTTGGCTGTCATTTGAAATATCACATTTTTCTTTAAGGACAGGTTTAGAATAACTTTGCGAGTCAGGAGTATGAAATTTGTTTACCACCTTAAACTTGGTGGAGTGTTTCAGCAGTTTAACCACATACTACACTATTGGTGGTTGCCGTCCACAATTTTAGCTCATGCGGGCCAGGAGCAACATGCAGTTTAGGCTCGTGCGCCAAGGAGCATCTAAATCATGCATAATATAGCTTCAAATATTTGCCATTGATGGGGCCAATCCTTAATAATCATCAGCGATCAATTTGTACGAGCTATTTGTATAGACTTCTTGGAAGAACATAAAATAATCCCATTTAAAGTGCATATCTTCCTTTGACCTCCATGTGCAAGGATGATTGGTCTTCGAACAGCAAAACGATAAATCTCAGGCTGCTAGTTAGAGCTCATACTTGCAGAAAGGTTTTCCATTATCAGTGATGATATATCGTGGAATCCCGTATCGATAGATAATGTTCACGTGCGAATAAAATCGACCACATTTTCTTTCTTTACTTCTCTTAGTGCAATTGCTTCAGCCCATTTCGAAAAATAATCAGTTGCAGCTAGGATAAAGATATGTCCACCAGAAGACTTTGGCAGTGGTCCTACTATGTCTAATCCCCAAGCATTGGCAGAAGATGTGGTGCTCATCAATCCGCTATAAGCTTCTTTATGGAAGATCGTTTGATGGAGTCTTAATACCGATGTCTAGGTATCACATGAAGCTGTTTCAATACGTCTGTTTGAAAAACAGGAGCATGTGTCAAGAGACATGGATGGGACTTGAACTTGTTGATTAGGCAAGATGAGCATCGAAGCTAATTTTGCTAAAGAGTCAGCTTGTCGATTGTCCCTCCTTGGAACATGCTCTATAGTCACATCACCTAGACACCCCATTAGTTGCCTAGCATAATTATAATATGGCCACAACTCAGGTTTCCTGACTTCATATTTGCCAAGGAGCTGATTGACTACTAACTTGGAATCTCCAAAAACTCTAAGTTGTAGTTGCTTCATATCAACCTCCATTTCGAGACCAAGGATAAGTGCTTGATACTCAGAGACATTATTTGAACATTGATGTGTTAAAGTGAATGAATATGGCAACATATCTCCTCGGGAGTGATGAATATTACTCGGCTCAGCGCCCCTTGATGTCATATAAGCAAATGCTAAGTGAGTCTCCAAAAAGGAAGGATGATTGACAGCAATCAAATTAGTCATAACATACTTGATCGGATTTGCCTTGGATATCAAACGGATAGTATGAGCTTGAAAGTAGTGCTTTAACTTTTGAATGGCAAATATGAGAGCCAAGCACAACTTCTCAATCGGCGTATAATTTAACTCATTTGGTGTCATCATCCGGCTTAAATAATATAGTACATTTTCTTTACCCTCACCATTTTCTTGGGCAAGTAATGCTCCTACAGACCGTTCCTGTGCAGCAATATAAAGAATTAAAGGCTTACCAGGAATAGGTGCAGCTAATACGGGTGGTTTCGTGAGCAAGATATGTTTTTATGCTTTTGAAAGCATTACTACATGCTTCATCCCACTCAAAAGGCACACCCTTCTTCATCAAATGGCTAAATGATTGACATCTCCCAGCCAAATTAGAGATAAATCTTCGAAGATAAGCCAATCTTCCTTGCAAACTTTTCAACTCATGAATGTTGCGCGGTTCGGGCATCCTTGAGATAGCATCGATTTTGGATTGATCAATTTCAATCCCTCGGCTATGTACGATAAACCCAAGAAACTTTCCAAAGGTAACTCCAAAAGCGCACTTTAAAGGATTCATCTTGAGTTGGTATCTTCGAAGTCTTTCGAACACCATTTTAAGATCTTGGACATGGTCAATTTGTTTCTTCGACTTGACAACGAGATCGTCAACATAGCACTCTATATTCTTGTGAAGCATGTCATCGAAGATCTTTTGCATGGCCCTTTGATATGTGGCTCCCGCATTCTTTAAGCCAAAAGGCATGACCTTGTGCAATAAATGCCTTTGAAGGAGGTGTCTAGACCCAGTAAGTTCTTCATCCCTTGGTGCCATTTCGGATCTGGTTGTATCCCGAGGATCCATCCATAAAGGATAAGGTTTCACAACCAGTTGTGGCGTCGACCATCAATTCAGTAATAGGGAGAGGAAAGTCATCTTTCGGACAAGCTTCATTGAGATCTCGAAAATCAACGCAAACACGAATCTGTCCATTCTTTTTCTTCACGGGGACTATACTTGAAATCCACGCTGGGTATTTTACTTCTCGGATGAAACCAGCTTCTATGAGCTTGTTCACCTCCATCTCAATTAATGGGATCAAATCAGGCCGAAAACGTCTTTGGGCTTGTTTAACGGGTCTAGCACCTCGCTTAATGGCCAAGTGATGAACAACAATTTTCGGATCTAAGCCAGGCATCTCTTTGTAATTCCAAGCAAAAACATCCTTAAATTCGAGCAATAGTTCCACATATGCTTGTTCCTCTTCAGGAGTCAGCCAAGTACCTATGTAGATTGGGCGAGGATGTGTATTTGTGCCAAGGTTGAAGATGCCTTCATAAAGATCAACTCGTAGGACTTTAAGACAGTACCAATTCGGGAGGAGCATCTCGGCATCTTCTTCTTCTAAAGGCTCTTCGTTTGACAGTGAAAAGGTTGGCATGAGGCAATGCTTTCCTTGTCTTCCTCCTTGGTGCATATATCAATGATGGTTTCCTTTCTTACATTTAACAAATCGCCGTAATGTCTGAAAAGGTTAATAACTTGTCTTCTTAAATTTCCATCATTGTAGGAAGTATTGTTTCCTTTCGTATTAAAAATATACTCTTGTGCCTTTGGAAAACTCAACCTTTCATGAATAGGTTGCTTCATCAAAACTCTTCCTCGTGGGCTAAGCCTATCAAACACCGAAACACGTGGTGTAAGCTTTCTCAATCTATCAAAGACTGATCGCCTTGAACCTTTTAATGCAGTTTCTTCTTTGATAGTAATATGATGCGTATTAGCCCTTTTTATTGCTAGCGGTACGCACAGGAGAAGGTGGTCTATACCCAAGTCCCATTGACATGTTGTTGACAACATATCCCTTGTCTTTCAACATCTTTTGGGTAGAAGTCATGCCATGTGTCTCTTCTCCATTTATCTCTGCAGGAAGCTTGCCCAAAGTTCCTTCTTCCTTAGGATCGTAACCAGCTTTCACGAGCAACTTGTATGCATTTGGACCAAATCGCTCGTCGGTTCGTGTTTTAGGTAATGAATTGTGCTCTATTTCGGACTCCACCTTTGGCCGAACAAAGCCTTCAAGAAGAGTTTCGCTATGCTTGACCACCTCAATTTTGGTGAGTGGTACAGTGAACTCCTTTAATTCATCGCTTCCAACAAAAGGAGATTGACCTTGTTTTCTCTTTGACTTTGGAACATAGCGTAAGACATGTGTCTTAGATATTTGACCATCTTCCTTTGTTAACTCTTTCTTTGTGTTACCTGCAAGAAAGGTTTTTCATCAGCAACTACTTTCTTTATGACGCCATTATGGCAATACTTGAAACATTGATGAAGAGTTGACGGTATAACATCATTCTCGTGAATCCATGGTCTCCTAAGAAGCATATTATAAGATGTTTTTGCATCGATAACATGAAATAGTGCACTTGAGGATAAATCGCCAATTAATAAATCAAGTGTTATAAGACCAATGGCTCTTTGCCCTCCTTGATTGAATCCTTGGATCATGAGACGGCTTTGTAAGAGTTCATCACTTGTGATTCCAAGCTCCTTTATTGCACGTAAAGGCATTATATTCACAGCTGATCCTCCATCGAGAAGTATCCGATTCACTTTTTGCTTACGTGCATATCCATTTACAAACAAGGGTCGATTGTGAGCTTTTGTCCCGAGCAATAAATCTTCATCATCAAAAATAATCGTTGTAGCACATTCCTCAATGACTTTATCAGCCACAGTGAGTTTCTTCTCAAATTCTTCATCAACTGTATTTATCGATGTTCACAACATGACAAGATGAAAGGACGTCGTCATCTTTCAAGTATCCTCTTGGCATGAATTCTTTCAAAGTAATAGGTCGACGGATATTTCGAGAAGCATCACACCACTTGGAGGGATTGATGACGAAATTGTTATTCTTCTGGACTTTCATTTTGCAACCCGTATTTTTACCATCTGAAATTTTGGATGTAGATTAGTCTTTTGCGCTTTAATTTTTTGGGTTCTTTTGCGAGCGACGAGTGTCCATCCTTCGTCTAACTGATCATTTGTGGCATCATCATCCTTCAATAATTTTTCAGTTTGCCTTTCAAAAGGTACTTTACCTTGTGGAAAGAGGTTGTCATATAATGGAATGGAATTGAAATCTCCAAATTTTATTGTGGGCTGTATTGTTCTTATCTTCGATGGAAGATGAGATACTTTACCATTCTTCAACAAATTTTGGGAGTCAGGAATTATAGTGGTCTGATTTGCACTTGCTTTATCTTCCTCAAGAGCAAAATCTTACCTTGGCGGGCTAACTCCATCACCTTATCTTTAAAAATAAAACACCTTGTGAGGGGATGACCAACCAAGCGATGGTAGCAACAATAGTTTGGATCATTAACTCGTCTAGCTTCCTCTGGCCGTTTCATCTCGAGGAGTTCAATGAGTTCGGCTTTGAGTAGATCATCGAACATGCCTCGAAGATCAATCGATCGTATTTATTCCCACTCTTGCCTTATCCATTATGTAAATTAGATTTGTGGCCTACCTTGCGCAGGCTCTACCTTCTCGGACACCTTTTGACTGACTTTTGTCGCGATCTTAACAGGTGCAGTATTTGTTGTCATAGTTTCTTTGTTTCCAAACTTGGGAGAAGGCTTGCCCCCTTTCTTAAAGTCTTGTTTTTCTTTATTATTGCGAGGATCAGGAACAGGCAGTTCTTGATTTCCAAGGCCAATTTCAAGACTATGAGCTTTTGTCGCCAATTTCTCAAATGTCGGAGGTTGGATGCTTGTAGGATGGTAACGAAGTCCCCACTTCATGCCTTGAATGCACATTTCAATGGCGGACGTCTCGGAGAGTCGGTCTCTACAATTAAGGCTTAAAGTCCTCCATCGATCAATATAATCAACAATTGGTTCGTCTTTCCACTGACGGGCGTTGGAAATGCAAGAAGACAGACCGAACTCCTTCAATTGGTCGGCATGAATCATTCCATCAGAAGTCATAGAAACTTCTTTCGCCTTTCCTTGTTGTGAAGTTTCAGCTTCTTGATGTTCGCCAGGTGCCTTTGAATTAATTTGACTTCCTTCAGCGGTACTATCTTTCTTGTTGACGAGTTGAGTGATGACGGCATCTTGATCTTGTATGCGCTTCATCATTGTTTCCATCATTCTAGTTAGGCTTGCCATTTGATCCTCTAGAGTTGATGTTTGTGTTACCATAGCAGGCATAGAAAATCTTTGTAGAAGTTGCATCTTCGCAAGAAAATCTCGAATGCAAGAGTCCCTTGCGAAGATGTAGAATCTTTACTTGATACGTCATCTGTCTGTTTTGAAGCTTCTAGAATTAGAAGACAGATCGAGCAGTCTCAAGGGTTTTCTAGATTGAATAAGAACATCTTTGAGCCCCAACATAGGAGAAGTGATTTTGGGTGATGTCGAGCCAAACACGGGAGCTGATACACATCTAGATGTGTATAAGAGACATGGATATTGTCGTTCTTTGGAGCCATTGATGTAGATTTGCAGTTGAATATATATGAAGCAAAGAGATGGAAGGTAGAGATTGTCCCATTGGGCGTGCCAAAATTGTGCGCAACAAAATTTTCGAGTCTGTAAAAATTGAACAAACAAGAAATATAATGATAAAAATATGAATATATGAATAAAAGATTACAATCTCTAGGATATTCTCAATATGGGGAGAAAATTCCTTCGATTCTTTACTTCAGATGCGATCCGAGGGCTTCACAGCTTATTCTCGAATCAAATATTGAATTCTTCACGTCTTGATATGGGAGACCTGAAGAACGCTTGATGAAAATCTTCAAATCTTGATATATGGAAGACTTGAAGAGAATAAGAAATATGTGTGTCTGTGTATCTGTATGTGTATATGAGGGATGACCCTTATTTATACATGCATGGAAGGGAGTAAGGTAGAAGACTTGTAGTACATGTGTAACCTCTTACTTGCATACCAAGAAACAAATTCTTATCTCTTTACACACATAAGAGATATTAATACATAAGATACTACTTCGAGATAATCTCCTTATTGCAAGTATTTAGACATTAGAGATAAATACTAGAGTACATATATCCTTATTGGCCAAGTCTTGTAGACATGTGACATGGCACAATTTAATTGGAAGAGCGACACAAATTCATTTAATTGGCCGAACCACCTCATCTTGACATGTGGAGCAATATAATTGGTTTTAAATTAACCAATATTCCAAAATATATATATGACATATGGCATTATTTAATTGGA
The DNA here is from genome assembly GCA_025175665.1 of Cinchona pubescens. Taxonomy (NCBI): domain Eukaryota; kingdom Viridiplantae; phylum Streptophyta; class Magnoliopsida; order Gentianales; family Rubiaceae; genus Cinchona; species Cinchona pubescens. Next base: position 397,228 of record JANKKI010000227.1, read on the forward strand.
CCATAAATATGCCAATTAAACTAATTTATAGACAAATGATAATTTTACTTGAAATAAAATTTACATTGTCTACAAATATCTTTTACAGTGCTAATATAATTAAAGAAATTAAACAAGTTCTAACTTAAAAAGGAATTGCGGGGCATGAGAGTCATCTTTATTTTCATCTTGTGAAAAGAACAGACACTGAAAATAAAAAATCCTCTAGGGATAAATTGTACTTTGGTCTGTATTTTATGCTGCCTAAAGAAGGGCATAGAATCACAAAATTTGGATTTGGAATCAAGAAAGAAAAGGATTTGCGTGAATTGAATCTGATGTGGCCCTATCGTGATTCTTGTAGATTATTAGCTTTTGAATTCTTTTTACAATCTTATCTCTTTCAGTTGATTTAAAGGTTTAGTCAAGGTGTATTTTTTTTCTCTTTTTCTTTTCGAAGGTAGGTTTAGTCAAGTTATTCAGAAAACATGTTTGTACAAGCACACAAACTCAAGCCTTGCAATTTTTAGGCCTTTTAATCTCGAGGAAAATATTAATTAGATTGTTTTGTTTACATATTGTAATATAACATTATGTAATCAAATATTAAGTCAATCTTTTTTTTTTTTTTTCTTTTTGGATAATCTAATCGTCTATTGACTAATATTTTTTTTTTTTCTTCTCATCAGTATTCAGTCACACAATCTATTAAGTGATCCCCAAATCATGACGTATTAACACAAACATGCACGATTGCTACCAACATAGGTGTAAGATTGAGTCATTTCTTTAATTACGTAATTCCGAAATCATGTACATCTAAAGATAAACATTAATTAGATCGTACCTAAAAGAACATTAACTAGATCGAAAGTTAATTAGCTTAAAATGTTACAGTTTTAACACGTAGGTATCAATGTCTTTTGAGGTCGTTGATTTCGTTATCCTCGATCTATCCACTGCCGTCCTGCAGACTTTATTCCATCCTTACATTAAGTTTCATCTTGCAAACGAAAACTTGTTGGCTAGGCGTATCGTGTCACAGCTATTCCCGATAAAATTGGAACGATAAAGAAAAGCAAACGAAAACTTGTTGGCTAGGCGTATCGTGTCACAGCTATTCCCGATAAAATTGGAACGATAAAGAAAAGATTATCACAACCATTGATCTATTAAAAATAGTTCGTTTAGAGTGAACAGTAAAGATTGACTTCTTGCAAACATGTCTCTCGTTGTATGCATGGATGGCCTCCCGCATTCCTTCTTTAACCATATCTTGAACTCCTTCTAACTCATTGGAGATTGGAAGATTACTATTACGCAACATATAGACGAGGGAAACAAATAGCATAGTTCCTTAATTCATAAGGGAATTTCCTATACATTAAAAATAATAATAATTACTACTTTATATAATGGAAGAGCTTTTTCTAGTGTAATTTGTATTTTTAGTGTAATTTTCTACAAAAAGAATTAACCAATACCCATAACTTTCACAACTTTCTTATTCCATACTTTTAATAACTCTCTATTTAATATAAACATATTTTTTATGCTTTTCCGACAATTGTGCAACAACATAGAGTGCTTCCATAGGACTACGTGTGTATCTAATATTTCATCAATCAAGTGTAAAATTATTTTTACGGTTAGACTATGTATTCTTTTACGTATTATTCATTATCAATTTAAAATTTTAATTTTCAAATGTGTTGCTAACAATTATCATATGCATATATTTTTAAATAAACTCTAATTGGATAAAATTTATAATTATTTGGTGAATTTATATAATTTAATCTAAGTTCTTCGAGTTTTTCACTGAATTACATAAAATTCTATCAAATCCTGTCAATTCACTACAGTTTTTTTCTGAATTTTCAAACTAAGCTTCTAAGTAGTAGCTTATTTAAAAATCATGATAAAAATATTACCAATATACTACTATATTATTAGTAATTTAGTTTTCTATATATTTTTATGATAAACTCAAAATTAATTTTAAACGTCATACATGTCAATGTAATTATATTTTTGATGTAATTGTCTACAAAATAATTTAACCAACTCTTAACTTCCTAGAAATTCCCATAGCCCCTATTTTAATGGATTGTATTTTTTTAACTACTCGCCAATTAATTTATTTTTGTAGAAATTGATCAAGTAATTTACACCCCAATTAATTAATTTTTGCATGATGTTCAGAAATACTAAGTTTTCTTTTAAGACACAGTCACCATAATTATTTATAGGATGCAGGGTGATTTTTCCAATAACAATATGTATATGGATAATAGCACAACACACAAGAAGATCAGATGACCAGGTGGTTCTTTCTTCATCTTCTTGTATTTATTTATTTTTACAAGTTGGCAAGTGTGGCCTTCATTCATAATCTTCCAATACGAACTAGTACCGTATAAAACGGACCGGATTTAATTCATTCACAGTATACCCAAGGCGGAGAGCATAATTGACGAGACCAGTCATCTCTTCCTCATCTATGTACCCATCTCCATTTGCATCGGCGTTATGGAGCCCGCGAGCAGCTCTCCAGCGTGGGATCATTGCGCCTAGCCGCTTAAACGCTTCCTTCAATTCAGCCCTGTCCATTCCTTAACGCCCGTCACCATTTTTGTCACATTGTTCGAAGATGCCCTTCAGCTGCTCCGCGGTCATGGGTATATTTCCAGGTTTGATGATAATTTTGGGTGTGTGGATAAGAGGCATGTTGTATACTTTAATAGACTAGCTAAGTAAATTAGTTTTCTTTTGTTTTTGATAGAAGAGGGTGAAAGGAAGATGGTTTGGTTATGAAACGATAAATTGATCTTGATGTCTATTTATATTTATCTTGTAGAATCTATTTTTTATGTATTTATTATTCTGATTCTGATTTATCTGATTACGTTATAGATATATTTTGATTCTAATTCATCTTTTTTCTTTCATAACAAAAAAAAAAAAACACAAAAATTATCTTTGTTTCAAGTTGAAGATTGAAATAATGTAAGAACCAACATAACATGTGGAGTAAACGGATCATAGGCAACAAATATCTTAAAAGTAGAGCATCCTCCTGTGAGAAATATTTAGGCACGTCTGATTTTTTATTTTATTTGTAATAGATAAACATCTTGTGATGTGGATTAAATGTTATAGAATATATGACTTCAGATGATTTAAGTAAGATTTTATAAGATTTAATTTTAATCGCAAGATTTATTAATAATGCTCAAAACTGGGTATATAGTAATATTTTCCTCCTCCTATAGTGAAATCCCATTTTCTTCCATCGTGGCTTTTCCGGTTTTCAATGATTGAATAACGAAAATTATTGATAACTGTTGTTATGCTATATTCCCGGTAATAGTGCAATTTCAACCATACATTAGTCTACGAGAAAGATATATCTAGTTATCCCAAACGAATAATATATAAACTTTTTCTCTATTGCCATAATTTCTTGCGGGTGATATTTTTATTCCAACCTATCTAATTTTCCGACAAAAATTCTAGACGAATCCGTGGTGTGTGATATAAACTTCTTGATCTAAAATAATAAAACGGAGAAGTTTAAATTTTTTTTTTATTTTAGGGTGATGTCAATAATTTCAAACTACGGAGTTCATGTCAATTATATGAACTGTATATCACAGATTTGATTGAAAACCAAAGCCGATTGAAAACTTGAATGCTGAAACAAACAAAACCTAAAGGTTGAAAACCGAGAGAACCATAAGATTTAAAATTGAAGAAACGCGAAGGATGAAAACTGAAAAAAAAAAAAATGTTGAAGGTTAAAAACCAAGAATCGTAGGCGGATGCTCTAATAACATGTTAAAAACAAGAGATATTGAATATATATATATATATATATATATATATATATAATTAGATTTAATTATAATTGGTATATGGAAAGCTTTTATATAGACTTACAAGAAAATGTTATAGGTAATCTATATACGAGGAGTCTTGCTAATTAAGACAATTAGGCTAGAAAAATAATTAGAATAATTATATATCAATCATATAATTACTTATATATATTGACAAGTGAAAACCTAGACCAACCAAATTGGTGAGATATGAAGTTCATTGGCTAGTTAGCATGACATGAGGTTAAACCTCCAAGAAAATTGGAATCCCAAATTGATTGAAGCTGAAGGTTTGAAGAAGTATTGAGGATAAGCAGAAAGTAATAATTTAGTAATTGAATATATATATATATATATATATATATATATATATATGCGCACACATATTTTTAAAATTTTGAATTTTATATTAGGGAAAGAAAATTCTATTTTGATATATTATCTTTAGGGTATGCGTCGATAATAGAAATTAATGAAACAAATTTTATGAGTTTCAGGCATTTAATCTGTAAATATTTGTATTTAAAAGTCACATGATATTCATAATTAGGGTATGGGTGGCGTTATTGGTAGAGCAAATTTGTTGTTTTGAACAAAAAAATACACAATAGTAAAAAGTTTCCAATTAAACTACCACAGTTTATTATTTTTTTCCCTGCTATGGCCTAGTAATTACTACCATTACACTTTTATCTACCCACCACTCCTAGCAATCTCAATTTCTTTAACTTCACAATCACGTAGGCTCCTTCTCCTTCATATCTCCTCAATATTTCTCATTGATTTCGTCCATTTTTTTGTCATTTTGCTCGATGAAAATAGAACAGTAATTGAGATTGTAAGGCAATTGAAGCCATATGCAATGAAAGACAAATATGTGGATGAGAATGAATGAATGAATGAAATGGTGAGAAATACTTGGATCGACAACTGAATTAAAAGTTATCGTCATCATCGTAGTGGACATCTAGAGTTAAATTATTCCAATTTTCTTTCTATTAGCGATTGAATTCTAATATATGAGTGAGGTAAAGGAAAGAGTATTTGTTCTGCTGCTAATTATTTCCAATTGCCAAAAATACCCCTCTTCCAATCAACTTTTATACTAAATTATACATATTCGTGGGTCTTTTGACAACCAATAAAAGATAAATTAATGGAGGAGGTAGAGGAGTAGGAGTCCACTCCCTCCATTACACTATCAATAAGAAAGAAATCGTGTAAAAAGATATATGAGCAAAGCCTTTGTATCATTCTCATATTACTACTACCATATATATGTGGGGGTAGGTGGGTGCGTGTATAATATAGATAGTTATAAAAGATTATTTTTGTTAGTAATAAAAAAGAAATAATTTTAATATATAACAGTCATAAAATAATATTTTTACTTTATTTTTTGTTTGAGTGTAAATGATTTTTCTACTCTTAAAAATTTCTACTTTCTTATTACATATTGTACCAAATTTTGTTTATAACTTAAGGAATAAACAATTTGAACAGACATAGTAGTTATAAATAGTACTTACTTTGTTTTTGCTCAAATATAAATCATTTTATGCAAATAAAAATTTATACCATCTTATTATGCATTTATGCCAAATTTTCATATAAATCTAAGGAATTTTGTTACAGTAGTTTTAAATATACATATATATATATATATATGTGTGTGTGTGTGTGTGTGTGTGTGTGTGTGTATTAAATATATAGTTGTATTATAAAAAGTAGATAGATTTATTAGATCAAATGAGGAGTATTTTAGATAGGTAAATTCTACAGTGATGCTCATTAAGGACGTGTTAGGCATTAAACTATTTAATTAAGGATATATTACTCATAACAAATAGTAGAAGAAAAATAGAGGATTATCTTGGGTAGAATTGTATGACAAAAAATTGGTGTATATCCCTAAAAATAGATAGTTAGAATAGATTATGAGTAATTTGATTATATTTTCTTATTGAGAATTAGTTTTCACTAAAGGTACATTTTAAGCATCACAAAAAAGGGAAGAAATAAAATGATAAAATTACTATAAAGTATCAATTAAACATCATTTTATAGATTTAGTATTTTGAAATTCTTTTAACAGTGAAAATATCTATAGAAAATCAAATGATGGATGGATAAAAATTATAAAAGTGATTATTTAAAATTTCAAAAAACAGTAAGAAAAAAAATGAATGCAATTAAAATATAAAGAACAAATACATTAGACAAAAACTGTCTTTTATCTATAAAAATCAAAATAGGTTAAACTAATATATTCTCCATATTATGGATAGGAATCACTGTCAACAACAAATTAAGATAATTATTGAAAAATGAAAAACTAAAAATTATTTTTCTTTTATCTAACTCTGAAATGTACAGAATGTAAATAAAAGAATCATTTATCTTATTTTAAAATGCACGCAACTATCGCGCAAAACATGTAATTATATAAAGACATTCAAAATAACATGTAATTTTTATCAGAATTAATGTTTTAACATATTGTGTAAAATATGTATACATGTAGAGAATATATTGATTTTTCTATTCCGTTACTGGGAATATATTGGCATTTTTTAATATTTTTTAAACTTATAATAACATTCACTTCAAGATTCCATTTACGTTCTAAACTCTTTTTCTTTTTTGGACATTCTAAACTCATTTATTTATCCTAAATGGTGTAGTTAGTTCCAAAATTGTATTTTAATATAGTATTTTAGTATGAAATTAAATTTTTTATTTATTAAATACATAACAAAATGTAAAGCTAATAAAGATGTATGAATTTTATATTTCTATTTTCTGCGTGATTTTTGTGATCAATTCCTTAAATTGGTTACACAGATATTTAACATACATATATGTTATTTTATTAAATAGTGTAACAATTGCATTGTAATTTCCCAATTTGAAAAGGAAACTCAATTTGCATTTGCAATTAATTAGAATATTTAATAGTATGATTTTATTTGTATAAATTTTGTTATTTGTTTACATTATTTACCTACTTATTTGTTCCATGATTGTTCTACAATATTGTAAGCATTCATCGTGCCTTGAATTTATCTTTTTTCCACATATTTGATCGTACAATTTTTTATTAGGAATAAAAAAGAAATAATCTGAATATATAAAACTGTTATAAATAATATATTGTTTATTATTTGCTAAAGTTTAAATGATTTTTTTTACTCTTAAACTATTCTATAATTTTATTATATCTTCATGCCAAAATTTTATGAAAAACTCAAGGAAGAAATATAATAGTTATAATATTTTAGTTTTGCTCAAACATAATTTCTTTTACAAAATAAAAAAATTCTACCATCTTATTACGTATTTATTCGAAACATTTACATAAATCTAAATAGGTGATAGTGTTTTTAGAAATAAATAACTAAATAGAAAAAATTCAATAAGGACTTATAAGGTGTGAAACTATTTAATTAAGCGTATATAAGAGTTGACAAAAAATAGGTGGTAGTATTATTACAAATAGAAAATTAAGTGGTTGTATTGTTAAAAATAAGTAATTAATTAAGTAGACGATGAGTAATTTTATTATGTTTTCCTATCACAATTTGTATTTAATTAAGAGTGGGTATTCTAGTCATCACAAAAAAGGGAAGAAACACTTTAAGGGAAGATGAGAGGCATGTTGTATACTTCAATTGACTAGCTAATTATTAGTTTTCTTTTGTTTTTGATAGAAGAAGGTGAAAGGATTGGTTACGAAATGATACATTGATCTTGATGTCTATTTATATATAACTTGTAAAGTCTATTTTTTGTCAACATTATTCTGATTTATCTGTATTATCACGTCTTAGATATATTCTGATTCTAATTCATCTTTTTTCTTCCATAACCAAAAAAAAAAAAAAATTATCTTTGTTTCAAGTTGAAGATTGAAATAACAAGTATTTGGCATCTCAGATATTCTCGTGTAAGAACCAACATAACCTGTGGAGTAAACGGATAACAGGCAACAAGTATCTTAAAAGGTAGAGCATCCTTTTTTGAAAAATATTTAGGTAGATCTGATTTTTGACTTTATTTATAAATCTTGTAATGTGAATTAAATATTATGGAATATATGATATCAGATGCAAGTAAAATTTTATAAAATTTAATTTTGATCGCAAGATCTATAGATGATGCCCTAAACCGGGTCTATAGTAATATTTTCCTTCTCCTATAGTGAAATCCCATTTTCTTCCATCGTGTCTTTTACGGCTTTCAATTATTGAATAAGGAACGAAAATTAATGATAACTGTTTTTATGCTATATTCCCTGTAATAGCGCAATTTCAACCACTCATTACAGTCTACGAGAAAGATATATCTAGTTATCCCAAACAATAATATAAACACTTTTTCTCTATTGCGATAATTTCTTGTGGGTGATATTTTTGTTCTAACCTATCTAATTTTTCCGGAAAATTTTTTAGACCAAATTCATGGTGAGTGATATGGACTTTCTAGTCTGAAATAATGACAATTATTTCAGGGAAGTTTTTTTTATTATTATTATTAATTTACGGTGATGCCGATAATTTCAAATTAAAGAATTCGTGTCAACTATAAACTATCATGGACTCAATTCTTATAAAAAAAATTCATAAAAGAATCCTATTGTAATGTGAATAGATAAACCTTATTCTTGGGCTTTTGTTTTTCCAATCTTATCAAAATTGGGCCGAGAGGTTCTAACGGGTTCAAGTATTGTACTACAAGGGTAACCAATTAAATTAAGAATATCCTTCGAGCAGGGGAGGAGTCAAAAAAAATTTTCAGTAGAGACACAATTAATATATTTTTTAATTTTATAAATAGTACAATTTGTACAATAATAATTTTACATAGTAAATAAAAATAAGTAGAATGTGTATATAATAAATAACATAAGAGGATGTAATGAACAAATAATTAAATCCACTATAACTTATTAAAGTACGAAATTTTTTTGTAAAAAAAATCCACTAGTAAACAACAACTTCTTAAAACATTCCTTTATACTTGTAATTATCATTAATGTGATAGATTATGTTTATTACTTATTTCTTTTATTAAGAGTTGATATTTAATTACTTGTATATAGGCATATATCTTGACTTTCTACAAATTAGTGGGGGTTAAAACAAAAATTTTCTAAAACTAAATAGCTAAAATGGACATTTTTTTGGTTAGTGGGGGCACAATTACAAATTACTGAGGTAAAAAACAAATTTTGTAAAATATTCTATACTAAACTAGCAATTTTCTTTGGCCAGTGAGGGCACGTAGAGTAGATCCGCCACTGCCTTGGGGGAAAGTTGGCAGTTTTCTTGAATTTTGCAGTGCTGTGCCATTTAGGAATAAGAGATATTGAAAATGTATAAATCAATTTCATAATAATTGGTATATGGAAAGCCTTTATATAGGCTTATAAGAGAATGTTATAGGTAATTTATACGTGATATGTCTTGCTAATCAAGAAAGTTAGGGTACGAAGTTAACTACCCAATCTAGAAGAGTAATTAGGGTAATTACATATTAATCACATATTTACATGCTGTAGTTATTCACATATCTTGACATCTCTCAAACTCAATATGGTTGATTGAAAATCAAATTGAGTTTGAAACAAAATTTGAAAATAGAAAATCAAAACCGAATAGATAAGAGTACCAAGAACCAAAACTGAAACGAAATCAAAATCGATTGAAACCCGAAGGCTAAAACTAAGAGAATCTAAAAGTTGAAAATCGAAAGAATTCGAAGGTTGAAAAGTGAGACAACCCAAATGTTAAAAACCAAGAGAACTCGAAGGCTTTAAATCAAAAAAAGCGAAGGTTGAAAACTGTGAAAAAATTTTGAAGGTTAAAAACTAAGAATCGTAGCAATATATACAGGTGGAGGCTCTGATACCGTGTTAGAAACAACAAATATTGCATATGTATAAATTAATTTTCATTACAATTGGTCCATAAAGAGCCTTTATATATGCTTATAAGAGAATATTATAAGCAATCTATAAATGATGAGTTTTGCTAATCAAGACAATTAGGTTATAAAAATAATTATCTAATTTAGAGGAGTAATTAGAGTAATTATATATCAATCACGTATTTACATATTATAATTTTTTACAAATCTTGACAAGTGGAAACCTAGACCAACCAAATTGGTGACGTATGAAGTTAATTTGCCAGTTAGCAGCTAAGATCAGCTGATGACATGAGGTTAAAACTCCATGAAAATTGGAATCCCCTAATTGATTGAAGTTGAAGGGTTCAAGCATTATTGAGGATGAATGTCAAGATTGTCACCGACCCTCTTGAGATTTAGAAAAATTTAACACAGATTCGGTGTTTAAATCATTGTGCGTAAGCACATGATCTTGTGATCCAACATAAAAAATAAAAAAATAAAAAAAATTTTCTGAGTATTTGTGGAAGACGTATGATATATATGTGGAGCATAGATTCAAAGTTCAAACACGTATTTTGGAATTTATGATTCGAACCCAAGATGAGAAAAAGCATTTATGCCTAAAATTGCTTGTGTTTATTTATTATTAAGAAATTTCAAGTTGATGTTGAAACACACATGCTTTCATTAAATAATTTACAATATCATAAATTTAAAATCACATGATTAAATCATCTCTAATTTCAAATATTTAATCATTGTTCCTTCTTTCTTTCGCAATAATTTTATCATTTCGTATAAATGAATTATTATTATTATTATTATTATTTTGGACAAACTAAATAAGTAGTATAATCTTCCCTTGGATATGCTTATGATAATTGAAATCAAAACTATTGAGCCGCCCTGCATTTTAGCTACAGTCTTTTAGTGTCAAGGCGCAAAAGAGAAAAGCCGTAAATTTATATAAAGGAAAGAAGATTAATTTAGTCTTTTATTTTTGGGGCAGCAACTAATTTGATCCCTTATTATAATAGAATAAGTTAATTCATTATCTTTAAAAGAAAAAAAATAGTCAATTTAAGGCCTAGGAATGTCTATAATAGAAATCATGAACAAACTAATAGAATAAATTAACCACAAAATAATCATGTAGCTGTTAATTTGCAGTAGATGTGCTATTAACGGCTCTGTTAGTTTGTCTACAATTTTCAGCATGGGTTTTAGATTGATTGTTTTAAATGAGGAATCAAATTAATTTTTGTGATAAATAAATAATTAAATTGATCGATGCCTTAAAAATAAATAAATAAATTTTTTTTTTTTTTCCTCTTTGTATAAATAAATGGTTACTGGTCGTCAAGTTTAATTCTTAGTTTATACATGGGATTTCAGACCGCCAAGTTTGATTGTCAGGGCAAATTCTTAGTCAACTTAATTGGTTTAACTTGGGTACATTACCTACTATATTATGACAGTCTTAATTAGATTTATAGAATGACATATCATCATTAGCCGGTCCTCGTTTGGATGTAATAGAAATTATCAAATTGTTTGACAAATAATCAATTTATTCGTTTGGTGAGTGCATAGCAGCAACAATATGGCGAACCAAACCATGAACAACAACCCTCGATACACATGGATGAAATTAGACAATAAAATGACTAATTATAATTAAATAGCAATCTTGGTATTATAGTTTTTTCATTACAAAAAAACTATAAAATTTACTGATTTTCAATTAAGTTGAGCAATGAGCCGAAATAAGTTGAGCAATGTGCCAAAAATTAATAGTATAAGGTACTAAAATGTTAAAATTAATAATTTTGGGTGTGAACTACAAAACAATAATAGTTCATGTTACAATTAACCCAAAAAAAATTTCTAATGTGATCACTACAAGAATATCACAACTTAACAATCAAAAAATTCATTAAAAAATCTCCGTTCTTATAAAAGAGTATCTTTACACTATAACAAAATAAAAGTGTATCTTTCTGAAAAAGTATAAAATAGTACCTCTCTAGAACACCCATCCCCCCTCCCCGCCCAAAAAAAAAAAACCTTCTTCTCAGCATATTCTAGTGCCCAATAAAGCAATGGAAAATTAAAAGAAGTAAGTTTTGGGTCGTTTGATTAAAAAAAAAAAAAAAGAGATGACATATTGAAATATTGAAACTTCCAGAACACTATGAACGAATAGAAAAAATCTTTTGCGAAAAAAATGAAAATTAGTGAAACAATCAATTCACAATTAGTGTGCACTAAAACAAAGTGATTGATTCAACGACAGAAATTTTACTTTAAATCAGTCAACTTCTATTATATTGAATAATAAAATAAAATTTCAACAAAATAAAAATATAAATCTACAGGCTAAATAAAATAATTAAACCTGAGAACCAAATTAGACAACTTATTGTGCAATGAAGGTGCATACAAACATTGCTTGTAAAACCCGAAAATAAAAAGAAAAAATTATTAAAAGATGAATGAAAACTGCAACACTAACGCTCAAACATATTATTACTAATTATAAATAGAACTAATAAATTATTTGAATGCGAAAATACTGGATGATGATCTATCCAATTGTTGGCATGTGAACTTAATCTAATAGTCACAAAAAAGGGTTAGTTGAAAGTTACTAATTCTTATAAACAATAGGGTTAGGAATTGTAACACCTCCTATCTAAGTTGGCCCAATAACTTTTGAGCGGAAACAATAGGTTTAAAATATTTAAATCAAATTGTAAGTAGTTTATGACGCAACGTGTTATAAGCGATACAATATCCCCTCCCACCTTCGATATGGGACAGGGCATCACATTCACCCATCCTTTAAATTTTGCATCCTCGCAAAGCTCAAGTTGGAGCCAAATAACATATTCTACTGGCCCAATCTCACCCTGTCAAGTTGGAGCACAATAACATATCACATACACTCCATAGTATAGTTCAATACCACCAGCCCAATCTCACCTACATCGTTCAATCAAAGACTACACGAGATTCGTTTTGATACCAACTGTAACACCCCGAGTCTAGATTGCCCCAACAACGTTTGGGCAGAAACAATGGTATGTTTAAACTAAATTGTAAGTAGTCTATAACTTTGATGTGGGATGCGACATCACATTCACCGCTCCTTTACGCTTTGCGTCCTCTCAAAACCCATGTTAAGGCCCAATACCATATCACATACACAGTGTAGCACAGCCTAATACCACTGGCCCGGTCTCACCCCGTGTAGAGACCACACGAGATTCGCTCTGATATCAACTATAATACCCCAAATCTAGGTTGGCCCAACAACTTTTGAACGGAAACAGCAGGCCCAAAATGCTTAAGTCAAGTTGTGAGTAGGCCTTCCAAAATATTTAAATCAAGTTATAAGTAGGCTACAAGTGTTATAAATAATACAATATCCCCTCCCACTTTTAATGTGTGACAGAGCATCACATGAATAAATAAGATAAGATTTTATTTTAGAAATCATATTTTCAAAAAACAAAAATAAGATAGACATCAGTTTGCTGGTAGTTAGAGGTTTGATAGAGTTTAATTATGAGTAGAAGTTGGAAAGCATGATTATGTTGGGGTGATTATCGTGGGATCAGTTTGCTGGAGAGTATAAATTCGTTTCCGAGATTGGTTATTTTCAAATTCTCTAAATTAATTATGCTACATACATAAAAATCATCAATAAAAACTAAAAAAAGATTTTTAATTATCCAAAAATTTTAAACAAAAGGTAATGTTAGATTTGAAAGATTGCTAACGAACAAGGGTAAATTTAAATGCATGAAATAAGTTTTTATCAAATGCAATTAACAATACTATTTTCAACATATTGCATTTGCACGGGGTTGCAACAGATATGATACATCCAATTATTTCTCTGTCCATTTAAAAATTGATACATGCATTTAATTGTTTTTGAATTCAAATAACAGATTTTCGTTAATACTTTGATAAATTTAGTGGTTATAAAATTTGAAAAACTTGTACACCACATGGCAAAAAAAGATTGTGTCCAGCTCCATGTCATCCATTACCATAATGTGCTAAGTACATCATTTTGCATATATACATATATATATATATATATATATATATATATATACACACTAGCATTTATAACCCGTGCTATGCACGAGAAAAATCATAAATTTTATGTTCATTTGCATATTAATTTTTAAAAATTTACATTCTTTAACAAAATTATTTTTGAAAGATTACTTAGTAAACTCTAAGAGAATTTTAAAAGTTAATAGTACCTAATTTTATTTTTAAACCTTCACTGTACATATATAAAAGAAATTGAAAGATGGTACCACATTAACCAAGATCGGCTCAAAATTGATAGAGAACAATAGGATTTTAGGCCATATTGCATCATTAAATAGTTCAAGATAATATAATTATTTTGATTTTTTGCGCCATGTTTTTTATGAGAAAAAAATGAACTCATCCTTTTTCAATTGTGTTAAGATAACATATTTAACTGTTAGAATACTTCACAAATTAATATATTATTAGATTGTTCAATATCAATATTACTACAATGCAAAGTTACACATTAAATAAATTCATTCACTCTCATGTATAATATTGACAGTAACATAAATAATGTGCTATATATCCTCTTCACTAATATTTAAATTTTAATCAAGCAAAAGAAAATTTTTGACAAACATGAAGTTCTTGCATTAATAACAAATCAAATTGAAAAAGAAAAAATTATGAAGGTTACAACCAAAAAAGTTTTGGAATAACAAAATATATCAAACTAATAAATGAAGGTTACATTCATCGCATCCACGATATTAACTATTGATGATAAATTCTCAAATTAATCCCTCCAGAATACCAAGAAATCAACTCGTCAACTTGTCATTCATCTTATCAAGGCGAAAAATTCTCTTATTGCAATCCATTGGGTTGTGTTAGCAGACATGAGATTTTGTATGAAGTTCTTTGATATCAATTACCTGCATAAATAATTTCACCAATTCAATAACTCTCTTGCAAAATATATCTTTAAACAATTAAAATAAAACAAAAAGTTATGAGTACAATATCTTCAAATATATATATATATATATATATATATATATATTATAGCAAAAGCCCTTTTCACCACAAGTGATGAGGGGATGACACATGGCACCATTGTTATTCTTTTCCTATCTAACATACTGTTAATAATTAATTGATTAAAAACTTGTAATGATTTTGCTCTTAACAAACTTAAAAAATCTGGAATATTCAAAATTTTTTAAGTTGATACTAAATACTGATTTAGTTAATCATTTGTTTTTCTCTTTACATTATAGTTAGATCATATTAATCATTTTAGTTAGTTTTATTTTCTTCTATTTTTACTTACCAAAACAATAAATATATATATATAAACATTACTTATTTTCTATCATTAATTAACAAAAAAATTAATATAGGTTTAAATATTCAAAATCTTAACTTTATCTTCATATATGTTAAGTAATTATTAATTAGAACAACATGAATACAAATTAATTATGGACTTTAGCAAATAATTCTAATTTCTATATAGTTCGATCATTTATATCTGTAAAAGTTTAGCTTATTTTCAAGAAAAAAAAAACAAAATGAGTTTTTTTATCATAAAATAAATATTTTAAATGCATAATTAACACCTCTCAAGTAGTTTTATTAGGAAAAATAAATACAAACTAATTAGGCATTCTAAAAGATAATTCTTAATTTTATATTATCAGACCATTTATATTCGCAAAAAAATTAGTCCATTTTCCACCAAAAAAAAAAAAAAACACTATATCTACCTTTTTTCACGGCATTTGTCATGCTCTACTTCTCTACTATCTTTTTATTAAAATTATACGATCTTTTACAAAAATTATTTTAACCTATTTCAACCATTTACACACCCTGTCGTTATTCAATTATAAATAGTAATTATTATTAACAACTTTTTTTTTCAAAGAAATAAATGTTACGACTATATTCTTTGAAAAAAATCTTCATCCAGTTTACTCGATAAAGTTTTCTATCTTTACCAAATTTCAATAGAAATGAAAACTTTATCTACCTTAATCATAACAAACAACTATTTCTTTTCAAAACAACATTTAAGTAACATCTAACTTATTAATCGTATCTTACAACTAATTCTTTTTTTAATTCAAAAATAATAGTTATTTATCGGTAACTTTAAATCTTTTTAAAATGACAATTACTATCGTGTAGCTTATCATACCATACAAGTTACTCTTTTTTTAAACAATACTTATCTATCGGCAATCATATTTACCTATAATCTAACTAATTAATTAACAAATTAATAATTAATAATTGATTCAAAAATTGTAATAATTTTGCTATTAACAAACTTAATAAATCTTGCATATTCAAAAATTTTAAGTTGATACTAAATACTAATTTAGTTAATCATTTATTTTTTCTCTTTACTTTATAGTTACATCATATTGATAATTTTAGTTAGTTTTATTTGATTTTATTTTTTTACTTACCAAAAGAATATATATATATATATGCTATATTACTTATTTTTTTATCACTAATTAACTAAATAAATTAATATAGGTTTAAATATTCAAAATCTTAACTTTATCTTCATACATATTAAGTAGTTATTTATTAGAATAAATGAATACAAATTAATTATAGACTCTAGTAAATAATTCTAATTTCTATATAGTTGTACCATTTATATCTGTAAAAAGATTATATAATTTTCAAGAAAAAAGCACAAAGATTTTTTGATCATAAAATAAATATTTTAAATGCATAATTAACACCTATCAAGTAGTTTTATTAGGAAAAATGAATACAAACTAATTATACATTCTAAAAGATAATTCTTAATTTTATATTGTCAGATCATTTATATTCGCAAAAAAAATTAGTCCATTTTCAAAAAAAAAAAAAAGAAGAACTATATCTACCTTTTTTCACTGCAATTGTCGTTCTCTGCTTTTTCTGCTACCTTTTTACAAAAATTATTTTAACCTATTTCAACCATTTATGTACCCTATCGTTATTCAATAAAAAGGATACTTATAGTAATCATTATTAACAACTTTTTTTCAAAAAAATAAATGTTATGACTATATTTTTCGAAAAAGATTTTCATCTACTTTACTCTATCGTAACCAAATTTTAATTGAAATGAAATCTTTATCTATTTAATCATAATAAACAAATATTTCTTTTCAAAACAACATTTAATTAACATCTAACTTATTAATCATATCTTACAACTAAATTTTTTTGTTCAAAAATAATTGTTTTTTATCGGAAACTTTAAATCTTTTTAAAACGACAATTACTATTGTGTCGCTTATCATATCGTGCAATTTACTCTTTTTTTTAAACAATACTTATCTTTCAGCAATCATATTTACCTATTATCTAACTAATTAATTAACAAATTAATACTTTTTAATATACAACAAACTACATAATAATTCAACATTAAAAATAAATAAAGAAACTCAATGCATCTTTCAGTCCACTTATCCATCTATCTTTTCTCAAATTCAAAAAGTTTTTCATCAAATATGATAAATGTTCTCATCCTTCCCATTTTCTTCACTTTTTCATATTTCTGTTGACTTATTGAGTAAATATTAAATGAGTTTGTACTTTTGTAATAGAGAGTTTTTCCAGAATCATGGTTTTGCATTATTGGATGGTTTTTTACTTTTTCTAATTTATTTTATATAATATAGTAGTAGTTATAAGTATTATATTAATTTTTAGTACTCCTAATATAAAATAGAATTAGTAGTATTAACTAGTACTAGTAAATAATAAGATGTGTTGTTAATATTTTTAATTCACACTACTACTACTATTATTATTATTATTATTATTATTATTTACTAGTAGTATAGTAATAGTAATAAGTATTATATAAATTTTTTAGCATTTAATTGTAAATATTTTGGCATTTTTCGATTATTGGTTTTGAATTTGAAATGCACAAATGTAGTGCTAAAATCAAATTGGTTGTGAATGAAATTGCTTGTTTGAAATTATAAATTTTGTTGCTAAATTATTTTTCTTTAGTTTCTAGATTTTTAGCATTTTTTTTTTATTTTCTTTTAGGTTTGCGATGGATTTTTCCGTTGCAAACTCAATTTTTTTCTTTTTTACATAAAGCCTAATTAGCAACGAAAATTTTCGTCGCTAACTTTAAATTTTATCACTAATTAGTGACTGGATTTACTAATTAGTGACTGAAAAATCCATAAACTATCAGTGACATAGTTTAAGGGATACCCAAATTATGTCTTTTGTGATGGAAAATCTTCACTAATTCTGTCGGAAAAAATTCATCACTAAATCTATCACTAAAATTTACTGACAAGGTATTTTTCGACGAACAGTTTCTGTTGCAAAATCCGTCGCTAATGTGAGTAGGACATATTTTATTGACAAAATCCGTTGCTATTTGCTATTTTCTAGTGTGTGTATATATATGTGTATGTGATATTTAATCAATTTATTGATTTGGTAAGTGCATAAAATTATCTATATGATATGATATACCTCGGAAATTTTTGTTTTGTTATACAATTTAATTATATTTAATCAAGTATAGAAAAAAAAAAAAAACCAAGTGTTATGTATCAAAAGGAAACATTGGTCAACCAAACCATGAACGATAACCCTTGATACACTTTGAAGAAATTAGACAAACAGCAACAAATTAAGTTGTATTTAAATAGCAGTCTTATGGATTAAAGGAAGGTTATGTTAGAAATGATAAGATTTTGAATTTAGACTCGTAAATCATACGAACTGAAATTGAGACGTAACTTACATTGATAAGTAAACCTTTGCACTAATGAAGGATGAATCTATGGAAGCAATTACAATCAATTAATACTCCAAGATTATTTTGCATCTAGTGATGTTGATCTTTTCTATCATATCTCCATGTCTGTGTTGAGTGATGTTGATCTTCCTCATCCTACCTCCTTATGTCTCTGATACCTATAATGAACCCTATTATTATGTTTGTGATTAGTGATGGGTAAACGTACGATAAGTGATGGGTATGATAAACGTGAATTAAGGTGGACAAAAGGACCAAGAGTCTTATTTGTAGTAAGAGTTCTTTTAGAGATTCGTTCCCATACATGAATTAGAATGAACAGAGGAACCAAGAATCTTATTTGTAATAGGATTTCTTAGAGATTCTTTCTCATCATGAGTTCGGATAGTTAGTGTTATACGTGTACCTTGAATTCCAGGATTATCTAGGGTTCGGATAGTTAGTGTTATACGTGTACCTTGAATTCCAGAATTATCTAATATTATCTTGAATATCGTAATTATCTAGTATATTTATACAATAATTTGTCATTAATGTGAGATATTATGTTAATTGTTATTTAGAATATTTGTGTAATCATGAACTCCAACAATCAAAATATTGTAACATTCTCCCACTTTTGGCTCTGTTTAGAGCTAAATATGAATTAAAATATTCATTATTCTTTAAATAATATTTTGTAATTATTTCATAATATTATTTAACATATGGCTAGATTGAAATATTTAAAAAATAAAAAGTAAATTGTTTGGCAAGCTTGACAAAGCTAGTAAAACCTTGTGGATAATAGCACAACACGCAAGAAGATCAGTCGACCAGGTGGGTCTTTCTTCATCTTCTTTTACTTATTTATTTTTACAATGTGGCCTTCATAATCTTCCAATAAGAACTAATTCATAGTATACCCAAGGTGGAGAGCATAATTGACGAGGCTATTCAGCTCTTCCTCAGTTATAATGTGGCCTTCATTTGCATCGGCGTGACGGAGCCGGCGAGTAGCTCTCCACCATGGGATCATTGCGCCTAGCCGCTTGAAAGCTTCCATCAATTCAGCCTTGTCCAGACGCCCGTCACCATTTTTGGCGTGTTGTTTGATGGTGCCCTTCAGCTGCTCCGCGTTCAGGGACAGGGGCCCCAAAATTTTAGAAATTATAAATTTTATTTTTAAAAATTTAATTTATATTTTTATAAAATTTATATTTCGCCCTTTTAATTTTAAAAAAATTAAATTAAATTAATCTTAATAAATATAATAAAAAATTTTAAATTAATCTTAATAAATATTTGATTTTTAAATTTTATCCTTAAAGTATGATTCTTGCGCCTTGTTCAAGGGTACACTTAGAGCTTTGGTATTACTTGTGGTTATGGGTGGGCAGATGAGAGGCATGTCGAATACTTTAATTTACTAGCTAATTATTAGTTTTCTTTTGTTTTTTTATGGAAGAAGGTGAAAGGATTGGTTACGAAATGACACATTGATCTTGATGTCTATTTATATATATCTTGTAAAGTTTATTTTTTATGTATTTATTATTCTGATATTGATTTTTTATCTGATTGCGTTCTAAATATATTTTAATTTTAATTTATCTTTCTTCTTCAATAAACAAACCAATTAACTTTTAATCCCACTAAATAGGGTCGACTGCATAAATTGTAAAGTTTATTTTTTATGTATTTATTATTCTGATTTTGATTTATCTGATTACGTTCTAAATGTATTTTAATTCTAATTTATCTTTCTTCTTCAATAAACAACCACAAATAAACCAAGTTTTAATCCCACTTAGTAAAGTCCACTGCATAAATCTTGCAACGCCATTGCATTCTGCATGAACATATTTCAATGCTTCATTCTGTCATGAACATATTTCAATGCTAGATGTGTATAAGAGACAACTTCTGTTCATGGAATATATATTTCAGGATTGTATTCTAGATATATTCTAATTCTAATTTATCTTTTTTCTTCAATAATAAATAACAAAAATTAAAAAGAAGGTAGGCTAGGCCGGACACATTTTAGTGCTTTAATATTATATGGAATATTATATGGAATCTGCTCTAGTCAACTAACTTAATTTGCAAAATTAGCAACTTGGAGTAATTATATTTTGTATTTTTTTAATTTATATTCGATGACGAATTTAGATCATAAATTTTAGTTTTGCATACTTTACATTCTAAACTCTCAAATTCGTCACACTTTAATCTTTTTTTTTTTTGCCGTCAAAAATTAACGAAAATTTTCTCACTTTAATCCTTTTTCCTGATACATTCTCCGTAAAAAATTAACAAAATTTTTTCGTGTAGATGATAAATTCAGCAGTATATACAACAATATTTTTGGGTGCAAAAATAAAGATTCGGTTAATTTTTTTTACATTGTTAAAAAAAGGAGTAAAGTAGGACAAATTTGACAATAAGGGATGCAAAGTGTTCAAAACTAAAATTTAGAATGCAAAGTGAGAATTAAGTATAAGTTTTGGGGTGCAAAATGAAATTAATCCTAGTAACTTTCAAGTGTCCGCATCTCTTCTTGTTTCTTGAAAAGTTTCTTGTTTCTTTTAAAGTAAAAAAAAAGATTTTTTTTTATTTTTTTTTCCACTGATTCTGCTACTTTGCTATTGACTGATCTGTGTGAAGGAATAAATTGGGAAATATGCAAATAGTCATGCACATATGAAGTTTACAACTGTTTTTTCTCGGTTATTATGTTCTGTTAATTTTTTTTTTTTGCCGTTAAAAATTAACGAAAAATTTCCCACTTTAATCCTTTTTTTTGCCGTAAACAAAATTAACGAAATTTTTTCGTATAGATGGTAAATTTAGCAGTGTATACAATAATATTTTTGGGTGCAAAAACAAAAAGGAGTAAAGTGGGACAAATTTGACAGTGTTCAAAACTAAAATTTAGAATACAAAGTGAGAATTAAGTATAAGTTTTGGGGTGCAAAATAAAATTAGTCCTAGTAACTTTCAAGTGTCCGCATCTCTTCTTGTTTCTTGAAAAGTTTTTTGTTTCTTTTAAAGTAGAAAAAAGTTTTTTTTTTTATTTTTTTTCCAGTGATGCTGCTACTTGGCTATTGACTGATCTGTGTGAAGGAGTAAATTGGGAAATATGCAAATAGTCATGCACATATGAAGTTTAGAAGTGTTTTTTCTCGGTTATTATGTTCTGTTAATTTTTTAGTTCTTTAATAATTTTTCTGACCAATAAAAATATTATTAAGATAAAGTGATGTGTATAAGAGACAGGGCCCATTCCTCAATCCATTCATGACATTCGAAATTAGTTGTAAGACGTTTTTATTTCATTGGTTATCTTTAACAAGTCTAGAAGTGGTAGAGGGAGGTTTTTTTTTTTTTTTAACCTTTTAAAATATAGTTTCTCTACAAAATTAACATAAAAAATGTTTTTGTGGCTATTTGTTTCAAGTTGAAGATTGAAATAACAAGTGTTTAGCATCTCAGATATTCTTGTGTAAGAACCAACATAACAAGTGGAGTAAACGGATCATAGGCAACAAATATCTTAAGAAGTAGAGCATCCTTCTATAGTGAAATCCC
Source organism: Cinchona pubescens (assembly GCA_025175665.1). NCBI lineage: Eukaryota > Viridiplantae > Streptophyta > Magnoliopsida > Gentianales > Rubiaceae > Cinchona > Cinchona pubescens. Next base: position 419,446 of record JANKKI010000227.1, read on the forward strand.
ATTTTCTTTCACTGTGTCTTTTCCGGCTTTCAATGATTGAACAAGGAAACGAAAATTATTGGTAACTGTTTTTATGCTATATTCCTTGGAATAGTACAATTTCAACCATGCATTAACTACGAAAAAGATGTATCTTGCGATAATTTCTTGTACGTGGGAGATATTTTAGTGCCAACCTATCTAATTTTTGGCAAAAAATTCTAGAGTCTATGGTGAGTGATATAGACTTCTTTAAGTCTGAAATAATGAACATTATAACGGAGATTTTTTTTTTTTTGTTAAAAAAAATTTAGGGTGATGTCAATAATTTTAAATTAAGGAATTATAAACTATTATAGATTCAATTCATCTAAAAAATTTTTATCTTCGAATCCTAGTGAATAGATAAACCTTATACTTGGGCATGTGTTTTTCCGGTCTTATCTAAATTGGTCAGAGAGACCTTCTAACAGGTTCAAGGGTAATTAAATTAAATTTAAGAATATCCTTGGAGAAATTTGGAAGTTTTCTTGTATTTGGCAGTGGAAATCTAGACCAACCAAATTGGAAAAAATTCTTATATGGAGCCAATCCACGGTAAGTATAATGGATTCTTAGTCCATATTAATCCATATCACCCTGAAAACGTTTATTTTTAATGAGATAGAGTGATGTTGATAAATATGAACTAAAGAGTCCATCTTACCTACCGTGAATCGAGTCCATGTAAAAATTTTTCCCAAATTGGTGACGTATGAAGTTAACTAATCTAGATTTGCTAGTTAGCAGCTGAGATCAGCTGATGACATGAGGTTACAACTCCAAGAAAATTGGAATCCCCAAATTGATTGAAGCTGAAGGCTTGAAGAATTATTGAGGATGAATGTCACGATTGTTATTAATCCTCTTGAGATTTAGAAAATTTTAATTTTGGTGTTTCACATAAGCACATGATCATGTGATCCAGCATAAAAAATTATAGGGTTAAATGCAGAAAATTCCCTTGAACTTATATTTCAGTTGCAGTTTATCCCCCTCAATTTATTGAATAAGCACTTTATTCTCTTGTTCCTTGTTTTTTCATATTTTGGGACAAAATTATCCTTACTATTTTAACAATTTTATTTTTTTCCTCTTCTTACCAATTTATTTATTCTTTCTTGTTACTGCTAAACCATACTACTAGTAATTGGTTACTTAAAAGCTCTATTTTTTTTTTTACGTGTTTAAATAATTTATAGAATAAATAAAATTTTTAAATACAAGCAACATATATATTAATAATATAATATGAATTTTGTGATTTTGCTAGTGCTATAATTAACAAAAAACTATAAAAAGATAAAATAATTTGTCAAAAAAATATATATATATTTGAAGTATGCAAACAAATTTTTTTGTGCCATACCATTCGCATGTCATATTTTGGTTGAGTTCACTGTAACTTTAAAAACTCTTATATTATGCTGCCGTAATATTTTCTTTCTATATTTTGTTCATATTATACCATAAATAAAATATTGTACATGTTTTTTCTTTTTATAATTTTATTATATACAAAAATAAATTTATAATTTCCTCTAGCTCAAAAAATTTTTATTTGTATTTGTTAATCATATTATTAATAGTTAATCACAAACTTTATATTGCACCAAGATATATTTATTGTATTAAAGCATGGTTAATCTATAAATTAAATTGCTTAGACACATGTGAAAAGTTAGAACTTTTTTAATTAATTATTAAAAGTAATGTAATTGTTTAGTAGTAGCTAAAGAGAATAATAAAACAAAAAACAATATAGAGAAAATAAATAAAAGAGAAAAAGAAGAAGAAAAAAGAAAAATAATAATAATTAAAATAATAGAAGTAATTTTGTTCCCAACATAAAAAAGTGGATAAAGTATTTATTATATAAATTGAGGTGAACAAACTGCAACTAAGATATAAGTTCATAGGAATTTTCTCATCCTGGGTTTGAATCTTAAATCCCAAAATACATGTTTGAAGTTTGAGTCTATGCTCCACGTATATATATCATACGTCTTCCACAAATGGTCGGAGACACACACACATGCTATGATTTTTTCTTTAAATTATTTATAATATAACAAATTTAAAAATTTTGTGATAAAATTTCCCCACTTTTAAATATTTAATCGTAATTTTTTTCTTTCTTTCACAATAATTTTGTCACTTCGTGTATATATATATATATATATTGACAAACTAGGTAAGCAATATAATCTTCCCTTGGATATGCAATTGAACTCAAAACTATTGAGCCCCCTGCACATATAAGCTAGGTGTCAATGTGCAAAAGATAAAAGCCAAATTTGTATAAAGGGAAAATAACTAATTTGATCCCTTATCTTTGGTATGAATCAAGCTATCTCTTATTTATTATAACAGATTAATTTAGTCCATCATTTTTATAAAAATAAAAATAAAAATTAACCAATTGAAGACTTATGTGCCTATGACGAAAATTATGGATCAACTAATGAAATAAAATATGGGATAATTATGTGGTTGTTAACTCTTAATAGATATACTATTAACGACTCTATTAGTTTATCTATAATTTTTATCATAGGTCTTACATTGATTTATTTTTTAAGAATGAGAATCCAAAATTGATCTTTGTGATAAATAAAGTGACAAATTAATCAATACCTAAAGACAAAAGACCAAATTGAATTTTTTTTTTCTTCTCTTTGTTTAAAGAAATAGTTGACCGTCGTCAAGTTTAATTCAGCTTGTACATGGGATTTCAAACTGCCAAGTTTGATTGTCAGGGGACAACGAGAAATCAACTTAATTGGATTAATTAAGGGAAAATTTCAAAAACCTCTCTTCAGGTTTAAGCTAATTTCACTTAGTACCCCTAAATTCTAAAAAATATCACTTACCTCCCTTATTTCAAACTTTTTGTAACATTTCAGCCCATTCTTTTAAAAAATTAATTTAAGTGGAGAGAGACTTTTTTCCTTCCAATTTTACCCCTAGTTCAAAGCATTCATTGATTAAAATGATTGAAAGAAAAGGAGAAAAAGGTATAAAATAATTATTAACAAATAAAAATATGATGTAACTTTTCATATCCTTCGCCAATTAATGTCAAAAAATATATTTTAATTATTTTTTATTCACAAGTTAATGATTCTAAAATAAAATAGCAATAACATTTTTTATTGGTATATAATATATATACTTACGTATTCTAAATTTTTTATCAAAAAGATACATACAAATAGATTACTACATTCCTAATTATTAGTAAATAAGTTGTTTAAAATTTTATCAAACCTAAAATTCATTTAATTTTTTAAGAGTTTGTGATTTTTCAAACAAATTCGAATCATATTTGTTTATATAATATATGGTAATTTTTTTTTACGTGTTTAAACTTTTGTTCGAATCAACGCATACTAGCACATTATATAATCATAATTTTTTGTAAATAAATTTATTAATTTTTTTTTTAAAATACAGATTTCAATTTTGAGTTTTGATTTACAAACAAAAAAGTATTAGTTATATTTATTTATTATATCATATGATGTGTTTTATGTATTCAAAACTTTTATTCAAATTGATGCCCAAAAATAGATTAATAATATTTTCATAAATTTACTTGTCAAAAAATTTATTGAGAGAATATTTTTTTTATTTACGAGTTTGTGATTCTCTAAAAAAAAAAATAATTATGTGTTTTTACGTGGTAAAGATTTTTATTAAAATATATAGAAGTAATTAGATCAATGCATGCATATATCTTTTAAAATAAGTTGATAAAAAATTATTAAAAACTAAAAGGGCGTCAATAGTGAAAATTGTCAAAAACTTCAAGGGTGGTTTGTCAGACTAACCTTTCCTAATATGGCTAAGGTATATGAGATATAAATATCATTTCATGCATTTTAGTACCATAAAAGGACCAATTAGCAAGAGGGGAGGTAAGTGATATTTTCAAAAGTTCAGAGGTGCTAAGTGATATTAACATAAACTACATGAGAGATTTAAGAAATTATCCCTTTAATTAACTTGGGGTAGAATTCCCCACTATTATGACTCTCTTAATTAGACTTAATTAGGATTAGAATGACATCATGATTAGCCTTAGGTTAATCCGGCAAAATGAATCAAATTCTTATTATGGTCCTCGTTTGGATTTAATAGAAATCATCAAATTGTTTGACAAATAAAAGCAATTGTGTTATTGTGATAGTCTAACGCACTTTGGTCGTGTGGAAAACTTCACTATCAAACCAATAGGCCCTTCAACATATTTGTTAAACGTGATCCTCAAAAATTATAAGTAATCAAACTGTTCGTTTAAAAAAAAAATCAAGTATTCCATTTACGAAAATGACATTGCAATTATAGAGTTGTTGGCAAAAGGACTCTTTCTTAATTAGCAGATCCTAAGATCCCTACCATGATTTTTTGTGGCTTCGCCTTTGACCAAGAGTAAATATTGCCAAGCATGCAAGCCAATTGGACCTTTTCTTATTAAAATTTGTTTGATTTTTCAACTCTAATTGCCAGAAACAAATTTAAACAAGAGCTGGCATGGATTTCACGTAAGCTTATTGTTGTAGATATATGTGATATTTAATCAACTACTAATTACATTTTGCACCCTAGTTTACACTCAATATTTACTTTGTACCCCCGATTTTTGGTTTTGGAAACTTTACATCCCCAACCCTCAAATTTGTCTCATTTTAGTCATTTTTTAATCCCATTCAAAAAAGTACACAAAATCATTGTCACACACAAAATCATTGTTGTTCATCCTACTGAATTTATTGTACACACGAAAAAATTCTGTAAATAAATTGTTTTTAGATGGCACTGAAAAAAGGGTGAAGTGAGACAAATTTGTGAGTTCGGGGTGCAAAGTATTCAAAACTAAAGTTTGGGGTACAAAGTGAGAATCAAATATATGTTAAGGGTGTAAAATGAAATTAATCCTTTAATCAATTTATTCGTTGTGTTAAATACAGAAAGGCCCCTAAAAGTTCAAGTTGTTTTACACTAAACCTCCGAACGTTATTTTTTTTTTTTAGTATACCCTCTTGATTAACGGTCAACTCTAACATTTTATAATGGAGAGAAGAATTAATTGTAAAAAGGAAATTGTATCCTTCTCTTACCAATGAAAATCCGAAAATACCTGTATTTGGTTTGACTAACACGTATTCCCAAAATTATAGGGGTCAAAGAAAAAAGGTTAAAAACTAGTGGAACTAAATAACAATTTCAGAAGCTATGCTCCTTCAACTTCAAATGCATGGAACGCTTTGCTTCTTCTCTGTTCTCATTTTCTGTCAAAGTCCAGACGTTCATAGCCAGTCCAACACTGGCAAATTTTTGCTCCTCACGCACTTGCTCACTCACTTATGTGAGGCTTGCCTGAAAACACAATATAAAAATGACAAGAAAATTTTGAAAGGTCTTTATCATTTCTCAGGCATTCAAAGAGCAACCTGCAACCACAAGATTTTATACATGCTGAAACTATTGTGATGATTGAAACTTATAATGGGTGTTAGTTTAATAATTTTGAACCCGAATGAATTCCCGTGGAAGTTGGAACACAAAAATGAGCTAACTTTGTTCACATGCTAACTGTTCGACGAACTGCCTTTTAGAATCCGAATACCTAATCATTAACCTGATTGGTTTTTAGCTGTTACTAGGCTTTATGGTATGTTAGTATAGTCCTTTTATAAGCGAAGGATGATTCTTAAGCAAAAAAAAAGGGGGAATTTAGAGACATTATATTGGACAAAGCCCTCAAAAGACCCTTTTATTTTGCTCTTGATGGACCATTTTGTGATCATTTCTAGGGTTATTTTGACACCAAAGTCGAATTCTTAGTGAAAAATAGAATTCGGCTATATTATTTTTTTTACTCAAAATTGTTGCCAGAAAATTTTCCGGCGACAGTCCAGGGCGGCAGGACCATCAGTCCCACCAAATCCCACCGGAAGCCTACCATAACCAGTCCAAGGCGGCACCACTGCCAGCCCCACCAAATCCCACTGGAAGCCTGCCATAACCTCCAATTTGCAGCCCCTCTACTCCTGTACAGTGTTATGTCATTTTATATCCAAATTTGTTTAAAAAAATAAAGGAAAACAACATTTTGACTTTTGATGCAATACTATGTCGTTTAAATGGGGAACAATTTCGGGACTTAACAATTTGCATTGTCATTTTGTGGGTTTGGGCTAATAGAAAAGGTAAGTGATAAAAAAATAACGTTAACGAGTCTATTACAAAATTACACAAACCTTAATGGTTTTATTGTATTTAACCCTTATGTGTTTGGTGAGTGCACAGAAGTAACATCTCAATATTATATACCTTGGAAATTTTTATTTTGTTATACAATTGGTTATATTTAATCAAATATAGAAAAAAAAAATTGTTATGTGTCAAAATGAAACATTGGCCAAACAAACTATGAACAGTAACCCTTATACGCTCGGAAGAAATTAGACAAAAAGTGACTAATTATAATTAAATAGCAATCTTAGGGATTAAGGGAAGGTTAATTATGAGAAAAAAGAGATTTCTGGAAATATTAGCTTTGCAATATATGGCGACCTATGGTACCTCCAAACTCTTTTGGCTTCAAAGAAAGAAAAAATTCCAAGAAAAGCAAACGACACTTGGAAGTCGCCAAATGGTTTTGATTACTTGTCTTTGAATTTTTCTCCTGTGCATCCCTCCTTAATCTATGGCCCCAAAAATTACGTCCGAGTTCTGATTCTTAATTAGAGTTTTGGCATTACTTTTGGGTGGGTAAATGAGAGGCATGTTGTTTACTTTAATTGACAAGCTAATTATTAGTTTGTCTTTTGTTTTTGATAGAAAAGGGTGAAAGGAAAATGATTGGATTCTTGATTTGGTTACGAAATGATAAATTGATATTGTAAAGTCTATCTTTTATAAATATTATTCTGATTCTAATTTATCTCGTTATGTTCTAAATATATTTTAGTTCTAATTTATCTCATTATATTCCAGTGTCTTAATACTGTATGAGTCAATCCCGTCGGCATAAAAAAAGATGTTTTCCCGAGTGACGTTACTTTGCTATTGACTGATTTGTGGAGGAAAAAATTGGGAAATTTGCAAATAGTCGTGCATATATGAAGTTTACAGTTGTTTTTGCTCGGTTGTTATGTTCTGTTAACTTTTTAGTTTTTTAATAAATTTTTCTTACCAATAAAAATATTATTCAGATAAAGTGACGAACCAATGAAACTCTTTAGCTTATAAATCTTTTTCTTTGATAATAAAGTGTAATTTAGATGATAAGATTATTTTTCTTATGATTTATTAGATTATGAATCTAAAAGATGAATCATTAAATGATAGAATGAGTGATTTTTTCTATAATATATATATATATATATATATATATATATATATATATAATTTCTCGACAAAATTAACATGAAAAAGGTTTTATGGCTGTTTGTTTCAAGTTGAAGATTGATATAACAAGTGTTTAGCATCTCAGATACTCTCATGTAAGAACCAGCATAACAAGTGGAGTAAACTGATCATAGGCAACAAATATCTTGAAAGTAGAGCATCCTTCTAGTGAAATCCCATGTTCTTTCACTGTGTCTTTTTGACTTTCAATAATTGAATAAGGAAACGAAAAGGGAAAATAACTCAATTACTTCTTCACGTTTCATATTTGTATTTTGTTAGTTATTCATATTTAAAATAATGTATTTAATCCCTTACAAATTTAAAATATATCATTTTGGCCTCTTGATATAATTATCAACATATTTTGATTTGAAATACTCACATATGTATCGAACGTTATATTTTTCATGGACAAAATTAGTATAATACACAAATTTTAAATATTAAATGACACTATCTAAAACTTCCATCATTACCACCCCAAAATTCTCACAAATCATTACTACCCCTATTCTCCTTACTGGCGGCTTTTCCTTCGATAACTCTATTCCAATAGCTCCAATTCTTTTTTTTTTGGAACAATTTATTATTTAAGGTTATGCATTGTCAATGTTGCATTTGAATATAATACATTTTATACGCATGTGAGTAATTCAAGTATATATATACGTAATTGTGTCGAGAAACCAAAATGGTGCGTTTTGAATTTGTAAGGGACTAAAATGCATCATTTTAAATATGATGAACTAATAAAGTATAAATGTGAAATGTAAAAAATTATTAAGGTTATTTTCCCAAATAAAAATTATTGATAACTGTTTTTATGCCATATTCCTTGGAATAGTACAATTTCAACCATGCATTAGTCTACGAGAAAGATATATCTAGTAATCCCAAACGAATAATAGATACACTTTTCCCCTTGCCTGATAATTTCTTGTGGGAGATATTTTTGTTCCAACCTACCCAATTTTCTGTGAAAATTTTTACAACGAATCCATGATAAGTGATATGAATTTCTTAATCTAAAATAATCAACATTATCACAGAGAAATTTAGTGGACAAATATATTAAAACTTTCTATTATGTTTTGTTTTCTTAGGAAATAATTAATTAAGCCCTTTTTTTTTAATCTATCTATCTTTTTACTTGTTTGTAATTCAAATCCATGATTAATAGATCATTGTCTCACCACCAACGCACTTGGTTGTCTAGAAAATAATTAAGCTTAATGACACATCAAATTCGGAACAAGGATATCAAAACCGATTGATCAAATTTTTGCTCTCCCAAAATATAGAGAACCAACAAAAGAAGTTTAATACATAAGTTGAAATTCAACCTTGATCTAAAATTTTAAATCATTAGGTTTTGAGTCCAACTTATATATTAAGGGCACTTTATTCCTCTCTCCAACCAATGGGGAATAACATGATATTAAATTAGCCCATGAACTTAACAATCTCTCCCATTCATGGGTATACTCCCACATTGAAACCAACATTCTCATCAGCCCACTTTTAATACTCCACGCAAACCCAAATTTTTCATTAACCAACCATAGACTCACGCTTCTTAAACTCTGTTTCACATTAATTTGGACCCCTGGCCATGGTGAAGTGGCCAAACCCTTGACCCATGGTCTAACACCAAGGACCAAAAATTCTAATACTACTGTTGGATGAAAAACCAGAAGAGAGTAGACCAAAGAAACACAATAAATAAGTTAAAATCCAATATTGACCTAAAAATTTAAATTAGTAGGTTTTGATCCAACCTATATATTAAATACTTTTTATTTCTCTCTCAAATCAACATAGGACATTTTAAATCTACCCATGAACCCAATATGTATGAGGAAATTACAAAATATTTTCTTTTAAGAGAGAAAATGGCCATTGTGCTAATACAATTAAAGAAATTAAACGAGTTCTAACCTCAAAACGGAATTGTGGGGCATGAGAGTCATCTTTATTTTCATCTAGTGGAAAGAACAGACGCCGAAAAAACAAAAAGAATCCGATAGGGATAAATTGTAATTTGGTCTTTATTTTATGCTGCCTAAAGAGTGGCATAGAATCATAAAAGTTTTGATTTTGGAATCAAGAAAAGGATTTGCACGAATTTGAATCTACGTGTAACATGTGATGTGGCCGTATCGTGATTCTTGTAGATTATTAGCTTTTGGATTCCTTTTACAATCTAATCTCTTTCAGTTGATTAAAGGTTTAGTCAAGGTGTATTTTTTTTTCTCTTTTTCTTTTCGAAGGTAGGATTAGTCAAGTTATTTAGAAACATGTTTGTCCAAGTACACAAACTGATACCGAAAAAGGATAGTGATAGTGCTGTAAGGCGGAAATACAAGGAACAAAGGGATACCAAACTCGCCACCTATGAGAAATTCACCAAAATGATAAGAGTTTGTAGGAACTCGCCACTCAATTGAATTCACCAAAGAGATAAGAGAAAGAAGCCAAAGCCTACATATTATATTATCAATCTCCAGTGCCTCAAAACCAAAAGAGTTGAACAACTTAAATAAACTAAGTTGGAACAAACCTCCACACTTAGTGATAAATGCTAACTTAGGAAATATACTATTACTTAATACATTTGACCAAAAAATAACATGAACCAAGAAAGATTGATATCAAGCAACTAGAAGCTGTTTAAAGTCCCAAAGAAGCAAAGAATAGTCCAAGAAAGTTGAATCATCAAGCTAAACCCGTGGCTAAACCTCCATCAGTCAGCCTTGCGCGACTTTCGTAAATTGACCATATCTTTCTGTAGAAAACTCCAAATTACAAACCGTTTGTTTCATATTAAACTAGACTCAAAGATATTTCCAACCATATAAAGATCACGAGCTGGTTCAATCTGGGTCGATACAGTTTATCTTCAAAGTTGACTAAAAATCAGGTTTTGCTAGACTTTGGAACTTCAATACATACATTGGAATATTTTTTATTGAAAATTTAAGTAAATAAATTTCAAACACCATTCAAAGACTCTTACCATTCTTGAGATCACTCCTGTGTCATACTCTCCGAGTTGGAGAAGACTCGACCCGAGTCTTGAAGCAAATCATCTTCGACATATGGAGAGAGATCAGCGATATTGAAAGTAGCAAAAACTCCATAGTCACCAGGTAATTCAATCTTGTAGGCATTGTCTCCAATTCTTGCAAGTACTTTGAAAGGACCATCACCTCGAGCCTTGAGTTTACCATGCTTTCCACGAGGAAACCTTTCCTTTCGAAGATGAATCCACACCATATCTCCGACTTTGAAAGAAGATAGTTTCTTGTGCTTGTTGGCTTGCTTTTGATACTTGGCATTTTGCTTATGAATTTGATCACGAACTTGACCATGCAACTTCTTGATGTACTTAGGTTTGTCATTGGCATCTACACTAAATGAATGAGTAAGTGGTAAGGAAACCAAATCAAGATGACTCTTATAGGATTTCTGCCATAAACCACTTCAAAAGGACTTTTCCCGGTTGTTTGGCTAGAAGACCTGCTATAAGCAAATTCAGCTTGAGCCAAAATAAGATACCATTGCCTTGGATTATGTCCCACCAAGATACACAAAAGATTTCCCAAACTTCTATTGACGACCTCTGTTTGTCCATCTATTTGTGGGTGACAAGTAGAGCTAAATTGTAAAACTGTCCCAAGTTTTCTCCAAAGAGTACGCCAAAAATGACTCATAAACTTGTACGCCAAAAATGACTCATAAACTTGGAATCACGATCAGAAGTAATGGTTTTAGGAATGCTATGTAGCTTTACAATTTCTCTAAAGTAGAGATCAGCAGACCCTCTTGCATCAAAACTTTTAGCACAAGGCACAAAATGGGTCATCTTAGAGAATCAATCAACAACTACATGATAGAGTCTTTCTTTCTTTGAGTTGTTGACAGTCCAAGAACAAAATCCAAACTCACATCCTCCCATGGACTTTCACATTAGGAACTGGAAGTGGAGTGTACAAGACTGTATTTTGTGCATGACTCTTGGCAATTTGACAGGTGCGGCAACAGGCAACATATTTCATAATATCTCGCTCCATTCTAGGCTAATAAAAGTTTCCTTGCAAGAGTGCAAGTGTCTTATCTCTGCCAAAGTGACCAGCAAGACCTCCTTCATGTGCTTCCTTAACAGAAGTGTTGCACAGGACTTTGGTTGCATTGCTCCCAAATGTTGCCAAAATATGCATCATCTTTGTAAAGTTCCTTGAGAACTTCAAATCCCAAAACCTGTACTTGCATTGTAGACAACAAAGAATGCCTTCTACTCAAGGCATCAGCAACACGATTACAAGTACCCGCTTTATGTTTGATAAGAAAATTAAAAGATTGCAGAAACTCTACCCATTTGGCATGTCTTTTGTTGAGCTTTTGCTGAGAATTTAATTACTTTAATGCCTCATGATCAGAAAAAAGAACAAACTCCTTGAACAAGAGATAATTTGGCAGAAACAGGTTGCCAATGATCTAATGCACGGACAATGGCATAAAATTCCTTATCATATGTTGAATAATTAAAACATGCACCATTCAACTTTTGGCTAAAGAATGCAATAGGTTTTCCTCTTGGCTAAGAACAGCGCCAATTCCCACATTAGATGCATCACAATCTACCTCAAACACCTTTCCAAAATCAGGTAATGCAAGAATAGGTGCTTGGTTACCTTTCTTTTGAGCAAATCGAAACTTTTTGAGCATCATCATTCCTGTCTCTTCTACACATCTAAACATGCTATAATTGGAGCAATTGGAGCAACTGTTTCAAGTGATCAAAACGTCGGGAAAAAGATGCCAAGCCATGAAGCTCTTCGAATGTATACAATGGATTGAGGAATGGGCCAACTAAGAATAGCATCCACCTTGCTGCTATCCATAGAAATTCCATTAGCTGAAATAACATAAACAAGAAAAACAAGGGTAGTAGTGAAAAAGTGGAACTTCTTCATGTTGGCATATTGCTCTACCCTTAAAGTCTTGAAGACTTGATGTTGATGCTCCAAATGCTCTTCTGGACTGGAACTATAGACAAGGATATCATCAAAATAAACAACAAGAAATTTTCCAATAAAAGGTTTGAAAATGTGATTCATAAGACGCATAAAAGTGGATGGGGCATTAGAAAGGCCAAATGGCATAACAAGCCATTCGTAGAGACCATCTGTGGTCTTGAAAGTTGTTTTCCATTCATCTCTTGGTCTCTTTCGAATTTGATGATAGCCGCTAAGAAGATCTATATTAGAACTGATGGTAAAACCATGAAGTTGGTCAAGAAGATCATCAAGCCGTGGAATTGGAAACCTGTATTTGATGGTGATTTTATTGACAGCTCTGCTATCAATAAACATGCGCCATGTTTGATCCTTTTTGGGCACCAATAGAGCTGGTACAGCACAAGGGCTTTTGCTGATTTGGATCTTCCTTGAAACCAAAAGGTCATCAACTTGTCTTTGCAGCTCTTCATGTTCTGGCTTTGGACTCATTCTATAGGCGGCCTTGTTTGGTAGGACAGCACCTGGTACAAAATCAATGCAATGCTGAATATCTCGCATTTGAGGTAAACCTGGAGGAATTTCTTCATTAAAAACATCATGAAACTCTTGCAAAAGGGGCTGAACTTGGGGATGGAATATCAACATGATCCTCATTCTCTTCAAGAACAACTAAAGCATAAGATTCACAAGATTCATGCATAGCTTTATCAAATTCAGATTTAGAAAGAAAAGTGTTTCCCTCCCCTTGAGAAGGTTTAGGAGCACACATTCTTGAAGGCCCTAAAATGATCTTTACGTCATCCTTTATAATAGAGTAAGTATTCTTCTTCCCATCATGAAAAGTACATCTATCATATTGCCACGGTCTACCCAGGAGCAAATGACAGGCATCCATGGGAACAACATCACATATCACTTCATCTTTGTATTTAGAACCTATTGAAAAAAGAACAAGGCATCTTTTATTGACTTTTACCTCCATTTCCTACTAAAAATTTGTTAATTACCTGCATATTTTGCTGCGGATTATAATGAAAAATCCGCAGCAAACAAGAATTTCTGCGGATTTGGGTGCCAAAAATAATCCGCACGTAACAAGGCCGTATATAATAATTTGCTGAAATTGCAAAATCCGCAGCAAATTTTGATGGGGATTTTGCTGCGGAAATATACATGCGGATATTTTGCGCTGGTACATCCGCATGTAAATTTCGTTATTTTACAAGGGTTTTTGATGGGGATTTTCTGCGAAAATTATCCCCGTGGACATTTCCGCAGCAAAATCCCTAGCAAATATCCCCAAAAAATCCCCATATAATTTCCGACAAAATCCCTATATAATTTCCGCAGCAAAATCCCTAGCAAATACCCCAGCAAATTCCCCATATAATTTTCGCAGCAAAATCCCCATATATTTTCCGCAGCAAAATCCCCAAATAATTTTCACAGAAAATTTTTGATAGTATTGTTTGTTTTTTTCATTCCCCCTGTACCATCATAATATGCCAAATTCCAGCAATTTCATCACAAAACACAATTCGCATTGATCATCAATGCACATTCGAGCAATTTGTGCATTGATGATCAATGCGAATTGAAACAAATTCAAATACAATACATATATAGCATTTAGTTATCTAAGTAAACAACCAAATACAGTCTAATCATCCGAGCTACCATCCTCATCATCTGCATCAAGGGGTCGGGAACGCCGGTGGCGAGAGGATCCAGGAAGAACGCCTAATCGCTCCATCAAATAATATAAGGATTCTTGAAAAATTACATGAATATGCAAGACAAATTCACATGGCACCAATGTAAGCAATATTGGAAAAATAACATGAACAAATCCCTCATTCAAACCATAAAAGAATATAAATGCAAAAAATAATTATTCTTGTACAAAAATTATTCTTCTTATATAACTATTAGGATACTTATGGATCTACTATTCTTCGTCTTCGCCTTCGCCTTCGCCTTCCTCTTCCTCTTCCTCTTCCTCTTCCTCTTCGCTCTTCCTCTTCCTCTTCATCCAGCTGTCGACAACACTGACAGCGTCTCACAGTCGACAACACTGAGAGACAGTCTCACATCCAGGCCATAATGGTTCTTGAGCTAGATTCAACATCTCATAGAACCTATGTAATCTATATGGACTAGGTTATACTACATATTATTTAGAGCTAGAGGAAGCAGAAGGATGTGAATTTGTCTTGCATATGCCCTGATAGCTATTGACATGTTCATAACGGCCAGTAGAAGGCCCACTCGTTTGCCCAGAATACATGTGAAAATGACCCCTTCCATCGGCTGAATCCATATCAAAGTTTAAATTATTTTGAGGTGCTTCCTCCCCGTGTGATGTCCAATACCAGTATCTAGGTTTAAAACCTTTCCTCAGAATATGAACATTCACCATATCAGGGACATGGTGTCCCTCATTTGCACTTCACACAAGGACATCTAATAACTCCTCGATTAAATATTTTGGTTGTTGACAAGCAAAATTTATAAACCAACCAAACCCTCCAAAAATTCTTCCACATATCCCCGGCGATTTGGAAGAAGCCTATTATACATCCACCTTCGATGCTCCGGAACTTCCATTTTGCCTAACCAAACTAATGACTTACTTAGTCTCTTGTTAAACAATTAATTTCTAGACAAATATAAGAATATAATTTCATCAACATTTTCCACTTGCTTATTATAGTAAAAATTTAGTATATGATAGTATAGGTGTTAAATATTGTCATTATATAAGAAATAAATTGAAAATAACATAGCAAAAATCCTCGACAAATTATGGATAACAAACAGTTGATACTACTGTCTCTTATACACATCTAGATGTGTATAAGAGACAGGGCTCCAGAACATGAGGTTTATGATCCAAGGACAGATCCCCGACAACGGTGAAAAAAACTTGTTAATTATAGCAAAATCCTACGAAATTAGGGAGAAGAAGAAGAAAATAACATAGCAAAAATCCTACACAATTTATTGACAACAAATAGCTGCAAATCTGTCTGAAAATAACAAAATAAACCACCCACAAAGGATCAACAAAAATTATGGATAACAAGAATTAAAAAAAAAATAGATAAAAGAACAAAAATTGAAATGGTAGATCAACCATTCATCCTTTGAAACTTCCTGCAGGTTGCAGCTAGAGGAGATTTTTCTGGACAAATATATCCAAGATGAAGGATGGAGCAAAATTGCTTGAGGAAGGATGGAGCAAAATTGCTTGAGGAGAGAAAAAAATGAGGAAGATCTGAAATTTAGGTTTGGAAATAATGAATGGTAGTTGGAAGGAAGTTGGAGGATGAATGGTGGCTGGTGGTGCAGGAAATGGAGAGAAAAAATAATTTTTTCCCGATTAGATCTGTCTAATGGAGTCTGGGAGGTGTAATACTCAATTATATAAGGTACTTTAGATGTGTAATAGTACACATACCAAGAAAGACTCATTAGGCAACATCGAAAGATAAAGCTGCTGCGAAAATTTAATTCCGCACACTGCTGCGGAATATAATGTCCGCAGCAGAAATGCTGCGGATTGACTTCCGCAGAAAGTCTGCTGCGGAATTAATGTCCGCAGCAGAATTGCTGCGGAAATGCAATGTGCAGCATTCTTTGTTAAATCGATCCACCATTACTTTATTATGCGGACATGGAATTCGCAGACAAATTTCTGCGAAATATATTCCGCAGCAAATTTGCTCTCTTATATTATGGCTAGATTTGTGTTGCGTACAGCGTTGTCGACTAGATAATTTAAATAATATGTGATCATTGTATTGAATTTGTTTCTGCGAATTTTGCTGCGGATTTTTTAATCCGTAGAAAAATTTTAATACCTAACCGTGAAAACTAAAATTTGCAGTAAAATCCGTATATAAAACCTGGGGAAAAAATCCGCAGCAAAAATCCCCATGAAATTTGCACACCCCTTGATTTTCTTGTAGTGCTCATTTCCTTTACGAAGCCAAGAAAGCTTGTATGGTTGTGGATGATCCTCAATCTTCAAATTCAACTTTTCTACCATTTTGGCAGCAACTACATTCTCAGAACGGCCTCCATCAATGATCACATCACACACCTTCCCATGGCTAGTGCACTTTGTGTGAAAGATATTGTGGCGAAGCCAAGAATCATCTTGTGCATAGGTGGTACTCAAATTTTTATGGATAACAAGAGCTTCTCCATGATCCTCATAAATGATATATTCCTCATGTCCTTCATTATAAATGGGTTCTTCTTCAGCCTCTTCCAAAATATCTTCTTCCATCAAGGAAACAATCTTGCGATTAGGACAATCCGAAGCAATATGTCCAAAGCCTTGACACTTGAAACACTTCCGGTGAGCATTAGAAGTATTTGGACGACTAGATCCAGCCGTGTTGGTTTCTCCCTTAGTTGATTTTGTGACTTGCGTCGTAGGAGTACAAACTTTGGTGAAAGGTTGAGGAACCTATCCGGTTAGTAGTCCCTCCTTGTTGGTTGAAGCTAAAACCACCTATTTTAGAATCCTTAAGTTGTTTCTCCACCTTGAGAGCCAATTTACATACGTCATGGAATGTCCAATAAGGTTGCAATTGAACAACATTACAAATTTCAATACGCAAACCACCAAGATAACGAGCAATGGTTTGTTCTTCAGGTTCGTAGATATCACATCGCAACATGAGATCCTCAAATTCAGCAGTATAGTCCACCACACTGAAGTTGTTTTGTTTGAAACTATGGAACTTTAGAAACACATCTTGGAGATAGTTTTCTGGTAGAAACTTTTTCTTCAATGCCTTCTTCATCTTGTCCCAAGAGACAATCTTTTCTTTGCCATCACGAACTCTTTGTTCTTCAAATGCTCCCACCAAATTGAAGCATGTTTTTTCAACTTGATTGCAGCAGTTTTCACCTTTTGATTATCCGGTACATCTTTCAATTCAAAGAATCTCTCAATTCTAGTATTCAACCAATCAATGAATTCATCTACATCATGCTTTCCTTCAAAATCTGTGATTTCAATTTTGCAACCAAAATCTCTATCTTTTCTATAGTGCCGAGGAGGAGAATCCGCACTAGAAATTGACGTACGATGGAATGGATTGACATCTTCACCATCCTCTGATAAATCATGCTCTGAAACATGATCATAAACCTCATGTTCTGGAGCCTTGCCACATTCAAGACGCTGCTAAAGTTGTTGCACTTGTCTCCTTAAGTCATCCAATTCAATATCACAAAGGTCTCTTTGATGAGATGATGGTTGATCAACATTTGGCTTGCGACGCTGTCCAGCCATTGTAGCCAAAGCTCTAATACCACCTGATACCGAAAAAGGGTAGTGACAGTGCTGTAAGAAGGAAACACAAGGAACAAAGGGATACCAAACTCGCCACCCAAAGGAATCCACCTATGGGATAAGAGTTTTTTGGAAGAAACTCACCACCTATGAGAAATCCACCCAATTAAGGATAAGATAAGAGTTTGTAGGAACTCGCCACTCAATGGAATTCAAAAACATAGTCCAAGAAAGTTGAATCATCAAGCTAAACCCGTAGCTAAACCTCCATCAGTCAGCCTTGCGCGACTTTTGTAAATTGACCATATCTTGCTGTAGAAAACTCCAAATTACAAACCGTTTGTTTCATATTAAACTAGACTCAAAGAGCTTTCCAACCATATAAAGATCATGAGCTGGTTCAATCTGGGTCGATACAGTTTATTCTTCAAATTTGACTAAAATTCAGGTTCTGTTAGACTTTGAAACTTCAATCCTTGGAATGTGTTTTATTGGAAATTTAAGTAAATAACTTTCAAACACCCATTCAAAGACTCTTACCATTCTTGAGATCACTCTTGTGTCACAAACTCAAGTCTTGTTTTTTTTTTTTTTGGCCTTTTAATATCGAGGAAAATAATTAGATTGCTTTGTTTACATATTGTAATATAATTATGTAATCAAATATTAAGTCAATCTTTTTCTTTTTTTTTTTTGAGCAGGAAAAATTTAACAAGAGGTCGTTCACTAACAAGAGATTAAGGATAGCGAGAGTCTGAGTCTGATTTCTTTTAATGTTCTAATCGCCTATTGGTTAATAATTTTTTTTTTTTTTTGTAATCAATATTCAGCCAAACAATCTATTAAGTGATCCCAAATCATGTATCAACACAAACATGCACGATTGATACCAACATAGGTGTAAGATTGAGTCTTTTCTTTATATTACGTAATTCCGAAATCATGTACATCTAAAGACAAACATTAATTAGATCGTACCTAAAAAAAAACATTAACTAGATAGAAAGTTAATTAGCTTAAAATGTTACAGTTTTAACACCAAGGTGCTTGAGATCAAAGTCTTTTGAGGTCGTTGATTTCGTTATCCTCGATGTATCCACTGCCGTCCTGCAGACTTTATTCCATCCTTACATTTCCATCTTGCAAACGAAAACTTGTTGGCTAGGAGCCCCGTCACAGCTAGCATTCCCGATAAAATTGGTATGATACAGAAGATTATCACAGCTATTGATCTATTGAAAATAGTTCGTTCAGAGTGAACAGTAAATATTGACTTCTTGCAAACATGTCTCTCGTTGTATGCATGGATGGCCTCCCGCATTCCTTCTTTAACCATATCTTGAACTTCTTCTAACTCATTGGAGATTGGAAGATTACTATTATGCAACATATAGACGAGGGAAACAAATAGCACAGTTCCTTAATTGAAAAGGGAATTTCCTATACATTAAAGATAATAATAATTACTAGTTTATATAATGAAAGAGCTTTTTCTAGTGTAATTTGTATTTTTAGTATAATTTCCTACAAAAAGAATTAACCAATACCCATAACTTCCACAACTTTCTAATTCAATACTTTTAATAACTCTCTATTTAATATAAATATATATTTTTATGCTTTTCCTACAATTGTGCAATAACATAGAGTGCATCCATAGGACTAGTGTGTATATAATATTTCAATGATTCAATCAAGTGTAAAATTATTTTTACGGTTAGGCTAAGTATCCTTTTACATATTATTCATTAACAATTTAAAATTTTAATTTTCAAATGTGTTGCTAACAATTATCATTTATTTTAGTTTTAAATAAACTCGAAGAATAAACATTCATGATTATTCGGTGAATTTATTGAATTTAATCTAAGTTCATCGAGTTTTTCACTGAATTACATATAATTCTATCAAATCCAGTCAATTCACTACAGTTTTTTCTGAATTTTCAAACTAAGCTTCTAAGTAGTCCCTTATTTAAAAATCATGATAAGAATATTACCAATATACTACTATATTATTAGTAATTATATTTTTACGATAAACTCAAAATTAATTTTGAATGTACGTCACACATGTCAGTGTAATTATATTTTTGGTGTAATTTTCTACAAAATAATATAACCAACTTCTAACTTCCTATAAGTTCTCATAGCCCCTATTTTAATTTGTACTTTCTCAATAAATTTTGTAAATACAATATTGCACACACATAAAATGTGTCAATAGGACTAGTTAAAGATAACCAATGAAAACGAGCTCTAATTAACCTATAACGAAACAATAGTGAATCATTTTTATTTCTTTTTTTGTGGAAATAGCAGACTATGAATAGATTAATGTAGTCAATATCACGTACTACTGGCCAATTAATTTATTTGTGTAGAAATTGATCAAGTAATTTACACCCCAATTAATTAATTTTGGCATGATGTTCAGAAATACTAAGTTTTCTTTTAAGACACAGTCACCATAATTATTAATAGGATGCAGGGTGATTTTTCCAATAACAATATATATATGGATAATAGCACAACACACAAGAAGATCGGACGACCAGGTGGGTCTTTCTTCATCTTCTATAACATTTATTTTACAATACATAATACGGGAATGGGATTTAATTACTTCACAGTATACCCAAGGCGGAGAGCATAATTGACGAGGGAAGTCATCTCTTCCTCATCTATATGATATACCCATCTCCATTTAAATCGGCGTGATGGAGCCCGCGAGCAGCTCTCCAGCTTGGGATCATTGCGCCTAGCCGCTTAAACGCTTCCTTCAATTCAGCCCTGTCCAGACGCCCGTCACCATTTTTGTCACATTGTTCGAAGAAGCCCTTCAGCTGCTGCGCGGTCAGGGGTACACTTAGATCTTTGGTATTACTTATGGTTATGGTTATGGATGGGAAGATGAGAGGCATGTTGTATACTTTAATTGACTAGCTAATTATTAGTTTTCTGATAGAAGAAGGTGAAAGGATTGGTTACGAAATGATACATTGATCTTGATGTCCATTTATAGGAAATTTCTACGTCTCTTTTAGGAATCATTCTCTTGTAATTTAAATATTTATAAACTCTATTAATTTATCTGATCACGTACTAGATATATTTTATTTCTAATTTATCTTTCTTCTTCAATAATAAAAAATTTAAGAACAAGGTAAACTAGGCCGGACACATTTCAATGCGAGATTTAATACTCTATGAGCCAACCTCTGCTCATAGAATATATCTTTTGGAATTGTGTTCTAGATATATTCTAATTCTAATTTATCTTTTTTCTTCCATAACCAAAAAAAAAAAAAAAAAATTATCTTTGTTTCAACTTGAAGACTGAAATAAGAAGTGTTTGGCATCTCAGATATTCTCATGTAAGAACCAACATAACATGTGGAATAAACGGAAAAAGTAGAGCATCCTTCTATAGTTAAATCCCATTTTCTTTCACTGTGTAAGGAAACGAAAATTATTGATAACTGTTTTTATGCTATATTCCCGGTAATAGTGCAATTTCAACCATATATTAGTCTACGAGAAAGACATATCTAGTTATCCCAAACGAATATTTCTCTATTGCGATAATTTCTTGCGGGTGATATTTTTATTCCAACCTATATAATTTTCCGAAAAATTCTAGACGGAATCCGTGTGGTGCGTGATATGAACTTCTTAATCTAAAATAATAAAACGGAGAATATGTTTAATTTTTTTTTTTATTTTAGGGTGATGCCGATAATTTCAAACTACGGAATTCATGTCAATTATGAACTATATATCACAGATTCGATTGAAAACCAAAACCGATTGAAAACTTGAATGTTGAAACAAAGAGAAGCTAAAGATTGAAAACCGAGAGAACCATAAGATTTAAAATTGAAGAACGCAAAGAATGAAAACTGAAACATCTAAAAATAAAGGCTAAAAACTAAGAATCGTAGCAAAATATAAATAGGCGTAGGCTCTGATACTATATTAGGAACAAGAGATATTGAATATATAGAAAAATTAGATTTCATTACAATTGGTACATGGAAAGCTTTTATATAGGATTACAAGAAAATGTTATAGGTAATCTATATACGATGAGTCTTGCTAATTTGACAATTAGGTTAGAAAGGTAAATACCTAATTTAAAAGAATAATGAAGATAATTAGATATCAATCATATATTTATATACTATAATTATATATTTTGATAAGATTGAAAATCTAGACCAACCAAATTGGTGACGTATGAAGTTCATTTGCCAGCTAGCAGCTGAGATCAGCTGATGACATGAGGTTAAACCTCCAAGAAAATTGGAATCCCAAATTGATTGAAGCTGAAGGCTTGAAGAAGTATTGAGGATAAGTTGAAGGTAAGAATTTAGTAATTGAATATATATATGCACACACATATTTTTAAAATTCTGAATTCTATATTAGGAAAGAACTGTGATTCTATTATGATATATTATCTTTAGGGTATGCATCGATAATATAAATTAATAAAACAAATTTTATGAATTTCAGGCATTTAATATCTAAATATTTGTATTTAAAAGTCACATGATATTCATAATTAGAGTATGGATGGCGTTATTGCTAGTGTAAATTTGTTGTTTTGAACAAAAAAATATAAAATAGTAAAAAGGCCGCCACTCCTAACAATCTCAATATCTTAAAAAGTAGAGCATGCTTCTGTAGTGAAATCCCATTTTCTTTCAATGTGTCTTTTCCGGCTTTCAATGATTGAATAAAGAAACGAAAATTATTGATAACTGTTTTTATGCTATATTCCCTGTAATAGTGCAATTTCAACCACGCATTAGTCTACGAGAAAGATATATCTAGTCATCCCAAACGAATAATATATACACTTTTTCTTTATTGTGATAATTTCTTGTGGGTGATATTTTTGTTACAACCTATGTAATTTTCTGAAAAAAATTCTAGACCGAATCCAGGGTGCGTGATATGGACTTTTTAATCTGAAATAATGAAACAGAGAAGTTTATTTATTTATTTTTAATTTAGGTGATGTCGATAATTTCAAATTAAAGAGTTCACGTCAATTATGAATTATATATCACAGATTCGATTGAAAACCAAAACCGATTGAAAACCCGATTGGTCTCAACCCGATTGCTGAGACCTAAAAAGAACCCGAATGTTGAACATCGAGAGAATCCGAAAGTTAAAAATCAAGAAAACCCGAAGGTTCAAAACCGAAAAAACTCGAAGGCGTAAAATCAACGAACGTGAAGGTTGACAATTGAAAAAAAAAAATTTGAAGGTTGAAAACTAAGAATCGTAGCAAAATATATACAGGCGGAGGCTCTGATACCATGTTAAAAACAAAAGGTATTGAATATGTATAAATCATGTTTCATTACAATTGGTATATAGAGATCCATTATATAGGCTTACAAGAGAGTGTAATAGGTAATCCATACATGATGAGCCTTGCTAATCAAGATAATTAGGTAACAAAGGTAATTATCTAATTTAAAAAAAATAATTAGAGTAATTATGTACCAATCATATATTTACATAACATAATTATTTACATATCTTGAAAAATGAAAACCTAGACCAAACAAATTGGTGACGTATGAAGTTAATTTGCTAGTTAGCAGCTGAGATCAGCTGATGACATGAGGTTACACCTCCAGCAAGAAAATTGGGATCCCTCCCTCGTGATTGAAGCTGAAGGCTTGAAGAATTAATGAGGATGAATGTCACGACTGTCATTGACCCTCTTGAGATTTAGAAAATTTAACACAGATTCGGTGTTTAACATAAGCACATGATCATGTGATCCAACATTTATAAAAAATAAAAATAAAATCTCTCTGAGTATTTGTGGAAGACGTATGATATATATGTGGAGCATAGATTCAAAGTTCAAACACGTATTTTCGAATTTAAGATTCGAACCCAAGATGAGAAAAACCATTTATGCCTACAAATTGCTTGTGTTTATGTTTTATTAAGAAATTTCAAGTTGTTGTTGAAACACACATGCTACGATTTTTTCTTTAAATCATTTATATTATCACAAATTCAAAATTATATGATAAAATTATCCCTAATTTTAAATATTTAATTATAGTTCATTCTTTCTTTCGCAATAATTTTTTCATTTCGTATAAATGTATTATGAATATGATTATTATTTTGGACAAACTAAACAAGCAGTATAATCTTCCTTTGGATATGCTTTCGATACTTGAAATCAAAACTATTGAGCGACCCTGCATTTAAGCTACAGTTTCTTTTAGTGTCAAGGTGCAAAGATAAAAGCCAAATGTATATAAAGGAAAAAAAAATTTTAATTTAGTCTTTTATTTTTAAGGTATCAATCAATCTGATCCTTTATTATAATAGATCAATTTAATTTATTATCTTTATAAAAAAAATTAGCCAATTTAAGGCCTAAGAATGTCTATGACAGAAATTATGGACCAGCTGTTGGCATATAAACCAAGCTTAATTAGGATTTGGAAGTTTTAGTTATATTATATTTAGTAATTGAGTTTGTAAGGGATTTATTCCCTAGTTTGTTTGGAATTAGGAAATTGTGTTGGTTAAATCCCTTAAGGATTTAGATTAGTTTGTACTTCTTTAAAGGCATTGTGCCTAATTATTTCAATTGAGGAAATTTGTATTGAAGAAAGTTAATTAAATAATTTGTTTATCCTCCCACAAAATTTTGTTCATCCAATCCTTCATATATTTTCAATTTTGTGCATGAAAGCCTTATGACTTACTTCTAAAAGTTCTTTGCCATCTTAATTGAGTAATTATTTTAGCTCCTGCAAGTGGTATCAGGTTTGTGTTTCGCTGCGTAATTTTTGAATCTATCAAATTGGTATTAGTGCTCTAGGTCAAAAGTTTGATCTTGGGGTATTTGTCAAAAAAAAAAATTAGAGAAAAAATAAGAGTCCTATGCTGCGGTCTTGGGCGTGAAAATTGTGTTGGGGTACTCAAATTTTTGAAAATTAGACCACAAGAGAAGTTGGTCTTGGAGTACTCGTTTTGACAATTAGGGTGTAACAAAATTGATCCTAATTGGGACAGTGATCTGAAAAGAGAGATCCTGTAGTGTTAAATTATTGTTGGTGTTGGACAACGATCATGAGAAAAATGTCATGTCAAATTTGCAGTTGAGGAGCAAGGTTAGGTCAAGAAATTCAAGAACAAAAAAATTTCAAGGTACGTAAATTTGTTATTTGAATTGTCAAGATGGGTAGAGAATTTATTAATGGTAAAAAATTTGAAATTTTGCACATGTTTATGGGTAGTGAAGAAAGATTTGAATGGGCAAAGCCATAGAATTGAGATTATCTAATCCTTTGCCAAAAGAAATTATGAAGAGAAAGGCAAAATTGTTTTTCAAAATTATGCGTAAATCAATGGTTAGAAAATTTTTCAAAAGGGTTATTGTTAATGCTCAATCACCTGAATTTTTTTGGTCAGATTTATTTTATATTTTAATGGAATTTGCCGATGATGATTGTGATTGCAAATCTAAATTTGAGTTGGAATGGCAAGTTGATTTTGAACACATATGTATGTCGATGATGACATAATTTGTGAAAATTTTTATGAGGTTGAAAATTTTGATTTGCATTTATTATTTGGGTTGATTGAGAATGAAGAACTTGTCCATGGAAAATATAAACAGCTAGATGTGTAAATTTTTAATTTGGAAGATTATTGTGTGAGACAAAATTATAGTGTCGTCAATTGTGATCAATTCTTTGATCGAGAAGAGTTAGCTATCAAACTATATGCAAAATACAAGATCCGTCCACTACCACGTGTGAAGATAAAGATGAAGACCAATTACAAGTTAGGGTTACACATGCTCCGTACGGCGACCGAAATTTCAATGGAGATTGTGGCTTGTGATGAGGCGTTGGACCGGATTTTATGAAGGCTTGGTTTAAGGGAGGCAATGTTGGCATATAAATCAAGCTTAATTAGGATTTGGAAGTTTTAGTTATATTATATTTAGTAATTGAGTTTGTAAGGGATTTATTCCCTAGTTTGTTTGGAATTAGGAAATTGTGTTAGTTAAATCCCTTAAGGATTTAGATTAGTTTGTACCTATTTAAAGGTATTGTGCCTAATTATTTCAATTGAGGAAATTTGTATTGAAAAGTTAATTAAATAATTTGTTTATCCTCCCACAAAATTCTGTTCATCCAATCCTTCATATATTTTCAGTTTTGTGCATGAAACCTTATGACTTACTTCTAAAGTTCTTGGCCATCTTAATTGAGTAATTATTTTAGCTCCTGCAAGTGGTATCAGGTTTGTATTCCGCTGGGTAATTTTTGAATCTATCACCAACTAATGAAAAATTAACTACGGGATAATCATGTGACTGTTAATTTGTAGTAAATGTGTTATTATACGGTTCTATTAGTTTGTCTACCTTTTTTTTTTTTTTTTTGTCATAGACTTTAGATTGTTTTTTTTTTTTTTCTTTTAAATGAGGAACTAAATTGATCTTTGTGATAAATAAAGAATCAAATTGATTTTTGTGATAGATAAAGAACCAAATTCATCAATATCCTAAAGACAAAGAATTAAAATGTTTTTTTTCCTCTTTGTATAAATAAATAGTTACTGGTCGTCAAGTTTAGTTCTTAGTTTGTACAAGGGATTTCAGACTGCCACGTTTGATTGTCAGGGCAAGTAGTCAACTTAATTAGTTTACATTACCTACTATTATGACTATCTTAATTACACTTAGGATTAGAATGAAATACCATGATTAGCCTTCGGATAATCCGGCAAATTTAATCAAATTCTTATTCTGGTCCTCGTTTGGATGTAATAGAATTATCAAATTGTTTGACAAATAAAAGCAATTGTGTTATTGTGATAGTCTAACGCACTTTGGTTGTGCGGAAATTTACTTCACTATCAAACTGATAGGCCCTTCAACATATTTGTTAAAATTGATCCTCAAAATTTATAAGTAGTCAAATGTTTTTAAAAAATCAAGTATTCCATTTACGAAAATGACAGTGTAATTATAGAGTTGTTGGCAAGGACTCTCTCTTAGCTGCTTCTAAGATTCCGACCATCAGTTTTTGTGGCTTCGCTATGACCAAAAGTAAATGTTGCCAAGCATGCAAGCCACTTAGACGTTTTCTTATTAGTTGATTTGTTATTTTTTTTATTGTGTGTGTACGCAAGCGGAACTCAAACCTGTGTATAAGAGACAGTTCCATATATTGTCCATCTTAGTGTACCCACACATCCATCTTAACACTCGATGGTAGAAATTTTTATTAAGTTATTGAATGATTTACCATTACCTCTAAATTCAATACACATGTTATTCTACAAGATAATGTCATTAATATACACACACATTTTTTAAATTTTGACTTTTATCTTAGGGAAGAAAAATTCTAGACTTATTTGACATCTTCTCTTTGGGGTATGTCTCAATAATAGAAATTAATGAAACAAATTTCATAAGTTTCAGGTATTTAACCTCTAAATATTTGTGTTTAAAAGTCACATGATATTCATAATTAGAGTATGAGTGGCGTTATTACCAATGCAAATTTGTTATTTTGGACAAAAAATACCCTAATAGTAGAAAAGTTTTCAATTAAACTACTACAGTCTACTATTTTTTTCCTACTATGGCCCTGTAATTACTACCGTCTTGAATTTCTTGACCTACCTTGCTCCTGTCTCTTATACACATCTAGATGTGTATAAGAAACAGATATAGGAGATATGAAGAAGAGGGTTCTGATTGATTTCATCCCTTTTTGTGTCATGTTGTCCTATGAAAACAGAACATTAATTGAGATTGCTAGGGAATCGAAGCCGTTGGCAATGAAAGACAAATATGTGGATGAGATTGAATGAACGAAATGGTGAGAAATACTTGGATTGGTAACTAAATTGCGTTCATCCACATATTTTTTGATAGCATCGAAATTAGTGTCATCATCGTGGTAGACATCCAGAGCTAAATTATTCAAAATTTCCCATAAATTCTCGATTGAATTCTAATATGTGAGTGAGAAAATGGGAAGAGTATTTGTTTTGTTGCTAGCTGTTTCCAATTACTAAAAAAAAAACCCTCCTTCAATCAACTTTTACACTTAACTATACATTGTGGAAGGTCTTTTCATAACCAATAAAGGATAAATTAATGGAGAAGGTAGAGGAGGAGAAGTCCACTCCCTCCACCCCACTGTCAATAAGAAAGAAACCGTGTAAAAAGATATATGAGCAAAACCGTCGTATCATTCTCATATTACTACTACTACTATATATGTGTGTGTGTGTGCGTGTTGTTTGTATGTATGTGCATGCATGTGTAAGATAGATGAACTATTGAAGATGTCTTTAACTTTAGAAGCAAGAAACAATTTGAATATATAACAGTTATAAAATATATGTTTATTTTATATAAGAGAATTTTTGCTCGAGTATAAATGATTTTTCTACTCTTGAAAAATGTTCCCTTCTTGTTATGTATATATACCAAATTTCTTTATAACTTAAGGAATAAACAATTTGAATAGACGATATCATTTGAGGAGAGTTAGTTAAGTCTAAGGAGTATAAAAAAGTATTGTATTATCGAAGGATTCAGGAATCAGAGGTGGAGGAGGCTTTGAAGAAGATGAAGAAAGGAAAAGAATTTGGCCCGATGATATTCTAATCGAGGTGTGCAAATGCTTAGGAAAGAAGGGCATAAGTTAGCTTACCAATCTTTTCAATAAAATATTGAAGAGTTGAAAGATGCCTGACCAATGGAAGAAGAGTACTCTAATACCCATATGCAAAAATATAAGAGACAGGAATATAGTAGTTGATCTGGTAATTTTCATGCCAGAGAGATCAATTACTAAAGCCATACATCTTTTAAGGAAACTTACCGAGACATACCGGAATAAGGAAAAGGATTTACATATAATTTTTATTGATCTTGAAAAGGCATACGATAGAGACCCTAGAGAAGTTATGTGGAGAGTTTTAGAAAAATGAGGAGTTAGAGTAGCATATATAGAATCAATAAAAGAAATTTATAATGATGTGGTTACAAGTTTAGAGATCTAGATAACTATATAAGAATTCCCTATAAATATAGGTTTATCTTATATGTTCAAGTCTAAATCCTTATCTATTTGCATTGGTCATAGATGAACTTACAAGGCACTTACAAGAGGAAATACCATGGTGTATGTTATTTGCAGATAGCATTGTGTTAGTAGATGAAACAAAAAATGGGGTTAATGCTAAACTCAAGGTTTGGAGAGAGACACTTGAGAGAAAAGGGTTTAAAATTAGTAGATCAAAAACAGAATATATGAAATTTAAGTTAACAATTTAGCAAGGGTGCACGTAGGAATGGAATAGGGGTAAGTGTCGGAGATCAAGAGATACCCATAAGTAAAAATTTAGGTTCAATATTTTAGAGTGATGATGGTATAGATCGAGATATTACACATCAGATACAAGCAAGTTGGACTAAATGGAGAATGGCATCAGGAATATTATGCGACCGCAAAATTTCTTTACGACTTAAGGGTAAACTCTATAGAATGGCAATTAGGCCAGCGATACTTTATGAGTCTGAGTGTTGGGCTATGAATTGCACACATGAGCAAAAGATGAGAGTAGCAAAAATGCGAGTGTTAAGATGGATGTGTGGGTACACTAAGATGGACAATATATGGAATGAGCATATTCGTGAGAAGATTGGTGTAGCATCTATTAATTAGAATATGAGAGAAACACACTTAAGGTGGTTAGGTCATGTGGTAAGACGACAAGTAGAAGCGTCTGTCAAGGAGTAAATTTTAGAGAGAGTAGTCAATATAAGAGGGGTATGAGAAAGATTGAAAAAAACTTGATGGGTAACTTGTAAGAAAGATATAGCCCATCTGAGAATTGAGGAGGGTATGGTCCATAATAGAGCTCAGTGGTGTATCAAGACTCATGCGGCCGACCTTACTTGATGGGATTAAGGCTTGGTTTGTTTGTTTGTTTTGTTTATAATAGTTATAAATACTACTTACTTTATTTTTGCTCAAATATAAATCATTTTATAAAAATAAAAATTTCTACCATCTTATTATGTATTTATGCCAAAAATTTCATATAAATCTAAGGAATTTTGTTACAGTAGTTTTAAATATACATATATGTGTGTGTGTGTATTAAATATATAGTTGTATTATAAAAGTAGATAGTTTTATTAGATTAAATGAGGAGTATTTTAGATAGGTAAAGTCTACTTCATTAAGGACATGTTAGGCATTAAACTATTTAATTAAGGATATATTACTCATAACAAATAGTAAAAGAAAAATAGTGGATTATCTTGGGTAGACTTCATTGTATGACAAAAAATTGGTGTATATCCCTAAAAATAGATAGTTAGAATAGATTATGAGTAATTTGATTATATTTTCCGATTGAAAATTAGTTTTCACTAAAGGTAGACATTTTAAGCATCACAATAAAAGAGAAGAAATAAAAAGATAAAATCACTACGAAGTATTAATTAAACATCATTTTATAGATTTAGTATTTTGAAATTCTTTTAATAGTGAAAATATCTATAGAAAATCAAATGATGGATGGATAATAATTATAAAACTGATTATTTAAAATTAAAAAAAAAATAAAAAATGGATGCAATTAAAATGTAAAGAACAAATACATTAAACAAAAACTATGTCTTTTAGCTATAAAAATCAAAATAGGCTAAACTAATATATTCTCCATATTATGGATAGGAATCCAATAACAAATTAAGATAATTATTGAAAAATTAAAAATTAAAAATTATTGTTCCTTTTTCTTACTTTGAAATGTACAGAATGTAAATAAAGAATCCTGATTATCTTATTTTAAAATGCACGCAACTATCGTGCAAAAAATGTAGTTCTATAAAAACATTCAAAATAACATGTAATTTTTATATAATTTTTATCAGAATTCAAAATAACATGTTCTTTTTATTTTACAATATTGTTTGTTATTTGTTACAAAATTATATATAAATTCATCTTTTTTAAAAATTAAACACATTTTCTCTTTTATGAGAAAAACGTATGATAATTTTTTCTTTTATATATTTCTCTTCTAGGTGCCTAGATTATAATTTTCATATAGCATCACCACCAATTAATTAAACAATTAAATATTAAGATATTTTCTATAGTATTGTTCTTTTTAAATATATGTGCATATTCATTGTCATTACAAAAAAAAAAAAATTAACATCTTTATCAAGTACCAAACATTATATAGATAAAGTATTTTAAAATTCTATTATTAGCGAAATTATTGATAGGTAATTGGATGATATATGAATAATAATTACAAAAAATTATTAATAAAAATAATATTCAAAAAATAAGAAAGAAGTTGAATCTAATTAAAATATGTAGAATACATAAATCAAACAAAAATTAAGCCTTATGTACAGGATAACTAAACAGATCAACTACTATATTCTCCATATTATAAATAGGTATTATATAATATATTAAATCATTTTAAAAAAAATTGGAATAATAAATTGTTCTTTTGTCTTGCTATAAAATGCAACGAATGTTAGATAAAATAATCTTTCATTTTACTCTACAATACACAAAATGAAATTGAAATTGTAGTTTTAAATATAACTAAAATTATACGTGATTACTTTAACTGAGATTTTATATATATTTTGTATCACAATTAATTTTTTGCTAACATATTATGTAAAATATACATAAATATAGAGAATATATAGTTATGTTATCTCTTAAAATTATGATAATATTCACTTCAATACCTAAGTAATGCTCTAAACTCTTTATTCATCTTTAATGGTATAAATTGTAGTTAACTCCAATCTAAAATAGTAAGCTATGACCACACCAAATACTTAATCAATTGTAGACAAAAACATTGGTATAATATTGAACTTTTTATAGATATGTCTATATATTTTTTAGATATTTGTAAAGGATAAAATCATCAAACACCATTTAATAAATGAACCATGTCAAAATTCTTTTAATAAATAAAATATTTACAGGAGATTAAATAATATCTATAGTAATAATTACAAAAATGATTAAATAAAATTTCAAAAAATAACAAAAAATAAACCTAATTATAAAAAACAAAGATATCAAACAAAAATTATGTTTCCTATATAAGAAAACCAACAAATTAAACTAATATATTATGTATAATATGGATAGGTATCACGTAGTATCTTAAAATCATAATCAAAAGATGAAAATAAAAATTTATTCTTTCATGTTACTCTGAAATGTACAAAAAATTAATGAAAAAAAATCTGCTATATTACTTGAAATGCACGCAACTCGAATATTGAAAAATATTAATTCTAAAGACATCTAAAATAAAATGTAATTTCTATAATTTCTATTCTAATTAATTTTTTTAACATATTGTGTAAATTAATTATGTATCCATATAGAGAATATATTGGTATTTTTCATATTTCTTGACCTTATGATAATATCGATATTCTAAAATCTTCCATTCATCCTAAATGGTATCGAATGCAGTTAACTTTAAAATTATATTTGACATAATATTTTAGTATGAAATTAAATTTGTATTTATTAAATATATACACAAAATGAAGGCTAATAAAAGTGTATGGATTTATTTTTTTAATTTTTTGTACTTTTTCAATTAATTCCTTTTATTATATTCCAAGATATTTAATCTATATCTTTATTATTTTGTTAAATAGTAAAGAATTACATTGTAATTTCTAAAATTGACATTTAAAATCAATCTATATCTGCAATTATTTTAGAGTATTTAATAGTATGACTATATTTGAATAATATATATTGTCTTTTTAAGAGTACTTAGTCGCTTATTTTTTCTATATTGTCATTGCTATAATTTATATGTAGTATTTTTTATAGGTTTCGTAATAATTATTCTAGACTTTGAGCATGAATCATACATTTAGTTTAACGTTTTTTACCTCATCGATAGTTAGTCCATACCAATATTTCTTTGTGTTATAACACATACTATAACAACCAATATTGTAATTTTCAAATTTGACACTTAAATTCATTATATACCTGCAACTATTTAAAGTATTGTTACAATCATTATTTTCAAAATATTTTGGGTATATGCATTGTATCATGGATTGAACTTATTTTCTAACTCATCTAGTTCATCTAAACTAATATTCTATAAAATGATGTTATTAAAAACAAAGATTTAGTAATAGAAATACTATTAAAGAGATATAAAATTAACAAATACTTTTTTATCAATTAAAGATTATGACTTTTTTATTTTGTTCCTGGGCTTTACTTTTGTTGCTTGGTTAATTTTCTTTTATTCATAATTAGCAAGACAGGAAAAACAAATCTAAATTAATCGTAACACAGACTTAAAAAAAAATAGTGTTATATATATTCCATAAATTTTCACTTTATATAAATTTTAATTATTTATTTGTATGATTATTAATTTTGTGATTTTTAAGTTGAAACCTACTAAAAAATTCTATACTCATGGGTATATCTCTCATGTTAAATAAAATTTCAAGTTACAGAAGTTACTATAATCAAGAGTCGTGAAACCATTATAATTGATTATCAGTTAAGGAAAGTTGTACTAAAAAAATGATATCGGCTAGTTGTACTAAAAAAATGATATCGGCTAGATTTATCATCGTCTTCAATTAATTCAGCCAGAAAGGCTAGCAAAAATGCCAAATTCAACTTCAATGCATCTTTTCATCAAATTATACATGAATCAAATATTCTCTTTATGAAAAGTAAATTCATCAGACAAAATTAAACAAAATATTAGAATATAATAGGGGTAAAATTGTCAACATATTTAGTTGTGAGCATAATAGAAGGACTTATTGGTCAATAGATAATGTTGGGTATTATCCTATCAATGACACTAAAAAAGAGGTGAATTGTAATTAAACTTATATATAAAGTACGCAAGGAGAAGGATCTAATTAAATTTTGCAAACTGAGCATACTTGAATGAACAATTAGAGAAAAGAATAATTGTAGTGAATTTGGAATATTTATAACAGATTATAAAAGAATTTTTTTATTATGAATTAAAAATAGAAACGATATATAATTACAAAATATAATATTTTATTTTATTCTTTCCTCAAATATAAAAGATTTTTCTACTCTTAGAATTATATACATTCTTATTATGTATTTATGTCAAAATTTTGTAATAAGATTAAGGAAGAAACAATTTATTTCATTAGCATTTCATGCATTTTAGATAAGATAAATGATGTTTTCATGAACATTCGATGCATTTTAAAGTAAGACAAAAGAACAAATTATTATTTTAATTTTTTGTAATGAATTTAATATACCTGATTATGTATTTATATCGAAATAGATGGTTGTATCCTAAACAATAGGTAGAATATATTATGAGTAATTTAATTAATTATGTTTTCTTATTGGGAATTAGAAATTATAAGATACCTTTTTTTTTTTTGAAATTTTAATTATAATAAATATTTTTATACAAATAAAAATCTTCCATCTTATTATGTATTTATGCCAAGATAGGTGGTTTTATCCTAAAAAGTAGGTAGAATAAATAATGAGTAAAATTAATTATGTTTTCCTTTTGGGAATTTGAAATTATATTTTATTAAGAGCGGGTATTTTACACATTAGAAAAAAATAGAGAAACACTTAAATATGTTTTCCTATTAGGTATTGAAAATTATATTTCATTAAGGGCGGGCATTTTAGATATTACAAAAAAGGGTGAAACACTTATATATGTTTTGTATTGGGAATTGGTAATTATATTTCATTAAGGGTGGGTATTTTAGTCATCACAAAAAAGAGAGAAACACTTTGAGGGGAGAAACAAAAGTTGAGAGAAACAAAAAATTGGAGAAACAACTCGCATATATATGTTATTTTTAATTATAATAAATATTTTTATACAAATAAAAGTCTTATATCTTATTATGTATTTATGTCGAAATAGATGGTTGTATCCTAAACAATAGGTAGAATAGATAAATATATTCATACAAATAATAGTCTTACGTCTGATTATGTATTTATGTCGAAATAGATGGTTGTATCCTAAACAATAGGTAGTAATAGATTATGAGTAATTTAATTAATTATGTTTTTCTATTGGGAATCAGAAATTATATGATTCATTTTTATTTTTTTTTGAAATTTTAATCATAATAAATATTTTTATACAAATAAAAATCTTCCATCTTATTATGTATTTATGCCAAAATAGGTGGTTTTATCCTAAAAATTTAAGTGTCAAATAATGAGTAAATTAATTATGCTTTCCTTTTATATTAAGGGTGGGTATTTTAGACATTAGAAAAAAAAGTAGAGAAACACTTAAATATATTTTCGTATTAGGTATAATGAATTTAATATACTACATTATACGTATCCATAATACGGAGAATTTATTAGTTTAATCAGTTTAATTTCTTATTATAAGACATAATTTTTGTTTGATTAATTTAGTCTTTACATTTTAATTAGATTCATTTTTATTTTTTGAAATTTTAATTATAATAAATATTTTTATACAAATAAAAGTCTTACATCTTATTATACTTCGTTGTCAGGAGTACACTAGATGTTTAATTTTGAGTTTTTATAATAAGGATGATGTAAAGGAAGTGTTGACTTTTGAAGGGTAATTTTGTCCTTAAAGAGAAATTTGCTCTGAATGGATAATATTTGCTCTGGCAATAACATCAGCCATCTTTAATTTCTAGACTAACAATAGATGCTGAATATGTTGCTTTAGATTTGGCATGTAGCAAAACTCAATGCATAAAATCTTTATTTTATGATTTGCCATTATGACTAATAATGTATGTTCCTGTTGTGCATATACGTTGTGATAATTAGGCTGCTATAACTAAAGCAAAAAATGCCAATTTCAATGAGAAGGAAAAATATATCAGATTGAGACACAACTCTATAAAGCAATTATTTTCTCAAGGTGTAATCACACTGATTGTGTGAAGTCAGAAAATAATTTGGCAAATTTTTCTACAAAAATATAAGCTCGAAAGCTAATATTGGAACATCGAGGAGAATGAGACTGAAGCTTATAAGTAGTCAACGCAGTAGATATCTTATCTCTAGTGATTGGAGATCCCTATGAATAAGGTTCAATAGGTAAAAACGAAACTGCAAGATAACTAGAATGAGCATATTATTAGTTATCTTGATAGATATTCCCTAATCTCATTCCTAAGATGTGTTGCTTATTATTGTGATGGTTATTAGGAAGAGTTAATCTCTAAATCGTCCAAAGCAGATATCTGCAGGGTAATGATCACAAATTATCCTTGGAGAATACACCTTAATAAGTGTAGCAGAGAGGTTGCTGCTATGGAAAGTTAAACCTATTCCTAAAAACACTTGTGAAATTGAGATACGTGCGCAAGACCGTCTAAAGCGCCCAACCGTGCGAGAACTGAATTTATTGCCCTTACTCTATGTGTGGTGAGTTAAAGTTTGGTTCAAAAGATCTAGTTCAAGAATTTCTAAGTCACTATGTTCCTTCAAACTAAGACTTATTGTCACTAAGTGTAGGTATAAGTCCAGAAGACACCGACACCTATTACACAATAAAAAATTAAAAATAAAAAGGTACTTAAATCATAGATTTTAAAGTATATGGGGGATTGTTAATAATAATTTAAAATTAATTATGAGCGGGTCTCTTGTGGAACCCATCCGTTTCACAAGTTGGAGGAGTATTCCAACTCTTCCCTTGAGAAGTGTCCCTGACTACAACAAACTCTTAAAATCAGGACAGTATACGATAAAATCAGGAGACCAACTGATTTAGCATAACAATTTCAAGAAATCAGGAAAGTAACGTTAATTCCAACAACTACTTTTCTAATGTCTTAAAATTACTATAAATAGGAGACTTTCTGCTATAGAAAAAACATCTGATAAAAAAATATACTACAAATTTCATTACGTTACTTCTCTCCCAATCCCTATTCTATATCCTTATCACCATATTCATATCCTTATCACCCACAATTACATAAATAAATTACATCTCCGAATAAATTGAGTACAAGGGCAGTATCAATCTGTGCATATTTGTTTTGCTGCATTAAAACATACTTGGAGTGGTTAATATATCCCCTTATATCTTGAGGAAGGAACACCAAATCAACCCAGTGCAATAGGGAGCATATCACTCCTAAGGAGAGTGCTAATTAGCATGCCTAGACCCTAATTAGGCTATTTCTACTCCTTGAATTTAAATTAATGAATTTAATATTTTGGTAAATTATTTTGTGTTACTGTTTTTCCTTTGTTGAGATATAAAATTTTCATCAATTAATTCATCATACTAGTGAGTTTGATCCCCTGATCGATCGAATTTTTGCTCTTTCTATATATATATATATATATATATATATATTTGCTCTCAATATTTTCAACTGGTTCACTAACAAAATTGAGCACTTATAAGAGATCTACATAATTTTGTAGAACATACTGTTTAGTGGAAAAAAATCGTGAGAGAACCCACAAAAGAGTCCTAATACGTAAGTTAAAATCTAACCTTTACCTAAAATTTTAAACCAATAGGTATTGGGCCAACCTATATATTAAATACTCTTTATTCCTCTCTCAAAATGTAATGTGGAATAAGTTGAATTTATCCATGAACCAACAATCTCCCTCTTTATGAGCATCCTCCCATATTAAAACTAAATTTCTCATCAAACCCACTGTTACTACTCCACACAAGCCAAAATTCATCATCAACCAACCATGGACCCATTAATTTGGACCCTTGGCCAATGTAAAGTGGCCAAACCCGTAACCCGTGGTCCAACACTGAGAACTCCACGCAAGCCCAAATTCTTCATCAACCAACCATTGGCCCATTAATTTGGACGCCTAGCCTTGGTAAAGTAGCCAAAGAGAAGACATCGATCACCTGTAAATAAGTAACCCAAACTTGTAACAAGAAAATTTAATACTACTGTTGGGGAGAAAAATCAAGAGAGAGACCACCAAAAAAAGTTAATGCATAAGTTAGAACCTAACTCTGACCTAAAAGTTTAAACTAGTAAGTTTTGAATCCAATCTATGTATTAAGTGCTTTTTATTCCACTCTCAAAATAGCTTTTTATATCCTCTTTCAAATCAGTGTAAGACATTTTAAATCTATCTATGAACCCTATACGTACGAGGAAATTACAAAATATTTTCTTTTAAGAGAGAAAATGGACATTGTGCTAAAACAATTAAAGAAATTAAACGAGTTCTAACCTAAAACGGAATTGTGGGGTATGAGAGTCGTCTTTATTTTCATCTTGTGGAAAGAACAGACGCTGAAAAAACAAAAAGAATCCCATAGGGATAATTTGTACTTTGCTCTTTATTTTATGCTGCCTAAAGAGTGGCATAGAACCATAAAAGTTGGGATTTTGGAATCAAGAAAAAGATTTCGCGAATTTGAATCTGCGTGTAACATGTGATGTGGCCCTATCATGATTCTTGTAGATTATTAGCTTTTGAATTCTTTTTACAATCTTATCTCTTTCAGTTGATTTAAAGGTTTAGTCAAGGTGTATTTTTTTTTCTCTTTTTCTTTTCGAAGGTAGGTTTAGTCAAGTTATTCAGAAAACATGTCATGCCACTTTTAATCTCGAGAAAATATTAATTAGACTGTTTTGTTTACATATTGTAATATAATTATGTAATCAAATATTAAGTCAATCTTTTTTTTTTTTTCTTTTTCTGATAATCTAATCGTCTATTGACTAATAAATTTTTTTTTTCTTGTAATCAGTATTCAGTCACACAATCTATTAAGTGATCCTCAAATCATGACGTATTAACACAAACATGCACGATTGATACTAACATAGGTGTAAGATTGAGTCATTTCTTTATATTACGTATTTCCGAAATCATGTACATCTAAATTGAAACGATACAGAAAAGATTATCACAGCTATTGATCTATTGAAAATAGTTCATTCAGAACGAACAGTAAAGAATGACTTCTTGCAAACACGTCTTTCGTTATATGGACGGATGGCCTCCCGTATTTCTTCTTT
The DNA here is from genome assembly GCA_025175665.1 of Cinchona pubescens. Lineage (NCBI taxonomy): Eukaryota > Viridiplantae > Streptophyta > Magnoliopsida > Gentianales > Rubiaceae > Cinchona > Cinchona pubescens. The sequence continues at coordinate 458,356 of JANKKI010000227.1, forward strand.
AATCATATCTTGAATTCCTTCTAACTCATTGGAGATTGGTCACGATTACTATTCCTCAACATATAGATGGGGAAAACAAATAGCATAATTCCTTAATTGAAAAGGGAATTTCCTACACTACAAGAATTACTCACTTTTTGTAACTTGTTTAATTTTGAAAGTCATAAATACAATCATTTCATGACATGACAAGTCACAAAAATTAGTAATTTCAAGTCACAAATGATAATGTGACTTTATGACTCTACAAAGTCACAACTATTTATGACTTGCAAATGAAAGTCGCATTATCATTTGTGACTTGAAATTATTAGTTTTTGTAACTTGTCGTATCACAATGTGATTATATTTGTAACTTTCAAAATTATGCAAGTCACAAAAGATGGATAATTTTTGTAGTGCAAGTCACAAATAGTGATTTTTCTTGTAGTGCTATATATTACAGATAATAATAATCACTACTTTATACAATAGAAGAGCTTTTTTGGTGTAATATGTATTTTTAGTATAATTTTTTAGGAAAAGAATTAATCAATACTCATAATGTATAATTTTCACAACTTTCTAATTCAATACTTCTCATAACTCTCTATTTAATATAAATGTATTTTTTATGCTTATTTTTTATGCTTTTCTTACAATCGTGCAACAACATAAAGTATGTCAACAGTACTAGTATGTATTTAATATTTCATCAATCAACAGGACTAGTATGTATTTAATATTTCATCAATCAAGTGTCAAATTATTTTTACATTTAGGCTATGTATCCTTTTACATATTATTCATTATCAATTTAAAATTTTAATTTTCAAATGTGTTGCTAACAAATATCATATTTTTTACTTTTAAATAAACTCTATTCGAATAAAAATTCACGATTATTCAGTACATTTATTGAATTTAATCTAAGTTCATCGAGTTTTTCTCCAAATTACATATAATTCTATCCAATCCAGTCAATTCACTGCAGTTTTTTCTGAATTTTTAAACTATGCTTCTAAGTAGTAGCTTATTTAAAAGTCATGCTAAAAATATTGCCAATATTCTACTTTGCATTATTATTTGTAATTTAGTTTTAAATATATTTTTACAATAAGCTGAAAATTAATTTTAAACGTCATACATGCCAGTGTAATTATGTTTTTGATGTAATTATCTATAAAATAATTTAACCAACTCTTAACTTCCTATAACTTCCCATGGCCCCTATTTTAATTTGTATTTTTTCAATAAATTTTAAATACAATATTACACACATATAGCATGTGCTAATAAGACTAGTTAAAGATAACCAATGAAAACGAACTCTAATTAGCCTATAACGAATCTATGGTGAATCATTTTTATTTCTTTATTGTGGAAATGGCACACTATGAAAGCAAATTATAGATTAACGCAGTCAATATCATGTACTACTAGTCAATTAATTTATTTGTGTACAAATTGATGAAGTAATTTACACCCCAATTAATTAATTTTTGCATGATGTTCAAGTTTTCTTTTAAGACACAATCACCATAATTATTAATAGGATGCAGGGTGATTTTTCCAATAACAACATTTATGGATAATAGCACAACACACAAGAAGATCGGACGACCAGGTCGGTCTTTCTTCATCTTCTTGTACTTATTTATTTTAACAAGGTGGCATGCATTGCATGGCCTTCACAATCTTCCAATAAGAACTAATTCAAAGTATACCCAAGGTGGAGAGCATAATTGACGAGGCTAGTCAGCTCTTCCTCAGTTATATACCCATCTCCCTTTGCATCGCCGTGATGGAGCCCGCGAGTAGCTCTCCACCATGGGATCATTGCGCCTAGCCGCTTGAAAGCTTCCATCAATTCAGCCTTGTCCAGACGCCCGTCACCATTTTTGGCGTGTTGTTTGATGGTGCCCTTCAGCTGCTCCGCGTTCAGGGACAGGGTTCCAAAATTTTAGAAATTATAAATTTTATTTTTAAAAATTTAATTTATATTTTTATAAAATTTATATTTCGCCATTTTAATTTTAAAAAAATTAAATTAAATTAATCTTAATAAATATAAAAAATTTTAAATTAATCGTTAATAAATATTTGATTTTTAAATTTTATCCTTAAAGTATGATTCTTGCGCCTTGTTCAAGGGTACACTTAGAGCTTTGGTATTACTTGTGGTTATGGGTGGGCAGATGAGAGGCATGTCGAATACTTTAATTTACTAGCTAATTATTAGTTTTCGCGCAAAAGATGTGTATAAGAGACAGGTGTCATTTCGAACCAATAACTTTACAAGATATATATAAATAGACATCAAGATCAATGTGTCATTTTAGATGTGTATAAGAGACAGGATTATTTTTTATCTGATTGCGTTCTAAATCTTTTTCTAAATTTTAATTTAACTTTTATTCTTCAATAAACAAACCAATTAACTTTTAATCCCACTAAATAGAATTGCATAAATTGTAAAGTTTATTTTTTATGTATTTATTATTCTGATTTTGATTTATCTGATTACGTTCTAAATGTATTTTAATTCTAATTTATCTTTCTTCTTCAATAAACAAACAAACAAACAAATCAAGTTTTTGCTATTTGTATGAGCCAACTTCTGTTCATGGAATATATATTTCAGGATTGTATTCTAGATATATTCTAATTCTAATTTATCTTTTTTCTTCAATAATAAATAACAAAAATTAAAAAGAAGGTAGGCTAGGCCGGACACATTTTAGTGCTTTAATATTATATGGAATATTATATGGAATCTGCTCTAGTCAACTAACTTAATTTGCAAAATTAGCAACTTGGAGTAATTATATTTTGTATTTTTTTAATTTATATTCGATTCTTACTTTAGATCATAAATTTTAGTTTTGCATACTTTACATTTTAAACTCTCAAATTCGTCACACTTTAATCTTTTTTTTTTTTGCCGTCAAAAATTAAAGGAAAATTTTCTCACTTTAATCCTTTTTTTCGCCGTAAAAAATTAACAAAATTTTTCCGTGTAGATGATAAATTGTCAGCAGTATATACAACAATATTTTTGGGTGCAAAAATAAAGATTCGGTTAATTTTTTTTACATTGTTAAAAAAAGGAGTAAAGTAGGACAAATTTGACAATAAGGGATGCAAAGTGTTCAAAACTAAAATTTAGAATGCAAAGTGAGAATTAAGTATAAGTTTTGGGGTGCAAAATGAAATTAATCCTAGTAACTTTCAAGTGTCCGCATCTCTTCTTGTTTCTTGAAAAGTTTCTTGTTTCTTTTAAAGTAAAAAAAAAGATTTTTTTTTATTTTTTTTCCACTGATTCTGCTACTTTGCTATTGACTGATCTGTGTGAAGGAATAAATTGGGAAATATGCAAATAGTCATGCACATATGAAGTTTACAACTGTTTTTCTCGGTTATTATGTTCTGTTAATTTTTTTTTTTTGCCGTTAAAAATTAACGAAAAATTTCCCACTTTAATCCTTTTTTTTGCCGTAAAAAATTAACGAAATTTTTTCGTATAGATGGTAAATTTAGCAGTGTATAAGTTTTGATTTTTGCAAAAACCTCGTCAAGGAGTAAAGTGGGACAAATTTGACAGTGTTCAAAACTAAAATTTAAAATACAAAGTGAGAATTAAGTATAAGTTTTGGGGTGCAAAATAAAATTAGTCCTAGTAACTTTCAAGTGTCCGCATCTCTTCTTGTTTCTTGAAAAGATTTTGTTTCTTTTAAAGTAGAAAAAGTTTTAATAATTTTTTTCCAGTGATGCTGCTACTTGGCTATTGACTGATCTGTGTGAAGGAGTAAATTGGGAAATATGCAAATAGTCATGCACATATGAAGTTTAGAAGTGTTTTTTCTCGGTTATTATGTTCTGTTAATTTTTTAGTTCTTTAATAATTTTTTCTGACCAATAAAAATATTATTAAGATAAAGTGATAAACCAATGAAACTCTTTAGCTTATAAATCTAGTTTCTTTGTCAATAAATTAGTTGTAAGACGTTTTTTATAATTTATTAAATTATGAATTCAAGTCACTAAGTGGTAGGTTCAACGCATCAGATGTCTCTTATAAAATATAGTTTCTCTACAAAATTAACATAAAAAATGTTTTTGTGGCTATTTGTTTCAAGTTGAAGATTGAAATAACAAGTGTTTAGCATCTCAGATATTCTTGTGTAAGAACCAACATAACAAGTGGAGTAAACGGATCATAGGCAACAAATATCTTAAGAAGTAGAGCATCCTTCTATAGTGAAATCCCATTTTCTTTCACTGTGTCTTTTCCGGCTTTCAATGATTGAACAAGGAAACGAAAATTATTGGTAACTGTTTTTATGCTATATTCCTTGGAATAGTACAATTTCAACCATGCATTAACTACGAAAAGATGTATCTTGCGATAATTTCTTGTACGTGGGAGATATTTTAGTTCCAACCTATCTAATTTTTGGCAAAAAATTCTAGAGTCTATGGTGAGTGATATAGACTTCTTAGTCTGAAATAATGAACATTATAACGGAGATTTTTTTTTTTTTTGTTAAAATTAGCTAGAGTCTATGGTGAGTGATATAGACTTCTTAGTCTGAAATAATGAACATTATAACGGAGATTTTTTTTTTTTTGTTAAAAAAAATTTAGGGTGATGTCAATAATTTTAAATTAAGGAACTATAAACTATTATAGATTCAATTCATCTAAAAAATTTTCGATCTTCGAATCCTAGTGAATAGATAAACCTTATACTTGGGCATTTGTTTTCCGGTCTTATCTAAATTGGTCAGAGAGACCTTCTAACAGGTTCAAGGGTAATTAAATTAAATTAAGAATATCCTAGGAGAAATTTGGAAGTTTTCTTGTATTTGGCAGTGGAAATCTAGACCAACCAAATTGGAAAAAATTCTTATATGGAGCCAATCCACGGTAAGTATAATGGATTCTTAGTCCATATTCATCCATATCACCTTGAAAACGTTTATTTTTAATGAGATAGAGTGATGTTGATAAATATGAAACACCATTCAAAAACTCTTACCATTCTTGAGATCACTCCTGTGTTGCATACTCTCCGAGTTGGAGAAGACTCGACCCGAGTCTTGAAGCAAATCATCTTCGACATATGGAGAGAGATCAGCGATATTGAAAGTAGCAAAACTCCATAGTCACCAGGTAATTCAATCTTGTAGGCATTGTCTCCAATTCTTGCAAGTACTTTGAAAGGACCATCACCTCAAGCCTTGAGTTTACCATGCTTTGCACGAGGAAACCTTTCCTTTCGAAGATGAATCCACACCATATCTCCGACTTTGAAAGAAGATAGTTTCTTGTGCTTGTTGGCTTGCTTTTGATACTTGGCATTTTGCTTATGAATTTGATCACGAACTTGATCATGCAACTTCTTGATGTACTCAGCTTTGTCATTGGCATCTACACTAAATGAATGAGTAAGTGGTAATGGAACCAAATCAAGATGACTTATAGGATTTCTGCCATAAACCACTTCAAAAGGACTTTTCCGGTTGTTTGGCTAGAAGACCTGCTATAAGCAAATTCAGCTTGACGCCAAAATAAGATACCATTGCCTTGGATTATGTCCCACCAAGATACACAAAAGATTTCCCAAACTTCTATTGACGACCTCTGTTTGTCCATCTATTTGTGGGTGACAAGTAGAGCTAAATTGTAAAACTGTCCCAAGTTTTCTCCAAAGAGTACGCCAAAAATGACTCATAAACTTGTACGCCAAAAATGACTCATAAACTTGGAATCACGATCAGAAGTAATGGTTTTAGGAATGCTATGTAGCTTTACAATTTCTCTAAAGTAAAGATCAGCAATGAGGGTTGCATCAAAACTTTTAGCACAAGGCACAAAATGGGTCATCTTAGAGAATCAATCAACAACTACATGATAGAGTCTTTCTTTCTTTGAGTTGTTGACAGTCCAAGAACAAAATCCAAACTCACATCCTCCCATGGAGCATTAGGAACTGGAAGTGGAGTGTACAAGACTGTATTTTGTGCATGACTCTTGGCAATGTGACAGGTGCGGCAACAGGCAACAGGTCAATATTTCATAATATCTCGCTCCATTCTAGGCCAATAAAAGTTTCCTTGCAAGAGTGCAAGTGTCTTATCTCTGCCAAAGTGACCAGCAAGACCTCCTTCATGTGCTTCCTTAACAATTTGATGCCTTAGAGAGCAATAAGGAATGCAAAGTTGGCTGCCTTTGAAAAGGAATCCATCCTGAAGCAAGAAGTGTTGCACAGGACTTTGGTTCATTGCTCCCAAATGTTGCCAAAATATGCATCATCTTTGTAAAGTTCCTTGAGAACTTCAAATCCCAAAACCTGTACTTGCATTGTAGACAACAAAGAATGCCTTCTACTCAAGGCGTCAGCAACACGATTACAAGTACCCGCTTTATGTTTGATAAGAAAATTAAAAGATTGCAGAAACTCTACCCATTTGGCATGTCTTTTGTTGAGCTTTTGCTGAGAATTTAAATACTTTAATGCCTCATGATCAGAAAAAAGAACAAACTCCTTGAACAAGAGATAATGTTGCCAATGTAATGTTCATTAATTGGAGAAATAATAGAACTGAAGCCTTTGATAAAACGTCGATAAAAAGAAGCCAAGCCATGAAAACTTCGAATGTCATGAATGGATTGAGGAATGGGCCAACTAAGAATAGCATCCACCTTGCTGCTATCCATAGAAATTCCATTAGCTGAAATAACATAAACAAGAAAAACAAGGGTAGTAGTGAAAAAGTGGAACTTCTTCATGTTGGCATACAACTTTTGCTCCCCTTAAAGTCTTGAAGACTTGATGTTGATGCTCCAAATGCTCTTTTCCAACTATAGACAAGGATATCATCAAAATAAACAACAAGAAATTTTCCAATAAAAGGTTTGAAAATGTGATTCATAAGACGCATAAAAGTGGATGGGGCATTAGAAAGGCCAAATGGCATAACAAGCCATTCGTAGAGACCATCTCTGGTCTTGAAAGTTGTTTTCCATTCATCTCTTGGTCTCTTTCGAATTTGATGATAGCCGCTAAGAAGATCTATATTAGAACCGATGGTAAAACCATGAAGTTGGTCAAGAAGATCATCAAGCCGTGGAATTGGAAACCTGTATTTGATGGTGATTTTATTGACAGCTCTGCTATCAATAAACATGCGCCATGTTTGATCCTTTTTGGGCACCAATAGAGCTGGTACAGCACAAGGGCTTTTGCTGATTTGGATCTTCCTTGAAACCAAAAGGTCATCAACTTGTCTTTGCAGCTCTTCATGTTCCTTTGCAATGGACTCATTCTATAGGCGGCCTTGTTTGGTAGGACAGACTGGTTAGAAAAGTTCAATGATATGGTTAAAGAAGGAATGCGGGAGACGGCAGTGAATTTCTTCATTAAAAACATCATGAAACTCTTGCAAAAGGGGCTGAACTTGGGGTGGAATATCAACATGATCCTCATTCTCTTCAAGAACAACTAAAGCATAAGATTCACAAGATTCATGCATAGCTTTATCAAATTCAGATTTAGAAAGAAAAGTGTTTCCCTCCCCTTGAGAAGGTTTAGGAGCACACATTCTTGAAGGCCCTAAAATGATCTTTACGTCATCCTTTATAATAGAGTAAGTATTCTTCTTCCCATCATGAAAAGTACATCTATCATATTGCCACGGTCTACCCAGGAGCAAATGACAGGCATCCATGGGAACAACATCACATATCACTTCATCTTTGTATTTAGAACCTATTGAAAAAAGAACAAGGCATCTTTTATTGACTTTTACCTCATTTCCTTCTGAGTTTTGGGATAACAAGAGCTTCTCCATGATCCTCATAAATGATATATTCCTCATGTCCTTCATTATAAATGGGTTCTTCTTCAGCCTCTTCCAAAATATCTTCTTCCATCAAGGAAACAATCTTGCGATTAGGACAATCCGAAGCAATATGTCCAAAGCCTTGACACTTGAAACACTTCCGGTGAGCATTAGAAGTATTTGGACGACTAGATCCAGCCGTGTTGGTTTCTCCCTTAGTTGATTTTGTGACTTGCGTCGTAGGAGTACAAACTTTGGTGGTTGAGGAACCTATCCGGTTAGTAACAGTCCCTCCTTGTTGGTTGAAGCTAAAACCACCTATTTTAGAATCCTTAAGTTGTTTCTCCACCTTGAGAGCCAATTTACATACGTCATGGAATGTCCAATAAGGTTGCAATTGAACAACATTACAAATTTCAATACGCAAACCACCAAGATAACGAGCAATGGTTTGTTCTTCAGGTTCGTAGATATCACATCGCAACATGAGATCCTCAAATTCAGCAGTATAGTCCACCACACTCAAGTTGTTTTGTTTGAAACTATGGAACTTTAGAAACACATCTTGGCGATAGTTTTCTGGTAGAAACTTTTCTTCAAAGCCTTCTTCATCTTGTCCCAAGAGACAATCTTTCCTTTGCCATCACGAACTCTTTGTTCTTCAAATGCTCCCACCAAATTGAAGCATGTTTTTTCAACTTGATTGCAGCAGTTTTCACCTTTTGATTATCCGGTACATCTTTCAATTCAAAGAATCTCTCAATAGTATTCAACCAATCAATGAATTAGCTCATCTACATCATGCTTTCCTTCAAAATCTGAGATTTCAATTTTGCAACCAAAATCTCTATCTTTTCTATAGTGCCGAGGAGGAGAATCAGCACTAGAAATTGACGTACGATGGAATGGATTGACATCTTCACCATCCTCTGATAAATCATGCTCTGAAACATGATCATAAACCTCATGTTCTGGAGCCTTGCCACGTTCAAGACGCTGCTAAAGTTGTTGCACTTGTCTCCTTAATTCATCCAATTCAATATCACAAAGGTCTCTTTGATGAGATGATGGTTGATCAACATTTGGCTTGCGACGCTGTCCAGCCATTGTAGCCAAAGCTCTGATACCACCTGATACCGAAAAAGGGTAGTGACAGTGCTGTAAGAAGGAAACACAAGGAACAAAGGGATACCAAACTCGCCACCCAAAGGAATCCACCTATGGGATAAGAGTTTTTTGGAAGAAACTCACCACCTATGAGAAATCCACCCAAAGGATAAGAGTTTGTAGGAACTCGTTTTTCTTATCCCACTCAATGGAATTCAAAAACATAGTCCAAGAAAGTTGAATCATCAAGCTAAACCCGTAGCTAAACCTCCATCAGTCAGCCTTGCGCGACTTTCGTAAATTGACCATATCTTGCTGTAGAAAACTCCAAATTACAAACCGTTTGTTTCATATTAAACTAGACTCAAAGAGCTTTCCAACCATATAAAGATCATGAGCTGGTTTAATCTGGGTCGATACAGTTTATTCTTCAAATTTGACTAAAAATCAGGTTCTGTTAGACTTTGAAACTTCAATCCTTGGAATGTGTTTTATTGGAAATTTAAGTAAATAACTTTCAAACACCCATTCAAAGACTCTTACCATTCTTGAGATCACTCTTGTGTCACAAACTCAAGTCTTGTTTTTTTTTTTTTGGCCTTTTAATATCGAGGAAAATATTAATTAGATTGCTTTGTTTACATATTGTAATATAATTATGTAATCAAATATTAAGTCAATCTTTTTTTCTTTTTTTTTTTTGTTTTAACATCAAGCAGGAAAAATTTAACAAGAGGTCGTTCACTAACAAGAGATTAAGGATAGCGAGAGTCTGAGTCTGATTTCTTTTAATGTTCTAATCGCCTATTGGTTAATAATTTTTTTTTTTGTAATCAATATTCAGCCAAACAATCTATTAAGTGATCCCAAATCATGTATCAACACAAACATGCACGATTGATACCAACATAGGTGTAAGATTGAGTCTTTTCTTTATATTACGTAATTCCGAAATCATGTACATCTAAAGACAAACATTAATTAGATCGTACCTAAAAAAAAACATTAACTAGATAGAAAGTTAATTAGCTTAAAATGTTACAGTTTTAACACCAAGGTGCTTGAGATCAAAGTCTTTTGAGGTCGTTGATTTCGTTATCCTCGATGTATCCACTGCCGTCCTGCAGACTTTATTCCATCCTTACATTTCCATCTTGCAAACGAAAACTTGTTGGCTAGGAGCCCCGTCACAGCTATTCCCGATAAAATTGGTATGATATAGTTTCTGATGTCACAAGATACAGAAGATTATCACAGCTATTGATCTATTGAAAATAGTTCGTTCAGAGTGAACAGTAAATATTGACTTCTTGCAAACATGTCTCTCGTTGTATGCATGGATGGCCTCCCGCATTCCTTCTTTAACCATATCTTGAACTTCTTCTAACTCATTGGAGATTGGAAGATTACTATTATGCAACATATAGACGAGGGAAACAAATAGCACAGTTCCTTAATTGAAAAGGGAATTTCCTATACATTAAAGATAATAATAATTACTAGTTTATATAATGAAAGAGCTTTTTCTAGTGTAATTTGTATTTTTAGTATAATTTCCTACAAAAAGAATTAACCAATACCCATAACTTCCACAACTTTCTAATTCAATACTTTTAATAACTCTCTATTTAATATAAATATATATTTTTATGCTTTTCCTACAATTGTGCAATAACATAGAGTGCATCCATAGGACTAGTGTGTATATAATATTTCATCAATCAAGTGTAAAATTATTCATAAGATTACGGTTAGGCTAAGTATCCTTTTACATATTATTCATTAACAATTTAAAATTTTAATTTTCAAATGTGTTGCTAACAATTATCATTTATTTTAGTTTTAAATAAACTCGATTTGAGGATGTCCTAATTGCATGATTATTCGGTGAATTTATTGAATTTAATCTAAGTTCATCGAGTTTTTCACTGAATTACATATAATTCTATCAAATCCAGTCAATTCACTACAGTTTTTTCTGAATTTTCAAACTAAGCTTCTAAGTAGTCCCTTATTTAAAAATCATGATAAGAATATTACCAATATACTACTATATTATTAGTAATTATATATTTTTACGATAAACTCAAAATTAATTTTGAATGTACGTCACACATGTCAGTGTAATTATATTTTTGGTGTAATTTTCTACAAAATAATATAACCAACTTCTAACTTCCTATAAGTTCTCATAGCCCCTATTTTAATTTGTACTTTCTCAATAAATTTTAAATACAATATTGCACACACATTATAAAATGTGTCAATAGGACTAGTTAAAGATAACCAATGAAAACGAGCTCTAATTAACCTATAACGAAACAATAGTGAATCATTTTTATTTCTTTTTTTGTGGAAATAGCAGACTATGAATAGATTAATGTAGTCAATATCACGTACTACTGGCCAATTAATTTATTTGTGTAGAAATTGATCAAGTAATTTACACCCCAATTAATTAATTTTGGCATGATGTTCAGAAATACTAAGTTTTCTTTTAAGACACAGTCACCATAATTATTAATAGGATGCAGGGTGATTTTTCCAATAACAATATATATATGGATAATAGCACAACACACAAGAAGATCGGACGACCAGGTGGGTCTTTCTTCATCTTCTTGTACTTATTTATTTTTACAATACATAATACGGGAATGGGATTTAATTACTTCACAGTATACCCAAGGCGGAGAGCATAATTGACGAGGGAAGTCATCTCTTCCTCATCTATATACCCATCTCCATTTAAATGTACGGCGTGATGGAGCCCGCGAGCAGCTCTCCAGCTTGGGATCATTGCGCCTAGCCGCTTAAACGCTTCCTTCAATTCAGCCCTGTCCAGACGCCCGTCACCATTTTTGTCACATTGTTCGAAGAAGCCCTTCAGCTGCTGCGCGGTCAGGGGTACACTTAGATCTTTGGTATTACTTATGGTTATGGTTATGGATGGGAAGATGAGAGGCATGTTGTATACTTTAATTGACTAGCTAATTATTAGTTTTCTGATAGAAGAAGGTGAAAGGATTGGTTACGAAATGATACATTGATCTTGATGTCCATTTATAGGAAATTTCTACGTCTCTTTTAGGAATCATTCCCTTGTAATTTAAATATTTATAAACTCTATTAATTTATCTGATCACGTACTAGATATATTTTATTTCTAATTTATCTTTCTTCTTCAATAATAAAAAAATTTAAGAACAAGGTAAACTAGGCCGGACACATTTCAATGCTTTAATACTCTATGAGCCTAACCTCTGCTCATAGAATATATCTTTTGGAATTGTGTTCTAGATATATTCTAATTCTAATTTATCTTTTTTCTTCCATAACCAAAAAAAAAAAAAAAAAAATTATCTTTGTTTCAACTTGAAGACTGAAATAAGAAGTGTTTGGCATCTCAGATATTCTCATGTAAGAACCAACATAACATGTGGAATAAACGGAAAAAGTAGAGCATCCTTCTATAGTTAAATCCCATTTTCTTTCACTGTGTAAGGAAACGAAAATTATTGATAACTGTTTTTATGCTATATTCCCGGTAATAGTGCAATTTCAACCATATATTAGTCTACGAGAAAGACATATCTAGTTATCCCAAACGAATATTTCTCTATTGCGATAATTTCTTGCGGGTGATATTTTTATTCCAACCTATATAATTTTCCGAAAAATTCTAGACGGAATCCGTGTGGTGCGTGATATGAACTTCTTAATCTAAAATAATAAAACGGAGAAGTTTAATTTTTTTTTTTTATTCATTAGGGTGATGTCGATAATTTCAAACTACGGAATTCATGTCAATTATGAACTATATATCACAGATTCGATTGAAAACCAAAACCGATTGAAAACTTGAATGTTGAAACAAAGAGAAGCTAAAGATTGAAAACCGAGAGAACCATAAGATTTAAAATTGAAGAACGCAAAGAATGAAAACTGAAAAAAAAAATAAAAAATTGAAGGCTAAAAACTAAGAATCGTAGCAAAATATAAATAGGCGTAGGCTCTGATACTATGTTAGGAACAAGAGATATTGAATATATAGAAAAATTAGATTTCATTACAATTGGTACATGGAAAGCTTTTATATAGGATTACAAGAAAATGTTATAGGTAATCTATATACGATGAGTCTTGCTAATTTGACAATTAGGTTAGAAAGGTAAATACCTAATTTAAAAGAATAATGAAGATAATTAGATATCAATCATATATTTATATACTATAATTATATATTTTGATAAGTGAAAATCTAGACCAATTTAATTTCTCTTATCATGAACCCAAATTGGTGACGTATGAAGTTCATTTGCCAGCTAGCAGCTGAGATCAGCTGATGACATGAGGTTAAACCTCCAAGAAAATTGGAATCCCAAATTGATTGAAGCTGAAGGCTTGAAGAAGTATTGAGGATAAGTTGAAGGTAAGAATTTAGTAATTGAATATATATATGCACACACATATTTTTAAAATTCTGAATTTTATATTAGGGAAAGAAAATTCTATTATGATATATTATCTTTAGGGTATGCATCGATAATATAAATTAATAAAACAAATTTTATGAATTTCAGGCATTTAATCTCTAAATATTTGTATTTAAAAGTCACATGATATTCATAATTAGAGTATGGATGGCGTTATTGCTAGTGTAAATTTGTTGTTTTGAACAAAAAAATATAAAATAGTAAAAAGTTTCCAATTAAACTACCAGAGTTTACTATTTTTTCCCTACTATGGCCTAATAATTACTACCACTCCACTTTTTTCTACCCGCCACTCCTAACAATCTCAATATCTTAAAAAGTAGAGCATGCTTCTGTAGTGAAATCCCATTTTCTTTCAATGTGTCTTTTCCGGCTTTCAATGATTGAATAAAGAAACGAAAATTATTGATAACTGTTTTTATGCTATATTCCCTGTAATAGTGCAATTTCAACCACGCATTAGTCTACGAGAAAGATATATCTAGTCATCCCAAACGAATAATATATACACTTTTTCTTTATTGTGATAATTTCTTGTGGGTGATATTTTTGTTACAACCTATGTAATTTTCTGAAAAAAATTCTAGACCGAATCCAGGGTGCGTGATATGGACTTTTTAATCTGAAATAATGAAACAGAGAAGTTTATTTATTTATTTTTAATTTAGGTGATGTCGATAATTTCAAATTAAATAGTTCACGTCAATTATGAATTATATATCACAGATTCGATTGAAAACCAAAACCGATTGAAAACCCGATTGGTCTCAACCCGGTTGCTGAGACCAAAAGAACCCGAATGTTGAACATCGAGAGAATCCGAAAGTTAAAAATCAAGAAAACCCGAAGGTTCAAAACCGAAAACTCGAAGGCGTAAAATCAACGAACGTGAAGGTTGACAATTGAAAAAAAAAAAAATTTGAAGGTTGAAAACTAAGAATCGTAGCAAAATATATACAGGTGGAGGCTCTGATACCATGTTAAAAACAAAAGGTATTGAATATGTATAAATCATGTTTCATTACAATTGGTATATAGAGATCCATTATATAGGCTTACAAGAGAGTGTTATAGGTAATCCATACATGATGAGCCTTGCTAATCAAGATAATTAGGTAACAAAGGTAATTATCTAATTTAAAAAAAATAATTAGAGTAATTATGTACCAATCATATATTTACATAACATAATTATTTACATATCTTGAAAAATGAAAACCTAGACCAAACAAATTGGTGACGTATGAAGTTAATTTGCTAGTTAGCAGCTGAGATCAGCTGATGACATGAGGTTACACCTCCAGCAAGAATCTTATATCGAGACAGATTGATTGAAGCTGAAGGCTTGAAGAATTAATGAGGATGAATGTCACGACTGTCATTGACCCTCTTGAGATTTAGAAAATTTAACACAGATTCGGTGTTTAACATAAGCACATGATCATGTGATCCAACATTTATAAAAAATAAAAATAAAATCTCTCTGAGTATTTGTGGAAGACGTATGATATATATGTGGAGCATAGATTCAAAGTTCAAACACGTATTTTCGAATTTAAGATTCGAACCCAAGATGAGAAAAACCATTTATGCCTACAAATTGCTTGTGTTTATGTTTTATTAAGAAATTTCAAGTTGTTGTTGAACCACACATGCCACGATTTTTTCTTTAAATCATTTATATTTTCACAAATTCAAAATTATATGATAAAATTATCCCTAATTTTAAATATTTAATTATAGTTCATTCTTTCTTTCGCAATAATTTTTTCATTTCGTATAAATGTATTATTATTATTTTGGACAAACTAAACAAGCAGTATAATCTTCCTTTGGATATGCTTTCGATACTTGAAATCAAAACTATTGAGCGACCCTGCATTTAAGCTACAGTTTCTTTTAGTGTCAAGGTGCAAAGATAAAAGCCAAATGTATATAAAGGAAAAAAAAAATTTAATTTAGTCTTTTATTTTAAGGTATCAATCAATCTGATCCTTTATTATAATAGATCAATTTAATTTATTATCTTTATAAAAAAAATTAGCCAATTTAAGGCCTAAGAATGTCTATGACAGAAATTATGGACCAGCTGTTGGCATATAAACCAAGCTTAATTAGGATTTGGAAGTTTTAGTTATATTATATTTAGTAATTGAGTTTGTAAGGGATTTATTCCCTAGTTTGTTTGGAATTAGGAAATTGTGTTGGTTAAATCCCTTAAGGATTTAGATTAGTTTGTACTTCTTTAAAGGCATTGTGCCTAATTATTTCAATTGAGGAAATTTGTATTGAAAAGTTAATTAAATAATTTGTTTATATTTTCTTATGCCTCCCACAAAATTCTGTTCATCCAATCCTTCATATATTTTCAGTTTTGTGCATGAAAGCCTTATGACTTACTTCTAAAAGTTCTTTGCCATCTTAATTGAGTAATTATTTTAGCTCCTGCAAGTGGTATCAGGTTTGTGTTTCGCTGCGTAATTTTTGAATCTATCAAATTGGTATTAGCTCTAGGTCAAAATTTTGATCTTGGGGTATTTGTCAAAAAAAAAAAATTAGAGAAAAAATAAGAGTCCTATGCTGCGGTCTTGGGCGTGAAAATTGTGTTGGGGTACTCAAATTTTTGAAAATTAGACCACAAGAGAAGTTGGTCTTGGAGTACTCGTTTTGACAATTAGGGTGTGTCAAAATTGATCTAATTGGGACAGTGATCTGAAAAGAGAGATCCTGTAGTGTTAAATTATTGTTAATGTTGGACAACGATCATGAGAAAAATGTCATGTCAAATTTGCAGTTGAGGAGCAAGGTAGGTCAAGAAATTCAAGAACAAAAAATGCCATAGTATTGTTTATGGGTAGTGAAGAAAGATTTGAATGGACAAAGCCATAGAATTAATTTAATTATCTAATCCTTTGCCAAAAGAAATTATGAAGAGAAAGGCAAAATTGTTTTTCAAAATTATGCGTAAATCAATGGTTAGAAAATTTTTCAAAAGGGTTATTGTTAATGCTCAATCACCTGAATTTTTTTGGTCGGATTTATTTTATATTTTAATGGAATTTGCCGATGATGATTGTGATTGCAAATCTAAATTTGAGTTGGAATGGCAAGTTGATTTTGAAAAAGATATGTATGTCGATGATGACATAATTTGTGAAAATTTTTATGAGGTTGAAAATTTTGATTTGCATTTATTATTTGGGTTGATTGAGAATGAAGAACTTGTCCATGGAAAATATAAAATTGTTGAATTGGATGAGGATGAGACAGAAATTTGTGATTTGGTTAGTCTAGAAGGAAAAGAATTTGAAAAAGACACCATTGATCTTGTTGAAAATATTATTGAGAAAACTAATGTGATAGATGATATTGTTTTTCTTGGGATTGATGAATTATTTGAAGAAAAAGATGGTTTAGAAATTATTGTTCAAGATTATGGTGGAGTGGACCAACTAATTAAAGATTGTGGTACGGAAAAATTTGGTGGTTCAAATTATCAAAAAGAAGGGTATGATTTCTTGGTTTTTGGAAATAATTTGGAAGATTATTGTGTGAGACAAAATTATAGTGTCGTCAATTGTGATCAATTCTTTGATCGAGAAGAGTTAGCTATCAAACTATATGCAAAATACAAGATCCGTCCACTACCACGTGTGAAGATAAAGATGAAGACCAATTACAAGTTAGGGTTACACATGCTCCGTATTATTTCCGACCGAAATTTCAATGGAGATTGTGGCTTGTGATGGCGTTGGACCGGATTTTATGAAGGGGGGGCTTGGTTTAAGGGAGGCAATGTTGGCATATAAATCAAGTTTAATTAGGATTTGGAAGTTTTAGTTATATTATATTTAGTAATTGAGTTTGTAAGGGATTTATTCCCTAGTTTGTTTGGAATTAGGAAATTGTGTTAGTTAAATCCCTTAAGGATTTAGATTAGTTTGTACCTATTTAAAGGTATTGTGCCTAATTATTTCAATTGAGGAAATTTGTATTGAAAAGTTAATTAAATAATTTGTTTATCCTCCCACAAAATTCTGTTCATCCAATCCTTCATATATTTTCAGTTTTGTGCATGACAGCCTTATGACTTACTTCTAAAGTTCTTGGCCATCTTAATTGAGTAATTATTTTAGCTCCTGCAAGTGGTATCAGGTTTGTATTCCGCTGGGTAATTTTTGAATCTATCACCAACTAATGAAAAATTAACTACGGGATAATCATGTGACTGTTAATTTGTAGTAAATGTGTTATTAACGGTTCTATTAGTTTGTCTCCTACCTTTTTCTTTTCTTTTTTTTTGTCATAGACTTTAGATTGTTTTTTTTTTTTTTTCTTTTAAATGAGGAACTAAATTGATCTTTGTGATGAATAAAGAATCAAATTGATTTTTGTGATAGATAAAGAACCAAATTCATCAATATCCTAAAGACAAAGAATTAAAATGTTTTTTTTCCTCTTTGTATAAATAAATAGTTACTGGTCGTCAAGTTTAGTTCTTAGTTTGTACAAGGGATTTCAGACTGCCACGTTTGATTGTCAGGGCAAGTAGTCAACTTAATTAGTTTACATTACCTACTATTATGACTATCTTAATTACACTTAGGATTAGAATGAAATACCATGATTAGCCTTCGGATAATCCGGCAAATTTAATCAAATTCTTATTCTGGTCCTCGTTTGGATGTAATAGAATTATCAAATTGTTTGACAAATAAAAGCAATTGTGTTATTGTGATAGTCTAACGCACTTTGGTTGTGCGGAAAACTTCACTATCAAACTGACTGTAATAGGCCCTTCAACATATTTGTTAAAATTGATCCTCAAAATTTATAAGTAGTCAAATGTTTTTAAAAAATCAAGTATTCCATTTACGAAAATGACAGTGTAATTATAGAGTTGTTGGCAAGGACTCTCTCTTAGCTGCTTCTAAGATTCCGACCATCAGTTTTTGTGGCTTCGCTATGACCAAAAGTAAATGTTGCCAAGCATGCAAGCCACTTAGACGTTTTCTTATTAAAATTTGTCCAGTTTTTTCAACTCTATTAGCAAGAAACAAATTTCAACAAGGGGTGGCATGGATTTCACGTAAGTTTATTGTTGCGTACACACACACTAAAAAAAATACGTGTTTTGCATGTGTAATACTTGTAATTAAGTTATTGAAATTTTTTTTTACCTCTAATTTAATAATGTTTATTCTACAATCTAATGTCATTAATATACACACACATTTTTTAAATTTTGACTTTTATATTAGGGAAGAAAAATTCTATTTTGACATCTTCTCTTTGGGGTATGTCTCAATAATAGAAATTAATGAAACAAATTTCATAAGTTTCAGGTATTTAACCTCTAAATATTTGTGTTTAAAAGTCACATGATATTCATAATTAGAGTATGAGTGGCGTTATTACCAATGCAAATTTGTTATTTTGGACAAAAAATACCCTAATAGTAGAAAAGTTTTCAATTAAACTACTACAGTGGTGGGCAGATGAGTGAAACGGCCTGTAATTACTACCGTTTCACTCATCTGCCCACCACTCCTAGCAATCTCAATTTCGGCGACTTTATAATCGCGTAGGCACCCTCTTCTTCATATCTCCTATATTCCTGATTGATTTCATCCCTTTTTGTGTCATGTTGTCCTATGAAAACAGAACATTAATTGAGATTGCTAGGGAATCGAAGCCGTTGGCAATGAAAGACAAATATGTGGATGAGATTGAATGAACGAAATGGTGAGAAATACTTGGATTGGTAACTAAATTAACTCATCGATCAGGAGAATCCATATAATTTTCAATATCTTTTTCACAAAATAATCTCTTATCACATCTAAAAAAAAAAACCCTCCTTCAATCAACTTTTACACTTAACTATACATTGTGGAAGGTCTTTTCATAACCAATAAAGGATAAATTAATGGAGAAGGTAGAGGAGGAGAAGTCCACTCCCTCCACCCCACTGTCAATAAGAAAGAAACCGTGTAAAAAGATATATGAGCAAAACCGTCGTATCATTCTCATATTACTACTACTACTATATATGTGTGTGTGTGTGCGTGTTGTTTGTATGTATGTGCATGCATGTGTAAGATAGATAGTTATGAAAGATTTTTTTTTGTCGATAAAAACACGGTTTCTTTCTTATTGACAGCTTATGGAAATATATGTTTATTTTATTTTTTGCTCGAGTATACATATAAATGATTTTTCTACTCTTGAAAAATGTTCCCTTCTTGTTATGTATATATACCAAATTTCTTTATAACTTAAGGAATAAACAATTTGAATAGACGATATCATTTGAGGAGAGTTAGTTAAGTCTAAGGAGTATAAAAAAGTATTGTATTATCGAAGGATTCAGAATCAGAGGTGGAGGAGGCTTTGAAGAAGATGAAGAAAGGAAAAGAATTTGGCCCGATGATATTCTAATCGAGGTGTGCAAATGCTTAGGAAAGAAGGGCATAAGTTAGCTTACCAATCTTTTCAATAAAATATTGAAGAGTTGAAAGATGCCTGACCAATGGAAGAAGAGTACTCTAATACCCATATGCAAAAATAAAGGGGATGTACAAAATTGTGCGAATTACAGAGGTATTAAGTTAATGAGCCATACGATAAAACTTTGGGAGAAGGTGATAGAAAGAAGTTAATAAATGAGACTAAGGTGTCAAATAATCAGTTTGGTTTCATGCCAGAGAGATCAACTTGGTTGAGCTATAAGAATTCCCTATAAATATAGGTTTATACCAATGTTCAAGTCTAAATCCTTATCTATTTGCATTGGTCATAGATGAACTTACAAGGCACTTACAAGAGGAAATACCATGGTGTATGTTATTTGCAGATAGCATTGTGTTAGTAGATGAAACAAAAAATGGGGTTAATGCTAAACTCAAGGTTTGGAGAGAGACACTTGAGAGAAAAGGGTTTAAAATTAGTAGATCAAAAACAGAATATATGAAATTTAAGTTTAGCAAGGGTGCACGTAGGAGATGGAATAGGGGTAAGTGTCGGAGATCAAGAGATACCCATAAGTAAAAATTTAGGTTCAATATTTTAGAGTGATGATGGTATAGATCGAGATATTACACATCAGATACAAGCAAGTTGGACTAAATGGAGAATGGCATCAGGAATATTATGCGACCGCAAAATTTCTTTACGACTTAAGGGTAAACTCTATAGAATGGCAATTAGGCCAGCGATACTTTATGAGTCTGAGTGTTGGGCTATGAATTGCACACATGAGCAAAAGATGAGAGTAGCAAAAATGCGAGTGTTAAGATGGATGTGTGGGTACACTAAGATGGACAATATATGGAATGAGCATATTCGTGAGAAGATTGGTGTAGCATCTATTAATTAGAATATGAGAGAAACACACTTAAGGTGGTTAGGTCATGTGGTAAGACGACAAGTAGAAGCGTCATCAAGGAGTAAATTTTAGTAATTACAGGGCCATAGTAGGAGGGGTAGAGAAAGATTGAAAAAAACTTATGATGGGTCTCTTATAAGAAAGATATGCCCATCTGAGAATTGAGGAGGGTATGGTCCATAATAGAGCTCAGTGGTGTATCAAGATTCATGCGGCCGACCTTACTTGATGGGATTAAGGCTTGGTTTGTTTGTTTGTTTTGTTTATAATAGTTATAAATACTACTTACTTTATTTTTGCTCAAATATAAATCATTTTATAAAAATAAAAATTTCTACCATCTTATTATGTATTTATGCCAAAAATTTCATATAAATCTAAGGAATTTTGTTACAGTAGTTTTAAATATACATATATGTGTGTGTGTGTATTAAATATATAGTTGTATTATAAAAAGTAGATAGTTTTATTAGATTAAATGAGGAGTATTTTAGATAGGTAAAGTCTACTTCATTAAGGACATGTTAGGCATTAAACTATTTAATTAAGGATATATTACTCATAACAAATAGTAAAAGAAAAATAGTGGATTATCTTGGGTAGAATTGTATGACAAAAAATTGGATGATGTATATCCCTAAAAATAGATAGTTAGAATAGATTATGAGTAATTTGATTATATTTTCCGATTGAAAATTAGTTTTCACTAAAGGTAGACATTTTAAGCATCACAAAAAAGGAAGAAATAAAAAGATAAAATCACTACGAAGTATTAATTAAACATCATTTTATAGATTTAGTATTTTGAAATTCTTTTAATAGTGAAAATATCTATAGAAAATCAAATGATGGATGGATAATAATTATAAAACTGATTATTTAAAATTTAAAAAAAAATAATAAATGGATGCAATTAAAATGTAAAGAACAAATACATTAAACAAAAACTATGTCTTTTAGCTATAAAAATCAAAATAGGCTAAACTAATATATTCTCCATATTATGGATAGGAATCCAATAACAAATTAAGATAATTATTGAAAAATTAAAAATTAAAAATTATTGTTCCTTTTTCTTACTTTGAAATGTACAGAATGTAAATAAAGAATCCTTTATCTTATTTTAAAATGCACGCAACTATCGTGCAAAAAATGTAGTTCTATAAAAACATTCAAAATAACATGTAATTTTTATATAATTTTTATCAGAATTCAAAATAACATGTTCTTTTTATTTTACAATATTGTTTGTTATTTGTTACAAAATTATATATAAATTCATCTTTTTTAAAAATTAAACACATTTTCTCTTTTATGAGAAAAACGTATGATAATTTTTTCTTTTATATATTTCTCTTCTAGGTGCCTAGATTATAATTTTCATATAGCATCACCACCAATTAATTAAACAATTAAATATTAAGATATTTTCTATAGTATTGTTCTTTTTAAATATATGTGCATATTCATTGTCATTACAAAAAAAAAAAAATTAACATCTTTATCAAGTACCAAACATTATATAGATAAAGTATTTTAAAATTCTATTATTAGCGAAATTATTGATAGGTAATTGGATGATATATGAATAATAATTACAAAAAATTATTAATAAAAATTTCAAAAAATAAGAAAGAAGTTGAATCTAATTAAAATATGTAGAATACATAAATCAAACAAAAATTAAGCCTTATGTACAGGATAACTAAACAGATCAACTACTATATTCTCCATATTATAAATAGGTATTATATAATATATTAAATCATTTTAAAAAAAATTGGAATAATAAATTGTTCTTTTGTCTTGCTATAAAATGCAACGAATGTTAGATAAAATAATCTTTCATTTTACTCTACAATACACAAAATGAAATTGAAATTGTAGTTTTAAATATAACTAAAATTATACGTGATTACTTTAACTGAGATTTTATATATATTTTGTATCACAATTAATTTTTTGCTAACATATTATGTAAAATATACATAAATATAGAGAATATATAGTTATGTTATCTCTTAAAATTATGATAATATTCACTTCAATACCTAAGTAATGCTCTAAACTCTTTATTCATCTTTAATGGTATAAATTGTAGTTAACTCCAATCTAAAATAGTTTATTTTTTTTTTAGGTTCAATATATCTATAAGTTATAATTTATAACAGTGACACACCAATAACTTAATCAATTGTAGACAAAAACTTTTTCCATAATATTGAACTTTTTTGAGATATGTCTATATATTTTTTATCATTTGTAAAGGATAAAATCATCAAACACCATTTAATAAATGAACCATGTCAAAATTCTTTTAATAAATAAAATATTTACAGGAGATTAAATAATATCTATAGTAATAATTACAAAAATGATTAAATAAAATTTCAAAAAATAATAAAAAATAAACCTAATTATAAAAATCTAGATATCAAACAAAAATTATGTTTCCTATATAAGAAATCTAACAAATTAAACTAATATATTATGTATAATATGGATAGGTATCACGTAGTATCTTAAAATCATAATCAAAAGATGAAAATAAAAATTTATTCTTTCATGTTACTCTGAAATGTACAAAAAATTAATGAAAAAAAATCTGCTATATTACTTGAAATGCACGCAACTCGAATGAAAAATATTAATTCTATTAAAGACATCTAAAATAAAATGTAATTTCTATAATTTCTATTCTAATTAATTTTTTTAACATATTGTGTAAATTAATTATGTATCCATATAGAGAATATATTGGTATTTTTCATATTTCTTAACCTTATGATAATATCGATATTCTAAAATCATCCATTCATCCTAAATGGTATCGAATGTAGTTAACTCTAAAATTATATTTGACATAATATTTTAGTATGAAATTAAATTTGTATTTATTAAATATATACACAAAATGAAGGCTAATAAAAGTGTATGGATTTATTTTTTTAATTTTTTGTACTTTTTCAATTAATTCCTTTTATTATATTCCAAGATATTTAATCTATATCTTTATTATTTTGTTAAATAGTAAAGAATTACATTGTAATTTCTAAAATTGACATTTAAAATCAATCTATATCTGCAATTATTTTAGAGTATTTAATAGTATGACTATATTTGAATAATATATATTGTCTTTTAGAGTACTTAGTCGCTTAATTTTTTTTTCTATATTGTCATTGCTATAATTTATATGTAGTATTTTTTATAGGTTTCGTAATAATTATTCTAGACTTTGAGCATGAATCATACATTTAGTTTAACGTTTTTTACCTCATCGATAGTTAGTCCATACCAATATTTCTTTGTGTTATAACACATACTATAACAACCAATATTGTAATTTTCAAATTTGACACTTAAATTCATTATATACCTGCAACTATTTAAAGTATTGTTACAATCATTATTTTCAAAATATTTTGGGTATATGCATTGTATCATGGATTGAACTTATTTTCTAACTCATCTAGTTCATCTAAACTAATATTCTATAAAATGATGTTATTAAAAACAAAGATTTAGTAATAGAAATACTATTAAAGAGATATAAAATTAACAAATACTTTTTTATCAATTAAAGATTATTATTTGTATAAAAACCTTTCTTTTATACTATTATAGATGTGTCTCTTATACACATCTAGACAGAAAAACAATACATCAAAAAAATAGTGTTATATATATTCCATAAATTTTCACTTTATATAAATTTTAATTATTTATTTGTATGATTATTAATTTTGTGATTTTTAAGTTGAAACCTACTAAAAAATTCTATACTCATGGGTATATCTCTCATGTTAAATAAAATTTCAAGTTACAGAAGTTACTATAATCAAGAGTCGTGAAACCATTATAATTGATTATCAGTTAAGGAAAGTTGTACTAAAAAAATGATATCGGCTAGTTGTACTAAAAAAATGATATCGGCTAGATTTATCATCGTCTTCAATTAATTCAGCCAGAAAGGCTAGCAAAAATGCCAAATTCAACTTCAATGCATCTTTTCATCAAATTATACATGAATCAAATATTCTCTTTATGAAAAGTAAATTCATCAGACAAAATTAAACAAAATATTAGAATATAATAGGGGTAAAATTGTCAACATATTTAGTTGGCATAATAGAAGGACTTATCGGAAATTAATTTATGGTCAATAGATAATGTTGGGTATTATCCTATCAATGACACTAAAAAAGAGGTGAATTGTAATTAAACTTATATATAAAGTACGCAAGGAGAAGGATCTAATTAAATTTTGCAAACTGAGCATACTTGAATGAACAATTAGAGAAAAGAATAATTGTAGTGAATTTGGAATATTTATAACAGTTATAAAAGAATTTTTTTTATTATGAATTAAAAATAGAAACGATATATAACAGTTACAAAATATAATATTTTATTTTATTCTTTCCTCAAATATAAAAGATTTTTCTACTCTTAGAATTATATACATTCTTATTATGTATTTATGTCAAAATTTTGTAATAAGTTAAGGAAGAAACAATTTATTTCATTAGCATTTCATGCATTTTAGATAAGATAAATGATGTTTTCATGAACATTCGATGCATTTTAAAGTAAGACAAAAGAACAAATTATTATTTTAATTTTTTGTAATGAATTTAATATACTATATTATACGTATCTGTAATACGAAGAATATATATTTGTTTAATCAGTTTAATTTCTTATACATAAGACATTTTTTTTTTGATTAATTTAGTCTTTACATTTTAATTAGATTCAGATTTTTTTTTGGAAATTTTAATTATAATAAATATTTTTATACAAATAAAAGTCTTACATTTTATTATGTATTTATGTCGAAATAGATGGTTGTATTCTAAACAATAGGTAGAATAGATAAATATTTTTATACAAATAAAAGTCTTACATCTGATTATGTATTTATATCGAAATAGATGGTTGTATCCTAAACAATAGGTAGAATATATTATGAGTAATTTAATTAATTATGTTTTCTTATTGGGAATTAGAAATTATAAGATACATTTTTTTTTTGAAATTTTAATTATAATAAATATTTTTATACAAATAAAAATCTTCCATCTTATTATGTATTTATGCCAAGATAGGTGGTTTTATCCTAAAAAGTAGGTAGAATAAATAATGAGTAAATTAATTATGTTGCTATTCCTTTTGGGAATTTGAAATTATATTTTATTAAGAGCGGGTATTTTACACATTAGAAAAAAATAGAGAAACACTTAAATATGTTTTCCTATTAGGTATTGAAAATTATATTTCATTAAGGGCGGGCATTTTAGATATTACAAAAAAGGGTGAAACACTTATATATGTTTTGTATTGGGAATTGGTAATTATATTTCATTAAGGGTGGGTATTTTAGTCATCACAAAAAAGAGAGAAACACTTTGAGGGGAGAAACAAAAGTTGAGAGAAACAAAAAATTGGAGAAACAACTCGCATATATATGTTATTTTTAATTATAATAAATATTTTTATACAAATAAAAGTCTTATATCTTATTATGTATTTATGTCGAAATAGATGGTTGTATCCTAAACAATAGGTAGAATAGATAAATATATTCATACAAATAAAAGTCTTACATCTGATTATGTATTTATGTCGAAATAGATGGTTGTATCCTAAACAATAGGTAGAATAGATTATGAAGTAATTTAATTAATTATGTTTTTCTATTTTATAAGAAATTATATGATTCATTTTTTTTTTTTAAATTTTAATCATAATAAATATTTTTATACAAATAAAAATCTTCCATCTTATTATGTATTTATGCCAAAATAGGTGGTTTTAAGCTAAAAGTAGGTAGAATAAATAATGAGTAAATTAATTATGCTTTCCTTTTCATTAAGGGTGGGTATTTTAGACATTAGAAAAAAAAGTAGAGAAACACTTAAATATATTTTCGTATTAGGTATAATGAATTTAATATACTACATTATACGTATCCATAATACGGAGAATTTATTAGTTTAATCAGTTTAATTTCTTATACATAAGACATAATTTTTGTTTGATTAATTTAGTCTTTACATTTTAATTAGATTCATTTTTTATTTTTTGAAATTTTAATTATAATAAATATTTTTATACAAATAAAAGTCTTACATCTTATTATACTTCGTTGTCAGGAGTACACTTTGAGTTTTTATAAATAAGGATGATGTAAAGGAAGTGTTGACTTTTGAAGGGTAATTTTGTCCTTAAAGAGAAATTTGCTCTGAATGGATAATATTTGCTCTGGCAATAACATCAGCCATCTTTAATTTCTAGACTAACAATAGATGCTGAATATGTTGCTTTAGATTTGGCATGTAGCAAAACTCAATGCATAAAATCTTTATTTTATGATTTGCCATTATGACTAATAATGTATGTTCCTGTTGTGCATATACGTTGTGATAATTAGGCTGCTATAACTAAAGCAAAAAATGCCAATTTCAATGAGAAGGAAAAATATATCAGATTGAGACACAACTCTATAAAGCAATTATTTTCTCAAGGTGTAATCACACTGATTGTGTGAAGTCAGAAAATAATTTGGCAAATTTTTCTACAAAAATATAAGCTCGAAAGCTAATATTGGAACATCGAGGAGAATGAGACTGAAGCTTATAAGTAGTACGCAGAGATATTTTACCTCTGTAACTTGAAATTTTATTTGTGTATGAGAGAGATAAGATGTGTATAAGAGACAGCTATCTCCAATGTTCAGAAGGAGTTCATTTATCTTATCTAAAATGCATGAAATGCTAATTCCTAATATGTGTTGCTTCCTTAATTGTTACAACACATTAGGAAGTGTATAATCTCTAAATCTGTCTCTTAGACACATCTAGGTAATGATCACAAATTATCCTTGGAGAATACACCTTAATAAGTATAGCAGAGAGGTTGCTGCTATGGAAAGTTAAACCTATTCCTAAAAACACTTGTGAAATTGAGATACGTGCGCAAGACCGTCTAAAGCGCCCAACCGTGCGAGAACTGAATTTATTGCCCTTACTCTATGTGTGGTGAGTTAAAGTTTGGTTCAAAAGATCTAGTTCAAGAATTTCTAAGTCACTATGTTCCTTCAAACTAAGACTTATTGTCACTAAGTGTAGGTATAAGTCCAGAAGACACCGACACCTATTACACAATAAAAATTAAAAAAAAAAAGGTACTTAAACTCATAGATTTTAAAGTATATGGGGGATTGTTAATAATAATTTAAAATTAATTATGAGCGGGTCTCTTGTGGAACCCATCCGTTTCACAAGTTGGAGGAGTATTCCAACTCTTCCCTTGAGAAGTGTCCCTGACTACAACAAACTCTTAAAATCAGGACAGTATACGATAAAATCAGGAGACCAACTGATTTAGCATAACAATTTCAAGAAATCAGGAAAGTAACGTTAATTCCAACAACTACTTTTCTAATGTCTTAAAATTACTATAAATAGGAGACTTTCTGCTATAGAAAAAACATCTGATAAAAAATATACTACAAATTTCATTACGTTACTTCTCTCCCAATCCCTATTCTATATCCTTATCACCATATTCATATCCTTATAACCCACAATTACATAAATAAATTACATCTCCGAATAAATTGAGTACAAGGGCATGTATCAATCGGTGCATGTCTCTTCAGTTATTCTCCTGATTGTATAGGATACTGTCTCTGATTTTAATCTCCTAAGGAGAGTGCTAATTAGCATGCCTAGACCCTAATTAGGCTATTTCTTATACCTTGAATTTAAATTAATGAATTTAATATTTTGGTAAATTATTTTGTGTTACTGTTTTTCCTTTGTTGAGATATAAAATTTTCATCAATTAATTCATCATACTAGTGAGTTTGATCCCCTGATCGATCAAATTTTTGCTCTTTCTATATATATATATATAGGGGCCATATATATATATATATATATATATATTTGCTCTCAATATTTTCAATGGTTCACTAACAAAATTGAGCACTTATAAGAGATCTACATAATTTTGTAGAACATACTGTTTAGTGGAAAAAAATCGTGAGAGAACCCACAAAAGAGTCCTAATACGTAAGTTAAAATCTAACCTTTACCTAAAATTTTAAACCAATAGGTATTGGGCCAACCTATATATTAAATACTCTTTATTCCTCTCTCATACATTATTATACTATCTGAAAAGTAATGTGGAATAAGTTGAATTTATCCATGAACCAACAATCTCCCTCTTTATGAGCATCCTCCCATATTAAAACTAAATTTCTCATCAAACCCACTGTTACTACTCCACACAAGCCAAAATTCATCATCAACCAACCATGGACCCATTAATTTGGACCCTTGGCCAATGTAAAGTGGCCAAACCCGTAACCCGTGGTCCAACACTGAGAACTCCACGCAAGCCCAAATTCTTCATCAACCAACCATTGGCCCATTAATTTGGACCCATCAGTTAAGAGAACAGCTGTAAAGTAGCCAAATTAGAAGACATCGATCACTTGTAAATAAGTAACCCAAACTTGTAACAAGAAAATTTAATACTACTGTTGTGTATAAAATCAAGAGAGAGACCACCAAAAAAAGTTAATGCATAAGTTAGAACCTAACTCTGACCTAAAAGTTTAAACTAGTAAGTTTTGAATCCAATCTATGTATTAAGTGCTTTTTATTCCACTCTCAAAATAGCTTTTTAGCTTCCTCTTTCCTCTTTCAAATCAGTGTAAGACATTTTAAATCTATCTATGAACCCTATACGTACGAGGAAATTACAAAATATTTTCTTTTAAGAGAGAAAATGGACATTGTGCTAAAACAATTAAAGAAATTAAACGAGTTCTAACCTAAAACGGAATTGTGGGGTATGAGAGTCGTCTTTATTTTCATCTTGTGGAAAGAACAGACGCTGAAAAAACAAAAAGAATCCCATAGGGATAATTTGTACTTTGCTCTTTATTTTATGCTGCCTAAAGAGTGGCATAGAACCATAAAAGTTGGGATTTTGGAATCAAGAAAAAGATTTGCGCGAATTTGAATCTGCGTGTAACATGTGATGTGGCCCTATCATGATTCTTGTAGATTATTAGCTTTTGAATTCTTTTTACAATCTTATCTCTTTCAGTTGATTTAAAGGTTTAGTCAAGGTGTATTTTTTTTTCTCTTTTTCTTTTCGAAGGTAGGTTTAGTCAAGTTATTCAGAAAACATGAAAAACAGTCATAATCTGTAGAAGTACACAAACTCAAGCCTTGCAATTTTTAGGTCTTTTAATCTCGAGAAAATATTAATTAGACTGTTTTGTTTACATATTGTAATATAATTATGTAATCAAATATTAAGTCAATCTTTTTTTTTTTTTCTTTTTCTGATAATCTAATCGTCTATTGACTAATAATTTTTTTTTTTCTTGTAATCAGTATTCAGTCACACAATCTATTAAGTGATCCTCAAATCATGACGTATTAACACAAACATGCACGATTGATACTAACATAGGTGTAAGATTGAGTCATTTCTTTATATTACGTATTTCCGAAATCATGTACATCTAAATTGAAACGATACAGAAAAGATTATCACAGCTATTGATCTATTGAAAATAGTTCATTCAGAACGAACAGTAAAGAATGACTTCTTGCAAACACGTCTTTCGTTATATGGACGGATGGCCTCCCGTATTTCTTCTTTAATCATATCTTGAATTCCTTCTAACTCATTGGAGATTGGTAAAACATTACGATTACTATTCCTCAACATATAGATGGGGAAAACAAATAGCATAATTCCTTAATTGAAAAGGGAATTTCCTACACTACAAGAATTACTCACTTTTTGTAACTTGTTTAATTTTGAAAGTCATAAATACAATCATTTCATGACATGACAAGTCACAAAAATTAGTAATTTCAAGTCACAAATGATAATGTGACTTTATGACTCTACAAAGTCACAACTATTTATGACTTGCAAATGAAAGTCGCATTATCATTTGTGACTTGAAATTATTAGTTTTTGTAACTTGTCGTATCACAATGTGATTATATTTGTAACTTTCAAAATTATGCAAGTCACAAAAGATGGATAATTTTTGTAGTGCAAGTCACAAATAGTGATTTTTCTTGTAGTGCTATATATTACAGATAATAATAATCACTACTTTATACAATAGAAGAGCTTTTTTGGTGTAATATGTATTTTTAGTATAATTTTTTAGGAAAAGAATTAATCAATACTCATAACTATTTTTTCACAACTTTCTAATTCAATACTTCTCATAACTCTCTATTTAATATAAATGTATTTTTTATGCTTATTTTTTATGCTTTTCTTACAATCGTGCAACAACATAAAGTATGTCAACAGTACTAGTATGTATTTAATATTTCATCAATCAACAGGACTAGTATGTATTTAATATTTCATCAATCAAGTGTCAAATTATTTTTACATTTAGGCTATGTATCCTTTTACATATTATTCATTATCAATTTAAAATTTTAATTTTCAAATGTGTTGCTAACAAATATCATATTTTTTACTTTTAAATAAACTCTATTCGAATAAAAAGAAAAGATTATTCAAATAAATTTATTGAATTTAATCTAAGTTCATCGAGTTTTTCTCCAAATTACATATAATTCTATCCAATCCAGTCAATTCACTGCAGTTTTTTCTGAATTTTTAAACTATGCTTCTAAGTAGTAGCTTATTTAAAAGTCATGCTAAAAATATTGCCAATATTCTACTTATGTTATTATTATTTGTAATTTAGTTTTAAATATATTTTTACAATAAGCTGAAAATTAATTTTAAACGTCATACATGCCAGTGTAATTATGTTTTTGATGTAATTATCTATAAAATAATTTAACCAACTCTTAACTTCCTATAACTTCCCATGGCCCCTATTTTAATTTGTATTTTTTCAATAAATTTTAAATACAATATTACACACATATAGCATGTGCTAATAAGACTAGTTAAAGATAACCAATGAAAACGAACTCTAATTAGCCTATAACGAATCTATGGTGAATCATTTTTATTTCTTTATTGTGGAAATGGCACACTATGAAAGCAAATTATAGATTAACGCAGTCAATATCATGTACTACTAGTCAATTAATTTATTTGTGTACAAATTGATGAAGTAATTTACACCCCAATTAATTAATTTTTGCATGATGTTCAAGTTTTCTTTTAAGACACAATCACCATAATTATTAATAGGATGCAGGGTGATTTTTCCAATAACACATCTTATATATGGATAATAGCACAACACACAAGAAGATCGGACGACCAGGTCGGTCTTTCTTCATCTTCTTGTACTTATTTATTTTAACAAGGTGGCATGCATTGCATGGCCTTCACAATCTTCCAATAAGAACTAATTCAAAGTATACCCAAGGTGGAGAGCATAATTGACGAGGCTAGTCAGCTCTTCCTCAGTTATATACCCATCTCCCTTTGCATCGCCGTGATGGAGCCCGCGAGTAGCTCTCCACCATGGGATCATTGCGCCTAGCCGCTTGAAAGCTTCCATCAATTCAGCCTTGTCCAGACGCCCGTCACCATTTTTGGCGTGTTGTTTGATGGTGCCCTTCAGCTGCTCCGCGTTCAGGGACAGGGGCCCCAAAATTTAGAAATTATAAATTTTATTTTTAAAAATTTAATTTATATTTTTATAAAATTTATATTTCGCCATTTTAATTTTAAAAAAATTAAATTAAATTAATCTTAATAAATATAAAAAATTTTAAATTAATTCTTAATAAATATTTGATTTTTAAATTTTATCCTTAAAGTATGATTCTTGCGCCTTGTTCAAGGGTACACTTAGAGCTTTGGTATTACTTGTGGTTATGGGTGGGCAGATGAGAGGCATGTCGAATACTTTAATTTACTAGCTAATTATTAGTTTTCTTTTGTTTTTTTATGGAAGAAGGTGAAAGGATTGGTTACGAAATGACACATTGATCTTGATGTCTATTTATATATATCTTGTAAAGTTAATTTTTATGTATTTATTATTCTGATATTGATTTTTTATCTGATTGCGTTCTAAATATATTTTAATTTTAATTTATCTTTCTTCTTCAATAAACAAACCAATTAACTTTTAATCCCACTAAATAGGGTCGACTGCATAAATTGTAAAGTTTATTTTTTATGTATTTATTATTCTGATTTTGATTTATCTGATTACGTTCTAAATGTATTTTAATTCTAATTTATCTTTCTTCTTCAATAAACAAACAAACAAACCAAGTTTTAATGGGTGATAATCCCACTTAGTAAAGTCCACTGCATAAATCTTGCAACGCCATTGCATTCTGTCATGAACATATTTCAATGCTTCATTCTGTCATGAACATATTTCAATGCTTCTGTACTGTATGAGCCAACTTCTGTTCATGGAATATATATTTCAGGATTGTATTCTAGATATATTCTAATTCTAATTTATCTTTTTTCTTCAATAATAAATAACAAAAATTAAAAAGAAGGTAGGCTAGGCCGGACACATTTTAGTGCTTTAATATTATATGGAATATTATATGGAATCTGCTCTAGTCAACTAACTTAATTTGCAAAATTAGCAACTTGGAGTAATTATATTTTGTATTTTTTTAATTTATATTCGATTCTTACTTTAGATCATAAATTTTAGTTTTGCATACTTTACATTTTAAACTCTCAAATTCGTCACACTTTAATCTTTTTTTTTTTTTGCCGTCAAAAATTAAAGAAAATTTTCTCACTTTAATCCTTTTTTTCGCCGTAAAAAATATAACAAAATTTTTCCGTGTAGATGATAAATTCAGCAGTATATACAACAATATTTTTTGGTGCAAAAATAAAGATTCGGTTAATTTTTTTTACATTGTTAAAAAAAGGAGTAAAGTAGGACAAATTTGACAATAAGGGATGCAAAGTGTTCAAAACTAAAATTTAGAATGCAAAGTGAGAATTAAGTATAAGTTTTGGGGTGCAAAATGAAATTAATCCTAGTAACTTTCAAGTGTCCGCATCTCTTCTTGTTTCTTGAAAAGTTTCTTGTTTCTTTTAAAGTAAAAAAAAAGATTTTTTTTTATTTTTTTTCCACTGATTCTGCTACTTTGCTATTGACTGATCTGTGTGAAGGAATAAATTGGGAAATATGCAAATAGTCATGCACATATGAAGTTTACAACTGTTTTTTCTCGGTTATTATGTTCTGTTAATTTTTTTTTTTTGCCGTTAAAAATTAACGAAAAATTTCCCACTTTAATCCTTTTTTTTGCCGTAAAAAATTAACGAAATTTTCAGGTTCGTATAGATGGTAAATTTAGCAGTGTATACAATAATATTTTTGGGTGCAAAAACAAAAAGGAGTAAAGTGGGACAAATTTGACAGTGTTCAAAACTAAAATTTAAATACAAAGGGGGAATTAAGTATAAGTTTTCTTATACAAAATAAGATTCAGTATTGTAGAAACTGTCTCTTATACACATCTCTTCTTGTTTCTTGAAAAGTTTTTTGTTTCTTTTAAAGTAGAAAAAGTTTTTTTTTTTATTTTTTTAAAAGAAATAATATTATACTTGGTCTATTATACACATCTAGTGAAGGTGTATATTGGGACATATCAAATATACATGCACATATACACATCTAGAAGTGTCTCTTAGACAGGAGTAGAATTCTTTAATTTTTGACAGTGGCTTAATTTCTGTCTGACCAATAAAAATATTATTAAGATAAAGTGATAAACCAATGAAACTCTTTAGCTTATAAATCTAGTTTCTTTGTCAATAAATTAGTTGTAAGACGTTTTTTTATAATTTTAAGATTAAATTATGAATTCAAGTCACTAAGTGGTAGAGGGAGGTTTTTTTTTTTTTTTTTAACCTTTTAAAATATAGTTTCTCTACAAAATTAACATAAAAAATGTTTTTGTGGCTATTTGTTTCAAGTTGAAGATTGAAATAACAAGTGTTTAGCATCTCAGATATTCTTGTGTAAGAACCAACATAACAAGTGGAGTAAACGGATCATAGGCAACAAATATCTTAAGAAGTAGAGCATCCTTCTATAGTGAAATCCCATTTTCTTTCACTGTGTCTTTTCCGGCTTTCAATGATTGAACAAGGAAACGAAAATTATTGGTAACTGTTTTTATGCTATATTCCTTGGAATAGTACAATTTCAACCATGCATTAACTACGAAAAGATGTATCTTGCGATAATTTCTTGTACGTGGGAGATATTTTAGTTCCAACCTATCTAATTTTTGGCAAAAAATTCTAGAGTCTATGGTGAGTGATATAGACTTCTTAGTCTGAAATAATGATCACATTATAACGGAGATTTTTTTTTTTTTTTTGTTAAAATTCTAGAGTCTATGGTGAGTGATATAGACTTCTTAGTCAGAAATAATGAACATTATAATGGAGATTTTTTTTTTTTTGTTAAAAAAAATTTAGGGTGATGTCAATAATTTTAAATTAAGGAACTATAAACTATTATAGATTCAATTCATCTAAAAAATTTTCGATCTTCGAATCCTAGTGAATAGATAAACCTTATACTTGGGCATTTGTTTTCCGGTCTTATCTAAATTGGTCAGAGAGACCTTCTAACAGGTTCAAGGGTAATTAAATTAAATTAAGAATATCCTAGGAGAAATTTGGAAGTTTTCTTGTATTTGGCAGTGGAAATCTAGACCAACCAAATTGGAAAAAATTCTTATATGGAGCCAATCCACGGTAAGTATAATGGATTCTTAGTCTATATTCATCCATATCACCTTGAAAACGTTTATTTTTAATGAGATAGAGTGATGTTGATAAATATGAAACACCATTAAGAGGATAGACAAAAACTCTTACCATTCTTGAGATCACTCCTGTGTCATACTCTCCGAGTTGGAGAAGACTCGACCCGAGTCTTGAAGCAAATCATCTTCGACATATGGAGAGAGATCAGCGATATTGAAAGTAGCAAAAACTCCATAGTCACCAGGTAATTCAATCTTGTAGGCATTGTCTCCAATTCTTGCAAGTACTTTGAAAGGACCATCACCTCAAGCCTTGAGTTTACCATGCTTTGCACGAGGAAACCTTTCCTTTCGAAGATGAATCCACACCATATCTCCGACTTTGAAAGAAGATAGTTTCTTGTGCTTGTTGGCTTGCTTTTGATACTTGGCATTTTGCTTATGAATTTGATCACGAACTTGATCATGCAACTTCTTGATGTACTCAGCTTTGTCATTGGCATCTACACTAAATGAATGAGTAAGTGGTAATGGAACCAAATCAAGATGACTTATAGGATTTTTGCCATAAACCACTTCAAAAGGACTTTTCCCGGTTGTACCTGTTTGGCTAGAAGACCTGCTATAAGCAAATTCAGCTTGAGCCAAAATAAGATACCATTGCCTTGGATTATGTCCCACCAAGATACACAAAAGATTTCCCAAACTTCTATTGACGACCTCTGTTTGTCCATCTATTTGTGGGTGACAAGTAGAGCTAAATTGTAAAACTGTCCCAAGTTTTCTCCAAAGAGTACGCCAAAAATGACTCATAAACTTGTACGCCAAAAATGACTCATAAACTTGGAATCACGATCAGAAGTAATGGTTTTAGGAATGCTATGTAGCTTTACAATTTCTCTAAAGTAAAGATCAGCAATGAGGGTTGCATCAAAACTTTTAGCACAAGGCACAAAATGGGTCATCTTAGAGAATCAATCAACAACTACATGATAGAGTCTTTCTTTCTTTGAGTTGTTGACAGTCCAAGAACAAAATCCAAACTCACATCCTCCCATGGAGCATTAGGAACTGGAAGTGGAGTGTACAAGACTGTATTTTGTGCAATTACTTCTCACTTTAATGAAATAACTCGCTAAATTGTCTAGAGCCAATAAAAGTTTCCTTGCAAGAGTGCAAGTGTCTTATCTCTGCCAAAGTGACCAGCAAGACCTCCTTCATGTGCTTCCTTAACAATTTGATGCCTTAGAGAGCAATAAGGAATGCAAAGTTGGCTGCCTTTGAAAAGGAATCCATCCTGAAGCAAGAAGTGTTTGCACAGGACTTTGGTTGCATTGCTCCCAAATGTTGCCAAAATATGCATCATCTTTGTAAAGTTCCTTGAGAACTTCAAATCCCAAAACCTGTACTTGCATTGTAGACAACAAAGAATGCCTTCTACTCAAGGCGTCAGCAACACGATTACAAGTACCCGCTTTATGTTTGATAAGAAAATTAAAAGATTGCAGAAACTCTACCCATTTGGCATGTCTTTTGTTGAGCTTTTGCTGAGAATTTAAATACTTTAATGCCTCATGATCAGCAAAAAAGAACAAACTCCTTGAACAAGAGATAATGTTGCCAATGATCTAATGCACGGACAATGGCATAAAATTCCTTATCATATGTTGAATAATTAAAACATGCACCATTCAACTTTTGGCTAAAGAATGCAATAGGTTTTCCTCTTGGCTAAGAACAGCGCCAATTCCCACATTAGATGCATCACAATCTACCTCAAACACCTTTCCAAAATCAGGTAATGCAAGAATAGGTGCTTCGGTTACCTTTCTTTTGAGCAAATCGAAACTTTTTTGAGCATCATCATTCCATTTGAACTGCCTCCTCTTATACACATCTAGATGTGTATAAATAATAGAACTGAAGCCTTTGATAAAACGTCGATAAAAAGAAGCCAAGCCATGAAAACTTCGAATGTCATGAATGGATTGAGGAATGGGCCAACTAAGAATAGCATCCACCTTGCTGCTATCCATAGTCTATTTTAATGACTTATAACATAAACAAGAAAAACAAGGGTAGTAGTGTAAGAAAAAGTGGAACTTCTTCATGTTGGCATACAACTTTTGCTCCCTTAAAGTCTTGAAGACTTGATGTTGATGCTCCAAATGCTCTTCTGGACTGGAACTATAGACAAGGATATCATCAAAATAAACAACAAGAAATTTTCCAATAAAAGGTTTGAAAATGTGATTCATAAGACGCATAAAAGTGGATGGGGCATTAGAAAGGCCAAATGGCATAACAAGCCATTCGTAGAGACCATCTCTGGTCTTGAAAGTTGTTTTCCATTCATCTCTTGGTCTCTTTCGAATTTGATGATAGCCGCTAAGAAGATCTATATTAGAACCGATGGTAAAACCATGAAGTTGGTCAAGAAGATCATCAAGCCGTGGAATTGGAAACCTGTATTTGATGGTGATTTTATTGACAGCTCTGCTATCAATAAACATGCGCCATGTTTGATCCTTTTTGGGCACCAATAGATCTGGTACAGCACAAGGGCTTTTGCTGATTTGGATCTTCCTTGAAACACTCAAAAGGTCATCAACTTGTCTTTGCAGCTCTTCATGTTCCTTTGGACTCATTCTATAGGCGGCCTTGTTTGGTAGGACAGCACCTGGTACAAAATCAATGCAATACTGAATATCACGCATTTGAGGTAAACCTGGAGGAATTTCTTCATTAAAAACATCATGAAACTCTTGCAAAAGGGGCTGAACTTGGGGTGGAATATCAACATGATCCTCATTCTCTTCAAGAACAACTAAAGCATAAGATTCACAAGATTCATGCATAGCTTTATCAAATTCAGATTTAGAAAGAAAAGTGTTTCCCTGTCCTTGAGAACATTTAGGAGCACACATTCTTGAAGGCCCTAAAATGATCTTTACGTCATCCTTTATAATAGAGTAAGTATTCTTCTTCCCATCATGAAAAGTACATCTATCATATTGCCACGGTCTACCCAGGAGCAAATGACAGGCATCCATGGGAACAACATCACATATCACTTCATCTTTGTATTTAGAACCTATTGAATTAAAAAGAACAAGGCATCTTTTATTGACTTTTACCTCATTTCCTTTACGAAGCCAAGAAAGCTTGTATGGTTGTGGATGATCCTCAATCTTCAAATTCAACTTTTCTACCATTTTGGCAGCAACTACATTCTCACAACTGCCTCCATCAATGATCACATCACACACCTTCCCATGGCTAGTGCACTTTGTGTGAAAGATATTGTGGCGAAGCCAAGAATCATCTTGTGCATAGGTGGTACTCAAATTTTTTTGGATAACAAGAGCTTCTCCATGATCCTCATAAATGATATATTCCTCATGTCCTTCATTATAAATGGGTTCTTCTTCAGCCTCTTCCAAAATATCTTCTTCCATCAAGGAAACAATCTTGCGATTAGGACAATCCGAAGCAATATGTCCAAAGCCTTGACACTTGAAACACTTCCGGTGAGCATTAGAAGTATTTGGACGACTAGATCCAGCCGTGTTGGTTTCTCCCTTAGTTGATTTTGTGACTTGCGTCAATCAGGGTAGGAGTACAAACTTTGGTGGTTGAGGAACCTATCCGGTTAGTAGTCCCTCCTTGTTGGTTGAAGCTAAAACCACCTATTTTAGAATCCTTAAGTTGTTTCTCCACCTTGAGAGCCAATTTACATACGTCATGGAATGTCCAATAAGGTTGCAATTGAACAACATTACAAATTTCAATACGCAAACCACCAAGATAACGAGCAATGGTTTGTTCTTCAGGTTCGTAGATATCACATCGCAACATGAGATCCTCAAATTCAGCAGTATAGTCCACCACACTCAAGTTGTTTTGTTTGAAACTATGGAACTTTAGAAACACATCTTGGCGATAGTTTTCTGGTAGAAACTTTCAAACAAAGCCTTCTTCAGTCTTGTCCCAAGAGACAATCTTTCCTTTGCCATCACGAACTCTTTGTTCTTCAAATGCTCCCACCAAATTGAAGCATGTTTTTTCAACTTGATTGCAGCAGTTTTCACCTTTTGATTATCCGGTACATCTTTGTGTCAATTCAAAGAATCTCTCAATAGTATTCAACCAATCAATGAATTCATCTACATCATGCTTTCCTTCAAAATCTGAGATTTCAATTTTGCAACCAAAATCTCTATCTTTTCTATAGTGCCGAGGAGGAGAATCAGCACTAGAAATTGACGTACGATGGAATGGATTGACATCTTCACCATCCTCTGATAAATCATGCTCTGAAACATGATCATAAACCTCATGTTCTGGAGCCTTGCCACGTTCAAGACGCTGCTAAAGTTGTTGCACTTGTCTCCTTAATTCATCCAATTCAATATCACAAAGGTCTCTTTGATGAGATGATGGTTGATCAACATTTGGCTTGCGACGCTGTCCAGCCATTGTAGCCAAAGCTCTGATACCACCTGATACCGAAAAGGAACTTTACAAAGATGGAAAGAATGGAAACACAAGGAACAAAGGGATACCAAACTCGCCACCCAAAGGAATCCACCTATGGGATAAGAGTTTTTTGGAAGAAACTCACCACTACCTATGAGAAATCCACCCAAAGGATAAGAGTTTGTAGGAACTCGCCACTCAATGGAATTCAAAAACATAGTCCAAGAAAGTTGAATCATCAAGCTAAACCCGTAGCTAAACCTCCATCAGTCAGCCTTGCGCGACTTTCGTAAATTGACCATATCTTGCTGTAGAAAACTCCAAATTACAAACCGTTTGTTTCATATTAAACTAGACTCAAAGAGCTTTCCAACCATATAAAGATCATGAGCTGGTTTAATCTGGGTCGATACAGTTTATTCTTCAAATTTGACTAAAAATCAGGTTCTGTTAGACTTTGAAACTTCAATCCTTGGAATGTGTTTTATTGGAAATTTAAGTAAATAACTTTCAAACACCCATTCAAAGACTCTTACCATTCTTGAGATCACTCTTGTGTCACAAACTCAAGTCTTGTTTTTTTTTTTTTGGCCTTTTAATATCGAGGAAAATATTAATTAGATTGCTTTGTTTACATATTGTAATATAATTATGTAATCAAATATTAAGTCAATCTTTTTTTCTTTTTTTTTTTTGAGCAGAAAATGTAAACAAAGCAATCTAATTAATATAGATGTGTTAATAGAGACTTATCTACATCTGATCTAGATAATGTGCTACGATTCCTAGAGAAATATTCGTTCCTTTTTTGTAATCAATATTCAGCCAAACAATCTATTAAGTGATCCCAAATCATGTATCAACACAAACATGCACGATTGATACCAACATAGGTGTAAGATTGAGTCTTTTCTTTATATTACGTAATTCCGAAATCATGTACATCTAAAGACAAACATTAATTAGATCGTACCTAAAAAAAAACATTAACTAGATAGAAAGTTAATTAGCTTAAAATGTTACAGTTTTAACACCAAGGTGCTTGAGATCAAAGTCTTTTGAGGTCGTTGATTTCGTTATCCTCGATGTATCCACTGCCGTCCTGCAGACTTTATTCCATCCTTACATTTCCATCTTGCAAACGAAAACTTGTTCTGGCTAGGAGCCCCGTCACAGCTATTCCCGATAAAATTGGTATGATACAGAAGATTATCACAGCTATTGATCTATTGAAAATAGTTCGTTCAGAGTGAACAGTAAATATTGACTTCTTGCAAACATGTCTCTCGTTGTATGCATGGATGGCCTCCCGCATTCCTTCTTTAACCATATCTTGAACTTCTTCTAACTCATTGGAGATTGGAAGATTACTATTATGCAACATATAGACGAGGGAAACAAATAGCACAGTTCCTTAATTGAAAAGGGAATTTCCTATACATTAAAGATAATAATAATTACTAGTTTATATAATGAAAGAGCTTTTTCTAG
The DNA here is from genome assembly GCA_025175665.1 of Cinchona pubescens. Taxonomy (NCBI): domain Eukaryota; kingdom Viridiplantae; phylum Streptophyta; class Magnoliopsida; order Gentianales; family Rubiaceae; genus Cinchona; species Cinchona pubescens. The sequence continues at coordinate 499,907 of JANKKI010000227.1, forward strand.
TGTAATTTGTATTTTTAGTATAATTTCCTACAAAAAGAATTAACCAATACCCATAACTTCCACAACTTTCTAATTCAATACTTTTAATAACTCTCTATTTAATATAAATATATATTTTTATGCTTTTCCTACAATTGTGCAATAACATAGAGTGCATCCATAGGAATAAGTTTTTACTAGTGTGTATATAATATTTCATCAATCAAGTGTAAAATTATTTTTACGGTTAGGCTAAGTATCCTTTTACATATTATTCATTAACAATTTAAAATTTTAATTTTCAAATGTGTTGCTAACAATTATCATTTATTTTAGTTTTAAATAAACTCGATTCAGATAAACATTCATGATTATTCGGTGAATTTATTGAATTTAATCTAAGTTCATCGAGTTTTTCACTGAATTACATATAATTCTATCAAATCCAGTCAATTCACTACAGTTTTTTCTGAATTTTCAAACTAAGCTTCTAAGTAGTCCCTTATTTAAAAATCATGATAAGAATATTACCAATATACTACTATATTATTAGTAATTATATATTTTTACGATAAACTCAAAATTAATTTTGAATGTACGTCACACATGTCAGTGTAATTATATTTTTGGTGTAATTTTCTACAAAATAATATAACCAACTTCTAACTTCCTATAAGTTCTCATAGCCCCTATTTTAATTTTTGTACTTTCTCAATAAATTTTAAATACAATATTGCACACACATAAAATGTGTCAATAGGACTAGTTAAAGATAACCAATGAAAACGAGCTCTAATTAACCTATAACGAAACAATAGTGAATCATTTTTATTTCTTTTTTTGTGGAAATAGCAGACTATGAATAGATTAATGTAGTCAATATCACGTACTACTGGCCAATTAATTTATTTGTGTAGAAATTGATCAAGTAATTTACACCCCAATTAATTAATTTTGGCATGATGTTCAGAAATACTAAGTTTTCTTTTAAGACACAGTCACCATAATTATTAATAGGATGCAGGGTGATTTTTCCAATAACAATATATATATGGATAATAGCACAACACACAAGAAGATCGGACGACCAGGTGGGTCTTTCTTCATCTTCTTGTACTTATTTATTTTTACAATACATAATACGGGAATGGGATTTAATTACTTCACAGTATACCCAAGGCGGAGAGCATAATTGACGAGGAATGGAAGTCATCTCTTCCTCATCTATATACCCATCTCCATTTAAATCGGCGTGATGGAGCCCGCGAGCAGCTCTCCAGCTTGGGATCATTGCGCCTAGCCGCTTAAACGCTTCCTTCAATTCAGCCCTGTCCAGACGCCCGTCACCATTTTTGTCACATTGTTCGAAGAAGCCCTTCAGCTGCTGCGCGGTCAGGGGTACACTTAGATCTTTGGTATTACTTATGGTTATGGTTATGGATGGGAAGATGAGAGGCATGTTGTATACTTTAATTGACTAGCTAATTATTAGTTTTCTGATAGAAGAAGGTGAAAGGATTGGTTACGAAATGATACATTGATCTTGATGTCCATTTATAGGAAATTTCTACGTCTCTTTTAATCATTCCTCAGTTCGGTATCATATTTATAAGAGCTATTAATTTATCTGATCACGTACTAGATATATTTTATTTCTAATTTATCTTTCTTCTTCAATAATAAAAAATTTAAGAACAAGGTAAACTATGCAGGCCGGACACAAATGTGCTTTAATACTCTATGAGCCAACCTCTGCTCATAGAATATATCTTTTGGAATTGTGTTCTAGATATATTCTAATTCTAATTTATCTTTTTTCTTCCATAACCAAAAAAAAAAAAAAACTTTATCTTTGTTTCAACTTGAAGACTGAAATAAGAAGTGTTTGGCATCTCAGATATTCTCATGTAAGAACCAACATAACATGTGGAATAAACGGAAAAAGTAGAGCATCCTTCTATAGTTAAATCCCATTTTCTTTCACTGTGTAAGGAAACGAAAATTATTGATAACTGTTTTTATGCTATATTCCCGGTAATAGTGCAATTTCAACCATATATTAGTCTACGAGAAAGACATATCTAGTTATCCCAAACGAATATTTCTCTATTGCGATAATTTCTTGCGGGTGATATTTTTATTCCAACCTATATAATTTTCCGAAAAATTCTAGACGGAATCCGTGTGGTGCGTGATATGAACTTCTTAATCTAGAAAATAATAAAACGGAGAAGTTTAATTTTTTTTTTTTATTTTAGGGTGATGTCGATAATTTCAAACTACGGAATTCATGTCAATTATGAACTATATATCACAGATTCGATTGAAAACCAAAACCGATTGAAAACTTGAATGTTGAAACAAAGAGAAGCTAAAGATTGAAAACCGAGAGAACCATAAGATTTAAAATTGAAGAACGCAAAGAATGAAAACTGAAAAAAAAAAAAATTGTTCTGTAAAAACTAAGAATCGTAGCAAAATATAAATAGGCGTAGGCTCTGATACTATATTAGGAACAAGAGATATTGAATATATAGAAAAATTAGATTTCATTACAATTGGTACATGGAAAGCTTTTATATAGGATTACAAGAAAATGTTATAGGTAATCTATATACGATGAGTCTTGCTAATTTGACAATTAGGTTAGAAAGGTAAATACCTAATTTAAAAGAATAATGAAGATAATTAGATATCAATCATATATTTATATACTATCATAATTATATATTTTGATAAGTGAAAATCTAGACCAACCAAATTGGTGACGTATGAAGTTCATTTGCCAGCTAGCAGCTGAGATCAGCTGATGACATGAGGTTAAACCTCCAAGAAAATTGGAATCCCAAATTGATTGAAGCTGAAGGCTTGAAGAAGTATTGAGGATAAGTTGAAGGTAAGAATTTAGTAATTGAATATATATATGCACACACATATTTTTAAAATTCTGAATTTTATATTAGGGAAAGAAAATTCTATTATGATATATTATCTTTAGGGTATGCATCGATAATATAAATTAATAAAACAAATTTTATGAATTTCAGGCATTTAATCTCTAAATATTTGTATTTAAAAGTCACATGATATTCATAATTAGAGTATGGATGGCGTTATTGCTAGTGTAAATTTGTTGTTTTGAACAAAAAAATATAAAATAGTAAAAAGTTTCCAATTAAACTACCAGAGTTTACTATTTTTTTCCCTACTATGGCCTAATAATATACTACCACTCCACTTTTTTCTACCCGCCACTCCTAACAATCTCAATATCTTAAAAAGTAGAGCATGCTTCTATAGTGAAATCCCATTTTCTTTCAATGTGTCTTTTCCGGCTTTCAATGATTGAATAAAGAAACGAAAATTATTGATAACTATTTTTATGCTATATTCCCTGTAATAGTGCAATTTCAACCACGCATTAGTCTACGAGAAAGATATATCTAGTCATCCCAAACGAATAATATATACACTTTTTCTTTATTGTGATAATTTCTTGTGGGTGATATTTTTGTTCCAACCTATGTAATTTTCTGAAAAAAATTCTAGACCGAATCCAGGGTGCGTGATATGGACTTTTTAATCTGAAATAATGAAACAGAGAAATTTATTTATTTATTTTTAATTTAGGTGATGTCGATAATTTCAAATTAAAGAGTTCATGTCAATTATGAATTATATATCACAGATTCGATTGAAAACCAAAACCGATTGAAAACCCAATTGGGAGGCTCTGATACCATGTTAAAAACAAAAGGTATTGAATATGTATAAATCATGTTTCATTACAATTGGTATATAGAGATCCATTATATAGGCTTACAAGAGAGTGTTATAGGTAATCCATACATGATGAGCCTTGCTAATCAAGATAATTAGGTAACAAAGGTAATTATCTAATTTAAAAAAAATAATTAGAGTAATTATGTACCAATCATATATTTACATAACATAATTATTTACATATCTTGAAAAATGAAAACCTAGACCAAACAAATTGGTGACGTATGAAGTTAATTTGCTAGTTAGCAGCTGAGCTCTAATACATTCATCCTAGATCAGCTGATGACATGAGGTTACACCTCCAGCAAGAAAATTGGGATCCCCTAATTGATTGAAGCTGAAGGCTTGAAGAATTAATGAGGATGAATGTCACGACTGTCATTGACCCTCTTGAGATTTAGAAAATTTAACACAGATTCGGTGTTTAACATAAGCACATGATCATGTGATCCAACATTTATAAAAAATAAAAATAAAATCTCTCTGAGTATTTGTGGAAGACGTATGATATATATGTGGAGCATAGATTCAAAGTTCAAACACGTATTTTCGAATTTAAGATTCGAACCCAAGATGAGAAAAACCATTTATGCCTACAAATTGCTTGTGTTTATGTTTTATTAAGAAATTTCAAGTTGTTGTTGAAACACACATGCTACGATTTTTTCTTTAAATCATTTATATTATCACAAATTCAAAATTATATGATAAAATTATCCCTAATTTTAAATATTTAATTATAGTTCATTCTTTCTTTCGCAATAATTTTTTCATTTCGACGTATAAATGTATTATTATTATTTTGGACAAACTAAACAAGCAGTATAATCTTCCTTTGGATATGCTTTCGATACTTGAAATCAAAACTATTGAGCGACCCTGCATTTAAGCTACAGTTTCTTTTAGTGTCAAGGTGCAAAGATAAAAGCCAAATGTATATAAAGGAAAAAAAAATTTTAATTTAGTCTTTTATTTTTAAGGTATCAATCAATCTGATCCTTTATTATAATAGATCAATTTAATTTATTATCTTTATAAAAAAAATTAGCCAATTTAAGGCCTAAGAATGTCTATGACAGAAATTATGGACCAGCTGTTGGCATATAAACCAAGCTTAATTAGGATTTGGAAGTTTTAGTTATATTATATTTAGTAATTGAGTTTGTAAGGGATTTATTCCCTAGTTTGTTTGGAATTAGGAAATTGTGTTGGTTAAATCCCTTAAGGATTTAGATTAGTTTGTACTTCTTTAAAGGCATTGTGCCTAATTATTTCAATTGAGGAAAATTTGTATTGAAAAGTTAATTAAATAATTTGTTTATCCTCCCACAAAATTCTGTTCATCCAATCCTTCATATATTTTCAGTTTTGTGCATGAAAGTCTTATGACTTACTTCTAAAAGTTCTTTGCCATCTTAATTGAGTAATTATTTTAGCTCCTGCAAGTGGTATCAGGTATTTTCCGCTGCGTAATTTTTGAATCTATCAAATTGGTATTAGAGCTCTAGGTCAAAAGTTTGATCTTGGGGTATTTGTCAAAAAAAAAAATTAGAGAAAAAATAAGAGTCCTATGCTGCGGTCTTGGGCGTGAAAATTGTGTTGGGGTACTCAAATTTTTGAAAATTAGACCACAAGAGAAGTTGGTCTTGGAGTACTCGTTTTGACAATTAGGGTGTAACAAAATTGATCCTAATTGGGACAGTGATCTGAAAAGAGAGATCCTGTAGTGTTAAATTATTGTTGGTGTTGGACAACGATCATGAGAAAAATGTCATGTCAAATTTGCATGTTGAGGAGCAAGGTAGGTCAAGAAATTCAAGAACAAAAAAATTTCAAGGTACGTAAATTTGTTATTTGAATTGTCAAGATGGGTAGAGAATTTATTAATGGTAAAAAATTTGAAATTTTGCACATGTTTATGGGTAGTGAAGAAAGATTTGAATGGGCAAAGCCATAGAATTGAGATTATCTAATCCTTTGCCAAAAGAAATTATGAAGAGAAAGGCAAAATTGTTTTTCAAAATTATGCGTAAATCAATGGTTAGAAAATTTTTCAAAAGGGTTATTGTTAATGCTCAATCACCTGAATTTTTTTGGTCGGATTTATTTTATATTTTAATGGAATTTGCCGATGATGATTGTGATTGCAAATCTAAATTTGAGTTGGAATGGCAAGTTGATTTTGAAAAAGATATGTATGTCGATGATGACATAATTTGTGAAAATTTTTATGAGGTTGAAAATTTTGATTTGCATTTATTATTTGGGTTGATTGAGAATGAAGAACTTGTCTTATAGTCATATCTCTTAAATGGAAAATATAAAATTGTTGAATTGGATGAGGATGAGACAGAAATTTGTGATTTGGTTAGGAAAGAAGGAAAAGAATTTGAAAAAGACACCATTGATGCTGTTGAAAATATTATTGAGAAAACTAATGTGATAGATGATATTGTTTTTCTTGGGATTGATGAATTATTTGAAGAAAAAGATGGTTTAGAAATTATTGTTCAAGATTATGGTGGAGTGGACCAACTAATTAAAGATTGTGGTACGGAAAAATTTGGTGGTTCAAATTATCAAAAAGAAGGGTATGATTTCTTGGTTTTTGGAAATAATTTGGAAGATTATTGTGTGAGACAAAATTATAGTGTCGTCAATTGTGATCAATTCTTTGATCGAGAAGAGTTAGCTATCAAACTATATGCAAAATACAAGATCCGTCCACTACCACGTGTGAAGATAAAGATGAAGACCAATTACAAGTTAGGGTTACACATGCTCCGTACGGCGACCGAAATTTCAATGGAGTAATAATTGTGGCTTGTGATGGCGTTGGACCGGATTTTATGAAGGCTTGGTTTAAGGGAGGCAATGTTGGCATATAAATCAAGTTTAATTAGGATTTGGAAGTTTTAGTTATATTATATTTAGTAATTGAGTTTGTAAGGGATTTATTCCCTAGTTTGTTTGGAATTAGGAAATTGTGTTAGTTAAATCCCTTAAGGATTTAGATTAGTTTGTACCTATTTAAAGGTATTGTGCCTAATTATTTCAATTGAGGAAATTTGTATTGAAAAGTTAATTAAATAATTTGTTTATCCTCCCACAAAATTCTGTTCATCCAATCCTTCATATATTTTCAGTTTTCTGCATACAATAATTATGACTTACTTCTAAAGTTCTTGGCCATCTTAATTGAGTAATTATTTTAGCTCCTGCAAGTGGTATCAGGTTTGTATTCCGCTGGGTAATTTTTGAATCTATCACCAACTAATGAAAAATTAACTACGGGATAATCATGTGACTGTTAATTTGTGTAGTAAATGTGTTATTAACGGTTCTATTAGTTTGTCTACCTTTTTCTTTTCTTTTTTTTTGTCATAGACTTTAGATTGTTTTTTTTTTTTTTTCTTTTAAATGAGGAACTAAATTGATCTTTGTGATGAATAAAGAATCAAATTGATTTTTGTAATAGATAAAGAACCAAATTCATCAATATCCTAAAGACAAAGAATTAAAATGTTTTTTTTCCTCTTTGTATAAATAAATAGTTACTGGTCGTCAAGTTTAGTTCTTAGTTTGTACAAGGGATTTCAGACTGCCACGTTTGATTGTCAGGGCAAGTAGTCAACTTAATTAGTTTACATTACCTACTATTATGACTATCTTAATTACACTTAGGATTAGAATGAAATACCATGATTAGCCTTCGGATAATCCGGCAAATTTAATCAAATTCTTATTCTGGTCCTCGTTTGGATGTAATAGAATTATCAAATTGTTTGACAAATAAAAGCAATTGTGTTATTGTGATAGTCTAATATCTAGATCGCACTTTGGTTGTGCGGAAAACTTCACTATCAAACTGATAGGCCCTTCAACATATTTGTTAAAATTGATCCTCAAAATTTATAAGTAGTCAAATGTTTTTAAAAAATCAAGTATTCCATTTACGAAAATGACAGTGTAATTATAGAGTTGTTGGCAAGGACTCTCTCTTAGCTGCTTCTAAGATTCCGACCATCAGTTTTTGTGGCTTCGCTATGACCAAAAGTAAATGTTGCCAAGCATGCAAGCCACTTAGACGTTTTCTTATTAAAATTTGTCCAGTTTTTTCAACTCTATTAGCAAGAAACAAATTTCAACAAGGGGTGGCATGGATTTCACGTAAGTTTATTGTTGCGTACACACACACTAAAAAAAATACGTGTTTTGCATGTGTAATACTTGTAATTAAGTTATTGAAATTTTTTTTTTTTTACCTCTAAATTAATACATGTTATTCTACAAGATAATGTCATTAATATACACACACATTTTTTAAATTTTGACTTTGAACATATATTAGGGAAGAAAAATTCTATTTTGACATCTTCTCTTTGGGGTATGTCTCAATAATAGAAATTAATGAAACAAATTTCATAAGTTTCAGGTATTTAACCTCTAAATATTTGTGTTTAAAAGTCACATGATATTCATAATTAGAGTATGAGTGGCGTTATTACCAATGCAAATTTGTTATTTTGGACAAAAAATACCCTAATAGTAGAAAAGTTTTCAATTAAACTACTACAGTCTACTATTTTTTCATACTATGGCCCTGTAATTACTACCGTTTCACTCATCTTATACACCATCCTACAATCTCAATTTCGGCGACTTTATAATCGCGTAGGCACCCTCTTCTTCATATCTCCTATATTCCTGATTGATTTCATCCCTTTTTGTGTCATGTTGTCCTATGAAAACAGAACATTAATTGAGATTGCTAGGGAATCGAAGCCGTTGGCAATGAAAGACAAATATGTGGATGAGATTGAATGAACGAAATGGTGAGAAATTTACTTGGATTGGTAACTAAATTAACTCATCGATCAGGAGAATGATAGCATCGAAATTAGTGTCATCATCGTGGTAGACATCCAGAGCTAAATTATTCAAATTTTCCTTCAAATTCGCGATTGAATTCTAATATGTGAGTGAGAAAATGGGAAGAGTATTTGTTTTGTTGCTAGCTGTTTCCAATTACTAAAAAAAAAACCCTCCTTCAATCAACTTTTACACTTAACTATACATTGTGGAAGGTCTTTTCATAACCAATAAAGGATAAATTAATGGAGAAGGTAGAGGAGGAGAAGTCCACTCCCTCCACCCCACTGTCAATAAGAAAGAAACCGTGTAAAAAGATATATGAGCAAAACCGTCGTATCATTCTCATATTACTACTACTACTATATATGTGTGTGTGTGTGCGTGTTGTTTGTATGTATGTGCATGCATGTGTAAGATAGATAGTTATGAAAGATTTTTTTTTTGTCAGCGATAAAAAAGAAACAATTTGAATATATATATAACAGTTATAAAATATATGTTTATTTTATTTTTTGCTCGAGTATAAATGATTTTTCTACTCTTGAAAAATGTTCCCTTCTTGTTATGTATATATACCAAATTTCTTTATAACTTAAGGAATAAACAATTTGAATAGACGATATCATTTGAGGAGAGTTAGTTAAGTCTAAGGAGTATAAAAAAGTATTGTATTATCGAAGGATTCAGAATCAGAGGTGGAGGAGGCTTTGAAGAAGATGAAGAAAGGAAAAGAATTTGGCCCGATGATATTCTAATCGAGGTGTGCAAATGCTTAGGAAAGAAGGGCATAAGTTAGCTTACCAATCTTTTCAATAAAATATTGAAGAGTTGAAAGATGCCTGACCAATGGAAGAAGAGTACTCTAATACCCATATGCAAAAATAAAGGGGATGTACAAAATTGTGCGAATTACAGAGGTATTAAGTTAATGAGCCATACGATAAAACTTTGGGAGAAGGTGATAGAAAGAAGTTAATAAATGAGACTATACTAAGGTGTCAAATAATCAGTTTGGTTTCATGCCAGAGAGATCAATTACTAAAGCCATACATCTTTTAAGGAAACTTACCGAGACATACCGGAATAAGGAAAAGGATTTACATATAATTTTTATTGATCTTGAAAAGGCATACGATAGAGACCCTAGAGAAGTTATGTGGAGAGTTTTAGAAAAATGAGGAGTTAGAGTAGCATATATAGAATCAATAAAAGAAATTTATAATGATGTGGTTACAAGTGTGAGAACACCAGGAGGGTTGACATAAGAATTCCCTATAAATATAGGTTTATACCAATGTTCAAGTCTAAATCCTTATCTATTTGCATTGGTCATAGATGAACTTACAAGGCACTTACAAGAGGAAATACCATGGTGTATGTTATTTGCAGATAGCATTGTGTTAGTAGATGAAACAAAAAATGGGGTTAATGCTAAACTCAAGGTTTGGAGAGAGACACTTGAGAGAAAAGGGTTTAAAATTAGTAGATCAAATAAAACAGAATATATGAAATTTAAGTTTAGCAAGGGTGCACGTAGGAATGGAATAGGGGTAAGTGTCGGAGATCAAGAGATACCCATAAGTAAAAATTTAGGTTCAATATTTTAGAGTGATGATGGTATAGATCGAGATATTACACATCAGATACAAGCAAGTTGGACTTTAGTCCAACTTGCATCAAATTTTATTCGACCGTCTAATTTCTTTACGTCTTATAGGGTAAACTCTATAGAATGGCAATTAGGCCAGCGATACTTTATGAGTCTGAGTGTTGGGCTATGAATTGCACACATGAGCAAAAGATGAGAGTAGCAAAAATGCGAGTGTTAAGATGGATGTGTGGGTACACTAAGATGGACAATATATGGAATGAGCATATTCGTGAGAAGATTGGTGTAGCATCTATTAATTAGAATATGAGAGAAACACACTTAAGGTGGTTAGGTCATGTGGTAAGACGACAAGTAGAAGCGTCTGTCAAGGAGTAAATTTTAGAGAGTAGTAGTCAATATAAGAGGGGTAGAGAAAGATTGAAAAAAACTTGATGGGTAACTTGTAAGAAAGATATAGCCCATCTGAGAATTGAGGAGGGTATGGTCCATAATAGAGCTCAGTGGTGTATCAAGATTCATGCGGCCGACCTTACTTGATGGGATTAAGGCTTGGTTTGTTTGTTTGTTTTGTTTATAATAGTTATAAATACTACTTACTTTATTTTTGCTCAAATATAAATCATTTTATAAAAATAAAAATTTCTACCATCTTATTATGTATTTATGCCAAAAATTTCATATAAATCTAAGGAATTTTGTTACAGTAGTTTTAAATATACATATATGTGTGTGTGTGTATTAAATATATAGTTGTATTATAAAAAGTAGATAGTTTTATTAGATTAAATGAGGAGTATTTTAGATAGGTAAAGTCTACTTCATTAAGGACATGTTAGGCATTAAACTATTTAATTAAGGATATATTACTCATAACAAATAGTAAAAGAAGTTAAATAGTGGATTATCTTGGGTAGAATTGTATGACAAAAAATTGGTGTATATCCCTAAAAATAGATAGTTAGAATAGATTATGAGTAATTTGATTATATTTTCCGATTGAAAATTAGTTTTCACTAAAGGTAGACATTTTAAGCATCACAAAAAAGGAAGAAATAAAAAGATAAAATCACTACGAAGTATTAATTAAACATCATTTTATAGATTTAGTATTTTGAAATTCTTTTAATAGTGAAAATATCTATAGAAAATCAAATGATGGATGGATAATAATTATAAAACTGATTATTTAAAATTTAAAAAAAATAAAAAATGGATGCAATTAAAATGTAAAGAACAAATACATTAAACAAAAACTATGTCTTTTAGCTATAAAAATCAAAATAGGCTAAACTAATATATTCTCCATATTATGGATAGGAATCCAATAACAAATTAAGATAATTATTGAAAAATTAAAAATTAAAAATTATTGTTCCTTTTTCTTACTTTGAAATAGTACAGAATGTAAATAAAGAATCCTTTATCTTATTTTAAAATGCACGCAACTATCGTGCAAAAAATGTAGTTCTATAAAAACATTCAAAATAACATGTAATTTTTATATAATTTTTATCAGAATTCAAAATAACATGTTCTTTTTATTTTACAATATTGTTTGTTATTTGTTACAAAATTATATATAAATTCATCTTTTTTAAAAATTAAACACATTTTCTCTTTTATGAGAAAAACGTATGATAATTTTTTCTTTTATATATTTCTCTTCTAGGTGCCTAGATTATAATTTTCATATAGCATCACCACCAATTAATTAAACAATTAAATATTAAGATATTTTCTATAGTATTGTTCTTTTTAAATATATGTGCATATTCATTGTCATTACAAAAAAAAAAAAATTAACATCTTTATCAAGTACCAAACATTATATAGATAAAGTATTTTAAAATTCTATTATTAGCGAAATTATTGATAGGTAATTGGATGATATATGAATAATCGAAATTACAAAAAATTATTAATAAAAATTTCAAAAAATAAGAAAGAAGTTGAATCTAATTAAAATATGTAGAATACATAAATCAAACAAAAATTAAGCCTTATGTACAGGATAACTAAACAGATCAACTACTATATTCTCCATATTATAAATAGGTATTATATAATATATTAAATCATTTTAAAAAAAATTGGAATAATAAATTGTTCTTTTGTCTTGCTATAAAATGCAACGAATGTTAGATAAAATAATCTTTCATTTTACTCTACAATACACAAAATGAAATTGAAATTGTAGTTTTAAATATAACTAAAATTATACGTGATTACTTTAACTGAGATTTTATATATATTTTGTATCACAATTAATTTTTTGCTAACATATTATGTAAAATATACATAAATATAGAGAATATATAGTTATGTTATCTCTTAAAATTATGATAATATTCACTTCAATACCTAAGTAATGCTCTAAACTCTTTATTCATCTTTAATGGTATAAATTGTAGGTAGTTAACTCCAATCTAAAATAGTTTTTATTTTTTTTTTAGGTTCATAAGTTATAATTTATAACAGTGACACACCAATAACTTAATCAATTGTAGACAAAAACTTTTCCATAATATTGAACTTATACCATCTTGATATGTCTATATATTTTTTATCATTTGTAAAGGATAAAATCATCAAACACCATTTAATAAATGAACCATGTCAAAATTCTTTTAATAAATAAAATATTTACAGGAGATTAAATAATATCTATAGTAATAATTACAAAAATGATTAAATAAAATTTCAAAAATAAACAAAAATAAACCTAATTATAAAAAACAAAGATATCAAACAAAAATTATGTTTCCTATATAAGAAAACCAACAAATTAAACTAATATATTATGTATAATATGGATAGGTATCACGTAGTATCTTAAAATCATAATCAAAAGATGAAAATAAAAATTTATTCTTTCATGTTACTCTGAAATGTACAAAAAATTAATGAAAAAAAATCTGCTATACCTTACTTGAAATGCACGCAACTCGAATGAAAAATATTAATTCTAAAGACATCTAAAATAAAATGTAATTTCTATAATTTCTATTCTAATTAATTTTTTTAACATATTGTGTAAATTAATTATGTATCCATATAGAGAATATATTGGTATTTTTCATATTTCTTAACCTTATGATAATATCGATATTCTAAAATCTTCCATTCATCCTAAATGGTATCGAATGCAGTTAACTCTAAAATTATATTTGACATAATATTTTAGTATGAAATTAAATTTGTATTTATTAAATATATACACAAAATGAAGGCTAATAAAAGTGTATGGATTTATTTTTTTAATTTTTTGTACTTTTTCAATTAATTCCTTTTATTATATTCCAAGATATTTAATCTATATCTTTATTATTTTGTTAAATAGTAAAGAATTACATTGTAATTTCTAAAATTGACATTTAAAATCAATCTATATCTGCAATTATTTTAGAGTATTTAATAGTATGACTATAAATTTGAATAATATATATTGTCTTTTAGAGTACTTAGTCGCTTATTTTTTTCTATATTGTCATTGCTATAATTTATATGTAGTATTTTTTATAGGTTTTGTAATAATTATTCTAGACTTTGAGCATGAATCATACATTTAGTTTAACGTTTTTTACCTCATCGATAGTTAGTCCATACCAATATTTCTTTGTGTTATAACACATACTATAACAACCAATATTGTAATTTTCAAATTTGACACTTAAATTCATTATATACCTGCAACTATTTAAAGTATTGTTACAATCATTATTTTCAAAATATTTTGGGTATATGCATTGTATCATGGATTGAACTTATTTTCTAACTCATCTAGTTCATCTAAACTAATATTCTATAAAATGATGTTATTAAAAACAAAGATTTAGTAATAGAAATACTATTAAAGAGATATAAAATTAACAAATACTTTTTTATCAATTAAAGATTATGACTTTTTTATTTTGTTCCTGGGCTTTACTTTTGTTTGGAAAAATAGTGTTATATATATTCCATAAATTTTCACTTTATATAAATTTTAATTATTTATTTGTATGATTATTAATTTTGTGATTTTTAAGTTGAAACCTACTAAAAAATTCTATACTCATGGGTATATCTCTCATGTTAAATAAAATTTCAAGTTACAGAAGTTACTATAATCAAGAGTCGTGAAACCATTATAATTGATTATCAGTTAAGGAAAGTTGTACTAAAAAAATGATATCGGCTAGTTGTACTAAAAATGATATCGGCTAGATTTATCATCGTCATAATAGAATTTTAAAATAAAGGCTTTCCTTAAATGCCAAATTTATACTGAGAATGTATCTTTTCATCAAATTATACATGAATCAAATATTCTCTTTATGAAAAGTAAATTCATCAGACAAAATTAAACAAAATATTAGAATATAATAGGGGTAAACAAAAGAATTTTTTTATTATGAATTAAAAATAGAAACGATATATAACAGTTACAAAATATAATATTTTATTTTATTCTTTCCTCAAATATAAAAGATTTTTCTACTCTTAGAATTATATACATTCTTATTATGTATTTATGTCAAAATTTTGTAATAAGTTAAGGAAGAAACAATTTATTTCATTAGCATTTCATGCATTTTAGATAAGATAAATGATGTTTTCATGAACATTCGATGCATTTTAAAGTAAGACAAAAGAACAAATTATTATTTTACTATTTTTTGTAATGAATTTAATATACTATATTATACGTATCTGTAATACGAAGAATATATATTTGTTTAATCAGTTTAATTTCTTATACATAAGACATTTTTTTTTTGATTAATTTAGTCTTTACATTTTAATTAGATTCATTTTTTTTTTTTTGGAAATTTTAATTATAATAAATATTTTTATACAAATAAAAGTCTTACATTTTATTATGTATTTATGTCGAAATAGATGGTTGTATTCTAAACAATAGGTAGAATAGATAAATATTTTTATACAAATAAAAGTCTTACATCTGATTATGTATTTATATCGAAATAGATGGTTGTATCCTAAACAATAGGTAGAATATATTATGAGTAATTTAATTAATTATGTTTTCTTATTGGGAATTAGAAATTATAAGATACATTTTTTTTTTTTGAAATTTTAATTATAATAAATATTTTTATACAAATAAAAATCTTCCATCTTATTATGTATTTATGCCAAGATAGGTGGTTTTATCGCCTAAAAAGTAGGTAGAATAAATAATGAGTAAATTAATTATGTTTTCCTTTTGGGAATTTGAAATTATATTTTACAAGTTCGGTATTTTAAACATTAGGTAAAATAGATTTTAACTTAAATATGTTTTCCTATTAGGTATTGAAAATTATATTTCATTAAGGGCGGGCATTTTAGATATTACAAAAAAGGGTGAAACACTTATATATGTTTTGTATTGGGAATTGGTAATTATATTTCATTAAGGGTGGGTATTTTAGTCATCACAAAAAAGAGAGAAACACTTTGAGGGGAGAAACAAAAGTTGAGAGAAACAAAAAATTGGAGAAACAACTCGCATATATATGTTATTTTTAATTATAATAAATATTTTTATACAAATAAAAGTCTTATATCTTATTATGTATTTATGTCGAAATAGATGGTTGTATCCTAAACAATAGGTAGAATAGATAAATATATTCATACAAATAAAAGTCTTACATCTGATTATGTATTTATGTCGAATATAATTTATAGATGGTTGTATCCTAAACAATAGGTAGAATAGATTATGAGTAATTTAATTAATTATGTTTTTCTATTGGGAATCAGAAATTATATGATTCATTTTTTTTTTTTTTTGAAATTTTAATCATAATAAATATTTTTATACAAATAAAAATCTTCCATCTTATTATGTATTTATGCCAAAATAGGTGGTTTTATCCTAAAAAGTAGGTAGAATAAATAATGAGTAAATTAATTATGCTTTCCTTTTCATTAAGGGTGGGTATTTTAGACATTAGAAAAAAAAGTAGAGAAACACTTAAATATATTTTCGTATTAGGTATAATGAATTTAATATACTACATTATACGTATCCATAATACGGAGAATTTATTAGTTTAATCAGTTTAATTTCTTATACATAAGACATAATTTTTGTTTGATTAATTTAGTCTTTACATTTTAATTAGATTCATTTTTTATTTTTTGAAATTTTAATTATAATAAATATTTTTATACAAATAAAAGTCTTACATCTTATTATACTTCGTTGTCAGGAGTACACTTTGAGTTTTTATAATAAGGATGATGTAAAGGAAGTGTTGACTTTTGAAGGGTAATTTTGTCCTTAAAGAGAAATTTGCTCTGAATGGATAATATTTGCTCTGGCAATAACATCAGCCATCTTTAATTTCTAGACTAACAATAGATGCTGAATATGTTGCTTTAGATTTGGCATGTAGCAAAACTCAATGCATAAAATCTTTATTTTATGATTTGCCATTATGACTAATAATGTATGTTCCTGTTGTGCATATACGTTGTGATAATTAGGCTGCTATAACTAAAGCAAAAAATGCCAATTTCAATGAGAAGGAAAAATATATCAGATTGAGACACAACTCTATAAAGCAATTATTTTCTCAAGGTGTAATCACACTGATTGTGTGAAGTCAGAAAATAATTTGGCAAATTTTTCTACAAAAATATAAGCTCGAAAGCTAATATTGGAACATCGAGGAGAATGAGACTGAAGCTTATAATTTCATTATCAAGATATCTCAATTTTTTTATAGATATCTTATCTCTGTGATTGGAGATCCCTATGAATAAGGTTCAATAGGTAAAAACGAAACTGCAAGATAACTAGAATGAGCATATTATTAGTTATCTTGATAGATATTCCCTAATCTCATTCCTAAGATGTGTTGCTTATTATTGTGATGGTTATTAGGAAGAGTTAATCTCTAAATCGTCCAAAGCAGATATCTGCAGGGTAATGATCACAAATTATCCTTGGAGAATACACCTTAATAAGTGTAGCAGAGAGGTTGCTGCTATGGAAAGTTAAACCTATTCCTAAAAACACTTGTGAAATTGAGATACGTGCGCAAGACCGTCTAAAGCGCCCAACCGTGCGAGAACTGAATTTATTGCCCTTACTCTATGTGTGGTGAGTTAAAGTTTGGTTCAAAAGATCTAGTTCAAGAATTTCTAAGTCACTATGTTCCTTCAAACTAAGACTTATTGTCACTAAGTGTAGGTATAAGTCCAGAAGACAATTAAAAAAAGTGTTTATATTTATAGATTTTAAAGTATATGGGTATTGTTAATAATAATTTAAAATTAATTATGAGCGGGTCTCTTGTGGAACCCATCCGTTTCACAAGTTGGAGGAGTATTCCAACTCTTCCCTTGAGAAGTGTCCCTGACTACAACAAACTCTTAAAATCAGGACAGTATACGATAAAATCAGGAGACCAACTGATTTAGCATAACAATTTCAAGAAATCAGGAAAGTAACGTTAATTCCAACAACTACTTTTCTAATGTCTTAAAATTACTATAAATAGGAGACTTTCTGCTATAAAAATATTTCTTATAATTAAAAGAATCAAACAAAAAATGTCTTAATTACGTTACTTCTCTCCCAATGTGTATTCTATATCCTTATCATATATTCATATCCTTATCACCCACAATTACATAAATAAATTACATCTCCGAATAAATTGAGTACAAGGGCAGTATCAATCTGTGTATAATTTGTTCAAAATTAAAACATGTCTTTAACAAGTCTTATTAGCACTTGTAGTGTAGGAAATTCCAAATCAACCCATGGCAATAGGGAGCATATCACTCCTAAGGAGAGTGCTAATTAGCATGCCTAGACCCTAATTAGGCTATTTCTACTCCTTGAATTTAAATTAATGAATTTAATATTTTGGTAAATTATTTTGTGTTACTGTTTTTCCTTTGTTGAGATATAAAATTTTCATCAATTAATTCATCATACTAGTGAGTTTGATCCCCTGATCGATCGAATTTTTGCTCTTTCTATATATATATATATATATATTATATATATATATGTATATATATATATATATATATATTTGCTCTCAATATTTTCAACTGGTTCACTAACAAAATTGAGCACTTATAAGAGATCTACATAATTTTGTAGAACATACTGTTTAGTGGAAAAAAATCGTGAGAGAACCCACAAAAGAGTCCTAATACGTAAGTTAAAATCTAACCTTTACCTAAAATTTAAATAAACCAATAGGTATTGGGCCAACCTATATATTAAATACTCTTTATTCCTCTCTCAAAGTAATGTGGAATAAGTTGAATTTATCCATGAACCAAGATATATGACTTTTATGAGCATCCTCCCATATTAAAACTAAATTTCTCATCAAACCCACTGTTACTACTCCACACAAGCCAAAATTCATCATCAACCAACCATGGACCCATTAATTTGGACCCTTGGCCAATGTAAAGTGGCCAAACCCGTAACCCGTGGTCCAACACTGAGAACTCCACGCAAGCCCAAATTCTTCATCAACCAACCATTGGCCCATTAATTTGGACCCCTAGCCTTGGTAAAGTAGCCAAAGAGAAGACATCGATCACTTGTAAATAAGTAACCCAAACTTGTAACAAGAAAATTTAATACTACTGTTGGGGAGAAAAATCAAGAGAGAGACCACCAAAAAAAGTTAATGCATAAGTTAGAACCTAACTCTGACCTAAAAGTTTAAACTAGTAAGTTGTTTTGAATCCAATCTATGTATTAAGTGCTTTTTATTCCACTCTCAAAATAGCTTTTTATTCCTCTTTCAAATCAGTGTAAGACATTTTAAATCTATCTATGAACCCTATACGTACGAGGAAATTACAAAATATTTTCTTTTAAGAGAGAAAATGGACATTGTGCTAAAACAATTAAAGAAATTAAACGAGTTCTAACCTAAAACGGAATTGTGGGGTATGAGAGTCGTCTTTATTTTCATCTTGTGGAAAGAACAGACGCTGAAAAAACAAAAAGAATCCCATAGGGATAATTTGTACTTTGCTCTTTATTTTATGCTGCCTAAAGAGTGGCATAGAACCATAAAAGTTGGGATTTTGGAATCAAGAAAAAGATTTGCGCGAATTTGAATCTGCGTGTAACATGTGATGTGGCCCTATCATGATTCTTGTAGATTATTAGCTTTTGAATTCTTTTTACAATCTTATCTCTTTCAGTTGATTTAAAGGTTTAGTCAAGGTGTAATCTTCTTTTTTTCTCTTTTTCTTTTCGAAGGTAGGTTTAGTCAAGTTATTCAGAAAACATGTCTGTAGAAGTACACAAACTCAAGCCTTGCAATTTTTAGGTCTTTTAATCTCGAGAAAATATTAATTAGACTGTTTTGTTTACATATTGTAATATAATTATGTAATCAAATATTAAGTCAATCTTTTTTTTTCTTTTTCTGATAATATAATCGTCTATTGACTAATAATTTTTTTTTTTCTTGTAATCAGTATTCAGTCACACAATCTATTAAGTGATCCTCAAATCATGACGTATTAACACAAACATGCACGATTGATACTAACATAGGTGTAAGATTGAGTCATTTCTTTATATTACGTATTTCCGAAATCATGTACATCTAAATTGAAACGATACAGAAAAGATTATCACAGCTATTGATCTATTGAAAATAGTTCATTCAGAACGAACAGTAAAGAATGACTTCTTGCAAACACGTCTTTCGTTATATGGACGGATGGCCTCGGAACCGTATTTCTTCTTTAATCATATCTTGAATTCCTTCTAACTCATTGGAGATTGGACGATTACTATTCCTCAACATATAGATGGGGAAAACAAATAGCATAATTCCTTAATTGAAAAGGGAATTTCCTACACTACAAGAATTACTCACTTTTTGTAACTTGTTTAATTTTGAAAGTCATAAATACAATCATTTCATAACATGACAAGTCACAAAAATTAGTAATTTCAAGTCACAAATGATAATGTGACTTTATGACTCTACAAAGTCACAACTATTTATGACTTGCAAATGAAAGTCGCATTATCATTTGTGACTTGAAATTATTAGTTTTTGTAACTTGTCGTATCACAATGTGATTATATTTGTAACTTTCAAAATTATGCAAGTCACAAAAGATGGATAAAATGTAGTGCAAGTCACAAATAGTGATACACATCTTGTAGTGCTATATATTACCTTAATTTTAATCACTACTTTATACAATAGAAGAGCTTTTTTGGTGTCATCTGAAATATATATTTTTAGTATAATTTTTTAGGAAAAGAATTAATCAATACTCATAATTTTCACAACTTTCTAATTCAATACTTCTCATAACTCTCTATTTAATATACATGTATTTTTTATGCTTATTTTTTATGCTTTTCTTACAATCGTGCAACAACATAAAGTATGTCAACAGTACTAGTATGTATTTAATATTTCATCAATCAACAGGACTAGTATGTATTTAATATTTCATCAATCAAGTGTCAAATTATTTTTACATTTAGGCTATGTATCCTTTTACATATTATTCATTATCAATTTAAAATTTTAATTTTCAAATGTGTTGCTAACAAAAATCATATTTTTTACTTTTAAATAAACTCTATTCGAATAAAAATTCACGATTATTCAAGTACATTTATTGAATTTAATCTAAGTTCATACATACTAGTACTGTTGACATACTTTATGTTGTTGCACGATTGTTTAAAGGCATTTTTCTGAATTTTTAAACTATGCTTCTCAAAGTAGTAGCTTATTTAAAAGTCATGCTAAAAATATTGCCAATATTCTACTTTATTATTTGTAATTTAGTTTTAAATATATTTTTACAATAAGCTGAAAATTAATTTTAAACGTCATACATGCCAGTGTAATTATGTTTTTGATGTAATTATCTATAAAATAATTTAACCAACTCTTAACTTCCTATAACTTCCCATGGCCCCTATTTTAATTTGTATTTTTTCAATAAATTTTAAATACAATATTACACACATATAGCATGTGCTAATAAGACTAGTTAAAGATAACCAATGAAAACGAACTCTAATTAGCCTATAACGAATCTATGGTGAATCATTTTTATTTCTTTATTGTGGAAATGGCACACTATGAAAGCAAATTATAGATTAACGCAGTCAATATCATGTACTACTAGTCAATTAATTTATTTGTGTACAAATTGATGAAGTAATTTACACCCCAATTAATTAATTTTTGCATGATGTTCAAGTTTTCTTTTAAGTTTTATTGACACAATCACCATAATTATTAATAGGATGCAGGGTGATTTTTCCAATAACAATATGGATAATAGCACAACACACAAGAAGATCGGACGACCAGGTCGGTCTTTCTTCATCTTCTTGTACTTATTTATTTTAACAAGGTGGCATGCATTGCATGGCCTTCACAATCTTCCAATAAGAACTAATTCAAAGTATACCCAAGGTGGAGAGCATAATTGACGAGGCTAGTCAGCTCTTCCTCAGTTATATACCCATCTCCCTTTGCATCGCCGTGATGGAGCCCGCGAGTAGCTCTCCACCATGGGATCATTGCGCCTAGCCGCTTGAAAGCTTCCATCAATTCAGCCTTGTCCAGACGCCCGTCACCATTTTTGGCGTGTTGTTTGATGGTGCCCTTCAGCTGCTCCGCGTTCAGGGACAGGGGCCCCAAAATTTTAGAAATTATAAATTTTATTTTTAAAAATTTAATTTATATTTTTATAAAATTTATATTTCGCCATTTTAATGATCTTTTAAAAAAATTAAATTAAATTAATCTTAATAAATATAAAAAATTTTAAATTAATCTTAATAAATATTTGATTTTTAAATTTTATCCTTAAAGTATGATTCTTGCGCCTTGTTCAAGGGTACACTTAGAGCTTTGGTATTACTTGTGGTTATGGGTGGGCAGATGAGAGGCATGTCGAATACTTTAATTTACTAGCTAATTATTAGTTTTCTTTTGTTTTTTTATGGAAGAAGGTGAAAGGATTGGTTACGAAATGACACATTGATCTTGATGTCTATTTATATATATCTTGTAAATACAATTTTTTATGTATTTATTATTCTGATATTGATTTTTTATCTGATTGCGTTCTAAATATATTTTAATTTTAATTTATCTTTCTTCTTCAATAAACAAACCAATTAACTTTTAATCCCACTAAATAGGGTCGACTGCATAAATTGTAAAGTTTATTTTTTATGTATTTATTATTCTGATTTTGATTTATCTGATTACGTTCTAAATGTATCTTTAATTCTAATTTATCTTTCTTCTTCAATAAACAAACAAACAAACAAATCAAGTTTTAATCCCACTTAGTAAAATCGACTGCATAAATCTTGCAACGCCATTGCATTCTGTCATGAACATATTTCAATGCTTCTGTACTGTATGAGCCAACTTCTGTTCATGGAATATATATTTCAGGATTGTATTCTAGATATATTCTAATTCTAATTTATCTTTTTTCTTCAATAATAAATAACAAAAATTAAAAAGAAGGTAGGCTAGGCCGGACACATTTTAGTGCTTTGATATTATATGGAATATTATATGGAATCTGCTCTAGTCAACTAACTTAATTTGCAAAATTAGCAACTTGGAGTAATTATATTTTGTATTTTTTTAATTTATATTCGATTCTTACTTTAGATCATAAATTCCTGTTTTATATACTTTACATTTTAGAAGTTGGCTCGTCACACTGTCTCTTATTTTTTTTTGCCGTCAAAAATTAAAGAAAATTTTCTCACTTTAATCCTTTTTTTCGCCGTAAAAAATTAACAAAATTTTTCCATGTAGATGATAAATTCAGCAGTATATACAACAATATTTTTTGGTGCAAAAATAAAGATTCGGTTAATTTTTTTTACATTGTTAAAAAAAGGAGTAAAGTAGGACAAATTTGACAATAAGGGATGCAAAGTGTTCAAAACTAAAATTTAGAATGCAAAGTGAGAATTAAGTATAAGTTTTGGGGTGCAAAATGAAATTAATCCTAGTAACTTTCAAGTGTCCGCATCTCTTCTTGTTTCTTGAAAAGTTTCTTGTTTCTTTTAAAGTAAAAAAAAAGATTTTTTTTTATTTTTTTTCCACTGATTCTGCTACTTTGCTATTGACTGATCTGTGTGAAGGAATAAATTGGGAAATATGCAAATAGTCATGCACATATGAAGTTTACAACTGTTTTAGTACGGTTATTATGTTCTGTTAATTTTTTTTTTTTGCCGTTAAAAATTAACGAAAAATTTCCCACTTTAATCTCTCTTTTTTTTGCCGTAAAAAATTAACGAAATTTTTTCGTATAGATGGTAAATTTAGCAGTGTATACAATAATATTTTTGGGTGCAAAAACAAAAAGGAGTAAAGTGGGACAAATTTGACAGTGTTCAAAACTAAAATTTAGAATACAAAGTGAGAATTAAGTATAAGTTTTGGGGTGCAAAATAAAATTAGTCCTAGTAACTTTCAAGTGTCCGCATCTCTTCTTGTTTCTTGAAAAGTTTTTTGTTTCTTTTAAAGTAGAAAAAAGTTTTTTTCAATTATTTTTTTTGTCTGATGCTGCTACTTGGCTATTGACTGATCTGTGTGAAGGAGTAAATTGGGAAATATGCAAATAGTCATGCACATATGAAGTTTAGAAGTGTTTTTTCTCGGTTATTATGTTCTGTTAATTTTTTAGTTCTTTAATAATTTTTTCTGACCAATAAAAATATTATTAAGATAAAGTGATAAACCAATGAAACTCTTTAGCTTATAAATCTAGTTTCTTTGTCTAAGTTAATAAATTAGTTGTAAGACGTTTTTTTATAATTTATTAAATTATGAATTCAAGTCACTAAGTGGTAGAGGGAGGTTTTTTTTTTTTTTTTTTTTTTTTAACCTTTTAAAATATAGTTTCTCTACAAAATTAACATAAAAAATGTTTTTGTGGCTATTTGTTTCAAGTTGAAGATTGAAATAACAAGTGTTTAGCATCTCAGATATTCTTGTGTAAGAACCAACATAACAAGTGGAGTAAACGGATCATAGGCAACAAATATCTTAAGAAGTAGAGCATCCTTCTATAGTGAAATCCCATTTTCTTTCACTGTGTCTTTTCCGGCTTTCAATGATTGAACAAGGAAACGAAAATTATTGGTAACTGTTTTTATGCTATATTCCTTGGAATAGTACAATTTCAACCATGCATTAACTACGAAAAAGATGTATCTTGCGATAATTTCTTGTACGTGGGAGATATTTTAGTTCCAACCTATCTAATTTTTGGCAAAAAATTCTAGAGTCTATGAGACTAAAAGGATGGTGAGTGATATAGACTTCTTAGTCTGAAATAATGAACATTATAACGGAGATTTTTTTTTTTTTTTTGTTAAAATTCTAGAGTCTATGGTGAGTGATATAGACTTCTTAGTCTGAAATAATGAACATTATAACGGAGATTTTTTTTTTTTTGTTAAAAAAAATTTAGGGTGATGTCAATAATTTTAAATTAAGGAACTATAAACTATTATAGATTCAATTCATCTAAAAAATTTTCGATCTTCGAATCCTAGTGAATAGATAAACCTTATACTTGGGCATTTGTTTTCCGGTCTTATCTAAATTGGTCAGAGAGACCTTCTAACAGGTTCAAGGGTAATTAAATTAAATTAAGAATATCCTAGGAGAAATTTGGAAGTTTTCTTGTATTTGGCAGTGGAAATCTAGACCAACCAAATTATACACATCTAGGGCCTGTCTAAGATACACATCTAGATAATGGATTCTTACTATATTCATCCATATCACCAAAACGTTTATTTTTAAAACTACCAGAGTGATGTTGATAAATATGAAACACCATTCAAAAACTCTTACCATTCTTGAGATCACTCCTGTGTCATACTCTCCGAGTTGGAGAAGACTCGACCCGAGTCTTGAAGCAAATCATCTTAAATTATATGGAGAGAGATCGCGATATTGAAAGTAGCAAAAACTCCATAGTCACCAGGTAATTCAATCTTGTAGGCATTGTCTCCAATTCTTGCAAGTACTTTGAAAGGACCATCACCTCAAGCCTTGAGTTTACCATGCTTTGCACGAGGAAACCTTTCCTTTCGAAGATGAATCCACACCATATCTCCGACTTTGAAAGAAGATAGTTTCTTGTGCTTGTTGGCTTGCTTTTGATACTTGGCATTTTGCTTATGAATTTGATCACGAACTTGATCATGCAACTTCTTGATGTACTCAGCTTTGTCATTGGCATCTACACTAAATGAATGAGTAAGTGGTAATGGAACCAAATCAAGATGACTTATAGGATTTCTGCCAGTAAACCACTTCAAAAGGACTTTTCCCGGTTGTTTGGCTAGAAGACCTGCTATAAGCAAATTCAGCTTGAGCCAAAATAAGATACCATTGCCTTGGATTATGTCCCACCAAGATACACAAAAGATTTCCCAAACTTCTATTGACGACCTCTGTTTGTCCATCTATTTGTGGGTGACAAGTAGAGCTAAATTGTAAAACTGTCCCAAGTTTTCTCCAAAGAGTACGCCAAAAATGACTCATAAACTTGTACGCCAAAAATGACTCATAAACTTGGAATCACGATCAGAAGTAATGGTTTTAGGAATGCTATGTAGCTTTACAATTTCTCTAAAGTAGAGATCAGCAATGAGGGTTGCATCAAAACTTTTAGCACAAGGCACAAAATGGGTCATCTTAGAGAATCAATCAACAACTACATGATAGAGTCTTTCTTTCTTTGAGTTGTTGACAGTCCAAGAACAAAATCCAAACTCACATCCTCCCATGGAGCATTAGGAACTGGATGTGAAGTGGAGTGTACAAGACTGTATTTTGTGCATGACTCTTGGCAATGTGACAGGTGCGGCAACAGGCAACATATTTCATAATATCTCGCTCCATTCTAGGCCAATAAAAGTTTCCTTGCAAGAGTGCAAGTGTCTTATCTCTGCCAAAGTGACCAGCAAGACCTCCTTCATGTGCTTCCTTAACAATTTGATGCCTTAGAGAGCAATAAGGAATGCAAAGTTGGCTGCCTTTGAAAAGGAATCCATCCTGAAGCAAGAAGTGTTGCACAGACTTTGGAGACAGGGATCCCAAATGTTGCCAAAATATGCATCATCTTTGTAAAGTTCCTTGAGAACTTCAAATCCCAAAACCTGTACTTGCATTGTAGACAACAAAGAATGCCTTCTAAAGCTACAAGAAACAAGTACACCGCTTTATGTTTGATAAGAAAATTAAAAGATTGCAGAAACTCTACCCATTTGGCATGTCTTTTGTTGAGCTTTTGCTGAGAATTATTGTCTCTTTAAATACTTTAATGCCTCATGATCAGAAAAAAGAACAAACTCCTTGAACAAGAGATAATGTTGCCAATGATCTAATGCACGGACAATGGCATAAAATTCCTTATCATATGTTGAATAATTAAAACATGCACCATTCAACTTTTGGCTAAACCTGTCTCAATTTTTCCCTCTTGGCTAAGAACAGCGCCAATTCCCACATTAGATGCATCACAATCTACCTCAAACACCTTTCCAAAATCAGGTAATGCAAGAATAGGTGCTTCGGTTACCTTTCTTTTGAGCAAATCGAAACTTTTTTGAGCATCATCATTCCATTTGAACCTGCCTCCCTTCAAACATTCAGTAATTGGAGCAATAATAGAACTGAAGCCTTTGATAAAACGTCGATAAAAAGAAGCCAAGCCATGAAAACTTCGAATGTCATGAATGGATTGAGGAATGGGCCAACTAAGAATAGCATCCACCTTGCTGCTATCCATAGAAATTCCATTAGCTGAAATAACACGAAGCATTAAACAAGAAAAACAAGGGTAGTAGTGAAAAAGTGGAACTTCTTCATGTTGGCATACAACTTTTGCTCCCTTAAAGTCTTGAAGACTTGATGTTGATGCTCCAAATGCTCTTCTGGACTGGAACTATAGACAAGGATATCATCAAAATAAACAACAAGAAATTTTCCAATAAAAGGTTTGAAAATGTGATTCATAAGACGCATAAAAGTGGATGGAGCATTAGAAAGGCCAAATGGCATAACAAGCCATTCGTAGAGACCATCTCTGGTCTTGAAAGTTGTTTTCCATTCATCTCTTGGTCTCTTTCGAATTTGATGATAGCCGCTAAGAAGATCTATATTAGAACCGATGGTAAAACCATGAAGTTGGTCAAGAAGATCATCAAGCCGTGGAATTGGAAACCTGTATTTGATGGTGATTTTATTGACAGCTCTGCTATCAATAAACATGCGCCATGTTTGATCCTTTTCGGGCACCAATAGAGCTAGTACAGCACAAGGGCTTTTGCTGATTTGGATCTTCCTTGAAACCAAAAGGTCATCAACTTGTCTTTGCAGCTCTTCATGTTCCTTTGGACTCATTCTATAGGCGGCCTTGTTTGGTAGGACAGCACCGGGTACAAAATCAATGCAATGCTGAATATCACGCATTTGAGGTAAACCTGGAGGAATTTCTTCATTAAAAACATCATGAAACTCTTGCAAAAGGGGCTGAACTTGGGGAATATCAACATGATCCTCATTCTCTTCAAGAACAACTAAAGCATAAGATTCACAAGATTCATGCATAGCTTTATCAAATTCAGATTTAGAAAGAAAAGTGTTTACCCTTGAGAAGGTTTAGGAGCACACATTCTTGAAGGCCCTAAAATGATCTTTACGTCATCCTTTATAATAGAGTAAGTATTCTTCTTCCCATCATGAAAAGTACATCTATCATATTGCCACGGTCTACCCAGGAGCAAATGACAGGCATCCATGGGAACAACATCACATATCACTGCTGTCATCTTTGTATTTAGAACCTATTGAAAAAAGAACAAGGCATCTTTTATTGACTTTTACCTCATTTCCTTTACGAAGCCAAGAAAGCTTGTATGGTTGTGGATGATCCTCAATCTTCAAATTCAACTTTTCTACCATTTTGGCAGCAACTACATTCTCACAACTGCCTCCATCAATGATCACATCACACACCTTCCCATGGCTAGTGCACTTTGTGTGAAAGATATTGTGGCGAAGCCAAGAATCATCTTGTGCACTCAAGGTGGTATCAAATTTTTTTGGATAACAAGAGCTTCTCCATGATCCTCATAAATGATATATTCCTCATGTCCTTCATTATAAATGGGTTCTTCTTCAGCCTCTTCCAAAATATCTTCTTCCATCAAGGAAACAATCTTGCGATTAGGACAATCCGAAGCAATATGTCCAAAGCCTTGACACTTGAAACACTTCCGGTGAGCATTAGAAGTATTTGGACGACTAGATCCAGCCGTGTTGGTTTCTCCCTTAGTTGATTTTGTGACTTGCGTCGTAGGAGTACAAACTTTGGTGGTTGAGGAACCTATCCGGTTAGTAGTCCCTCCTTGTTGGTTGAAGCTAAAACCACCTATTTTAGAATCCTTAAGTTGTTTCTCCACCTTGAGAGCCAATTTACATACGTCATGGAATGTCCAATAAGGTTGCAATTGAACAACATTACAAATTTCAATACGCAAACCACCAAGATAACGAGCAATGGTTTGTTCTTCAGGTTCGTAGATATCACATCGCAACATGAGATCCTCAAATTCAGCAGTATAGTCCACCACACTCAAGTTGTTTTGTTTGAAACTATGGAACTTTAGAAACACATCTTGGCGATAGTTTTCTGGTAGAAACTTTTTCTTCAAAGCCTTCTTCATCTTGTCCCAAGAGACAATCTTTCCTTTGCCATCACGAACTCTTTGTTCTTCAAATGCTCCCACCAAATTGAAGCATGTTTTTTCAACTTGATTGCAGCAGTTTTACACCACCTTTTGATTATCCGGTACATCTTTCAATTCAAAGAATCTCTCAATAGTATTCAACCAATCAATGAATTCATCTACATCATGCTTTCCTTCAAAATCTGAGATTTCAATTTTGCAACCAAAATCTCTATCTTTTCTATAGTGCCGAGGAGGAGAATCAGCACTAGAAATTGACGTACGATGGAATGGATTGACATCTTCACCATCCTCTGATAAATCATGCTCTGAAACATGATCATAAACCTCATGTTCTGGAGCCTTGCCACGTTCAAGACGCTGCTAAAGTTGTTGCACTTGTCTCCTTAATTCATCCAATTCAATATCACAAAGGTCTCTTTGATGAGATGATGGTTGATCAACATTTGGCTTGCGACGCTGTCCAGCCATTGTAGCCAAAGCTCTGATACCACCTGGGGATAAATAGAGTTTTTTGGAAGAAACTCACCACCTATGAGAAATCCACCCAAAGGATAAGAGTTTGTAGGAACTCGCCACTCAATGGAATTCAAAAACATAGTCCAAGAAAGTTGAATCATCAAGCTAAACCCGTAGCTAAACCTCCATCAGTCAGCCTTGCGCGACTTTCGTAAATTGACCATATCTTGCTGTAGAAAACTCCAAATTACAAACCGTTTGTTTCATATTAAACTAGACTCAAAGAGCTTTCCAACCATATAAAGATCATGAGCTGGTTTAATCTGGGTCGATACAGTTTATTCTTCAAATTTGACTAAAAATCAGGTTCTGTTAGACTTTGAAACTTCAATCCTTGGAATGTGTTTTATTGGAAATTTAAGTAAATAACTTTCAAACACCCATTCAAAGACTCTTACCATTCTTGAGATCACTCTTGTGTCACAAACTCAAGTCTTGTTTTTTTTTTTTTGGCCTTTTAATATCGAGGAAAATATTAATTAGATTGCTTCGACTGTTTACATATTGTAATATAATTATGTAATCAAATATTAAGTCAATCTTTTTTTCTTTTTTTTTTTTGAGCAGGAAAAATTTAACAAGAGGTCGTTCACTAACAAGAGATTAAGGATAGCGTCTCTTCCGAGTCTGATTTCTTTTAATGTTCTAATCGCCTATTGACCTTTCTCTTATTTTTTTTTTTTTGTAATCAATATTCAGCCAAACAATCTATTAAGTGATCCCAAATCATGTATCAACACAAACATGCACGATTGATACCAACATAGGTGTAAGATTGAGTCTTTTCTTTATATTACGTAATTCCGAAATCATGTACATCTAAAGACAAACATTAATTAGATCGTACCTAAAAAAAAACATTAACTAGATAGAAAGTTAATTAGCTTAAAATGTTACAGTTTTAACACCAAGGTGCTTGAGATCAAAGTCTTTTGAGGTCGTTGATTTCGTTATCCTCGATGTATCCACTGCCGTCCTGCAGACTTTATTCCATCCTTACATTTTTCCATCTTGCAAACGAAAACTTGTTGGCTAGGAGCCCCGTCACAGCTATTCCCGATAAAATTGGTATGATACAGAAGATTATCACAGCTATTGATCTATTGAAAATAGTTCGTTCAGAGTGAACAGTAAATATTGACTTCTTGCAAACATGTCTCTCGTTGTATGCATGGATGGCCTCCCGCATTCC
This sequence comes from Cinchona pubescens, assembly GCA_025175665.1. Taxonomy (NCBI): domain Eukaryota; kingdom Viridiplantae; phylum Streptophyta; class Magnoliopsida; order Gentianales; family Rubiaceae; genus Cinchona; species Cinchona pubescens. The sequence goes on from JANKKI010000227.1 coordinate 530,648, forward strand.
TTCTTTAACCATATCTTGAACTTCTTCTAACTCATTGGAGATTGGAAGATTACTATTATGCAACATATAGACGAGGGAAACAAATAGCACAGTTCCTTAATTGAAAAGGGAATTTCCTATACATTAAAGATAATAATAATTACTAGTTTATATAATGAAAGAGCTTTTTCTAGTGTAATTTGTATTTTTAGTATAATTTCCTACAAAAAGAATTAACCAATACCCATAACTTCCACAACTTTCTAATTCAATACTTTTAATAACTCTCTATTTAATATAAATATATATTTTTATGCTTTTCCTACAATTGTGCATAAGAATAACATAGAGTGCATCCATAGGACTAGTGTGTATATAATATTTCATCAATCAAGTGTAAAATTATTTTTACGGTTAGGCTAAGTATCCTTTTACATATTATTCATTAACAATTTAAAATTTTAATTTTCAAATGTGTTGCTAACAATTATCATTTATTTTAGTTTTAAATAAACTCGATTCAGATAAACATTCATGATTATTCGGTGAATTTATTGAATTTAATCTAAGTTCATCGAGTTTTTCACTGAATTACATATAATTCTATCAAATCCAGTCAATTCACTACAGTTTTTTCTGAATTTTCAAACTAAGCTTCTAAGTTGTCCCTTATTTAAAAATCATGATAAGAATATTACCAATATACTACTATATTATTAGTAATTATATATTTTTACGATAAACTCAAAATTAATTTTGAATGTACGTCACACATGTCAGTGTAATTATATTTTTGGTGTAATTTTCTACAAAATAATATAACCAACTTCTAACTTCCTATTGAAGTTCTCATAGCCCCTATTTTAATTTGTACTTTCTCAATAAATTTTAAATACAATATTGCACACACATAAAATGTGTCAATAGGACTAGTTAAAGATAACCAATGAAAACGAGCTCTAATTAACCTATAACGAAACAATAGTGAATCATTTTTATTTCTTTTTTTGTGGAAATAGCAGACTATGAATAGATTAATGTAGTCAATATCACGTACTACTGGCCAATTAATTTATTTGTGTAGAAATTGATCAAGTAATTTACACCCCAATTAATTAATTTTGGCATGATGTTCAGAAATACTAAGTTTTCTTTTAAGACACAGTCACCATAATTATTAATAGGATGCAGGGTGATTTTTCCAATAACAATATATATATGGATAATAGCACAACACACAAGAAGATCGGACGACCAGGTGGGTCTTTCTTCATCTTCTTGTACTTATTTATTTTTACAATACATAATACGGGAATGGGATTTAATTACTTCACAGTATACCCANAAGGTGTAAGGCGGAGAGCATAATTGACGAGGGAAGTCATCTCTTCCTCATCTATATACCCATCTCCATTTAAATCGGCGTGATGGAGCCCGCGAGCAGCTCTCCAGCTTGGGATCATTGCGCCTAGCCGCTTAAACGCTTCCTTCAATTCAGCCCTGTCCAGACGCCCGTCACCATTTTTGTCACATTGTTCGAAGAAGCCCTTCAGCTGCTGCGCGGTCAGGGGTACACTTAGATCTTTGGTATTACTTATGGTTATGGTTATGGATGGGAAGATGAGAGGCATGTTGTATACTTTAATTGACTAGCTAATTATTAGTTTTCTGATAGAAGAAGGTGAAAGGATTGGTTACGAAATGATACATTGATCTTGATGTCCATTTATAACTATAAGAGATACATGGGTAAACTCAGGCCGGACACATCTCAATGCTTTAATACTCTATGAGCCAACCTCTGCTCATAGAATATATCTTTTGGAATTGTGTTCTAGATATATTCTAATTCTAATTTAAATTTTTCTTCCATAATTAAAAAAAAAAAAAAAATTATCTTTGTTTCAACTTGAAGACTGAAATAAGAAGTGTTTGGCATCTCAGATATTCTCATGTAAGAACCAACATAACATGTGGAATAAACGGAAAAAGTAGAGCATCCTTCTATAGTTAAATCCCATTTTCTTTCACTGTGTAAGGAAACGAAAATTATTGATAACTGTTTTTATGCTATATTCCCGGTAATAGTGCAATTTCAACCATATATTAGTCTACGAGAAAGACATATCTAGTTATCCCAAACGAATATTTCTCTATTGCGATAATTTCTTGCGGGTGATATTTTTATTCCAACCTATATAATTTTCCGAAAAATTCTAGACGGAATCCGTGTGGATATGCGTGATATGAACTTCTTAATCTAAAATAATAAAACGGAGAAGTTTAATTTTTTTTTTTTATTTTAGGGTGATGTCGATAATTTCAAACTACGGAATTCATGTCAATTATGAACTATATATCACAGATTCGATTGAAAACCAAAACCGATTGAAAACTTGAATGTTGAAACAAAGAGAAGCTAAAGATTGAAAACCGAGAGAACCATAAGATTTAAAATTGAAGAACGCAAAGAATGAAAACTGAAAAAAAAAATAAAAAATTGAAGGCTAAAAACTAAGAATCGTAGCAAAATATAAATAGGCGTAGAATATAAATATCGTAGGCTCTGATACTATATTAGGAACAAGAGATATTGAATATATAGAAAAATTAGATTTCATTACAATTGGTACATGGAAAGCTTTTATATAGGATTACAAGAAAATGTTATAGGTAATCTATATACGATGAGTCTTGCTAATTTGACAATTAGGTTAGAAAGGTAAATACCTAATTTAAAAGAATAATTTCTATGAAGATAATTAGATATCAATCATATATTTATATACTATAATTATATATTTTGATAAGTGAAAATCTAGACCAACCAAATTGGTGACGTATGAAGTTCATTTGCCAGCTAGCAGCTGAGATCAGCTGATGACATGAGGTTAAACCTCCAAGAAAATTGGAATCCCAAATTGATTGAAGCTGAAGGCTTGAAGAAGTATTGAGGATAAGTTGAAGGTAAGAATTTAGTAATTGAATATATATATGCACACACATATTTTTAAAATTCTGAATTTTATATTAGGGAAAGAAAATTCTATTATGATATATTATCTTTAGGGTATGCATCGATAATATAAATTAATAAAACAAATTTTATGAATTTCAGGCATTTAATCTCTAAATATTTGTATTTAAAAGTCACATGATATTCATAATTAGAGTATGGATGGCGTTATTGCTAGTGTAAATTTGTTGTTTTGAACAAAAAAATATAAAATAGTAAAAAGTTTCCAATTAAACTACTTCAGAGTTTACTATTTTGTAAACCTACTTGGCCTAGTAATTTTTACCACTCCACTTTTATCTAACCCGTCACTCCTAACAATCTCAATATCTTAAAAAGTAGAGCATGCTTCTATAGTGAAATCCCATTTTCTTTCAATGTGTCTTTTCCGGCTTTCAATGATTGAATAAAGAAACGAAAATTATTGATAACTATTTTTATGCTATATTCCCTGTAATAGTGCAATTTCAACCACGCATTAGTCTACGAGAAAGATATATCTAGTCATCCCAAACGAATAATATATACACTTTTTCTTTATTGTGATAATTTCTTGTGGGTGATATTTTTGTTCCAACCTATGTAATTTTCCGAAAAAAATTCTAGACCGAATCCAGGGTGCGTGATATGGACTTTTTAATCTGAAATAATGAAACAGAGAAGTTTATTTATTTATTTTTAATTTAGGTGATGTCGATAATTTCAAATTAAAAAGTTCATGTCAATTATGAATTATATATCACAGTTTCCCGGGTCCATATACACATTCGATTGAAAACCAAAACCGATTGAAAACCCGATTGGTCTCAACCCGATTGCTGAGACCAAAAGAACCCGAATGTTGAACATCGAGAGAATCCGAATGTTGAACATCGAGAGAATCCGAAAGTTAAAAATCAAGAAAACCCGAAGGTTCAAAACCGAAAAAACTCGAAGGCATAAAATCAACGAACGTGAAGGTTGACAATTGAAAAAAATTTGAAGGTTGAAAACTAAGAATCGTAGCAAAATATATACAGGCGGAGGCTCTGATACCATGTTAAAAACAAAAGGTATTGAATATGTATAAATCATGTTTCATTACAATTGGTATATAGAGATCCATTATATAGGCTTACAAGAGAGTGTTATAGGTAATCCATACATGATGAGCCTTGCTAATCAAGATAATTAGATAACAAAGGTAATTATCTAATTTAAAAAATAATTAGAGTAATTATGTACCAATCATATATTTACATAACATAATTATTTACATATCTTGAAAAATGGGGATCCTCTCTGATACAAGCTGATCTATATGAAGAATTAATGAGGATGAATGTCACGACTGTCATTGACTAAATTGAGATTTAGAAAATTTAACACAGATTCGGTGTTTAACATAAGCACATGATCATGTGATCCAACATTTATAAAAAATAAAAATAAAATCTCTCTGAGTATTTGTGGAAGACGTATGATATATATGTGGAGCATAGATTCAAAGTTCAAACACGTATTTTCGAATTTAAGATTCGAACCCAAGATGAGAAAAACCATTTATGCCTACAAATTGCTTGTGTTTATGTTTTATTAAGAAATTTCAAGTTGTTGTTGAAACACACATGCTACGATTTTTTCTTTAAATCATTTATATTATCACAAATTCAAAATTATATGATAAAATTATCAATTTTACCTAATTTTAAATATTTAATTATAGTTCATTCTTTCTTTCGCAATAATTTTTTCATTTCGTATAAATGTATTATTATTATTTTGGACAAACTAAACAAGCAGTATAATCTTCCTTTGGATATGCTTTCGATACTTGAAATCAAAACTATTGAGCGACCCTGCATTTAAGCTACAGTTTCTTTTAGTGTCAAGGTGCAAAGATAAAAGCCAAATGTATATAAAGGAAAAAAAAAATTTAATTTAGTCTTTTATTTTTAAGGTATCAATCAATCTGATCCTTTATTATAATAGATCAATTTAATTTATTATCTTTATAAAAAAAATTAGCCAATTTAAGGCCTAAGAATGTCTATGACAGAAATTATGGACCAGCTGTTGGCATATAAACCAAGCTTAATTAGGATTTGGAAGTTTTAGTTATATTATATTTAGTAATTGAGTTTGTAAGGGATTTATTCCCTAGTTTGTTTGGAATTAGGAAATTGTGTTGGTTAAATCCCTTAAGACTATAGATTTAGATTAGTTTGTACTTCTTTAAAGGCATTGTGCCTAATTATTTCAATTGAGGAAATTTGTATTGAAAAGTTAATTAAATAATTTGTTTATCCTCCCACAAAATTCTGTTCATCCAATCCTTCATATATTTTCAGTTTTGTGCATGAAAGCCTTATGACTTACTTCTAAAAGTTCTTTGCCATCTTAATTGAGTAATTATTTTAGCTCCTGCAAGTGGTATCAGGTTTGTGTTCCGCTGCGTAATTTTTGAATCTATCAAATTGGTATTAGAGCTCTAGGTCAAAAGTTTGATCTTGGGGTATTTGTCAAAAAAAAAAATTAGAGAAAAAAGAAGAGTCCTATGCTGCGGTCTTGGGCGTGAAAATTGTGTTGGGGTACTCAAAATTTTGAAAATTAGACCACAAGAGAAGTTGGTCTTGGAGTACTCGTTTAATGACAATTACTTGTCTAAAATTATCCTAATTGGGACAGTGACCTGAAAACAAGATCCTGTAACTGTGTTAAATTATTGTTGGTGTTGGACAACGATCATGAGAAAAATGTCATGTCAAATTTGCAGTTGAGGAGCAAGGTAGGTCAAGAAATTCAAGAACAAAAAAATTTCAAGGTACGTAAATTTGTTATTTGAATTGTCAAGATGGGTAGAGAATTTATTAATGGTAAAAAATTTGAAATTTTGCACATGTTTATGGGTAGTGAAGAAAGATTTGAATGGGCAAAGCCATAGAATTGAGATTATCTAATCCTTTGCCAAAAGAAATTATGAAGAGAAAGGCAAAATTGTTTTTCAAAATTATGCGTAAATCAATGGTTAGAAAATTTTTCAAAAGGGTTATTGTTAATGCTCAATCACCTGAATTTTTTTGGTCGGATTTATTTTATATTTTAATGGAATTTGCCGATGATGATTGTGATTGCAAATCTAAATTTGAGTTGGAATGGCAAGTTGATTTTGAAAAAGATATGTATGTCGATGATGACATAATTTGTGAAAATTTTTTTATGAGGTTGAAAATTTTGATTTGCATTTATTATTTGGGTTGATTGAGAATGAAGAACTTGTCCATGGAAAATATAAAATTGTTGAATTGGATGAGGATGAGACAGAAATTTGTGATTTGGTTAGGAAAGAAGGAAAAGAATTTGAAAAAGACACCATTGATGCTGTTGAAAATATTATTGAGAAAACTAATGTGATAGATGATATTGTTATTCTTGGGATTGATCTCTATTTGAAGATCTAGATGTGTATAAGAGACAGCTTCATTCAAGATCTTGAACAATAAGTGGACCAACTAATTAAAGATTGTGGTACGGAAAAATTTGGTGGTTCAAATTATCAAAAAGAAGGGTATGATTTCTTGGTTTTTGGAAATAATTTGGAAGATTATTGTGTGAGACAAAATTATAGTGTCGTCAATTGTGATCAATTCTTTGATCGAGAAGAGTTAGCTATCAAACTATATGCAAAATACAAGATCCGTCCACTACCACGTGTGAAGATAAAGATCTAGAAGACCAATTACAAGTTAGGGTTACACATGCTCCGTACGGCGACCGAAATTTCAATGGAGATTGTGGCTTGTGATGGCGTTGGACCGGATTTTATGAAGGCTTGGTTTAAGGGAGGCAATGTTGGCATATAAATCAAGCTTAATTAGGATTTGGAAGTTTTAGTTATATTATATTTAGTAATTGAGTTTGTAAGGGATTTATTCCCTAGTTTGTTTGGAATTAGGAAATTGTGTTAGTTAAATCCCTTAAGGATTTAGATTAGTTTGTACCTATTTAAAGGTATTGTGCCTAATTATTTCAATTGAGGAAATTTGTATTGAAAAGTTAATTAAATAATTTGTTTATCCTCCCACAAAATTCTGTTCATCCAATCCTTCATATATTTTCAGTTTTGTGCATGACACATCTTATGACTTACTCAATAAACATATAATGGCCATAGAACTTTAGAAGTGTGTATAAGATAAGACCTTAGTCTCTTATAGTTTGTATTCCGCTGGGTAATTTACTTGAATCTATCACCAACTAATGAAAAATTAACTACGGGATAATCATGTGACTGTTAATTTGTAGTAAATGTGTTATTAACGGTTCTATTAGTTTGTCTACCTTTTTCTTTTCTTTTTTTTTGTCATAGACTTTAGATTGTTTTTTTTTTTTCTTTTAAATGAGGAACTAAATTGATCTTTGTGATGAATAAAGAATCAAATTGATTTTTGTGATAGATAAAGAACCAAATTCATCAATATCCTAAAGACAAAGAATTAAAATGTTTTTTTTCCTCTTTGTATAAATAAATAGTTACTGGTCGTCAAGTTTAGTTCTTAGTTTGTACAAGGGATTTCAGACTGCCACGTTTGATTGTCAGGGCAAGTAGTCAACTTAATTAGTTTACATTACCTACTATTATGACTATCTTAATTACACTTAGGATTAGAATGAAATACCATGATTAGCCTTCGGATAATCCGGCAAATTTAATCAAATTCTTATTCTGGTCCTCGTTTGGATAAAGATTTTCACTCTATGTAATAGAATTATCAAATTGTTTGACAAATAAAAGCAATTGTGTTATTGTGATAGTCTAACGCACTTTGGTTGTGCGGAAAACTTCACTATCAAACTGATAGGCCCTTCAACATATTTGTTAAAATTGATCCTCAAAATTTATAAGTAGTCAAATGTTTTTAAAAAATCAAGTATTCCATTTACGAAAATGACAGTGTAATTATAGAGTTGTTGGCAAGGACTCTCTCTTAGCTGCTTCTAAGATTCCGACCATCAGTTTTTGTGGCTTCGCTATGACCAAAAGTAAATGTTGCCAAGCATGCAAGCCACTTAGACATTTTCTTATTAAAATTTATTCCAGTTTTTTCAACTCTATTAGCAAGAAACAAATTTCAACAAGGGGTGGCATGGATTTCACGTAAGTTTATTGTTGCGTACACACACACTAAAAAAAATACGTGTTTTGCATGTGTAATACTTGTAATTAAGTTATTGAAATTTTTTTTTTTTTACCTCTAAATTAACGTGTACATGTTATTCTACAAGATAATGTCATTAATATACACACACATTTTTTAAATTTTGACTTTTATATTAGGGAAGAAAAATTCTATTTTGACATCTTCTCTTTGGGGTATGTCTCAATAATAGAAATTAATGAAACAAATTTCATAAGTTTCAGGTATTTAACCTCTAAATATTTGTGTTTAAAAGTCACATGATATTCATAATTAGAGTATGAGTGGCGTTATTACCAATGCAAATTTGTTATTTTGGACAAAAAATACCCTAATAGTAGAAAAGTTTTCAATTAAACTACTACAGTCTACTATTTTTTTCCTACTATGGCCCTGTAATTACTACCGTTTCACTCATCTGCCCACCACTCCTAGCAATCTCAATTTCGGCGACTTTATAATCGCGTAGGCACCCTCTTCTTCATATCTCCTATATTCCTGATTGATTTCATCCCTTTTTGTGTCATGTTGTCCTATGAAAACAGAACATTAATTGAGATTGCTAGGGAATCAAAGCCGTTGGCAATGAAAGACAAATATGTGGATGAGATTGAATGAACGAAATGGTGAGAAATACTTGGATTGGTAACTAAATTAATCATCGATCAGGAGAATGATAGCATCAAAATTAGATGTCATCATCGTGGTAGACATCCAGAGCTAAAGTTATTCAAATTTTCCTTCAAATTCGCGATTGAACACTAATATGTGAGTGAGAAAATGGGAAGAGTATTTGTTTTGTTGCTAGCTGTGTCCAATTACTAAAAAAAAACCCCTCCTTCAATCAACTTTTACACTTAACTATACATTCTGGAAGGTCTTTTCATAACCAATAAAGGATAAATTAATGGAGAAGGTAGCAAAGGATAAATGCTGTCCTCCACCCCACTGATACGACGGTTTTGCTCATACCATCTTTTTAACGGTTTCTCTCTTATACACATCTAGATGTGTATAAGAGACAGATGTGTGTGTGTGTGTGCACATACATGTATCTATGTGCACCTAGAATGAGAAAGATAATTAAAAAATATATGTTTATTTTATTTTTTGCTCGAGTATAAATGATTTTTCTACTCTTGAAAAATGTTCCCTTCTTGTTATGTATATATACCAAATTTCTTTATAACTTAAGGAATAAACAATCTGAATAGACGATATCATTTGAGGAGAGTTAGTTAAGTCTAAGGAGTATAAAAAATATTGTATTATCGAAGGATTCAGGAATCAGAGGTGGAGGAGGCTTTGAAGAAGATGAAGAAAGGAAAAGAATTTGGCCCGATGATATTCTAATCGAGGTGTGCAAATGCTTAGGAAAGAAGGGCATAAGTTAGCTTACCAATCTTTTCAATAAAATATTGAAGAGTTGAAAGATGCCTGACCAATGGAAGAAGAGTACTCTAATACCCATATGCAAAAATAAAGGGGATGTACAAAATTGTGCGAATTACAGAGGTATTAAGTTAAAGATGAGCCATACGATAAAACTTTGGGATTTTTGAAAAAAAAGATGTTAATAAATGAGACTAAGGTGTCAAATAATCAGTTTGGTTTCATGCCAGAGAGATCAATTACTAAAGCCATACATCTTTTAAGGAAACTTACCGAGACATACCGGAATAAGGAAAAGGATTTACATATAATTTTTATTGATCTTGAAAAGGCATACGATAGAGACCCTAGAGAAGTTATGTGGAGAGTTTTAGAAAAATGAGGAGTTAGAGTAGCATATATAGAATCAATAAAAGAAATTTATAATGATGTGGTTACAAGTGTGAGAACACCAGGGAGGGTTGACATAAGAATTCCCTATAAATATAGGTTTATACCAATGTTCAAGTCTAAATCCTTATCTATTTGCATTGGTCATAGATGAACTTACAAGGCACTTACAAGAGGAAATACCATGGTGTATGTTATTTGCAGATAGCATTGTGTTAGTAGATGAAACAAAAAATGGGGTTAATGCTAAACTCAAGGTTTGGAGAGAGACACTTGAGAGAAAAGGTTTAAAATTAGTAGATCAAAAACAGAATATATGAAATTTAAGTTTAGCAAGGGTGCACGTAGGAATGGAATAGGGGTAAGTGTCGGAGATCAAGAGATACCCATAAGTAAAAATTTAGGTTCAATATTTTAGAGTGATGATGGTATAGATCGAGATATTACACATCAGATACAAGCAAGTTGGACTAAATGGAGAATGGCATCAGGAATATTATGCCACCGCAAAATTTCTTTACGACTTAAGGGTAAACTCTATAGAATGGCAATTAGGCCAGCGATACTTTATGAGTCTGAGTGTTGGGCTATGAATTGCACACATGAGCAAAAGATGAGAGTAGCAAAAATGCGAGTGTTAAGATGGATGTGTAGGTACACTAAGATGGACAATATATGGAATGAGCATATTCGTGAGAAGATTGGTGTAGCATCTATTAATTAGAATATGAGAGAAACACACTTAAGGTGGTTCTAGAGGTCATGTGGGAAGACGACAAGTAGAAGCGTCTGTCAAGGAGTAAATTTTAGAGAGAGTAGTCAATATAAGAGGGGTAGAGAAAGATTGAAAAAAACTTGATGGGTAACTTGTAAGAAATATATAGCCCATCAATGAGAATTGAGGAGGGTATGGTCCATAATAGAGCTCAGTGGTGTATCAAGATTCATGCGGCCGACCTTACTTGATGGGATTAAGGCTTGGTTTGTTTGTTTGTTTGTTTGTTTTGTTTATAATAGTTATAAATACTACTTACTTTATTTTTGCTCAAATATAAATCATTTTATAAAAATAAAAATTTCTACCATCTTATTATGTATTTATGCCAAAAATTTCATATAAATCTAAGGAATTTTGTTACAGTAGTTTTAAATATACATATATGTGTGTGTGTGTATTAAATATATAGTTGTATTATAAAAAGTAGATAGTTTTATTAGATTAAATGAGGAGTATTTTAGATAGGTAAAGTCTACTTCATTAATTAGGGACATGTTAGGCATTAAACTATTTAATTAAGGATATATTACTCATAACAAATAGTAAAAGAAAAATAGTGGATTATCTTGGGTAGAATTGTATGACAAAAAATTGGTGTATATCCCTAAAAATAGATAGTTAGAATAGATTATGAGTAATTTGATTATATTTTCCGATTGAAAATTAGTTTTCACTAAAGGTAGACATTTTAAGCATCACAAAAAAGGAAGAAATAAAAAGATAAAATCACTACGAAGTATTAATTAAACATCATTTTATAGATTTAGTATTTTGAAATTCTTTTAATAGTGAAAATATCTATAGAAAATCAAATGATGGATGGATAATAATTATAAAACTGATTATTTAAAATTTAAAAAAAATAAAAAATGGATGCAATTAAAATGTAAAGAACAAATACATTAAACAAAAACTATGTCTTTTAGCTATAAAAATCAAAATAGGCTAAACTAATATATTCTCCATATTATGGATAGGAATCCAATAACAACCGATTAATTAAGATAATTATTGAAAAATTAAAAATTAAAAATTATTGTTCCTTTTTCTTACTTTGAAATGTACAGAATGTAAATAAAGAATCCTTTATCTTATTTTAAAATGCACGCAACTATCGTGCAAAAAATGTAGTTCTATAAAAACATTCAAAATAACATGTAATTTTTATATAATTTTTATCAGAATTCAAAATAACATGTTCTTTTTATTTTACAATATTGTTTGTTATTTGTTACAAAATTATATATAAATTCATCTTTTTTAAAAATTAAACACATTTTCTCTTTTATGAGAAAAACGTATGATAATTTTTTCTTTTATATATTTCTCTTCTAGGTGCCTAGATTATAATTTTCATATAGCATCACCACCAATTAATTAAACAATTAAATATTAAGATATTTTCTATAGTATTGTTCTTTTTAAATATATGTGCATATTCATTGTCATTACAAAAAAAAAAAAAAATTAACATCTTTATCAAGTACCAAACGTTATATAGATAATNAATGTCTATTAGTATTTTAAAATTCTATTATTAGCGAAATTATTGATAGGTAATTGGATGATATATGAATAATAATTACAAAAAATTATTAATAAAAATTTCAAAAAATAAGAAAGAAGTTGAATCTAATTAAAATATGCAGAATACATAAATCAAACAAAAATTAAGCCTTATGTACAGGATAACTAAACATATCAACTACTATAGTCTCCATATTATAAATAGGTATTATATAATATATTAAATCATTATAAAAAAAATTGGAATAATAAATTGTTCTTTTGTCTTGCTATAAAATGCAACGAATGTTAGATAAAATAATCTTTCATTTTACTCTACAATACACAAAATGAAATTGAAATTGTAGTTTTAAATATAACTAAAATTATACGTGATTACTTTAACTGAGATTTTATATATATTTTGTATCACAATTAATTTTTTGCTAACATATTATGTAAAATATACATAAATATAGAGAATATATAGTTATGTTATCTCTTAAAATTATGATTAATTAATATTCACTTCAATACCTAAGTAATGCTCTAAACTCTTTATTCATCTTTAATGGTATAAATTGTAGTTAACTCCAATCTAAAATAGTTTTTATTTTTTTTTTAGGTTCATAAGTTATAATTTATAACAGTGACACACCAATAACTCAATCAATTGTAGACAAAAACTTTTTTCATAATATTGAACTTTTTATATATGTCTATATATTTTTTATCATTTGTAAAGGATAAAATCATCAAACACCATTTAATAAATGAACCATGTCAAAATTCTTTTAATAAATAAAATATTTACAGGAGATTAAATAATATCTATAGTAATAATTACAAAAATGATTAAATAAAATTTCAAAAAATAACAAAAAATAAACCTAATTATAAAAAACAAAGATATCAAACAAAAATTATGTTTCCTATATAAGAAAACCAACAAATTAAACTAATATATTATGTATAATATGGATAGGTATCACGTAGTATCTTAAAATCATAATCAAAAGATGAAAACTGTTTGATTAAAAATTTATTCTTTCATGTTACTCTGAAATGTACAAAAAATTAATGAAAAAAAATCTGCTATATTACTTGAAATGCACGCAACTCGAATGAAAAATATTAATTCTAAAGACATCTAAAATAAAATGTAATTTCTATAATTTCTATTCTAATTAATTTTTTTAACATATTGTGTAAATTAATTATGTATCCATATAGAGAATATATTGGTATTTTTCATATTTCTTAACCTTATGATAATATCAATATTCTAAAATCTTCCATTCATCCTAAATGGTATCGAATGCAGTTAACTCTAAAATTATATTTGACATAATATTTTAGTATGAAATTAAATTTGTATTTATTAAATATATACACAAAATGAAGGCTAATAAAAGTGTATGGATTTATTTTTTTAATTTTTTGTACTTTTTCAATTAATTCCTTTTATTATATTCCAAGATATTTAATCTATATCTTTATTATTTTGTTAAATAGTAAAGAATTACATTGTAATTTCTATCTAAATTGACATTTAAAATTAATCTATATCTGCAATTATTTTAGAGTATTTAATAGTATAACTATATTTGAATAATATATATTGTCTTTTAGACACATCTAGATATAATTATTTTTTTCTATATTGTCATTGCTATAATTTATATGTAGTATTTTTTATAGGTTTTGTAATAATTATTCTAGACTTTGAGCATGAATCATACATTTAGTTTAACGTTTTTTACCTCATCGATAGTTAGTCCATACCAATATTTCTTTGTGTTATAACACATACTATAACAACCAATATTGTAATTTTCAAATTTGACACTTAAATTCATTATATACCTGCAACTATTTAAAGTATTGTTACAATCATTATTTTCAAAATATTTTGGGTATATGCATTGTATCATGGATTGAACTTATTTTCTAACTCATCTAGTTCATCTAAACTAATATTCTATAAAATGATGTTATTAAAAACAAAGATTTAGTAATAGAAATACTATTAAAGAGATATAAAATTAATGAATAAAAAAAAATAGTGTTATATATATTCCATAAATTTTCACTTTATATAAATTTTAATTATTTATTTGTATGATTATTAATTTTGTGATTTTTAAGTTGAAACCTACTAAAAAATTCTATACTCATGGGTATATCTCTCATGTTAAATAAAATTTCAAGTTACAGAAGTTACTATAATCAAGAGTCGTGAAACCGTTATAGTTGATTATCAGTTAAGGAAAGTTGTACTAAAAAAATGATATCGGCTAGTTGTACTAAAAAAATGATATCGGCTAGATTTATCATCGTCTTCAATTAATCCAGCCAGAAAGGCTAGCAAAAATGCCAAATTCAACTTCAATGCATCTTTTCATCAAATTATACATGAATCAAATGATAATTCTCTTTATGAAAAGTAAATTCATCAGACAAAATTAAACAAAATATTAGAATATAATAGGGGTAAAATTGTCAACATATTTAGTTGGCATAATAGAAGGACTTATTGGTCAATAGATAATGTTGGGTATTATCCTATCAATGACACTAAAAAAGAGGTGAATTGTAATTAAACTTATATATAAAGTACGCAAGGAGAAGGATCTAATTAAATTTTGCAAACTGAGCATACTTGAATGAACAATTAGAGAAAAGAATAATTGTAGTGAATTTGGAATATTTATAACAGTTATAAAAGAATTTTTTTTATTATGAATTAAAAATAGAAACGATATATAACAGTTACAAAATATAATATTTTATTTTATTCTTTCCTCAAATATAAAAGATTTTTCTACTCTTAGAATTATATACATTCTTATTATGTATTTATGTCAAAATTTTGTAATAAGTTAAGGAAGAAACAATTTATTTCATTAGCATTTCATGCATTTTAGATAAGATCTTAAATGATGTTTTCATGAACATTCGATGCATTTTAAAGTAAGACAAAAGAACAAATTATTATTTTAATTTTTGTAATGAATTTAATATACTATATTATACGTATCTGTAATACGAAGAATATATTAGTTTAATCAGTTTAATTTCTTATACATAAGACATTTTTTTTTTTGATTAATTTAGTCTTTACATTTTAATTCGTTTCATTTTTTTTTTTTTTGGAAATTTTAATTATAATAAATATTTTTATACAAATAAAAGTCTTACATTTTATTATGTATTTATGTCGAAATAGATGGTTGTATTCTAAACAATAGGTAGAATAGATAAATATTTTTATACAAATAAAAGTCTTACATCTGATTATGTATTTATGTCGAAATAGATGGTTGTATCCTAAACAATAGGTAGAATATATTATGAGTAATTTAATTAATTATATTTTCTTATTGGGAATTAGAAATTATAAGATACATTTTTTTTTTTTGAAATTTTAATTATAATAAATATAAAATTTCTTTTATACAAATAAAAATCTTCCATCTTATTATGTATTTATGCCAAGATAGGTGGTTTTATCCTAAAAAGTAGGTAGAATAAATAATGAGTAAATTAATTATGTTTTCCTTTTGGGAATTTGAAATTATATTTTATTAAGAGCGGGTATTTTACACATTAGAAAAAAATAGAGAAACACTTAAATATATTTTCCTATTAGGTATTGAAAATTATATTTCATTAAGGGCGGGCATTTTAGATATTACAAAAAAGGGTGAAACACTTATATATGTTTTGTATTGGGAATTGGTAATTATATTTCATTAAGGGTGGGTATTTTAGTCATCACAAAAAAGAGAGAAACACTTTGAGGGGAGAAACAAAAGTTGAGAGAAACAAAAAATTGGAGAAACAACTCGCATATATATGTTATTTTTAATTATAATAAATATTTTTATACAAATAAAAGTCTTATATCTTATTATGTATTTATGTCGAAATAGATGGTTGTATCCTAAACAATAGGATGCTCTTATATAGAATAGATAAATATATTCATACAAATAAAAGTCTTACATCTGATTATGTATTTATGTCGAAATAGATGGTTGTATCCTAAACAATAGGTAGAATAGATTATGAGTAATTTAATTAATTATGTTTTTCTATTGGGAATCAGAAATTATATGATTCATTTTTTTCAAGTAATATCTTAATCTTAACACATATATTTATTCAAATATAGTCCTTCTCTTATACATGTATCTATGCCAAAATAGGTGGTTTTATCCTAAAAGTAGGTAGAATATTATTTTTAATGAGTAAAGTAATAATTAATTTACTTTTTATTAAGGGTGGGTATTTTAGACATTAGAAAAAAAAGTAGAGAAACACTTAAATATATTTTCGTATTAGGTATAATGAATTTAATATACTACATTATACGTATCCATAATACGGAGAATTTATTAGTTTAATCAGTTTAATTTCTTATACATAAGACATAATTTTGATTTGATTAATTTAGTCTTTACATTTTAATTAGATGATATCATTTTTTATTTTTTGAAATTTTAATTATAATAAATATTTTTATACAAATAAAAGTCTTACATCTTATTATACTTCGTTGTCAGGAGTACACTTTGAGTTTTTATAATAAGGATGATGTAAAGGAAGTGTTGACTTTTGAAGGGTAATTTTGTCCTTAAAGAGAAATTTGCTCTGAATGGATAATATTTGCTCTGGCAATAACATCAGCCATCTTTAATTTCTAGACTAACAATAGATGCTGAATATGTTGCTTTAGATTTGGCATGTAGCAAAACTCAATGCATAAAATCTTTATTTTATGATTTGCCATTATGACTAATAATGTATGTTCCTGTTGTGCATATACGTTGTGATAATTAGGCTGCTATAACTAAAGCAAAAAATGCCAATTTCAATGAGAAGGAAAAATATATCAGATTGAGACACAACTCTATAAAGCAATTATTTTCTCAAGGTGTAATCACACTGATTGTGTGAAGTCAGAAAATAATTTGGCAAATTTTTCTACAAAAATATAAGCTCGAAAGCTAATATTGGAACATCGAGGAGAATGAGACTGAAGCTTATAAGTAGTCAACGCAGAGATAAGAGACAGATAGATCAATAGCTGTGATAATCCTTGAGTATAGGATGTGTATAAGAGACAGCTAATAATATGCTCATTCTAGTTAGTTATCTTGATAGATATTCCTAATCTCATTCCTAAGATGTGTTGATACACATAAGAGACAGTGCCATAAGTCCACAGCATGAAATGATTGTATTTATGCTAGAAGTCATCTTATACACATCACAAATTATCCTTGGAGATCTAGGTGTATAAATAAGTGTAGCAGAGAGGTTGCTGCTATGGAAAGTTAAACCTATTCCTAAAAACACTTGTGAAATTGAGATACGTGCGCAAGACCGTCTAAAGCGCCCAACCGTGTGAGAACTGAATTTATTGCCCTTACTCTATGTGTGGTGAGTTAAAGTTTGGTTCAAAAGATCTAGTTCAAGAATTTCTAAGTCACCCTATGTTCCTTCAAACTAAGACTTATTGTCACTAAGTGTAGGTATAAGTCCAGAAGACACCGACACCTATTACACAATAAAAATTAAAAAAAAAAAGTACTTAAATCATAGATTTTAAAGTATATGGGGGATTGTTAATAATAATTTAAAATTAATTATGAGCGGGTCTCTTGTGGAACCCATCCGTTTCACAAGTTGGAGGAGTATTCCAACTCTTCCCTTGAGAAGTGTCCCTGACTACAACAAACTCTTAAAATCACATAATTACATCTCCGAATAAATTGAGTACAAGGGTAGTATCAATCTGTGCATATTTGTTTTGCTGCATTAAAACATACTTGAAGTCTTATTATATCTTGAGGAAGGAACACCAAATCAACCTAAGTGTATACATGAAGAGACAGGTATAAGCTCTGTGCTAATTAGCATGCCTAGACCCTAATTAGGCTATTTCTACTCCTTGAATTTAAATTAATGAATTTAATATTTTGGTACATTATTTTGTGTTACTGTTTTTCCTTTGTTGAGATATAAAATTTTCATCAATTAATTCATCATACTAGTGAGTTTGATCCCCTGATCGATCGAATTTTTGCTCTTTCTATATATATCTATATATATATATATATATATATTTGCTCTCAATATTTTCAACTGGTTCACTAACAAAATTGAGCACTTATAAGAGATCTACATAATTTTGTAGAACATACTGTTTAGTGGAAAAAAATCGTGAGAGAACCCACAAAAGAGTCCTAATACGTAAGAAGTTAAAATCTAACCTTTACCTAAAATTTTAAACCAATAGGTATTGGGCCAACCTATATATTAAATACTCTTTATTCCTCTCTCAAAGTAATGTGGAATAAGTTGAATTTATCCATGAACCAACAATCTCCCTCTTTATGAGCATCCTCCCATATTAAAACTAAATTTCTCATCAAACCCACTGTTACTACTCCACACAAGCCAAAATTCATCATCAACCAACCATGGACCCATTAATTTGGACCCTTGGCCAATGTAAAGTGGCCAAACCCGTAACCCATGGTCCAACACTGAGAACTCCACGCAAGCCCAAATTCTTCATCAACCAACCATTGGCCCATTAATTTGGACCCCTAGCCTTGGTAAAGTAGCCAAAGAGAAGACATCGATCACTTGTAAATAAGTAACCCAAACTTGTAACAAGAAAATTTAATACTACTGTTGGGGAGAAAAATCAAGAGAGAGACCACCAAAAAAAGTTAATGCATAAGTTAGAACCTGTAAACTCTGACCTAAAAGTTTAAACTAGTAAGTTTTGAATCCAATCTATGTATTAAGTGCTTTTTATTCCTCTCTTAAAATAGCTTTTTATTCCTCTTTCAAATCAGTGTAAGACATTTTAAATCTATCTATGAAACCTATACGTACGAGGAAATTACAAAATATTTTCTTTTAAGAGAGAAAATGGACATTGTGCTAAAACAATTAAAGAAATTAAACGAGTTCTAACCTAAAACGGAATTGTGGGGTATGAGAGTCATCTTTATTTTCATCTTGTGGGAAGAACAGACGCTGAAAAAACAAAAAGAATTCCATAGGGATAATTTGTACTTTGCTCTTTATTTTATGCTGCCTAAAGAGTGGCATAGAACCATAAAAGTTGGGATTTTGGAATCAAGAAAAAGATTTGCGCGAATTTGAATCTGCGTGTAACATGTGATGTGGCCCTATCATGATTCTTGTAGATTATTAGCTTTTGAATTCTTTTTACAATCTTATCTCTTTACAGTTGATTTAAAGGTTTAATCAAGGTGTATTTTTTTTTCTCTTTTTCTTTTCGAAGGTAGGTTTAGTCAAGTTATTCAGAAAACATGTCTGTAGAAGTACACAAACTCAAGCCTTGCAATTTTTAGGTCTTTTAATCTCGAGGAAAATATTAATTAGACTGTTTTGTTTACATATTGTAATATAATTATGTAATCAAATATTAAGTCAATAACTTAATAATTTTTCTTATCTGACAATACATCTCTATTGACTAATAATTTTTTTTTTCTTGTAATCAGTATTCAGTCACACAATCTATTAAGTGATCCTCAAATCATGACGTATTAACACAAACATGCACGATTGATACTAACATAGGTGTAAGATTGAGTCATTTCTTTATATTACGTATTTCCGAAATCATGTACATCTAAATTGAAACGATACAGAAAAGATTATCACAGCTATTGATCTATTGAAAATAGTTCATTCAGAACGAACAGTAAAGAATGACTTCTTGCAAACACGTCTTTCGTTATATGGACGGATGGCCTCCCGTATTTCTTCTTTAATCATATCTTGAATTCCTTCTAACTCATTGGAGATTGGACGATTACTATTCCTCAACATATAGATGGGGAAAACAAATAGCATAATTCCTTAATTGAAAAGGGAATTTTCTACACTACAAGAATTACTCACTTTTTGTAACTTGTTTAATTTTGAAAGTCATAAATACAATCATTTCGTGACATGACAAGTCACAAAAACAAGTAATTTCAAGTCACAAATGATAATGTGACTTTATGACTCTACAAAGTCACAACTATTTATGACTTGCAAATGAAAGTCGCATTATCATTTGTGACTTGAAATTATTAGTTTTTGTAACTTGTCGTATCACAATGTGATTATATTTGTAACTTTCAAAATTATGCAAGTCACAAAAGATGGATAATTTTTGTAGTGCAAGTCACAAATAGTGATTTTTCTTGTAGTGCTATATATTAGCCTAATTCTATTATACTATACTTTATACAATAGAAGAGCTTTTTTGGTGTAATATGTATTTTTAGTATAATTTTTTAGGAAAAGAATTAATCAATACTCATAATTTTCACAACTTTCTAATTCAATACTTCTCATAACTCTCTATTTAATATACATGTATTTTTTATGCTTATTTTTTATGCTTTTCTTACAATCGTGCAACAACATAAAGTATGTCAACAGTACTAGTATGTATTTAATATTTCATCAATCAACAGGACTAGTATGTATTTAATATTTCATCAATCAAGTGTAAAATTATTTTTACATTTAGGCTATGTATCCTTTTACATATTATTCATTATCAATTTAAAATTTTAATTTTCAAATGTGTTGCTAACAAATATCATATTTTTTACTTTTAAATAAACTCTATTCGAATAAAAATTCACGATTATTCAAGTACATTTATTGAATTTAATCTAAGTTCATCGAGTTTTTCTCCAAATTACATATAATTCTATCCAATCCAGTCAATTCACTGTCACAGTTTTTTCTGAATTTTTAAACTATGCTTCTAAGTAGTAGCTTATTTAAAAGTCATGCTAAAATTATTGCCAATATTCTACTTTATTATTTGTAATTTAGTTTTAAATATATTTTTACAATAAGCTGAAAATTAATTTTAAACGTCATACATGCCAGTGTAATTATGTTTTTGATGTAATTATCTATAAAATAATTTAACCAACTCTTAACTTCCTATAACTTCCCATGGCCCCTATTTTAATTTGTATTTTTTCAATAAATTTTAAATACAATATTACACACATATAGCATGTGCTAATAAGACTAGTTAAAGATAACCAATGAAAACGAACTCTAATTAGCCTATAACGAATCTATGGTGAATCATTTTTATTTCTTTATTGTGGAAATGGCACACTATGAAAGCAAATTATAGATTAACGCAGTCAATATCATGTACTACTAGTCAATTAATTTATTTGTGTACAAATTGATGAAGTAATTTACACCCCAATTAATTACTTATTTTTGCATGATGTTCAAGTTTTCTTTTAAGACACAATCACCATAATTATTAATAGGATGCAGGGTGATTTTTCCAATAACAATATGGATAATAGCACAACACACAAGAAGATCGGACGACCAGGTCGGTCTTTCTTCATCTTCTTGTACTTATTTATTTTAACAAGGTGGCATGCATTGCATGGCCTTCACAATCTTCCAATAAGAACTAATTCAAAGTATACCCAAGGTGGAGAGCATAATTGACGAGGCTAGTCAGCTCTTCCTCAGTTATATACCCATCTCCCTTTGCATCGCCGTGATGGAGCCCGCGAGTAGCTCTCCACCATGGGATCATTGCGCCTAGCCGCTTGAAAGCTTCCATCAATTCAGCCTTGTCCAGACGCCCGTCACCATTTTTGGCGTGTTGTTTGATGGTGCCCTTCAGCTGCTCCGCGTTCAGGGACAGCTGGCCCCAAAATTTTAGAAATTATAAATTTTATTTTTAAAAATTTAATTTATATTTTTATAAAATTTATATTTCGCCCTTAAAATTTTAAAAAAATTAAATTAAATTAATCTTAATAAATATTTGATTATTAAATTTTATCCCTAAAGAATAATTCTTGCCTTGTTCAAGGGTACACTTAGAGCTTTGGTATTACTTGTGGTTATGGGTGGGCAGATGAGAGGCATGTTGTATACTTTAATTTACTAGCTAATTATTAGTTTTCTTTTGTTTTTGAGAGAAGAAGGTGAAAGGATTGGTTACTAAATGATACATTGATCTTGATGTCTATTTATATATATCTTGTGAAGTCTATTTTTTGTAAATATTATTTTGATTCTAATTTATCTGATCACGTTCTAGAGAGTAAAATGAGTGATTTTGAAGAGTTTCAAGTACTAGAATATAATTTTAAAAAGCTTTAAGGACTAAGAATGCAATTTCAGAAGGTCTTAATTATCAAAGTACAATTTAAAAAATGTTCCGGGGCAAAAATGTAATTTTAACCGTGTGACGGGTCAGGATTAACATAACTTTAGAAAGTTATATGGGTCAAAATATAAATATTAAAAGGTACAGGGTCCAGGTTGAAATTACAGGAAATTGGCCGTGGTTAGCCCAAAACAAGTTCTGACAGCCAAAATAAAATAAAGCCCAAAATGTTCCTCTATCTCTTAACTATAATTAGGCCCAAATACATAATGAACCCAAAACATAAAAAATAGAATGGCCCAAAATAAAATAAAACAACCCCAACCCATATAATCTAACAGTCTCCAAACAAAATACACTAGCCCACTCAAATTAAAATGTACTGGGCTCCAATTTAAATTGTTCAGGCCCAATCGAGAGCTAAACCACATTTCCTTCATTTATTTCAGTAGGCCACTAGCCCAAAATCAAATATCATGACCCAATTGCAAAAATAGAACCCATTACTTAAACTTAACCCAAAGCTAATTTGACTTACAAGGGCCAATAAAAACTTAAATATAACCAAACAAAGTCCAATAACTAAAAAGAAGAGGCCAAACAACCAAACAAAACCAATGAGTTAAAGCAAAAGGCCCACAAGTCAATTAAAACTAAAGGGTAAAAAACATTTTTAGTCCCCAGAGTTTGGCCCCGTGATATTTTGAGTCCCCAAAGTTTCACAAAAAATAAATCATATCCCTTATCTTTCAAGTTTTACCTCAATTAGGACAATTGACATAAAAATAGTATAATTTCGATTTCTATGCTCTACCCCAACAAAAAATTTCCCTCTATCTTTTATTTTCTCTTGCCTCAACTAACAAAAATAGCTTTTTCACATAACTTTGAATAAAAAAGTATGTCATTTTTCTATCATTTGTACTAATTTAGTACAAATTTAGAAGATAAGGGATGTGATTTGTTTTCTATAAAATTTTGGGGACCAAAAATGTCAATAGGCCAAACTTTGGGGACTAAAAATATTTTTTACCCAAACTAAACTTTTAAGGCTAACTTGGTTGTCCTTAAACCATAGGGGTCAAATTAAAAACTAAAGAGAGCTTTGACCGAAGGGTTAAAGTGCAAAAACATAAAATTTCCTTCTTCTATATCCCCAGCAGTGACAATTTTTGCTCCATTTTATTTATTTATTTATTTTCGCCCTCTCCTCAACCAAAATCAATTAAAAATATACCAAAATTATTCTAATAATTTGTAAAACTCATATTTAACAACCAATAACTAAAAATCAAACAAAGGTAAATAAATTTATTGAAAAACTAAGCCACCATTAAAAAATTTATTTCACCAAATATCCACCAAAAAACATAAATCATATATCAAAATATTTCTCACAACATATATATCATAAATATACTAAAAATAATTCATCGAAGACAACAACAAAGATGCATATTCAATATCAAAGAAAAAATTAATAAAAATAACAAAATATTACAACAACGAAAATCATACTTATCTCGTACAAAAAATGAAATCCAAGGTGGTGACAAAACTTAAACTCAAGCATGAATCCCCCATTCTCCAACAAAAAAAAAATTAATTAATTAATTCATGTAAAGTGTGTGAAGTATGTGTTTGTGCGTGTTGTATGTGTTGGTATGTGAAATGGGTGTTTTGTGCGTGTGTTTGTGTGAGCTTTAGTGTGTGTTCATGTGTGTTGTGTTTGATGCAAATTTTTTACATGAATCCGATCCACAGTAAATGGAATAGATCCTTTGGTCTATATTCATCTACATCACCCTGAAGAAATTTTTTTTTAATGAGTTAGAGTGATGTGAATAAATATGGATCCAAAAATCCATCTTACCTACTGTGGATCGAGTCTATATAAGAATTTTATAATATGTGGTGTCTGTGTGTGTGATATGTGGTGTAGTGTGTAAATGTGTGAAGAGATGAGATGATAATGAATGAAGTACTAGTAGGAGCAAGTAAAATAGGAGTGGTAAGTAGTTCCAGTAAGAAGAGAGGAAATTTTTATTTTGGTCAGAGAAATTATTGAATATGTTTAATAGTTACTTATCAACTAATAAGAGCCTGTTATTTATAATGTAGAGTCTATTCTGGATTTTTGAATGGAATAATCCTTTTAATTTCAAAAATATGGGCTATATATTCCAAACAGAAGGTTCTCATTGATCAAAGAGTAACTACTGAATATATTGTAAAAAAGTAAATAAACAAATAACGCAGTAGAATTTAAAATTTTTACTTTCCTCTGACGGATCATCTTAATTAATTTATACATAACGCAAGAAAAGAATAGAGATTATACTTTAAAATCGCAATAAAATCTCAAATATGTTTGGGACGTCGATCCACAAGCCATACAAGTGCCCGGCCTCTAATGGTATTCATACAGATAACTAAATCAAAAATTTTCACAAGATTAATTGATCTAAACCACATAGTACTAGCTCTTAAATTATTTTTCAAAACATGACATTCACGTTTTAAAATTTTCCACGGCTTCTTTTTCTAATCATCAAGTCGTAATCTAGTACTAGAACTTATTACAAGTACTAAACATATATATATATATATATATATATATATATATATAAGCCGTCAGATGCATACATATATTTATTATATATGTCTTACACATAATATATATACATATATATATATATATATATATAATTCTAGTATCCCAATTAAATTGGATTTAAAGAATTACAAATTCTAATCGGTTTGGATCAAGGGCATATAAATAAGTATAAAATCATTAAGAGTTCTAATATATATTACACAATAGTTCCTAAAATTTATATCTTATTACAATTGAATACAAAAGTTAATTTATTTCATAAATTAATCTATAAGTATCTCATACTTATCAAATTATTTTAATCCTGAATTAACCATCCTTAAGTGTGTGACCCTTTAAATTCCCAATCACGTTGGCAATAAACATAAATTATAATCCTAAATTTATTAGGATTTGATAAATTAAATATATTTAATTTATCATTAATTCTCCAATTAATTAATTTACAATTATAGATCAAGATTGGTTTCTAACAAAGTATCATGCCCACCCAAGTGTTGAGATATGTCAAAGTGATTCGACTCTAATCACCCATCCATGATTTAGTTCCCGTGTAATTATTATTCTTTTACTAACCTATATCCCGATTAATTCAAGAGTACAAATATAATGTCAACTCTTATTGAATTAATCAAATTTACTTCTTTCCAAAATACAACTCAATTAAAATAGAATTTAAGACACTTTTAATTTTATTTCCACTTTGTGCAAAGATTTCTGAATCGTATTTCAAAAATTTGCCATACTGAGATATACTCTCCTATTATAAGAAGTGGTGAATCATCTATTGGTCATATCTTATCTTATCATAATTCATATTATACTCGAACTCTATGGTATGTATGACTCATTGAGAGTAACGACTAATAGAGTTAAAATATAATAATTCACAATCAAGATAAATTCATGATCTCAAGTCAAAGGATCAATACACTACTATCACAAAGAGACTAATTCACTGGCATTTAAATAATAATCCATATGGAATACTCTTAGCAGGTTAATCCGATAAACTTATTCTCAATAAGTACATCCACATACACGTATGTGCTAATATACCAGTGTCATACACTGCGATTATGGATATTCACGAATAAAATACAATTACATCACAACTATTTATGATTTTACATATATATATTTTATTCAAAAAATGTCATATTACAAACTACACATCAATATAAAAGTGTAATTTTTTCCTAAAATAAATTAGTTTTAAAGCATACACTAACAAACTCTCACTTGCACTAAAGTCAATCATTAATCTGTTTAAGACCGAATGAGTTAACATGACTCTCATATTTATTTTGGGATAGGCTTTAGTGAACGGATCAGCGATATTATCATCCATAGGGATCTTTTCTATCTTTACTTCATTTCTATCAATGATCTCTCTAATCACATGATACCGTCGTAATACATGTTTAGATCGCTGATAAGACTTGGATTCCTTAGCTTGTGCAATAACTCCGTTGTTATCACAATACGAGAGTATAGGATCACTAATGGAAGGAATCACTCCAAGTTCAACCAGCAAACTTCCTGATCCAAACTACCTCTTTTGCTGCTTCTGAAATTGTAATGTATTCACCTTCTATTATAGAATCAGCTTTGGTGTCCTTCTTGAAATTTTTCCAACTAACTGCATCACCATGAAGAGTAAATACATATCCAAATTGTGACTTGCTATCATCCTTGCCAGATTGAAAGTTAGCATCCGTGCATCCGTGAACTGTCAAATCTTACCCACCATAGATCAAAAATAAATCTTTAGTCATTTTCAAGTACTGAAGAATATTCTTGACAGCTATCTAATGACCACTCCCTGGTTTAGATTCAAACATGCTCGTGACACTTAGAACATAGGAGATATCAGATCCAGTACATAGCATAGTATACATTATAGAACCTATAGCCGAAACATATGGAATCTTTTTTATGTTATCTCTTTCTACATATGTCTTAGGACACATATCTTTAGAAAAGTACACACCATGAGACATTAGTAAGTAACATTTCTTTGATTGATCCATGCTAAACCTCTTTAGCATCTTGTCTGTGTACGTTGATTGAGTAAAACCAAGTAATCTCTTAGATCTATCTTTATAGATACTCATTCCCAAGATATAGGTTGCCTCTCCCAAATTTTTCATAAAAAAATTTCAGGATAACCATACTTTTACACTTTAAAGCATAAGTATGTCGTTTCTTATCAACAGCATATCATCCACATAAAGTATCAAGAAAATAATAGCGCTCCCATTAACCTTCTTGTATACACAAGGTTTATCCTCATTTTCTATAAAATTAAACTCTTTGATTGTCTCATCAAAACAGATGTTCCAATTCCTAGAAGACTGCTTTAGTCCATAAATAGACTTTTGTAACTTGCATACTTTTTTAGGATCTATGGATGTAAACCCTTTAGGCTGTATCATATACACCTCTTCTTGCGAATTCCTATTAAGGAAAGTAGTTTTTACAACTATTTGCCAAATCTCATAACCACAATATACAGCTATTGCAAGTAAAATCTGATTAGCTTTATTTCAGCATTGCAACTGAAGAGAAAGTTTCATCAAAATCAACTCCTTGTCTTTGTGTATAACCTGTTGTCACCAATTGTGCTTTATAGGTAATCACATTACCATCCGTGTTACCATCCATGTCGGTCTTTCTCTTAAAGAATCACTTGCACCCTATGGGTTTAATCCCTTCAGGTAGATCGATTAAGGTCCAAACCTTATTGTCATACATGAAATTCATTTCAGATTTCATGACTTGTAGCTGAAAATCCTTATCAGATAGTGCTTTTTCGTAAGATGTAGGTTCATTATTCGTAATGACTAATACATCATTGTGCTCACTTATAAGAAACTCATATTTTTTTGAAGTACGACGTAGCCTAGTAGTCCTGCAAAGAACTTGTGTATCATTAGCTTCATTCTCTATCACATCATCATGTGATTAAAGCTCTTATTCCACTTGTTGATCAATGTCATATTGTATTTCTTGAACTTCTTTAATATCTATTTTGCTCCAACTTGCCCTTTCTGTCTAAGAATAAACTCTTTTTCTAGAAAGACGGCATATTTTGAGACAAACACCTTTTGCTCAATGGAATTATAGAAATAATATCCAAACGTCTCTTTTGGATATCCTACAAATAAGTATTTATCTGATTTAGATTCAATTTTGTCATCTTCTACCATCTTCACATAAGTAGTGCAGCCCCAAACCTTCAAGTATGAAATTTTAGGTTTCTTTCCAAATCATATCTCATACGAAGTGGAATCAACAACCTTTGATGGAACACTATTTAATAAATAGGAGGCAGTATTAAAAACATAGTGCCAAAATAATCTTGGAAGGTCTGCAAGAGTCATCATTGATCGAATCATATCCAGTAGAGTTCGATTACATCTCTTAGATACACCATTTAGTTTTGATGTATGACGAAGAATCCATTGAGGTAGAATCTCATTCTCCTTAAGATAATGTTGAAACTCTTGGTTTAAGTATTCCCTACCTCGATTAGATCGAAATATTTTAATACTTTTATTCAAGTCAAGTGGTTTTCAACTTCATTCCTAAATTCTTTGAACTTTTCAAAAGTTTTGGACTTATACATCATTAAGTATACATAACCATATCTAGAATGATCATCCGTAAAATAATGAAGTATGAAAAATCTCATCTACAATGTATTGACATAGGACCACAAACATCAGTATGTATTAGTCCTACTAATTCACTAGATCTATCACCTTTTTCAATAAAAGATGATTTGATCATTTTACCAAGTAAAAAAAATTCACATATATATCATATGATTCATAATCAAATGATCCCAAATAACTATTTTTGTGTAATTTGGTAATGCGTTTCTCATTTATATGACCAAATCTACAATGTCGAAGGAAAGATTGTTTCAAATTATCAATTTTAGATCTTTTTAGATTTATGTTGAGAATTGAATTTTTCATATCTAGAATATAAAGACCATTATTCAAAGAAGCAGTTCCATATACAATGCCATCAAGTGAAAAAGAACAACATTTATTCTTTGATGCATAATGACAAAATCATCAGTGTTTAAATACAGAATAAAAATAATATTTCTGATAATAGATAGAACATAATAACAGTTTTTAAATTCTAAAACAATACCACTAGGCAAAGGAAGATAATAAGTCCCTACAGTTAATGCAGCAACATTTGCTCCATTTCCCACACACAAGTCTATTTCTCCCTTATCCAACATTCTACTTCTCTTTATCCTTGCATATTTTTACAAATGCGCAGGTCTGCTTCTCCCTTAACCAACATTCTACTTCTCCTTATTCCCAGCATATTTTTACAAATATGAGATGTTGATCCAGTATCTAATACCCAAGAATCTAATTTAGAAATAAAAATATTGATCTCAATCATAAACATACTTGAAGTAGAAGTTTCATTAACCCTCTTCTACTTCAAGGTATCTATATAGGCCTTGTAGTTCCTTTTCTAGTACCTTTCGTTTTCACAATAGTAACAATTACCCTTGACCTTATCCTTCTTGATCATAGGTGTTGGTGTTTTAACTTAGATTTGGCTTTCACAAAACCAACTTTGAATTTCTTTTTCTTTTTATTAGAAGAATCAACAACCATCACTTGTTTCTTTTCTTTCTTGATAGTCGTCTTAGCAGTTTTTAGCATATTCAACAATTCAGTAAGAGTTACGGATAACTTATTCATATTGTAATTCATCATGAACTGTGAAAAACTAGCAGGTAGAGATTACAAAATTAAGTCAATATTTAACTCATAATTTTGATTAAATCCCAATCGTTCTAAATTTTTAATTAGTCCGATCATCTTCAGTACATGAATCGCTACTGAAGTAACCTCTGCTATTTTACAACGGAATAGCTCATTAGAGGTCTTAAAGCTCTCATTCCTTGGCACTTTATCAAACAATTCCTTTAGATGAACAATCATGGAATGAGCATCCGTGTTATCATGCTGTTTCTACAATTCAAAATTCATAGCGGCCAATATGATACAAGAAGCAGTATCACTGTCCTCTATGTACTTAATGATAAGAATTCTGAATTGGTTCATCAGCATCATCCGCTGGGACATCAAGAATAACTTGATCAAGAACATAGCCAATTTTTTGTGTATGAGAACAATTATCAAGTTACGATGCTAATCCGAAAAATTTGGCCTAGTGAGTTTGTTATCATATAAAATGGGACGTAAATTGACGTTATTGCTCATATTCTATAGCATATAAATAAAAATAGTATAAGAATTTTTTATTTATACATAAACAAAACCAAAATATAATATGGACTTCTTTTAATGTCATTTTTCTCCTACTATTTTAATTCAAATCAATAACCCTCATATATTGATTCGGGAGCTATCACATAACCCCTAATGGTTTAGAATCCCATCTAATTATTTTGATTTTGGGTATACCCAACAAATCAAAATAATTTCAAAAGGTAGGTAACTCTTATCAATTACAATACTTTATAATTCCTGGATAGTTAGGTATCAACTCTTTGATAGCACATCTTATGTGACTCCTAACACTTAACCTCAAAGACATATAACCTTAAGTGAACCCAACAAATTATATGCCTCCATTAGTCATATCCATTATTCAAAAATCTCATCTCATAGCTCAAACATGTTCAACATAGAGTAACCTTGGATTAGCCCAATAAGTTAAATCTAAGAAGAACTCTCATTTGTTGCCATAATAATAAAAGGCAACTTATTTATTGACTTAAAATTAATTTGAGGGATTTTCTTTTATTTATTTTATTAGGTCTCATCAAAATTGCATGCAATATTATCATATCAACATATAATAAATAAAACATGCATAAAACCATGAATGATTAGGGATTTTTACTAAATTAGTTTCCTTGAGTCACTAAGGAAACTAGTTGGTCAAATCCTAATATTAATTTTCAACTCTTGAAAATTTCCTGGAGCTTGCACCTTTGCACCATCTCGATCATCTTGTATATTATAAATGTAATTTTATCTAAATATTTTAGATATTCAATCATAGCTTTAACCTACTCTTTTCTCTATGTACATTACATGATTGGTCAAGAAATCTCGAGTAATATTCGAGGCATTGAGATGAGAAAAGAATTACATTTAGAATGAAAAAGAGAAAGGTAGGACACGTAGGCCCTATTTAAAAAATTTACAATCATTGAATTTGAACCAGATAAATCAAATACAATCACATTGGTCTTAAATCTATAATCGTCCATCATGCTATTAAATAATTCAACAATTAAATGAAAACATAAATCTGTATTTAGTATCTAATCATGAATCAACATATTTCATAATTCCAATCTCTTTTAAATTATTAATTTTTGAATTATTTATGAAAATATGGAAAAAAATTATTATTTTCCAATCTCAATAGAAAATAATCTTTTAAATAATAGAATTTCAAAATTTATATTAGAAACAGTTTTTAATTTTTTTTGAACATTTATTAAATTCTAATCTCATTGAAAAATAATGAATTTATAAAATTTAAACAAGTTATCTAACTTTAATCACATTAGAATTAGGAAATAAATATTTTCAAAGGTTTTATACTTCTAAATTTTAATCAAATTAAAATAAAGAATATGTCTAAATCTTGTCAATTATATTTAACAATTGTCAAAAATTAATTGGTGATTTCTAAAATCAAAATTTAGAAAAACCTTTTATATGAAAATGTTAAATAACTGTCGCTAAAAGTAATTTAACTCATTAAATACTTTTAGATACTTTTAGCGACGAAAGGCACAAGTGTCACTAAAAGTGACAATATGCAATCAAGACGAATTGTATGACTCGTGAATTCGTTCCTTTTTTTTTTTCTTTCTCCAATATTTTATAAATAAAATTTAAAAATTTATATAGTTTGAACAATTCAATATTCATGACAACTAAATACAATTACATCATAAATTAATTAAGAGTGGCTCTAATACCACTGTAAGAAAGTAAATAATAGATAATGCATCGAAATTTAAAATTTTTACTTTCCTATCATGGATCACCTTAATTAATTTATACGTAATACAAGAAAGTACTAGAATAGAGATTATACCATAAAATCGTAGGAAAATCTCCAATATGTTTGGGACGTCGATCCACAACCTGCACAAGTTTTCGGTCTCTAATGGTATCCACACAGGTAATTAAATTTGAAATCTTCACAAGATTGATTGACCCAAACTACGGAGTGTTAGCCCCTAAATTATTATTCAAAACGTGACATTGACGTTTTAAAATTTTCCACCGCATCTTTTTCGAATCATCAAGTCGTAATCTAGTACTAGTACTAATTACAAGTACTAAACATATATATATATATATATATATATATATATATAATATATATATATAAAATTCTAGTATCCCAATTAAATTGGGTTTAGAGAATTACAAATCTTAATCAGTTTGGGTCAAGATCATATAAATAAGTATAAAATCATTAAGAGTCTAATATATATTACACATTAACTCCTAAAATTTATAACTTATTACAATTGAAGTCAAAAGTTAATTTATCTCATAAATTAACTCATAAGTATCAAAAGTTCATACTTATCAAATCATTTTAATCCTGAATTAATTATCCTTGAGTGAGTGACCTTTTAGATTCCCAATCACATTGGCAATAAGTATAAATTATAATCTTAAATTAATTAGGATTAGATAAATTAAACACTTTTAATTTATCATTAATTCTCCAATTAATTAATTTACACTTATAGATCAAGATTGACTTCTAGCAAAGCATCATGACCACCCAAGTGTTGAAATATGTGAAAATGGTTCGACATCACCCATCCGTAATTTAGTTCGCGTATAATTATTATCTTTTCACCAATCTATATCACGATTAATTAAAGAGTAAGATATAATGCCAACTCTTATTGAATTAATCAAATTTACTTCTTTCCAAAATACAACTTACTTGAAATAAAATTTAAGACACTCTTGATTTTATTTCCACTTTGTGCACAGATTTTCAATTCGTATTTCAAGAAGTGGCCATACTGGGATATACTCTCCTATTATAAGGAGTGGTGAATCTTCTAATATTGGTCATATCTTATATTATCATGCTTCATAGTATACCCGAACTCTACAGTATGTGCGACTTATTAAGAGTAATGACTAATAGAGCTAAATAAATAATAATCCACAGTCAAAATAAACTTGTGACCTCAAGTCAAAAGATTATTATACTACTATCACAAAGAGATTAATCCACTGACATTTAAATAATAATCCGTGTGAAATACTCTTAGCGGGTCAATCCGATGCACTTATTCTCAATAAGCATCTACATATACTTATGTGCTAATATATCGGTGTCAAACACTACGATTAGGGATATTCACGAATAAAATATAATTACATCATAACTATTTATGATTTCACATATATATATTTTATACGAAAATATCATATTACAAAATATACATAAATATAAAAGTATAATTTTTTCTTAAAATAAATTAATTTTAGGACATACACTAACACATATCCAATAATTACGCATACTCGATATAAATAAAGGAATTAGGGGAAAAGGGATCTATTTATTTTTGTTCGAGAGTTAAATGGGTGTTGGGCGTGGAAATTATTGAGGGGTGGGACGGCTTGTTGGATGTATCGGGGGTTGGGATTTTTGGATAGTAATAATACTAGTATTAGGAAAATACTTAGGTAGACCCGGTCTTTGGCCTCACCTACAGATTCTGTCGTCAGGATTAAACCTTAAAGAATCTTGCTTACATCAACCGATGTCATAAATTCTCTAAGGTTTAATCCACACCACAGGGTCTACAAGTGGGGACAAAAATCGAGTCTACCTAAGTATTTGTCGTAGTACCATATATTGACAGAAGTAGTAGTTAAGTAATAATATAATAATATAATATAATGGAAATAATAAAATATAATAATAAAAATAATGAAAATATTCAACACCTTTTCATAAAAAGACTTGATTTGATGTTTGCTCTTTATACGTCTTTCAACAAAAAAGTTTTAATAAGATCACTCATTCCAGATTCGAATTGTATTTGATAGTATAATTTATTCTGATTTTTTACGGCAATTGCAAAACGATAAAAATACAAATTTACAAAAATATTCTAATAATTAAAACGAATACACAAACATCACAAATATTTGATTTTGATTCAAAACGACACCTAAAAAGTAAGTATTGGAAACGCGTGTTCGGTTCCAAAAATCCTTAACCTCAAAAATGATTTCCAAAAAATTAGCAAAATTTACCGATGTGGTAAAAAATTTTAAAATCAAACCTGAGAACATTAAAAATTAGAAAATTATATTGAAGTACAAAAAGACTCCCTACAAAAGTGAATTAAAATGGTTATTTTATCCAAAAAAATGCGTGTTTTTGTGAAATTGACACTTTATCTCGAGAGATACAAAAATTTTAAAAATTTGCACCAATTTGGCACTTAACAGCAAAAACGAGTGAAAATTCAGTGTTTACAGCTAATAAAGACAATCATACTAATAAAGTAAACACCTAATTTGGGGGAGCAATTAGACCAATTATATCAATTACATATTTACATACCATATATTGATATATACCAATATGTTGACATCCCCCTCAAACTTAATATAATTATAGAAAGTTAAATTGAGTTTGAAACAAAACTTAAAAAATAAGAAAACTAAAAGAACCCAAAGGCCAAAAATCAGGAAAACCTGAAAGTTGAAAATCGAAAGAACCCGAAAATTCAAAATCAAGAGAATCTAAATGCTGAAAACCAAGGAAAACTCAAAAGCTCAAAACAAGAGAATCCGAAGGTTGAAAAGCGAAAGAGAGAACCCAAAGGTTCAAAACCGAATAAACCCGAAAGTCAAAATTTGAGAAATATCCAAAAGATAAAACCAGGAGATTCGAAAATTGAAAGCAGGAAAATCAAAAATTAAAAACCAAGAGACCCGAAGGTTGAAAGTAGGAGAACTCAAAAGTTGAAAACTAAGAATAGGAGCAGAATCGGAACAAGATATATTTATAACACTCAAATAGAGGGTAGCTCGAAATATATTTATAAGTAGATATTCTAAGACCATATTAGAAATGAGAGAGAAGTAATATATTACAATATATATAAATCAGGATTCAATACAATTATTACATAGAATGCCTTTATATAGGCTTAGAAAGAATACTCTAAATCATATAAATATGGTAAGTCTTTCTAATCAAGACACTCATACTAATAAGATAAACACCTAATTTAGCGAAACAATTAGGGTAATTACATCAATGACATATTTACATACCATATTTTGATATATACATATGTGGACAATATATATCTCGTAAAGTCTATTTTTTATAAATATTATTCTGATTCTAATTTTTCTGATCGTTCTAGATATAT
This sequence comes from Cinchona pubescens, assembly GCA_025175665.1. Lineage (NCBI taxonomy): Eukaryota > Viridiplantae > Streptophyta > Magnoliopsida > Gentianales > Rubiaceae > Cinchona > Cinchona pubescens. The sequence goes on from JANKKI010000227.1 coordinate 566,187, forward strand.
TCTAATTCTAATTTTATCTTTTTTCTTCAATAATAATAAAAAAAAATTAAGAAGAAGGTAGGCTAGGTCAAACACATTTCAGTGCGTTAATACTGTATAAGCCAACCTCTGTTCATGGAATATATCTTTTCAGATTATGTCCCTTCTGATCTAGTCAACTAACTTAATTTGCAAAATTAGCAACTTGAACTAATTATATTTTGCACTCCTCAAAATTATATCTAGTTCTTACTTTGTAACCTAAATTTTGGTTAGAACTGTTAATTAGGCCTTGTGAGTTGGGTTTCGCAAAACTCAAACTCGGCTCACAAATGTATTTAGAGTTCGGGCCTTAATCGGGTAGGCCCTAACTCACAAATGTGAAGCTCATACTCAGGTCGCAAAATTATTCGGGTTTCGAGTTTTAATCGGGTTGGCCTAAAATCATGTTATCCAATAAAAAATTTTATAGTTTATTTGTTAAAATTTTATTTTTTACATTCAGTCAACATAATATGAAATAATATGTACTACATATGTCAATAAACAATTATTAATTATATCATTGAGTGACAACATTTCAATTATAAATTGACTAATAATGTTGAGTTATTATTTTTAGTTACCCAAATTCAGTTAAGTTAATAGAATACTAGAATCATTAATCATTATCCACATAAATTTAAGTTGTAGTATTTAATTTAGGATAAAATCAGTATTTTATATATGTGTGTGTATATAGAATTAAATTCGGGCTGGAATTTAATCGGGCCGAGACTAATAAATCCCAAGTTTGGCTCACAATTTAATCGATCCTAATATTTAAGCCCAAATTCAATCCAACCCATTTTAATATAAGGCTCGGCCTTTTATTTGTCGGGTCGGGCAGGCTGAGCTCGACCCAACCTGTCCCCATTGATAGTCATAATTTTAGTTTTGGATATTTTGCATTCTAAACTCTCAAATTCGTCTCACTTTAGTCCTTTTTTTTGCCGTAAAAAATCAATGAAATTTTTTCGTATCTACAACAAATTTAACATGATGTACAACAAATTTTTGGGTGCAAGAATAAAGATTTCGTTAATTTTTTTTCACAGTGTTAAAAAATGGATTAAAGTATGACAAATTTAATAATTACGGGTGCAAAGTATTCAAAACAAAAATTCGAAACATAAAGTGAGAATTAAGTATAGATTTTAGGATGCAAAATGAAATTAGCCCTAGTAACTTTCAAGTGTCCGCATCTCTTCTTGTTTAGTGTGAAAAGTTTCTTGCTTATTTTAAAGTTGAAAAAAGATTTTTTTTTTTCAATGATGCTGCTATTTTGCTATTGACTGATCTGTGTGAAGGAATAAATTGGGAAATTTGCAATAGTCATGCACATATGAAGTTAACAACTGTTTTTTCTCGGTTATTATATTCGGTTAATTTTTTAGTTCTTTAATAAATTTTTCTGACCAATAAAAATATTATCAAGATAAAGTGATGAACCAATTAAACTCTTTAGCTTATAAATCTAGTTTCTTTGACAACAAATTAGTTGGTAAGACAGTTTTTTTATGACTTATTAGATTATGAACTCAAGTCACTAAACGGTAGAGTAAGGAAATTTTTTTTTTTTTTTTTTTTTTTTTACTTTTTAAAATCTAGTTTCTCGACAAAATTAACATGAAAAATGTTTTATGGCTTTTTGTTTCAAGTTGAAGATTGAAATAACAAGTCTTTAGCATCTCAGATACTCTCATGTAAGAACCAGCACAACAAGTGGAGTAAACGGATCATAGACAACAAATATCTTGAAAGTAGAGCATCCTTCGACTGAAATCCTATGTTCTTTCACTGTGTCCTTTTGACTTTCAATGATTGATTAAGGAAACGGGAAGGGAAAATAATTCAATAAAATAATATTTTTTATTATATTATTATAATTTGCTTTTAGTTGTTCTATTTTTTTTATTGAATGACACATAGTATTTTTTATTACCGTGGTTTTAAATTTTTTTAAATAAGTTAACAAATTTTTTTTTATCAAAAGTTATATTTTAATTTTTTTAATTTATGAGTTTGTGAATAACCATACAAAATATCAGTTTTTATAAAGATATTGTGTGTTTATACATATTAAAAAAATCAAACAAATAAATAAGTACATTAACTCACACATATTGTCGCAAATAAGTTGACAAAAAATATGTTAAAAAATTAAAGGGTGACAAATGAAATTATTAAAAATCTTAGGGGAGGTTTTTGAAATTACGTTTTCATTATTTTACTAAAGAAAGAAAGGGTACAATTGTCATTTCAACCTAAATAGTACCCCACTTACAACAAATGAAAGTAAGTGATATTTCTAAAAGTTAACGTTGTTAAGTGATATTAGGCTAAATCTCAAGGGAGGTTTATTAAATTATCTCCTAAAATAATGAACATTATCACGGAGAAGTATATTATTATTATTTTTTTAAATTAGGGTGACGTCAATAATTTCAAAATAAGGGATTTAAAAAATTTTCATCTTCGAATCCTCGTGAATAAATAAACCTTGGGCTTTTGTTTCCCAATCTTGTCTAAATTGGTCAGAGAGAGCTTCTAACGGGTTGAACTATTGTCCTACAAGGGTAACTAAATTAAATTAAGAATTTCCTCGGAGAAATTTGAAGGTTTTCTTGACTTTGGCTGTGGAAACCTAGACCAACCAAATTGGTGACGTATGAAGTTAATTTGCTAGTTGGCAGCTGAGATCAGCTGATGACATGAGGTTACACCTCCAACAAGAAAATTGGCAGATCCCCAAATTGATTGAAGCTGAAGAAGGCTTGAAGAAGTATTGAAGATGAATGTCACGATTGTCATCAATCTTCTTGAGATTTAGAAAATTTAATACAGATTTGGTGTTTAACATAAACTCATAATTATGTGATCCAACATTAAAATAAAAAATATATAAAAAAAAGTCTCTCTGAGTATTTGTAGAAGACGTATAATATATATATATATATATATAAAAGCATAGATTCAAACTTCAAACATGTATTTTGGAATTTAAGATTCGAACCCAAGATGAGAAAAAAACATTTATGCCTACAAATTGGTTGTGTTTATTTTTTATTAAAAAATTTCAAGAAGTTGTTGAAACACACATGCAATGATTTTCTTAAAAATCATTTACGATATCACAAATATAAAATTACATGACAAAATCATCTGTAATTTTAAATCTTTAATCGTAATTCGTTCTTTGTTTCACAATAATTTTATTATTTCATATAAATATATTATTATTATTAATTTTAAGATTTGACAAATTAAGCAAGCAGTATAATCTTCCTTTGGATATGCTTATGATACTTGAACTCAACACTATTGAGCCGCTCCTGCATATGAGCTATAGTTTCTTTTAATGGTGCAAAAGATAAAAGCCAAATTTGTATAAAGGAAAAAAATACTAATTTAATCATTATCTTTAAGGTATCAACTAATTTGATCCCTTATTTATTATCACAAATTAATTTGATCCCTAACCAATTTAAGGTCTATAAATGTCTATAATGGAATCATGGACCAATTAATGGAATACATTAACTAGAGGATAATGATATAACTGTTAACTTGCAGTAGATATGTTGTTAACGATTCTATTAATTTATGTGTTATTAACGATTCTGTTAGTTTATTTATAATTTTCACCGCAGACTTGCAAATCATACAAGATAGAATTGGGACATACTTGAGTGTACCTCTACACTGATGAAGAGTGAATATATGGAAGTAATTACAATCAATTGATGCTCCAAGTTTATATATTCGATCAATGATCAAATACCTTGATCTTTTCTATCCTATCTCTGTGATGAAACATATATTTCCTATCCTATCTGCTTGTTATGAAAGGTATCTTTCCTATCCCATCTCCTTATTATGTCTGTGATGTCCCTATTATCTCTGCCATAAATTAGAGTAGACAGAGAAACCAAAAGTTTTATTTGTAGTAAGAGTCGTCGGAGACTCCTTCCATCATAAAGTCTCCATGTTAGTCTCGTAAGAAATTAGTGTCATGCTTATAGAATAGAATTTTATTGTAATACTCGACTTTTTCACTCTATTTCACGTATTTTTGTACTTGATCATACCTCTTTAAATATTTATAAATATCATTTTCAAGTATTAAACAATCGTTTTACTCTTTTTGAACATTTTCTAATGTTTTTAGGTAAAAGTATAATTTTATAAAACTTGAGGGACTACAGTACAAGTCTTGCAAACTTATTAAAACGTCGTTACTAAGCTTCTTGATTCACTTGTAATGCTTACATTAGACAGTCAAACTCTAGAGACCAAGCTTTCCAAAACCCTTTAGCTAATTTCTCAAATGTTATCATTACATCAAAAAAATTTCCATTCAAATCAAATTGGTGATTCAGAAATCCTTGTAAACCTTTAGTCTAACTTCACAAGTATGTTTTACTTCAAGTTTTGCATGGTTTTCATGTTAAATTTCAAATTTCTCAAGAAATTAATTCGTTTAATTTTTGTTATTTGTGAATTGATTTTATTACCAAATATGTTTATAAGCTACTGGGACTTGATTTATGGTTTGAAATGACTTTTGTTTACCATTGTTTTTGTGAGATTTGAATAAGGGTTTAACAATTCTTAACCTGGTGATATATTTGAAATTATGAATCCTAATTTTTAGATTTTTATCTTATTTTCAAGAATTCAAGTAGACCCTTACTTGTTTGTATTCGATTATTACCTAATTTGAAAATTTTGGTGATCCCCAAAAGTGAAACCCTATCTTGATTTTGTTATTCTAATGATATAACACTCTCCTGATTTAGGTGATTTGGGGTTAGAGTTTTAGACCGTCGAAAATAGGCTACTCTACAAAATCGATTTTCGAGGTAAGTAACATTTACGCCTTTTTATCGATACCTTGTATATGGTTAGTTTTGCAATCCTAGAATAGTTGATATGAAGGTAAGTATTTTTATTTTGAATAATGTTTACAAAGTTAGTACGTTTATGATTTTTGTGCTCGTTATGTAATGTGTTATTTGTTTATTATTGCACTATATGTTAATAAAAGATTATTGTGAACAGTTCAATGGATCACTTGAGTGAACTTGGCTATGAGTGAATGAATGAAAGGATATACTGAGTATTTTGTTTTGTAAATGTTATACACAATCTATCGAGAAGACAAGTGATAGATATTCCGTTATACCTTGTCTACTTGAGCGGATAATAGGTAGACTTGGATCCAATGCTGGAAAGACTTTTGTGGACCGTGAACTCCTTGATTGATATAATTGTATTTTAATTATTGAAAATGTCTCGTTTGCTGGGAAGACTTTTGTGGGCCATGAACTCCTTGATTGATATTTGTATTTTAATTATTGAAAATGTCTCGTTTGCTAGGAAAACTTTTGTGGACCATGAGATCATTGATTGATATTTGTATTTTAATTATTGAAAATGTCTCGTATATTGTTCCCTGCACTGATTGTATATATGTTATCTATAATTGAGTTTAAATATTATTTACTAAGCACTATGTGCTTACTTCGTTATTATTTTTCTCATTTGTTTGCAGTCGACCTTTGTTAGCAGTCAAGGACCAACAGGAGATGTTAGCAGGTCTTGAGTCGAGTGCTGACTTGGAAGGGGATTACAGTGCGAACCCCAGTTACTAGAGTTAGAGTTTTTCCATCCATCATCAAAGTGCGAGGTTTGAGATTGTGTGTAGGCCCATGCTTAATAACTTATTAGAATTTTTTATTGTCGTTTTGTTTGTGGTTTAGTACTTATACGTACTTTATAAGTGTAATTTGGTTATCGTAGATTGTTATAGACATGTGATTTGGTCATCATGAATTATTATGGATATGGTTGTTGAATATACTTTGGTTGTTATGGATATGGTTGTTGAATATACTTTTGTGATTTGTTTTGGTTGATCTTGAAATCTAATGAAATGTATTATGATTTATTGATTGCTCTTATAATGTGTCTTGCATGTTCGGGATGTTTGGGGTGATTTCGAATTGCGGCGTGTCACGTTTTGGGGACATGACATTTATCTTCCTCCAATAGTATCTATCCCATAATTCTCTTGATATGTTTATATAATAATTTGTCATAATAATATTTTACGTTTGGCTAGCTTAAAAAAAAATAAGTTTGGCAAGCTTGACAAAGCTAGTAAAACCTTATGGCTAATAGCACTGCACGCAACAGGATCAGACGGGATCAGACGACCTTACTTTCTTTCTTTTTTTCACAAGGTGGCATATGGCCTTCATTTTACTAAGGCTTATAATCTGAGATCCAATACAAACACGTACCACATAATGCAGGAATGGGATATAATTAACTCACACTATACCCAAACTGAATAGCATAATTAACGAGGCTAGTCAGCTCTTCCTCAGTTATATACCCATCTCCATTTGCATCGGCGTGACTGAGCCCACGAGCAGCTCTCCACCCAGGGATCATTGCGCCTAGCTGCTTAAACGCTTCTTTCAATTCAGCCTTGTCCAAACGCCCGTCACCATTTCTGTCATGTCGTTTGAAGATGCCCTTCAGCTGCTCCGCGGTCAGGGGTAGTCTTCCAGGTTTGGCACTGATGGTTGGGTAGAGGATCGGCATGTTGTATACTTTAATTGACTTGCTGATTATTAGTTTTCTTTTGTTTTTTGATAGAAGAGGGTGAAAGGAAGATGGTTTGTTTCTTGATTTGGTTACGAAATGATAAATTGATCTTCATGTATATTTATATATATATATATATATATATATATATATATATATATGTCGTACAAGTCTACTAGATTTTTGTAAATATTATTCGGATTCTAATTTATCTTATCATGTTCTAGATATATTCTGATTCTAATTTATCTGTTCATGAAATATTTGTTTTTAAACGGGGTGCAGTGAGGAATTTCTAGTACTGGTCATCACCTACCTTACTATTACTAGCCCTCAAGTATGCTTAATTTTAGAGTTTTGATGATAGGATTTAACAACATCATTCAAATATACTTAATTTCAAAAGTTTTAATGAGATCTAAATTTTGATGTATTAGTGTCAGTATGATCGCACCGTGCATGGTTGTTTGCATGTATTGTGGAATCGGATCCAGTTTAATAATTCAATTTGCCTTGGTAACTTTCAAGAGTCTATATCTCTTCTTGTTTCTTGAAAAGTGGAAAAAATAAGTTTTTTCAAGTGATGCTACTTTGCGATTGCCTGATCAGTGGAGGATAAAATGGGGAAATTTGCAAATAGTCGTGCATATATGAAGTTTACAATTGTTTTTTCTCGGTTTCAATTGTGTTCTGTTAATTTTTTAGTTCTTTAATAATTTTTCTGACCAATAAAAATATTATTAAGATCTAGTAATGAATAAATGAAACTCTTTAGCTTGTAATTCTAATTTCTCGACAAAAAAAAATGACAAATGGTTTATGGCTTGTTTCTTGTTGAAGATTGAAATAATAAGTGTTTGGCATCTCAGATATTCTCATGTAAGAATTCCAACATAACAAGTGGAGTAACGAATCATAGGCAATATCTTAAAAAGTAGAGCATCCTTCTATAGTAAAACCAATTTCTTTCCTGTGCCTTTTTCGGCTTTCAATGATTGAATAACGAAACGAAAATTATTGATAACTGTTTTTATGCTATATTCGTTTGAATAGTCCAATTTCGACCATCAGTCTGCTAAAAAGATATGTAGTTATCCTAAACGAATAATATATACACTTTTTCTCTATTGCCATAATTTCTCGTGGGAGATATTTTAATTCCATCCACTATAATTTTTGACAAAAAATAATACATCTAGATGAATCTACGGCGAGTGATATGGATTTCTTAGTCTGAAATAATTAATATTATCATGGAGAAGTACAAATTTTTTTCCTTAAAATTTTGGGTGATGTCGATAATTTCAAGCTAAAGAGTTCATGTCAACTATGAACTATATCATGGACTCAATTTATGTAAAAAAATTCATCTTGGAATCCTACTATAATGTGAATAGATAAACCTCAGTTAAATGCATTAAGTCCGCCTCAACTACAGATTCAAAGAGACACTTTACTCCCCTACACGTATTTTATAGACACTTAACCCCCTCCTAACCCCTTCTTGATATTTTTGAACAAAAATAATCCTATTTTGTTAATTATTTTAGTTTTATCTATTTTTCCTTATTAATTTTCCCTTTTTTCTATTTCTCTTCTTTTTTTCATCCCTGTCCTCATGCCACTAGTTACTTCTTTTTTATATATAATTTAAGGCCACTAGTTACTTCATTCTTAATATTATTATTTTTTGTGTGTTTAGGACAAAATTAAATTTTTTACTTTGCTTTAACTAATTCTTTTATTATTTTTTTTTTTGGTAGCTTGTTTATTTGTTATTTTCACTTTTTTTTTTCTAATGTCTTATAATTTCCTTATGTCGATTACATTGCAAAAATTATTTGAAAAAGTAATTAACTTATTTAACTACATATATAATAAATTTTCAATAATTTAAAAATTTTAGAATTTTAACTAATCAAATATTAGTTAAAACAAAAATAAATAAATCACAATAAAATAAGGGATTTTATCAATGTCAAAAAATAGATAAAATATTACTGGTTGATGAATTTGCTTTTTTATTTTTGTATTTGTAGTTGACTAAATATAAGTCTAGATTGTTTATAGGAGTATATTTTATATGATTTAATTACAGATTAACAATGCCTTTTTAATATAAAATATATATATCTTGTAATAAGAACAATTAACAAATAACTCAAAGTATAATAAAAATAAAGATATGTTCAAAAATTAAAATAATTTAATCCCATATTTGTATATTTATTTATAGCAAAACGAATGACACAGTCCATAGCAGCATAGAATAGGAAAAAAAAGAAAGATGTGAAAGGAGAAAAGGAAGAAAATGAGAAAATAAGAGAGAGAAAAGAAAAACAAAATAGGTAAGTTAAGAAGGATACTTTGTCCAACCAATACAAAAAGGGGAGTTAAGTGCTATAAAATAAGTATAAGGAGGGCAAAGTGCAATTTGAGGTGTAATTGAGGGGGTTTAGTGCATTTAACCCTTAACCTATTGTTTTTCCAATCTTATCTAAATTGGGCAGAAAGCTTCTAAAAGGTTCGAGTATTCCTACTTGAATTTGGCAGTGGAAACCTAGACCTTTCAAATTGATGACGTATGAAATTAATTTGCTAGTTAGCAGCTGAGATCAGATCAGCTGATGACATGAGGTTACACCTCCAACAAGAAAATTGGGATCCCCAAATTGATTGAAGCTCAAGGCTTGAAGAATTATTATTGAGGATGAATGTACAATTCACGATTATCATTGATCCTCTTGACAGTTAGAAAAATTTAAGAGTTAATTATATTTACCTTTCTTGAGGTTAGGTTAAACTATCAAATCAGTCCTATGATTAGTTAAAATTACCGATACCCCCTGAAATATCCAAAACTATAACATCTACACCCTTACCGTCAGTCAACAAACATTGACAATTAAGTTGAACCGGAAGCCAACAAAAAAATAGATGGCGAAACACCTAAAATACCCTTTTCCATTCGTGCTTTAAAAATTTTGCAAAATGCCGATCAACCATAAGACCATAAATTGAACAATAGTATCAAAATTGGAAAATATATTCCGAGCCAAATCAACCCGTTTTGCAAAAATCACCTAACATCAGTATACATATCCACCAAAACATCAACAAAAAAAGTATGTTTCAATCTATTTAACGAACAAAACAAATACAAAAAAGATGAGAAAATTGTAACAATCAACTATAAAAACTGAGAGCTTTTTTTCCCCAAACTTGCTAATTTTGTCCAAATAGATCGTACTTTTGCAATGCAGCAATTTGCCCTTCATCCCAAGATGTAAGCACTAATTGAGAGGGTTCAACCTTGACGCTAGAATGAGAGCACCAAGATACTAACGTTCAAGGGGCTATCTGTAATCTTATCAAACCATAAGGTTGATTTGGTAGTTTGGCCTAACTTCAATGGAGGTAAATGCAATTAATCCAAAATTTAATACAGATTTGGTGTTTAACATAAGCACATGATCGTGTGATCCAACATTAAAAAAAAAGGTCTCGAGTATTTGTGAAAGACGTATGATATATATATGTGGAGAATATATTCAAAGTTCAAACATGTATTTTGGAATTTAAGATTCGAACCCAAGATGAGAAAAAGCATTTATGCCTTCAAATTGTTTGTGTTTATTTATTATTAAGAAATTTTAAATTGTTGTTGGAACAGACATGCTATGATTTTTTTTTTTTTTAAAAATTGTTTACAATATTACAAATTTAAAATTACGTAACATTGTAATTCATTTAATTCATTCCTTCTTTGAGAATAATTTATCATTTCGTGTAAATGTATTTTTTTTGTTTTTCCGACAAACTAGGTAAGCAGTATAATCTTCCTTTGGATATGCTTCTGATAATTGAACTCAAAACTATTGAGCTGCTCCTGCGTATAAGTTACAGTTCCTTTTAATGTCACTGTGCAAAAGATAAAAGTCAAATTTGTATAAAAGAAAAAAACTAATTTACTTCCTTAATTTTCAAGGTATCAACTAATTTAATCTTTTATTTATTGTGATAGATCAATTTGATCAACCATCTTTAAAAAAAAAAAAAATAACTAATTTAAGGCCTATGAATGTCTATGACGGAAACATGGACTAACTAATGGAATAAATTAATTAGCGGATAATCACATGAGTGCTAACTTGTAATATATGTGCAATTAACTGCTGTATTAGTTTATCTACAATTTTTGTCATAGACTTTACATTGATTTATTTTTTAAGAATATGAAACCAAATTAATTATTGTAGTTTGTTATACATAAATAAGCAAATTGATCAATATCCTAAACATAAATGACCAAATAATTATTTTTTCCTATTTGCACAAAGAAATAGTTACTGGTCGTCAAGTTTAATTCTTAGTTGGAACATGGGATTTCAGACTGCCAAGTTTGATTGTCAGGGCAACAAGTAGTCAATTTAATTGGTTTAACTTGGGATGCATTACTTACTATTATGACTATCTTAATTAGACTTGGGATTAGAATGACATACCATGATTAGCCTTAGGCTGGCCATTTAAGTTAAAAAAAAAATGTAAGAGGCTATTTTTTTTCAAAGTTTTAGTTATGAGAATCAACATAATCTTCTTTGCTTTGTTCTTGGTAGTATATGGAGTTCTTTTTCTTTAGCCTTCATCAACTTCAATCTACAATGAGAACCCATTATCCATTGTTAGATGTTCGTTGCGCGAATGTCATCATAAGGTAAGGTGAGCTGACTAATTAATCATGCTAGTGAAACTTTATTTGATTTATTTATTTATTTATTTATTTTGTGAGCAACCATGTAAAAATGATTAAATTTGTATTTAGACGGAAAATGGTATCGAGATGAAGGCAGTGTTGGAAGAGCCATGAAAATGATCAACTAAACCATGAAAGAATTATTGTTAAGAGGGAAAAAAACAAGTTTCTTGAACGAAATGGGACGAGGAATGATGATAGTAATGGTACATATGGATGATGAAAATATCATACATAGACATTTAATTGTTCCTGTCACGTCCTGACCCGCACTTGTCAAGAACGTGTCATTCGTCGTATTCTCAAGAACAAATCTCAAGAATACAAGGTATCATAACATTACTATTTACTTTAAATATCTAATTATAATAGCAGAAACAATTCTCTAAAAATATATTAACTTGAAATAGTGCAGCTTTTACCCAATCATAAACAAATGTACAACCGTTAAACATAGATAATTGTTAAGATTAAGCAAGCTTAACTTATTATAATAAATCTATAAACTTGTTTGTTCATAAATCCATAAGGTAATGACCACCTTAAGTTCCTTCCTTACTCTCGAACACTTAGTTCTTATCTTCAACTAATACATACTCGTATTCGTCTTCTGTACAAAAATATAAGAAACATGGGGTGAGCGACAAGTTGCCCAATAGATAGACTTACTCCTGCTAGATCATGCTATTACATATATATAAAGTTCGTGCATACATATCACACTATCACATGCTCATGCTTTTATCCAAATCATTCTTGTAAAACATATAACAAAATAAAGTCACATACTCGTGGTATTCTTCATATATCATGTAACATTTTTTCATGACTTGTACTTTCATGTAACATACATACTTCCATATCATAAAACATGTATCCATTTAAATGACTCAAACTTACAGGCAGTCATCGGTTTCTGAGTACTCAACCTAGTGATTAACCTCACTAGAAAAGGCTGTCAAGAAGTTCTGCAGTTCTTCTTGACCTTCTTCTTGCATTGCCAAGTCTTTCTTGCCTCTATTGCACACTGTCAAGTGCTCAAGTCTTTCTTGACTTTGTATTGCCAAGTCTCTCATGGCTCTGATGTCAAGTCTTTCTTGACTCTAATTTAGAATTATAGCCCCAACCGACTATTTCATATTCGTTTAGAGCCATAATATCTTGTTATTACCCACACAACACAAACATGTCACGCGTAGTCAAAACTATACATATAATACATTTCCATACACTTTTAAAACCAAACAGTCACATAATCATACATGATCCAGAATTTCATAGCAAAATAATTTTTGAGCAAAAGCACATTTTCACAAAAGACTTTTAGAGATTATGCACAATCATAATATAATTTTTTTAAAACACATAGTTTAGAAATACAATTTTGAAAGTACAGAAGTAAGCATCACCTACCTCTAACGGTTGAATAATCGTGTCTTCATTGCCCTTTTGTTCTTTGTCGATAATCCTTAAAAGAAAATCAGAATACTCTATTACTAATAATTCAAATAAATATTTTCTTGTTAAATCCTATAGCAATATCTGGACTAAATATTGTTCCCTCCTAATTAAAGTCTAATAACTTCGATTATTCATTGTCCAGACGAAATATTTTCCTAATCTTTATTTCAAATTAATCCTTGTATTAATTGTTGACTTTTAGAAACAATTGAGCTGAAGATAGCTCAAAGATAATATTTATCATATGTAAGTTTAGTTGAAATAACCTAATCACTTAAGTTTAAATTGAATCAAAAATCTATTTGTTATGAATTTTCAAAACTTTTAGGCTTTATTACAATTTTCAAAAACTCATAAGGCCTTACTATAATCTTTGAAAACCTTTTAGTCTTTACAATCAATTTAGAAAGTATTAGGACTATTCTATACTTTTATAAATTCACTTAGGGTATTTTAGTCACTTTTGAAAATTATTTAGGACTCTTAGATAACTTGTAAAACATATGAGAGTACTTTAGTAACTTTAAAAAGTCATTTGGAAACCTTTGAGTACCTTAGAAAACCTTTGAAAGTCATTTGTTAACTTTATGTATCAAGTGATAGGGGTCAATTTGTCAATTATCAAAACTTTTATGGGTCTTAGTAACATATCTCTAAACTGTAAGGTTCATTCTGTAATTTCCAGCAACTATAAAGGACTACTAATGTCTTTATAAAATAATTAGGGGTAATCTATAATTTCCATAAATTTAAAAGGACTTAATTAGACTCTATTTTAAAATATTTTAGGTCTTACTCTAAATATCCTAAAATTAAGGGGCTAATATTGTAATTTTGAAAATATCTTTTAATTCTCCTATCTTCTTCCCGAACTCCTGCATTTCTTCGGCAAACTTCTCCGGTGAACTGCTTCTTTTTTTTTTTTGATCAACCTCTAAACCTCATCTTCCGTCAAATCGAACGCCTAATCCTTCTTCCTCCATTGATTGAATGGCTTTCGACTGTCCAATTCTTCGTCAGCCCTCATCATTCATTTTTTTTTTTTACTGTATAAAAATTGTTCCCTAATTTCTTAACCCAATAATTAATTAATCCATGCAAAAACTAATTACCAATTCAAAATACTAATCCTCCCGAATTCATAATATCTAAACTAATCACCCAAAACTCAACACGAGAAATAATCTAATAAATAATTAAAACGAATTTCAATAAATTAAAGCTAATAAAAAAATAACTAACACTAACCTTTTATGTGTGCAGACGATTTGCTCACTCCTCAAAATTTGTGTAACGTGAGGAATCCAATTACCTATAGGATGTATACTACTCCATACAAGATATATACTAACCCTTGGAATTGACGAAAATGTTACTTTTTGGATCTCTCAGACTGAAGGTTCAGGAACTATAAAACCCGTGTGGAGTCTAGATTGCATTATTAATTTTAGATAATTTGATTTGATTTAAAGATGAAGGTAGGCATTTCTTTAGACGTTTGAACCTTTCAACCCAACCATTACTGTAAAATTTATCCCTAAAACCCTATGTGCACAGGCAATTTTCTACTTTATTGATGAATAAATAATTTGGCTACTCACATTCTGACCATTAACATGTATTATCGAATTTCCTCTGAGTCCTTCCTAATAAAAAACAAAGGGCTGAGACCTTTGAGCCCCTATTAAAAAAGGAAAAAAAAAAAACTGTTTTGGACTTGCCGAGGTGTGATCAAATTAAACTACCAATCGTAATGTATGTTCTTGACTATGACTCTTATAATTATTTTATATTTATAACAAAATAAACAAATATACCCAAAAAAAATTCTGGGTTTCACAGTTCCTATTAAATTTGATCAAGTTTTTTAATATTTTGAATGGAAGTACTTATTTCTTGAATGGATTGATGAGGAGGAAGAAATTGACAGTCCATCGTGTCCGGAATTACCATGCCAGATTTTTATAGCTATGCATCCATGGATATGATAGTGGCAAAATTGCCATGCAAGAAGGATCAAGAAGTAGAAGGATGGGGGAGGGATGCGTTTAGGCTTCAAATTCATCTAATACTTGCCAATTTAGCTGTTTAAAGAGGAAGAGGGATTTGGAATACAGGGATCCAAGAAAAAGTAGTGTTTTTGAGCAAATGTAGGTCAATGCCTGATTTGTTTAGGTGTGATGATTTGTTGAGACAAGAAGGGGATTGGTGGTACCATGAACCTGACTTAATAAGGTTGCCAATAGAAAGTTTCATTGCCTGTTGGTTCCCGCAATTTGGCTTTGCCTCTATGGAGAAAAGGTACACTATTTTGCTTCTAGGTGCTCCACTTTGAGTTTCGCCTTTACAATTTTTTTTCTTTTTTTGTGCGCTAGGGTCCAGACGACGCAAACTTGCGCTATCACAAATTATAACACAAGGTTTGTCCGACTTTAGGCTAGCTCCCCTCCTAAGTGTAATGGAGGTAATGAAAACTAGGGCCATGGGCCTTAAGTAAGTTCTAAAATAAATTTTTATGTGCATCAAGATACAACTTATATGAGTTTTATTGTAAGATTTACAATAAAGCCTTATATACTGATTATAGTTTAGTGCACCATATATTTTGATATAGAAAAATTTGACTCGTTCATGTTTAGTGACACAATTTCATAAAATTTAAAAACAAACAACAGTAATATAAATAGGTAAATGTTCACTGTGTTTACTTTGAAGCTCAACCCAAAAAAAAAATGAACTATGCATCTTGAATATACATCAAAAAAAGGCAGAAAATAGATTTTTGTCTGTTGATGGAAAAGTCCATAGCAAAGTGAGAAATCCAAAAAACAGAAAAAACCGCGCCAGGTAGGGGTCGAACCTACGGCCTTCTGCTTAGGAAACAGACGCTCTATCCACTGAGCTACAGGCGCTTTACGTATTGGGTTAGTTATCTTAGAAATTTGTTTGTTTAACAGGTCAATTTCATTAATTTTTCCCCCTTTGTTGGTAATTGAGACTTAAACTAACCAGGAAAAATGCTTTAGTTAGTCATAATAATATACATATTAATGCCAAACTTATACACGTAATTCCGAGCCATGTTCACTAAGAATATTTTGATAATTTTACTATCATAGTCAAAGTAAACTTAAATGAATCGAATTAAATAAATATTTACAAACTTATGGATCAACTCAACCCATCAGATATAGGTATAAATATCGAATGGCAAGTATGATTTAAGACATTCATTATCACATTCTCAAACACTAAATTTTCTCTAAATTTTTATCTTGTCTTAAGTGAATGACTTGAACATCGAAACCTACCCTAAGGACAAAGTCCCATCCTCTGTATTTCTCAAGTTTTCCGAACATGAGTATTACGCGCGAGATCCTTATCTAAGTACTAGGCTAAATTACGGTTGGAATTAGTGCTGAACAAATTTTAGCATCAACACATATAATAGGGGAAAAAAATGAATTTCTTTTTTTTGTAATTCTTTTGGCCTACCAAAAGAAGTAAAAAAAAGAACTCATTTACTAAGGAAAAAATCATATTAATTCTATGCAAAGATTTATTATTAATTGTATTATTTAATTCTCGTCTAATCACTTAATTTGTAGATCGTACTAGTATTATAAGTACATTTTACTAGAACCACTTAGTTGACATAGTACATTTATTAGTATACATATAATTTACAAGTGAGAACATTCTTGTGTGTTGAATTATTTTTGAAGCAATTAGTACTTGCTAGTTATGCATATTTGTTCATTTCCACTTTAGTACTATTTATAATTCAAAGGTATTAGATTTATGAATGTATCTATATAAAGTGATATAGTAATAAAATTTATTGATGTATCACTAAATTTAGACCCAAAAAATTTCTAATTAAAAATCTTAAACTACAACTTTGTGATCTAATATGTTCTTATTATGTAGAGTTGCTTTCACAAATGAATCTGACTTTGTAAATAATTTTATAAATTTAATTCCTTTTATCTCATTCATAATCACCTATCATATTGGGGAATCCACCAGGTCCACAGTGTACCCAATATTGAGAATAACAGGAAAACTATTAGGAGAGAAGCCTATGCTACCGTTCTCCATTCCTTAGATGCCTACAAATAACCTTAGCACAAAGTCTCCTCCAAATCGGAACTCAACGTGAACTCTTACTCCTCCTACACAGCATTATTCTCCGCACCGCCGCCCCCCCCCCACTGGGCGATCCAAAAGGGAGGCCCTTGAAATTCCGGGTGGAAGCTCCGACTCATCAAGAGGATCCGAAACCCGAGAGCCGGAAAAAAATACCTATAACAAATATAATTACAGTAAATTCAGATTATGGCAGCTAAGCTAACCACGACAAAGTTGTTTTCATCAATTCAGACATAATTATTTTACATAATCTCGATATTCTTTTCCATTTCCCACAAATATCAGCCACGGGAAATGATGGGTCGATTTTTAATTCTGGAATTATAATAATTGAGCCATCAAATTGCACGTTCAAAATGTTCATGCAACGTACTAGACAGATTGTTTCGTACAATGGAGGTGACCAGGGAATTTGTATGGCGGCATAGATTATCTATAAGAATTAATTTCATGAAGAATTTTTAGTCGAATTCTATACATTTTCTTGGATTAAAGCCTTGGCTGTGTTGTGGGGTCACTACTATGATTGTAATTGGGATCTTGAAGATCAACATGTTTATGCAAGTGATGTTGCTCATCGAAGATGGTGGGAAATTCATGATGCTATGGATGAGGGCTTGCTGAAATTTTGTGGATTGAAGATTGAATTGGAATGGGATAGAAAGTTGGCTGGGAAAAGGGGTTAAAAGATGTACCTTGGAGGATTAATATTACTGATCAAAAATGTATACTTGAGATTAAGTGTTGTAATTTTGGGGAATTTTATTGTTCTTTTAAAGAATCATTTTCTTAATTTTATAAGTTTGTATAGTATAACCGTTTAAAATACATAGTATTATATTGTACAAATATTTAAAAGATAAGCAAATGGTTTCCTAAAAGAAATTATAAAATTTTCCTATAATTTTTATTACTTATTTCTTTCATTCGGCTCCCTTCTTTTTTTCTTATTAATTCTTTCTTAATTAATTGCATAGGTTTTTGCCCAGAGGGATTTATGCAACTTGGTTCGTGATTTATACGCCTTTTGATGTCTTTATAGAAATTTTATCTATTGATTCTGTAAGTAGATCGGATGCATGATTGAAAAAGTCGGTAATTACTAGTAATGAAATCATTATCTCTATAAATGTCATTCTTTTTCTTTTATACTTTAGACATTCTTATTGAAAAATTTTAATTAACAAGAAGGGTAAGTTGTATTTTACTTTGATAGCTTTACACACTCAAGTTGTGCCAGCTTGCACCAAGAACAATTAGCTAGAAGCTCACATTCCACCCCCAACCCTTATCTCTACCAATCAATAACTTATTATTGCTATCAAAAGAATTTTAAGGTAATGCTATCGTCAGAGTAATATATTGTTGGTTTCTTAATATTCTTGTAATTTAGTCTCCAAAAACCTACAAAATATACAGTATGTTACAAAAAGTCAATTATATAGTATTCTGGTAGGATTCTAGAATTTTTCGAATTTCCAAATGTCTTATTATTCAAAATTTGACAATCAAATTGACTTAGGTAAAACGAATGATTAGTCTATCAAAACTTGCTTTGTATAGAAAAAAAAAAAAGTGTATTACTATCATCTAAAGTGACATGATGATCGATGATGTCTTTAAACGCAATGCAATTGAGTTCATGAATATTTTGAACTAATTACTAATCTAACATATCATATAAATCTGAAGACCATTTTCAATGCAAACAGTTTTGTATATATATGTATGAGTATGACATATTAGTTGTTTAGTTCCTTAATTATTAAATGAAGGAATTTATACGATATTTGACAATCTTAATTTCTTTCCGTCCGTTAGAGGAAAATTTAGTTCTTGAGAGATTGGGTGAAAGGCAAGAAGGCAAAGATGAAAATGTGAGATCGATAGAGATATTAATTAGTTGATCAAACCAATTATTAGGTACACCTAACAATACAAAAATATGCTATATCATTGACGAATTACAGATCCAATTATTCAAACATCTCACGCACGCATGTCGATCATTGAAGGGATAACAGAATCATTATGATTCAACAATACCGTGATATTATTTTAAAAACTAACTTCCATAGATTACATCCAAGTAGTTAATGATAAGCTAATACACTTAGATAAAGATGTAATTGAAATTATAAAACATTCCTTTATTTTTTCTTTTGGTTTTCATTTTAGTATATAAGAAAATAAAATTTTATAATCCAATTGGGAAAACAAGTCATTCTATTTTAAAACTTGCATCGTATAAAATTTAAAATATATAATTTTTTATTATATAAATATTTAAATAACAACGATATAATATTTTAACACCGTTATAAAATTTTCTTAAAAGAAAGATTAAAGAAATAGAAAATGAGAAACAGCCTCACATTGAAAACAAATTCACAAGTCAGAAGAATGAAAGAGACGTCACCTTATACGGGAATTATGGGGAGAGACGTAAGGTATTTTGGTCCAGTCCAGTTAACTGGAGGACCAATCACAAAAAGCCAATTCCTTATAAGAGATTGTAAATTTATTTTCCCTAAGTAATAATAAGAAAAAAAAAGACACTGTATGGTATTCAAATCAACAAGAATACTGCAATTCGATTAGTTTTATACTTTCAAAAATTCTAAAATTACAAGAATGTAACGCCTTGCAAAATTAATTAGTGTAAAATGAAAATGGAAAAAATACGATTTATTATTTATACTGTATATAAAAAGAGAGAATTCCTTTTGATGTTTGTTATTTTATGAAATTTTTATTTTATCTTTTATTTTCATTAATAATATCATATTAAATCACCATTAATAATTACTCTGTATAATGTATTCTTTTTTTTTATTTGATTTTAAATTTCACACATAAAATGTGTGTCTTCCCCACTAATCTAGATATAATTGATGCAATTATACAAGCAACATAAATATTATTTAACGATTAATTTTTCTTAGACAGTAGGAAAAAATATTATATTGAACAAGCAAATTATCGTTCAAGTTACTTTTAAATTTTATTTTTGTATATGTGACTTTGTGTAAAAAAATTATCTAAACAACGAAAAAGACTTAGATAGATCTGGTCTTTAGTTTCACTTGTAAACCTAATAGTGTGGATTAAATGTTATGGAATCTATGACTCCAGTTGATGTAAGTAAGATTTTATAAGATTTAATCTTGACTATAGAGTCTACAAGTAGGGTCAAAAATTGAGTTTACGTAAGTTTTTTCCATCTAAACATATAGGAGTAATTAATTGGTCAAGTATAAAAGAAAATGGATAATGCACGCGCTATAGACGGAGCGTAGAGAAGGCCACTCCTTAATGGTCGGCGACTTTAAATCATTCTCCACTCCTTTTTAACATTTCATTTTATTTTTTAAACAAATAAAAAATAAAAAACAACTTAAATAATCCCTGAACTTTTTTACTAGAACATAAAAGGTTCTTAAACTTTAATTTAAGTTATTATAGTCCTTGAATTTTTTATGTTGTGCCAATTTGGTCCCTGGATAATGGTTCCTCCAAAAACTTATAAATTGGCCACCATTGACTCGCTTGACCCAGAATAAAGACAGGTAATTCATTATAATGCAGTAAAATAGACTCCCAAATAAGAAACAGTAAATCTATCTTAGTCTTCTTCAAGCTCAAATGAAAAAACCCTAAAAGCTCCACCAAAATCATAACAGCAGTGCATCAAAAGCTCCAAAGTCATTATACAACAAATAGCAATCTGGCTCCTATGCACCCAACACCGAGTAATCAGCCAATCCACCATATCTAATAACCAAAGTGAAAGTGACGAGAGTAATGTGAACGATTTATTATCACCTTATTTTTACTCACATTTTAACCAAAATTACTTTGATTATATTTATATTTAAAACTAATTTACAACGTGATCTATTCTAAGAATCATAGTAACTATCAAACCGCAGTGTTTCACATAGTAAGTCATACTCTACTCAAATTAACCCTTCTCGATTTCTTACCATAAACTTGAGTGCAAGTCATTAATAATTATCATGAAATTAATAGCTAGCTATATATAATCAAGTGTATACACCTAATAGAAGTCTCTGTCTCATGGATATTAGCCTATTATATATGCATTTGATGAAAATAACTAAATTTCGTTCAATAAAATTCCCAAGAAAAACATTCCTCAAAACTTGAATAATATCAATAATAATAGACCCAAAAAAAAATGTGTTTGTTAAACAAATACTCCAATAAGAATGGAAAGTGACACAAATCTAATTTGGTAAGTCGTTCATGAGTAATATTTCTTCTCAGACTTGCTCACAATGGCGAATAGACATAGCGGTAGGTTTTGCAAGGTAAGTGGAGTTGTGATCTCCGGCCATGATTACGACAATCCTGGCCTTCCATTTCGGGGTGACAACGGCAGCAATAAAAATGGCAGCAATCGCATTCAAATAATTTGACTCAGACCCACCTACAAATTACAATTGCAAATCTATAAATTTGCTTTCTCAATATTAAGGTCCATTTGGGGTTGTTTTAACTTATCGCAGAACATTTTATTTGGTAGAATTTCAAAAAAAGTGTTTAATGAGTGCTTTTTTTTGATCTTGTTTGAATATAAACTTGCGAAAGTATTTATTTTAATATTTGGTAATGTATGTTTTTGATAAATTTATGATAAAATGAATAAAATTTATCTTTAATAATTTTTAAAAGAAAAATTAATCTAAAAGCAACAATTTCTAACTTGTACTAAAAGTGTATTTGAGGCCAAAAGATCTACTACTAAATTTAAAAATAACATTTACCAAACATTCAAAAAAATATTTTGACAATTTAAAAGTATTTCTTAACAAAAAGCATTCCAATACCAAGCGAGATCTAAGTCCGACATACTAGAGCAACCAATAAGTGGGATCGCCATGATTAAAATGGAGTTTTTTTTTTTTTGTCTTATACATTTGGAAAGATTAATGAATTACCAGTTTTGCCCTTAGTCAAAGCCCGTCAATAGTGGCCAATTTATAAGTTTTTAGAGTAACTACTACCCAAGGATCAAATTAGCGCAACATAAAAAATTCAAGAATCAAATTAAAGTTTAGGGACCTTTTGTGTTTCAGTAAAAAATAAAAAATTTAGCGACTATTTAAGTCGTTTTTCAAAAAATAAATAAACAAATGAAAAAGAAAAATAAAAAGAGGAAAAAGACAGAAAAATAAAATAAAATTTGAAGCGCTGCTGACTAACAAACAAGACAATAAATCCAGCAGCTCCTTCTATCATTCATATGGTTAGTAGATTTTATGCTGCGGTCATTAAAAACACGTTGTACTAATATATTACTTCATTTATTGAACACCACAAAATTTGTAGACAAACCATCTTATATTATAATTATCCCAAAAAAAAACCCATTTATTAATTATGCATAAACTCACATCTGTCTTTGACTCTTGAAATACAGGTTAGTTAGCAGTAGTACAATATTTTTACCTTTTTCTTGGTTTTTTGTGAATTTTTAAGGATTAATAAATGGTGGGTTTTTATTTACTAGTAATAATATTATCTGTTACTAATATTTATGAGGCAGTGAATTATTTCCAGCTTTAATATTATTGCGAGAAAATTGAAGGGTGGCCAATAGTCTTTTCTTTTTTGAGGGGAGGTGGAATATATTTTGGAGGTCTCCTCTTTTGACTTGTCTTTCTTCTTCCATTTTCTGGTGATTCATTTCAGGGGTAAGTTTCTTTCTTCCCTCTCTCTCTCTTTCATTTATTTGTCTTCTCAATCTGAATAATACATCTGTGTTTAACCTCTGATTATTATTATTTATACCATGATTAATCATTTAATAGCCTATTAATGATGCTCTATGATGGTTTTTTTTTAATTATTATTGTTTTTGATGTTTTCTTGTGTAATTCTGGATTTCTAGGTAAATGATTATGAAAGATATTAACTTTTTATAATTAGCAATTGAATTGTGGAAAAATGGATTCTTGTTAAATTACAATCAGCTGGGGGATTAGCTATAATACGGAGGCAATGGAACTTAAATGAAGAATTTGAGCATGTCTTTCATGTGGGAGAAAAATGTAATGCAAAACTATTTATGTTTTCCTTATCAAAGTATGTGTCAGTGTTTGTTTTTGAAGATATTCAGGATGTGGATTTGGATGGTGGAAGTGGTTGAGATGATTTTTATAAACGTGTAGCTTGATGTTTTGTCTTGATTTCGTGGATTTATTGGTGTGTGGCTTAACCTTATGGTTATAATTGTCTGGATTTTGGTGGTGAAAATGATTAAAATGATATTTGTGGATGTATAGCAATAGCATGGTGTTTTTTCTTGATTTTGTGGAATATTGGTGTGTGGCTTATGGTTTTATAGGTTATCGTTGTAGGGCTTAAAATAGTACTTCTGTAGTGCATGTTTCTTTGAATTTTGTGGTTGGACGTCCGTAATGGAATTAGTTGCCACTACTTGATTAAAACTTGCATTTGAATGTTTGTCCCTGATGCATTTTCCTCTTTTTCTCATTGTATATTTTTTCGGGGTTCCTTTTAGGGGCAATAGGGTTGTGGAAATTGATTGGTTTTCGGAATGGTTTTCATTGACTGGAGATATTAATGATAAAGTAGAGTATGTAGAACTCTGGGGGAGAATACTATTATGTTCATGACAAAAGTTATCTAGGTCATATAAGTTTTGTTCCTTTTTTTTATCTAGCCATTACCATGGAAAAGATATTATTAATACTGCATTTATTTGACTCATCAGGCACTATTCAAAGTATATCTTGTCTCATTTTTCTTATTTTGTCATCCTCTGCTGCCATTGGATGTCTGCAAGTTTATGTATTGTCAAGAATTTGATTTTTTTTTTTTAGGAATTTTTTTGGTTCCTAGGTAGAGTGCTAGCTCTGCCTGTTCTGTTTTCCTGTTTATATACTCTAGGTGTTTATCCCTTCACACCACTCAGGGTTCCATCCCTTTGCCTTGGTATAGATGTGTCTAATATAGATTCTCATATAAGAGTTATTGAGGCACTACCTACAGGAGCCAAGTTATGCAACTTTTTGCACGATTGCTAAGGATTATCTATTTAAAATCGGTATTTGTTTTTACCTTTTCATGTTTGGTCCTTGAATTTCAGGTACTCAGTTGGCTCATTGTGGTACTTGGAATGGAGGATGTGAAAAATATGGAGGAAAATGCTCTGGCAGAATCTTCTATCACACCAAAAGTTTCTTCTCAACGTGAGAAAAAAGAAAATAGTCATGTTTTAATAGATACTAACGGGAAAGTGGACTCTGAATGTCAGCAACTGCATGCAAATGTTTCTGTATTAGAACATTCAAAGGATACATCTGACGTCTCTTCTCTTGGAGGTGGCCAATCTCTTCCATCAGAAAATTCACAACATGCTTCTGATACCCCTCAAGTTGAGAAGTCAATCTCGCTTTCATCAACAAACATACTAGGGGAAGAGGAGCCGCGAAAAGATGACACTTCAACAGTTACTCCAGAATCTGTTGCTTCATATACATTAGAAGCAAAGCCAAGTGAGACTGTACAGAAATCTTTAGATATCGGGTCACCTCGCAGTACTCATACTGAATCAAATGATACATCAAATGGACATCCAGCAGACGGGGATTTGGTTTCAGAGGCATCTCAGATAGAGAAAACCAAAGAATTCAGTGTCTCAATTCCATCCATTAAAACAGGAAAAACTGCAGAACATGCCAAACACCTATCTCAAGTAGGTGATTCCCCTAGGAGGCATGGTCGTGATGATGTACCTTCTGCTTCATCCCCTCGTGTCAGAGAGAATGAAGGCACTAATCATGTAATGGCCTCAAACAGTCCAGTTTCTAAAGTTTCCAGAATGATAAACAGAGTAATACAATCTGGTGACAGTCCTAAAGCTCAGAATACGGGCGTAATCGATACAGCAGCACCTATTGAATCCGTTAAACATGCTGTTTCTAAATTTGGGGGTATTGTTGATTGGAAAGCCCACAGAGTGCAGACAGTGGAGGTAAAATTTGTTTCAATTCCTAGACTGTTGTCTGTCAATGTTATGGTCCAGATTTTAAGCGGCCATATTATTTTCATTATCTGTTCAATACTTTTAATTCCATTGGTGTGTGATAGTCTACTATGGTATCATGAGATGAGAAGCTATAGAATTTAAAAATCAAGTATACCTGTCTCTGTTCTATTCCAGTGTAAATGTTTTGTTCTTCGTTGTATGCTCTGAATTATAATGATTAGCTTTGATAAAAAAAAATCAAGTAGATCTGTTGCTTTTCTATTCCAGTGTTAATGTGTTTGTTTTCATTGTATGACATGAATTATAGTGATTAGCTTTGATCAGAAAAAATCTATAGTGATTGCAACATTTTATTGGTTGCTCTGAATTTTATTTTCGAACTGCAGAAACGCAAGTTAATAGAACAAGAACTGGAGAAAGTACAAGAGGAGATTCCATTGTATAAGAAAAAGTGTGAGGCTGCTGAAGATGCAAAAGTACATGTCCTGAAGGAGCTAGAGAGCAGTAAAAGACTCATCGAAGAATTGAAGCTCAATCTGGAGAAGGTACAAACCGAAGAGCAACAAGCAAAGCAAGATGCTGAACTTGCTAAACTCTCTACAGGGTGGAAGAGATGGAACAAGGGATTGCTGATGAGGCTAGCATAGCAGCCAAGGCTCAGCTGGAGGTTGCAAGAGCCAGGCATACAGCTGCAATTACAGAACTGAAAACTGTGAAAGATGAGTTCGAAGCACTGCGCAGAGACTATACTTTATTGATGACCGAGAAAGATGCAGCAGTGAAGAAAGCAGAAGAAGCTGTTTCTGCATCAAAAGAAGTTGAAAAGACAGTAGAGGACTTGACAATTGAGCTGATTGCTGCAAAGGAATCACTAGAGTCTGCACATGCTGCACATCTCGAGGAAGAGGAACATAGGATTGGAGCAGCCATGGCCAGAGAGCAGGATACCTTAATGTGGGAGAAAGAATTGAAGCAGGCTGAAGAGGAGCTGGAGAAACTAAACCAACAAGTATTCTTAGCAAGGGATCTCAAGTCAAAGTTGGATGCTGCTTCAGCGTTGTTACAGGATTTAAAAGCTGAATTGGCAGCATATATGGAGACATCACAGGTTAAAAGAGGAAACTAATGAAGAAGGAAACTTCAAAGATGGGCTGACAGAATCAGAGAAAAGAACTCATGGCGATATACAAGCAGCAGTTGATTCAGCCAAGAAGGAACTTGAAGAAGTGAAGCTCAACATTGAGAAAGCAACAGCTGAAGTAAATTGTTTGAAGGTGGCAGCTACATCCTTGAAGTCTGAACTGGAAAAGGAAAAGGCAGAACTTGCCACAACTAGACAGAGAGAAGGCATGGCATCAGTTGCTGTTGCATCTCTTGAGGCAGAGCTTGACAGGACAAAGTCAGAGATTGCTGTCGTTCAGACAAAGGAGAAAGAAGCTAGAGAAAAAATGGTGGAACTTCCCAAGCAACTACAGGAGGCAGCTCAAGAGGCTGATCAGGCAAAAGCACTTGCTCAAATGGCTCGTGAAGAGTTGAGGAAGGCAAAGGAGGAAGCCGAGCAAGCAAAGGCAGGAGCAAGTACAATAGAGAGTAGATTACTTGCAGCTACATCTAGATCAAAAGGAGATAGAGGCTGCAAAGGCTTCAGAGAAATTGGCACTTGCAGCTATCAATGCTTTACAAGAGAGTGAATCTGCTCAAAGCACAAATGATGAGGATTCACCTAATGGAGTAACACTCTCTTTGGAAGAGTATTATGAGTTGAGCAAGCGGACCCATGATGCAGAGGAACAAGCTAACATAAGGGTGGCTGCTGCCATGTCCCAGATTGAGGTAGCTAAGGAGTCTGAATTAAGAAGTTTGAATAAGCTGGAGGAAGTTAACCGTGAATTGGCTGAAAGAAAAGCTGCACTGGAACTTGCATTGCGGAAGGCAGAGAAAGCCAAGGAAGGGAAGTTGGGTGTAGAACAGGAGCTGAGAAAGTGGAGGGCGGAGCATGAGCAGAGAAGGAAAGCAACCGAGTCAGTTCCTGTAGTACACCCAACTAAGAGTCCAAGAGCTAGCATCGAGAACAAACAAGAAACCAAGAACTTTGCCGAAGTACCTGATGCTGCTGAAAGATTGCATCAGAGAACGAGCCCAAAGGCACATTTGAAGGGAAGCTACACAGAAACTGAATCCTCTCCCGAACCTGAAGTCAAGGTTGTAAAGAAAAAGAAGAGATCATTCTTCCCTCGCATCTTCATGTTTTTGGCAAGAAAGAAGTCACAAGCTAAGTCAGCATAGCCACCTTTATCTAGAGTTCTAAATCACGTGTTTCGTTATTGTTGTGCTGCTATTTAGTTGGCTGTTTCTCTTGGTTACACTTGGGAAAGTAATTTCCAATAGTATATATATATATATATAAATATATATATATTGTACGAGTATTTTTTATGTACAATAAGTTTGATGGAATCAAATTTTTTTTCGCTATTGGGGGCTGATAGAGGATTTGAAATATCATGCTTTTCTTATTGGTTTGGATATTAGGGAACAATAAGGTGGTTTCTGTAATTCTCGCAGTTTTTGCAAGCTTCACAGTTTTGATTCAACTGAACATTGTTCATATATTATCTTCTTGTTTAAATTATCTGTCCAGAGTCCCAGTGAAATGTTTTCACTGCCTGATGCTTGTTGACAAAGAAAATATGCTGGCAGGGATGGGCTTGGTAGTTTGCCTTAAAAACTTGAGACTTGTAAATAGTCATTGCCCATATCAACAAAAGAAAATCAGCTTCTTAATGTGCCATTAAATGACATTCACATTTCGACTTGTAAACGTTAAAGTGGGGGATGGGGGAACTTTGGTATCATTTGATCAAAATCAAGAACCAGAACGAGCTAGAGTTTGAATGATTGTTTTATGCCATGGATCCGAAAGATGCTCAGCCAGATTATCAATAGGACCAACATGAGTCACATAAGCTTGAACAAAGAAGCCTAGCATTGCCACCATAGCAAGCCTTCCTGCAACAGAGACTTGCTTTTTAATGTGGATTACACCATAGAAAAGTGTATTTGAAAGGGAAGAAGAAATCCTAGAGTGTGATAAATTAACCATTCTTGATCTCTTTGAGCTTCCATTCATGGAAGCATTCTTTATATCCTTAGCAAGGCCAAGGGGATTCAACAAGGGACCACCTGGGTACCTGTTAAAACAGCCTGAATCCATCAAGACTTCAAATTCCAAGAACTAGAATGTCAAATTCTGTGTAATTCTCAAGCACAACAGATGAGAGGCCAAGAATGAACAAATTTACCCTGGTTCAAGGCCTTCGAGTGCAGCTTCTAACCCGAAGAAAGATCCCTCTTTGGCTTGAGATCCAGGGTTCTTGAAATCCATATATCTCTTGGTTTCAACAAACCTGAGAAGAACATAAATTGTACAAGAGAAGTGCTAGTTATTTTTGGAGTCGTCTTTTTTCTGTTTTCCAAGTCTCAAGTCTGATATTGAAGAAAGCGATTGAGATGATGTCATAAGAGAATACCCCATGAGTAGTAGCTGAACTGTTAACAAAGTTTTGGTACTTGCAAACTGAAATTTTGTTGCACCAGCTTCAAACCAAACTGGCAAATCGCGTATTCCTGTTACGGCGAAGCAACTACAGCAGGAAAATGGAGAATCAGAAAAGTGTGAAAAGCTTCAAAATGGAGAAAAAAAATAAAATTTCAAAATTTGCAGTTCCATTGTCTCACTAACGCACATCAGTTACAAGAATTCCAGCAACTCCAGCCATGGCAAAACGAGAATGAACTAATTCAGCCTGCACATTCCACCTCAAGTTTTCAGGATCCTCCCCAAGTCCCAACGGATCAAACCCAAAATCTCCAGCAAGTCTGCGAAAAGACACATCATTTATACTACTAAACAAGAAAAGGAATTGCATTTCAAAAGTTTTTGTTTAATTAATAAAAAGGGTCTAACGTTCCATCAAGATAAGGTGGAGGGTCGAGCCCCGGAAGCCACGTCTGTCGTTGCTCAGCTCGAACTGCCACATTTCGGAAAGATTGAGAAGGTCCCACTACTACTCCTCTGACAGCCAAAGTTGATTTAGTGAAGTCTACTGAAGTTGTTCTGTATGAGCTTCTTCCAAACCTAGCATTGGAGGAAGAGCCATTGAATGCAAGAAGTTGGGATCCTCTACTCACTGCCACATCCATGTTTGTCTATTACATTGCAGTTGAAGGCCACACCTTTTTAGGAGTTTTCAGTTAATTGTTTGAGCCTAAAAGATAGCACGGGCCCACTTATCCTTTTCCCTGAAACCACTGGTTCGGTCTCCAAACACGCATCGCAGAGAAAATTTTTTTGCTAGTGCGGAGGCCCTAATTACTACCGTTAGATAGCTATTTTCAATACATCCAATGGTCTAGTTGCTTACTCCGCAAGACGAACAGTCAAAACTTACTCTGCAGCAAAAGTATTCTTGTGAGGCTATAAGCATCCTGAATAAGGGAAAATGTTTTTAATCTCTAGATAACTAAGGGTAATAATATAACTTCTACACCTCAGAGAAGAGCCTGAAATTTAGTTTATGGTGATCATCGAGTAACTAATAAATATCCTAGTAATTACTAAATAACCAATGTGAACCCTCCATTGATAGAACAAGTGTCCTTTTGTATGCATATAAAATTTCCCTAATGAACGGGTTAACAACTAGTTGATGTGTTAGGTTAGAGGCTTTAAGTTTGATCGGGGGATACAATGGATATTAACCCCACAAAATAATCCATTAAAGGCATCAACTTGTTATTTATGATTAAATTTAACATTTGAAACTAATATAATTTGAATATTCACGATAGTGTCTGGCATTGTGTAATGAAGTAAGACGTTGAGATTCCTTATTTCAGCAAAATAGCGTAAACAATTTGGAAGGCCAACTTTGAAACAGTTATGACCTTCTGCTGTGGCTTATACATCATAACTTTGAAGCAACTATTTTCAATTGGTAGATACACCATCTGCTATGGCTTATACATCTTACATCATATGAAAGCTTGAATTTATGCTTTTTTCTCCCACACAGCGTAGTCGTTCCCAGAAGTTGAAACCTGATAATTTGAAGGAATAAGATTTCCAAGATCAAGCTTCGGCCCGATAGAACTTGACAATGACTTTGTCATCTATCATTGCTACATAGAGATCAGAATCTGAGGCCATAATTTGCACTTTGCTTGTTGCTGTAATCCCATTTCTATTCCTCAGTGTTGATAATTTAGAGATTTCATCCTTCAGTCCCCAGTCAAACAAGTGGTCGTAAAACTACCAAAAGAGAGCAACATTTGTGTTAGAAAGAAGAAAAGACATCATAACTACCTAACAATTTGATTGCATGAGTATTCGTCTTTGTTGAGTTAGTACCATAATTACCAAATATACGATACTCTAGCATGTGTTACGGATACAGGTACACACACGGTTACCTAGTGAATTAAGTATGATTATTACTACTTACTAGAGATGGAATTCCAGGATGAGTGAGGATATAGGCATATCCTTGCATGACTTTGTCTGATGGGAATGGCCAAAGCTTCTGAGTAGAGCCAGTGTCATGATTATCAATAAAGGTGACAGCATTTTGAGGTAAAATTCCAATCAATCCTACAATGGAGGTTTTCCATTGGAATCTTTCAATCTCCATAACTCCCCCTGTACAGCTGCCTGAAGAATCCCTTTTGTGGTAAAATCAAATGCAGTAACAGCTCCCCCTCCATTTTGAATCCACTGAGCCAATTGATTCCTATGACGATCCTGGTTATAGTCCGGTTTTTCATCTTGCCCGTAGGAAAGAGAATCCCACAACTCCCCGACTGCAAAGTTAGGAGAAGTGTTTTGCATGTATATTTTGGTGATACTCGGGGCATACCCCTTAACGAAATCGAAACGCCAACCGTCAAATCCAATTTCAGACTTGAGCCAGTTCATCCAGTCTGATAACTCGCTCTGCACTCTTGAATTAAGATGATCAATGTCAGGAGCACCGCCAAAGCCATCTCCAGTATCAAGATTCCCGGTTCCATCAGAATATTGAACATCATCTTTGCAAATGGACCAGGGTCCCCAATCGAGACGATTATCAGGAGTCCCTCCTTCAAAGATGCAATATATTCCGCTCTACTATCTTGTTTATCAGCACACCTATGATTTATGACAATGTCTGCCACACATTTTATCCCCTTGTCATGGAAAGCCTTGATCAATGTTTTCAGTTCTTGTTCATTCCCATACTTTGATGCATTAAGATCATACAGCCTTCCAGGCATATATCCTGCAAAAAAAATGAAGGAATATAAAGATCAAATTTCTTTATCATCCTAGAAATCAATGATCAACCAATCATCAAGCTAACGAACATTAGGAAAAAGAAAAACATTGAAGACAGAAAAACCTTGAGGAGCAACAGAGTGAGAAGGTGGAGGCAGCCAAACATGAGTGACCCCAGCATTGGCCAAGTCCGAAACGTCGTTCAGGAGCAAGTTGTACCATCCGCCTTGATTGTTGCTGGATTCCCAGTTGAACCCCTGAATTGATCAAGTTAAAGAAACTATAAATACTAGTAAGCAAGAATGCATGTGAAAGCAACAAGTTGTATATGTTGGTAGCTACAGTATTCACTTTGTTTGTATAGTTTTGTTTGTTTGTTTTGGTACCTGAAACAACAACGTTTGAGCTGCAACGTTGGAGAATAAGTATGGCCCTGTAATAAGAAAAAAATAAGCTGGAGAAATTAGAAGGCTCTTCATTATTGACTCCGGGCCGGCTGTAGTAAAACTAACGCCTGAACTGAAATATGAATGGAAGGCCAAAGGATTGAGGGAAATATATAGAAGACTATCAACTTGACTGGTAAATAAAGAGTACAAAGGATGATGCCAAAGTTCTTGACTTTTTGCTTGAAATATCATGCGCACTAAAACCAGAACAGTAGTCATCTGTTCACATTGACATTATAGGAAACTTAGGGGATTCCTATGTAACGTATTTGTTTTTGTCTGTTCTTTTTATTCTTGAAAGAGCTTTCATTATACACCACAATGTAACACCCCAACCCGCAAGGCACGTCCATATATTAAGTTGGATAACTTGGATGACTAAAGCATCTGAAGGGAGCAAAGTCCGGATTCTTATTCGAATCCCATCTTGTATTTTTAAAATTAGAGATTAGATCTCTTTCTCCTGTTAGGTCTTTTCTTTCTTTTTAATAATAAATATAATTAAATAAGAGTATATTAGACTATTGTTGTTTGAAGAAAAAAAAAAACCTACTAATTAAGGCACCAGATGGAACCAGAAAGTCCTATTTTAATACTACATTTAGCACTAGTACCACTCAAGATATAATTTATCCAACCTGTAATCCAAGTTCCTCGTAATTTAGTTTGTGGACTTTCACTAATGTGAAATTTTATAGGGCACGGTATCAGAAAATCCCTCTCCTGTATTGATATGAATCCCCTGTTTCTTCGTGTTTTGGACGTTGAGTGTAAAATGGTTAGGGAGGTAAATAAAGCACTAGCACTAAAGGGAAATGAAATGGACACTAGTTCATAATCCATTTCACACGATGTAGTCATTTCACAAGCAGTGTTCGCCACACAACTTCGGCGCAATTGATGGATATTGACTCAAGCCCTTCAACCGACAGTCGTTTTTTTCTCTATCCGTATGAGAAAAGGCAATGTGGCAGCTAACCAAATTGAGCCAGTAGCCTAAATCATGCCCAGCAAATATTCAACACAGATACATACACCACCATATGGCAATAAATCACGTTATGCAGCAACTCTCCGGAACAAATTTGAACAAGAAAATGTCTGCTACATACTTTCTGCATACTAGATTGTGGCCTGATCAACCACTGCCACCACGGCCAGAACAGAATCCTATGACAGTTGTTAATCCTCTCTGATGAATAATGAGATGGTTAATGGAGGGTAGCCCTGTCTGTGAACTAAAATGGCTCCATTCAACTCTGTGATCCAAACGAAAAAAGAACATATATCATCAAAGAAAGAAAGCAAAAGTAAATGAACCTCAACATAGAAGGAACCCTCAATGCAATGACATTCTGTAAAGTAGTTCAATTATACAGTATCATCCTTTCTACCATAATGAATGACATGCACTGATGCACCAGAGTCCAAGATATGTTCAAAATTAACTCCTACAAGCATTTAATTTGCTTCTTGAGCTGATCTTGAATTATAGCATTTTAAAAGTACCAAGTTCTCTGCAATAACAAACAAGACAGCTCAAAATCAATCACAAATGTCCAGTTGAGAAGCTATTTCCATTTTCTGTAGAATGAAAATACCAATTATAGCTGGCATACACCTAATGTCATGGCAATAGAATCAGGATTTATTTCACCTTCAGGGTTATGACCTATATGCAAAATCCAGAAGGCAGAAACTACTTTTGACCAAGAAAGCATTTTGCTCAAGGAGGTTCTAGTTAAGTTTCTGCAGAGAAGCTCCACAGCCTTGATACTACCAAAGTTCACATAAAAAGGATAAGAAGAAGTAACTTCCTTGAACCCACAGCCAAACCTATCCAATCCCTTCCCAACAAACCAAAAAGTCTCCAGTAGTAATTAGTGGGAAGCAAAATGATTTCTCTCCTCCAACCTTATACCTCCAGCTCTTTCTGTAATCTCACCACCAACTCTCAACCTTCTTCTCCAAATAAAAAACGCACCACAGACGCAATAAAAATAAGAGTTATCAGAAAATGAACTCAAAGTAAAGAAATAAAGGGAAGAAATGAGGCACAAATCACAGAGTACAAATAACAGCTGGTCAGCTCAGTACCCATTCTGCAATTTACCACTCACTTTTGGTTTCTAATAATGGCACAGAAGGTTCTCTATAAAACCTCTCATTGGAAAGTAACAGCTTTTCGTAATGTTCCTTCCTTTTGCAACAAAGTTATTAATATGCCAGGCATACATATTTCAAAGTCCCAAGACTAAACAAGCTAATCTGTCAAGAAGGCTTTCTCAAAGTCAGAATAGAGCATGGTATAGTAGAATTTAGCTAATAAATGTGATAGATTTTCCATTTCAAGCTCCACAAGAAATGTGAACCAAATTACAGGGAAAAGAACACACACTTTTATGACAGACATTGGCCTAGCAATTTGAACATCTGAATGGAAGTTTCGTTTTCTATCACGTGTGTGCAATTCCATGCATCAAAATAACATCATTTAGAGACCAGGAACAGAGGACCTAAGAGCTCAGCTCATCATCAGTAATAATTATATATAGTATGTCTCATCTCATCACATCTTTGCAGGCCTTGGGAAAATGTCTGGTGTAAATTTCTGCGCTGCGCTGATGTTTCCCTCAATCTTAATTGCCCCTCTGTACCATATTACATATACAAAGAGAAAACCCGTCAATTATTTTGATTTCCACAAAATAATAAATAATAAACAAAAATCAGTAGGAAAAGTAAATTACCTCATAAAAGCAATTTGGGGATTCATCTTTCCGGAGGCAATCTTGATAAAATCACCATCAATGAAAGAAAATGTTGCATCTGGTTTTCCCTCTTCATATGTCCCTAAAATCCCACAAAAAATTAGAAAAATAAATAAATAAAAAAGTCGGCAAAACAACATTATATAGATAGTATTCCCGAGGCACATAGCCAATCTGGATTGCTATATAGCACAAGGAAATTGAGAAGTGAATAAAAGCCAGTTGAACAAAATTCCCAGTTCCATCGAATGTTCCATTATCTAGTAAAAACTAAGGTAAAATGTAAGGAAAATGAAAGAGAAAAGTGGAAAAAGTACAAAACTTTCTTAAACTAGAAAAAATTAAGGAAAAAAAAAAAAAAAAGTACTGAAATTGAAAGAGAGGAAAAAAAAGGGAAAAAGACGAAACCTTTCTTAACCCAACCCAGCAAAAATTTAAGGTAAAAAAGTAAGGAAATTGAAAGAGAAAAGTGGAAAAAAGATGAAACCTTTCTTAACCTCTCCCTTCTTGAGATCAACAAAGTAAGATACCTCATTGAATCCGAGTTTCTGTTAATTCACAAAAAAGAATAAATATTTATGTATAACTAAAAGCAGAGAAATTAAAGCAAGTTTTGGGAAGAGAGAGACCTCAGGAGCGATGTTGAGCTGATAAACGAGGCCAATTCTCTTGGTGAGGGCTTTACCGGGACATCAGTAGCGAGGTGAAGCTTCATTTGATCCATCATCGCATCGGACTTAAGCTGCCCCGATTTCTTATCGTCGTCCGAACCCATGCTTCCACGCTAACAAATCCAATTGTATACTGTATAAAATGCCCAAATTTGGTGAAGAAGGAGGAGGGAAGATTGATGGTTGATGAGTTACTCAAAAAATCCACATGGAAGAATTAATGATACAGGCTAACCAAATTAGATTAGGATTTTTTTTTTTTTTTTTTCCTGGACAATTTTGGGGATCCCTTTACGAAAATCAATCGGGTTTGAACTGAAAATATTTACAAAAAAAAAATTTAAATAAATTTTATAAATTGTTGAATTATTGAAAAATAATAAATATATCTATGCGATAATAATAATAATTTTTTAAAAAAAAATTATTTAATAATTCAATAACTCATAATCAATAGAAAAATATTTTTAACACTTAAATTTCACTTGCAATAGAATTGAAGATTTAAAATCTTCCGCCTTATATAAATCTATTGACAGATGATTTGATAATATAAGATGGGTCATCTTACGTCTTTCGATTCCTTGTAGCGGAATACAATAGGAAAAGTTCCCTCGTGCTCGGCTAGATTTCCGTTCTTCGTTTAAAATAAACATTGTTGATTAGAAGAATAAATTCGCTTTCAGGGTAACTTAAAATCCAATGTTGTGTACAAACTTATGGCAGAAAAAGAATATTAAAAAATAAAATAAAAAATCGTATTCGTTCCCTTCTTTTGTTCGGCTAGACAACGTAGAGGCTAAACTGAAATGAACAGGACGTCCTCTAGGTGAGAATACAACAATTTAGTTAACATTAACCAGATACAACTACAATCAAGACTTCAATCTGATCTAATGCATGCCTATAACAAATGGCACACTTCAGATAATTAATGTATACCCTGAGTCAATGAGAGCGTGTTGGCTAGAGTTAATTGAACAAGGAGCAAAAATATCAGGTCCTCAATCAACACCTTCCTCAACCTTTGAACTTGAGAGAAGCTGCACCGGTCAGACCAAAGAGAAGGCAAGAGTTAAAATGCAAAAAACCACATGTGCACCAGAGTTTAAAGTAAATGGATACTCTCAGGTCCTCTGTTCATAAGAATTCTCAAGAACTTGGACCCCGGGTCCGTATATCAAACGGCAACGGTCAATTAAGGAACCAACCAGATGCGACACAACCTCCTTAAAGAACATGTTTGCCATCTGTCCAATAGAAACCGAGAAAGCAAGACAAAGTACATCAATCTTCTATGTAAAACGTATAAATCATGATTTTCTCAGCTTCCAAAGCAAGATTCATTCACATTGACCATTAAAAATTAATTAAAGCTTTGCAAAAGGTGATTTCTTTTTTCTTTTGAATGGAGGAGCTGAGATTACTGATTGTTTTGAGATGGTACTGGATTACCTAAAATTAACACAAATCAACACATGGACCATGGAACCAACAAAAGCACATGTAGCATCATAAGGTCAATTTTGTTGGTGGCCATACACAGATTATGTGCCATCTCTGTAGTGGATTAAAATATTTCTTAAGCATAAAAAAAGGTAAGCCTCAAGTGAACTGGTAAAGTTTCCATTAACTAGGTCTGCCTCATAGAGGTGAAATTGTCAGAGCCATATTCCCATTCCTCCCTAAACAATTCAGAAAAGTTCAAAGAAAATTCTGCTTCTGAAAGAGTAAATATTTTTGTACCCATACATTTTCCTTGAAACTCATGAAACAAAGGATATCGAGAACCACCATAGAAATCAACCAGATGGCAACCAAAATACGGTTAAAGAATTTCAAGATAAACTTATTCTTCAAGTTCACATGCAATTTCCATCTATTAGCTCTCAAACATGGAGTAGTTAACTTCATGAAGCAAACATACCTGTCGATAGAATGGAGATTGAAACTTAAAATCAACCAGGAAATAAAGGTTGCAAGTTCCAGGAACAGGTCCTGGATTGAATTCCCATATATTTATTAAATGATCAAAAAGAGCACTTTGAGATCGCCGTAGTCTGCAAGTAAAATGTATTTAAATGTTACAAAATCATCATCTGAAAAGACCCAGAAATGCATTTAACTTACCAAAAGAACATCAAAACCTAATGTTAAAAAAAATTAAAAAAATAAAAAAACCAACCACAACAACAACTAGCTCTTGCAAAAGCAAAACATATTAAGGGAGCAACCTTATAAACCCAAAGCAGATATTAATAATTGGTTGCATTTTCTTTGAAAAACTAACCTCTGTCTGACATCAATCTTTTACCCTATTACCATAATATTAAAATAACCATCTACTTAAGAAGCCATTTTGGAAAACCATCTTTGATGGTGGGGTTTGGGAGGATCCCTACAGGTTAAGATACCAGCTTAGATATTTATCTACATGTTACTCTTAGCTGTGTTCACACATCGAACTTTCCACTTGAAGGCTATATCTAACTAAACTTTATCAGTTATACTGAAACTCAACTTTGAAGATTTTGAAAATGACTTGTATCTGGCTTCTATCAATCAATGTCTCATGGAGACAAAAGATTCACAGACAACCTCACAGGACCCATGATGCAAGCCAACCTAGAGCATTCTGCTCATGTCAGTCACAGTAGTTCCAAAAAAAGGGAACTTCAGAAGACTTCCAAAGTCCTAACATGATAAGTTCTTCTATATCTTTCCGTTAAAAAAAAAAAAAAAGTTGTATTATTTATGGAAAAAAAAACAGAGAGAGAAAGAAGAAGGGAGGGGGGGTATCTTCTTACTTTTATATATCTCGGTTTGGTCAACTCAACATGGGACACATAACTTTCAACAAGAAACTTAAAACCAATTTCTAGCTCAGCATCAAAAGATCCATCTGGATGACGCCGAATTATTTCTGATCGTCGGCACCACGGAAGGAAATCTTCATACAAGTCAACAGCAGCAACCACAGGAAATAACTGCTCTGGAGAGTATCTAATAGTATTATGAAAATACTAAAATTGAGTGCAAAAATCGTTATGTTCCTCAAATTTAAAAATACATAAAAAGTGTACAAGATCAAACTTCAGATAAAGATTCAAAACAAAAAACAAACAAAATTTTAAAAACTTGTATCCAATGCAACTAGCGGCTCATAAGTAAAGGACATAAGAACCCAGAAGAAAACTTGAACAGCACTTATTAGACAAACAACATAGTTATGTAAGCCAGCCAAAGCACAAAACCAGAAGAATTTACTAGGCTTCACACCTAAGTCATTTATACTCTTTCTTTCAACATGATAACTTCAATTTTGCTCAAATCTTATTGATCGTAATAACTCCTGGGATAAAAGGAGAACTTTAAGAGCAAAAAGCAATTCCTGGGACACTGTCTCTTACTCGGAGATCCCAAATTTCCAAAAAGAGAGAACCCTCCATTATGCACAAATTGATTACCAAAGGTTCGACCACCATAATAGATAGCTGAAAGATCTCAAAATTCTACGACATCCAATGATCCGAATGAATGAATGAATGTCAACCAAAATTAATGCAAGAGTTTTATTGCATGTTCTACATAGCACCATAGCCAGAGAGTATCGGAGAAGAGAATCAAAACTACATCAAAGTTTAGATAAGTTGAAATGACAGTCTCCATATGAACAAATTTCACAAACTGCCAATCAAGATTTCAGCTTAAATAAAACCCACATTTCAGTTTAACTAAACAAATAGTAAGACAGGAACAAGAAAACGAACCAAAATTCGTACCCTAAAACTCGGCGTTCTTCGTGGACTTTGGAAAGCATATTACCACCTTCTTCACCATCACCACAACCCAAAAATCCCCTCCTTTGCATAATAAAATTAACATCATTACAACAATTATAACAATCATTATTATTATAAAAATTCCTCCTTAATAATCCTAAACACGCGGCATTGCTAATTGTCCGATTATTCGCGTAAGAAAACGATGAATTAAAACCAGCAGCCAAACTATTTAATCCTCGAATCTGAACAAAATTCACCAATTCCACACCGGTTTCAGATATATTCCACCGGCGCGAAGAGTTCCCAAACACCGCCTAACCACCTTCGACGACGTCGTTTTGAACCACGGCATTGTTTATACTTCGCGTGTAACTGAAAACCCTAGCGAAATCGGAAGCCTTCTACATCCGAATAAATTAGGCCTGATCAAAATTTAATTCAGAAAAAATGAATTATTACTGCCGTTAAAATTGATAAAAATTAATGGAAATTTTTGGTAATAAAGAAAAAATATGAAGAAAATTAGACTACTAAGAATAAGTACCTTCGTTTTAGTGCAACAGCTGAATTGGAGAAAGCAATCTGAAGAATATGCGATAGAATCGTGTTTTTCTTGGTTTGGTCGGGCCATCTCAATTTTATAAGGTATTTTTTTTGGTTTGTTTTATGGAAAAAAAAAAATCAATTTATCGAATAATGAATCATTCTTTTATTTTTTTTTATTTTTTTTTTAAATTAAGAAAATTCTTCAGTTTCTTATAGGAATCATTCCCTTGTACTTTAAGGGTTTGTACAGTACAACACTATATATTTACAAAATCTAAAACTTATACTGTACAAATTTTTAAAGTTAGAGAAATTATTCCCTCCACGGGATTGTAGAATTTCCCAAAAATTTAATCAATCAAAGGCTTATATTGAAAATTATAGACAAATTAATGAATCATCTAACTTGTCTGTTAGATTGTTCAACATTTCAGTCACAAGCTTTTGAATTAATTCATTTTAGAAGCCAAATTAATTTTTGGAAAATTTTATAATCCGTTTTAAGGAATCATCTCCTTGTACTTTAAATACTTGTACAATACAATACCATGTACTTTAAATTCTTGTATTGTACAAGGTTTTAAATCTAAGAGAATGGTTCCTAAAAGAAATTGTAGAATTCCCCTTAATTTTTTTTATAGATAAGATACCAAATTCATTGATACTCAAAAAAAAATAAGCGACTGATGTATTCATTTGAATTGAAAATATTTTTAAAAAAATATGTTTTAAAATTTTTTTTTTCGTGCCAAATTACTTTCTCTGGTTGAAAATAACTTACCTTATCTTGAATGAACGTAAATTATTTTTCGAATAATTCAAAATTGACATTAAGCCTTAAAATACTTAATTTTATAATTTCATTTACTAAATTTATTTTCGTTTTCAATTTTTTTCTATTCTTTTTTCTCTTAATCATGGGTCTCACACTAATATAAGTATCATTATACATATTTTATTACTACATTGTACTATTATTTAATTTTGAACAAAATCAATCTTTTATTAACCACAATTACATGTAAGGTATTTATAACCATTGTTATAAGTTTTTTTAACTTATATTTATAAAATTAAAGATGAAACCGTTAAAAATTTTTATTTCAAAATATTTTTATTTTGTCTACGAAACATCAAAAAATTGAATGAAAATTAAATTTTTTCATATAAAATATTATCCAAGATTTTTAATCCAAACAAACACACCCTAAATTAATCTTTTTCCCTTATTTTACTGTAGTCTCTGTTATAACTCTAACTAATGGAAGTAAGACAAATCACATACTCCAATCAAATACTTGGTTTCATAAAAGTTTGTTCAAATTTGATTTGTTAATCAAGTCAAATTTAAACAAAATTTAATATTTATTAATTTTTTTTTTCTACTCAAACTTGATTTGTTAAGTTTATAATTTCAAATTTAATGTAAATTGCAAGTTAATTGAGTTAGATTTAGAGATAACTTGATAAAAATTCGCTTGACTTTAACTAGAAAGGTTAACAAGTTAAATTTTAACATATTGACAAACTCGTTAAAACAATAAAACAAACTTGACCTGTGAAATGTTTGTTTAGTCTTGTTTAGACCCTAACCATAACTATCCTAATGTTTGATCACATAAATTTGTAAAGTTTGCCTAGTCTCTCCATAAATTTACCAATATGAAATTATTCTTAAAATTACTTTTATGAAGATTGATTAATTACTAGCATGTAATGCTTAGGGGTGTGTAAGAATTCGATTAATCGAATTTGTAATCGATTTTATATATAATTCAATTAATAAATTTGATTAATTTGATCAAATAAATTTGGTCATAAATTGGTTAACTGACTTCACAGATACAGTTAAAGAATTCAAAAAATGGTAGAGAATTT
Source organism: Cinchona pubescens (assembly GCA_025175665.1). NCBI lineage: Eukaryota > Viridiplantae > Streptophyta > Magnoliopsida > Gentianales > Rubiaceae > Cinchona > Cinchona pubescens. Next base: position 607,646 of record JANKKI010000227.1, read on the forward strand.
TTTAATTTGATTAACCGATTATTAATATATTTTGATATATAAATAGCACATTATTAAAAATATAAGTTTAGTTATTCGACTAAAAACATATTTATTGATAGTTATTATAATTAGCTTTATTTTTAATTTAACTCTTGTATTGTTATATTCTCATACATTAATTTAAACTTAATTATATTATTAAATTATTATCCATAAATCACATTAAATACTCTCTTATTGTTATATTCTCAAACATTAATTTAAACTTAATTATATTATTAAATTATTATCCATAAATCACATTAAATAATTTTTGTTATACATATTTTATTAATACTTGCAAGTTATATAATATTATAATATTATACGTAATTGTAATGCATATTATTCAATTAAATTACATGATATAATTTTTTTACTTATTTTTTTTGAATCATTTATCAATAAAAATTCAACACATAATATATCAAATTGCATGGCAAAAATAAAATAAAATTAGAAAAATTTTGTTTGAAAAATGAGTTTTTGTACTAGATTTTGCCCAGTGTTAAGGATCCAACTAACTCGAATTGAATTTGATTAATCAAATCCAAAACTAACTCGAATTGAATTTGATTAATCAAATCCAAAACCGAATACCAAATTTGAATTTAATTAACCAAATTTTCTATCGAATTGAATTTGAAATGAAAATTGATTAAAAATTTTAGAATTCTTTTTTGAATTTCGACCAATTTTATCAACTGATTAACCGATCAATTAATCGATATATACCCTGCCTATGAAGCCTATAAAAAACTTGTAGTATTACACAAGCCTACGAAACGAACAGAATAGTTCCTCAACAGCACCATAGTGTATAACTTCCTTATAACAAAAACAACAGAAGATAACAAAGACGGAAGAAAATAAGTTCAACAAATATCTGTACACTGGTCTTGCTTTCAAAAAAAAAAAAAAAAAAGGCAAGCATACAAAACTTCAAAACAGCTGAATGAAATTAAACAATAAATAAATGAAGTTATGCCACGATAAGATTATCATTTAGGTGCAAATCTCGTGGAGTCTTGAGGGGTTTCCAACCATATCACAGCAATTTTCTTGAACTCAGTTTTGATTTGCAGCAGTGTTAGAATCCTTCATGGCCTTTGCATCTCATCCCATTCCTCTAGTCATTAATGCAAAACTGAAGGAAGTCTAATGCACACTGGTTTCCCTCAGCATTGGATTTGAGGTGTACAGCTACAGTATGCTACTAATAAAATCAACTAAACACAGAGATGTATACTGTAAATCACAAAAAGTATCTGTTTCTTCTTGTTGATTGAGCCTACTCTACGCCAAGTTCTTCCTGTTTTTGGGATCCATGATCCGCGGCAATATCAAGAGATAACTTTGCAAGAGGAACAACCTGCACAATAAATTTAAAGCCCTTCAGAGTTGTGAATATACACTGATTTTAAATTGTAACTAGAAGAATTTTCAGGTCACAAGACATTAGTATGGAATGTACTTGATCATTTGATGAAGCAGTGGATGCAGAAACTTTTCTACATTTTTGGTGGCGTTTTCTGCTGGTATTCTCTTCTTCAAAAACTTCATCAACAAAATTTTGATCCGTCACCTCTGAAGAGAATACAATCACAAACTGTCTAAGTTCGTAGATTTAGTTGAAACAAGTAATATTTGTTCGTTGGTTATCAAAAGAATAAACAAATCTCATACCAAATAAAATCTCATCACTGATGAGATGTTCTTAAATCATACGCCTCTAAATTGGAGCTTAGGGAGCATATTTATAATGAATTAACAAGAGTTTTATTCCATACTTAATGCAATTCACAAAGAGACGCCTAAACAGGCAATATTATAATCTTCAACAATCCCCAAAGCAAGGAAGATGCCAGTAGAAAGTGTTCAACCTCTAAATAATGGTTTACGACATAGTGCACTCAAATTTCAGCTTTTTTTACACAGAACCTAACATAATGTTATCCAACCATGTCAGTTTAGGAAAGAAAATGAAGTTAATCTCCGAAAATAAGAAAGACTGTAAACTCGATTAAGGATCTTTCGTGTATAATCCTGCATAATCTCGAATGTTATCCGTTCCGGTACGTAGACCAAATAATACAATGCAAGCAAACCTCAATGTTATCCAACCATGTCAGTTTAGGAAAGATATTGAAGTTAATCACTGAAAATAAGAAAGACTGTAAACTCGATTCTTATGGTTTCTCAAAATATTCCTAGAATCTCTGCACCTCACAGTATCTAGCACAAGACTAGCAATGCAAAAGCTCAAACTTTTAGGCTCTTTAGAACAGAACAATCGTATAAAGTACAAACTGTAAAGAAGTAAGAGTTTTTGCAAAATGGATCAGATTAGAGATGATAATATATACCTGCATTGCTGCCTATAGAATCTTGGCAGCGGAATACCAGAGCTTGTCCTTGGGGAGTAGGAGATATTGTAGTTTGGTGCCTTGGATGAGGACCTATAATGTTGAATCCAGGGATTCGCCAAAAAAGGGACAGATTTCTCTACTTTCCTTGGCCGTGGCAATTCTCTCCTGAAATTGCTGAAATTGACTCTTACCCAAGAGCCATCTTTGAAAACCTTGAACTAAATATAAGACAAAAGGCAATATCACTAATCACATTCAACAGAATATCACAAATACTCCAAACTACTGAGGAAACTAGCAGTCATTAGCATGATATTTGACGTCAAACCTGGCCAGAAGGAGTAGGAACACCATTGTTCATTTGCCTAGAGCTTTTAGGTTCAGACGTGCATTCATGCTTTGAGCAACCACCCAACACATCTAACGAATCATACAACTGGTTAACAAATGATGCCTCCATGGAATCGAGATACAAACTGTGTTTCTCATCTGTCCACTGTGTGGATTGTGATTCTGTTTTATGAGATTCCTGAATGCAATAAAATGAATCAGATCAAAATATTTTGAGTACTACTATTTACAAAAAGTAAAGGATTCTCAGCTCCATCTAGTTACGAACTATTTCTTGATTTCTTTTTTTATGCCAAATTCAGTACCATTTAGAAGCTCTACTGTCTTTCAAAATTTCCATCAACTAGACCATCAAACCATAAACAAGGTACTGAGGTAGAAGTACAAAATTTCCACAGTAGAATCCCTACCACCTCCTTAACCAAGACTTTCCAAATAGGTTCTTTTACTCTCTCTTTTTTTTTTTTTTTAATAAAAAGTTTACTAGGTTAATCCTCTTTCTCCCAGGCCAGGTTAGGTTAACGTGCATATTTCAGCAGAAGAGAGAGTCGAACTTTAATTCATTACCATGAAAGAACAACTTAATTTTTTATAACAAACTCATCACTATATAGATAAATCCATTCAATTAACAATTAAATCTTCAACAATCTCCAAAAAATGAAAAGAAGAAACAAAGTTCCATAAGAGGAAGTACCAAAAAAACTTTGTTTGACAATAAATATATAGCCAAATTGGAAGTCTACCTCTCATACCAAAACTAGCTAATGGAAAAGAGGTGGTTTTCACACAATAAATCCCTTATTCCCAAAAACCCAGAAAAGAATTTTCAAACTTTTCACAGAAATGATACCTTAAAAAACTACTCAAGTAAAAAAAAGAAAAAAAGAAAAAAGTGAATTACCAGCAAAGTTGAAGTCCTCTCTTGAGAATTTCTGGGATCTTTTTCAATGCTCAGCTCCGACAGCAGAGAACCATTTAACCTTTGCATGACTTTCTTGAATTTTTATCCAAATTTTGACCAACAAAACAAATCCCTTTAAGCAATTGTCCACTAGAAATATATATAATAATAAAGAAAAACAGAAGAGAAAAAGAAATCTCTCCTAATTTGGTAAGTTTCTTGAATGATTTATATCTATTATATATATAAAACCAATGGGGGGTTTGGTTTGGTTTTGGTTTTGTTGATGGAATGAAGAATTTGGTTCGGAAAAAGGCCGCCTAGTTGTCGTCGCACTTTTACACTTTAGTCCACGTCAGCGCTAAATACGGAAGTAATAGCCAAGAAAGCAGGTCGTCAGATTCAGATATTTTTTTCTCGCCCCCATTCCAAAAATATCAACACTTTTGAAGCTCACAAATATCTCTTTTCTTTTGTTGACCAGGTCGTCTACACTGCACTGCACCGCACCAGCTCAATATTTGACATTTTGACCTGACGCACTCCACCCACCCTGTAACTATAACAACAAACGTTTATTGTGTTAATAGGATTGTCAGAAAATTACTTAATTATTGAGAGTATTTTAGCTAAAATCTCCAGTTTTTTCAAAGTAAGATTTTGATCCCCCAAAGAGAATGTATGTTAAAATGATTGTTATTAATTTTTTTTTTCTTAGTCGTCTTACAATACGAAGAGTATTTTGACAAATCTTACGAACCTTTAATTTAATATAAAAATAATATTTAATTCATATAATTACTCATAACATGAGTCTATTACCTTATGTGTCAATCCGCCATATGTGCGCTACTCCGATTGTAAGTATCATCAGCATTTGCAGTACCAAGATGTATGCATGTTCTGGTATAGGATTGGAGAAAAGCAAAGATACCATAGCCAATAAACAATTATAACTGTCAACTATTGTGTCTGTTTCGGTAAAATAAATCTCTTGATTTATATATTTACATCACTTTAAACTAATTAAAAAATATCACTTTAACTCATTAAAAATAAAATTGATGTGGATGAATATAGATTAAAGAATTTAATCGAATCCATATAAATATTTTACCATATTGAGATTCTTGTTGCCTAGTATTATTTGTTTATTATCAGTTGAGATTTTATTAAAGAAGCTTCACAAAATCGTTAGTTGGACGTGTCTAATTCTAACCAACTTATTTTAAGCGAATTGGTTATCAAATATTTTGTTTAGATATAAAATTAAGGATTCGAATCATTATCTTGCATTCTTAAGTACAGAAATAAGTTAAGATAAAAAAAAAAAAAAAAAAAAAAACATATCTAATTCCTTTTGAAAATAGTTTGTAGGAAAATATTTAGGTAGACCCGATCTTTGACCTCACCTGTAGACCCTGTAATCATGATTAAATTTTTAATAATCTTACTTACATCAACTAATATTATAAATTTTTTAAAATTTATTTCAAATCACAAAATTTATAAATAAGATAAAAAATCGAGTTTACTATTTTCCTTTGAAAATAACTAATACCATGAATCTGGAGATCCACGTCTAATTCCTTGCCGCCTTGGTAGGGTGGACCGGCTCGTGCCACACATCAGCCATGACGTGAAGGGATCTTCCTTCCTTCTTTCAAGATTACACTTGATAAATATCCGGAATAAATATCTGATATCTCATTCTTTCGTGTAAAAAAAAGATAATGTGACAATAAAAATATCTGAATGTTAAAAACAGATACTGTGACAATAAAAATATCTGAATGTTATCTAGAACATGTACAGAAAAGGTTGGACATATCCTACTTTTTCTGGGTGGTTTTTATCCCTTGATTGGTTATCAATCAGAGGCTACAAGAATAAGGTTTTCTTAAATACCTCATTTTAAAGTTTGAAAATAAAGCTACTTCTCCAGTTATCCATATTGACATGCGGAGAAAGAGACTTCGATTAGTAATCATTTATATCAAACAAAATTTCCCCATTGCAGCATTTACTGTATTTAAATTGATATATTTTTCAGCTGTACATTAGTATCTGTATATATACATACACAGGAGGGATGGAGAAGAACAAAAAGGCACATCTCAAAAATCGTTTCAGCTCTTTAGCTGAGTGTTTATTCTATTCTTATGTACAGCAACTAGGTGTCTACAAGAATAACTCCTAGGATAAGAATAACTCCTAAGATAAGATTCTCGTACAAGGCATAGAATAGGCAAAAATGTTAACAATCTTGTTTTTGTTCATCTTCTGCTATTGTCTCTTGAAGGTCCACCTTACCTGCAAGTAGAATAAAGCATCAGCTTTGAGTGACTTCACATCAAGATCAGAAGACAATAGAGTACAGTAGCCACTCGAATATTTGCTGCTTCTTATACAATAATACACTCATGTATAAATTGGTAAGAAAATGAAAAATCTAGTTCGTATAGACTATTTGAAATAGCAAGATGAGTAATACAAGTTAAATACTTAAAAAGTGCTAATCCTGTGCTAGTGAAGGTACTGAAAACCTTAGAGGAGCAATTTCACATTCTACTGTATTCATCCTTCTTTTGCAATTGAACTTTAGGTGAACCAGTTTCCATCGACGAGCAACCAAGATGATAACTTTTTTTCTAATTTATATCAGATAAATGTATGAAGGCACAGAAATTGATGATCAACAAAAACTCTTTTCAGGAATAAACAAAGAAATTAGGCACATGTCACGAAAAAATAAAACCAGAAAGGTAATCATACCAAATAATGAGACTAAGGATGGAGGCTTTGAAGATGCACTTGACCTTGCATCTACACCTACATAACAGCAAGGAAATTTCCATGATAAGAAGGTTATAAATACTATAGGAGAATTTTTTTAGAGTCAAAACGCATAGAAAAATATATTTTAGTCATGACAATGGCAGAATACATTTCATGCCCAGCCAAAAGGTGGAAGCATTTTGGAGCTAAGGAATCAGGAGAGAGTTCATTCCATGAAGGAACGTATCCATATGATCATGACAAAATTGGCAACAAAACATTTGTCACAAAGATGCAGTGGACAGCTTTCAAATACCTGAAAAACTTCTGATGAACAAACAAAAAGACTTTGAACAACTGCTTCTGATAATGCAGTTTCTGTAAAAAGTTAAGACGTTTATGTCATTACTTAACAATTATGTAGCAGAAGGCTATTTGACATCTGCTTTCTAAAGCCACCTCCTCAGGACTTCGAAATAATTCCTGAATATACTGTTACTCAAGATGTGAACCATCTTGACTGAGACAACAAAAATGGGAGTCCTCAAGCGGTCAAAATTCATTAAGGTTTCATCATACTCTAGGAAAAAAATATCTTGCCCCTTTTCTGCTTCAATTTTTCGGGTACGAGTCAGGAAGAGTCTTTTTAACATATTTCCTAATGGAATTCTCACACCAAAATTTCATAATAAAACACAATTGCTCAAAATGGAACCATGCATCAGAAATATTCAATTTCTTTCGACTATAATTCAGAAAGACAACATACCTGAAGTTCCAAGAGATTTTAGGGAATCAGATTTCTTGAAAGTAAATCCAATAAAATTGGAATCTTTTGAGGTCAACATCTGCAAGATTAAACAAGGTAAGATTTCAAAATCAGATCACCATTACATGCATAACACATATTGTTTAAACTTTGCTCCAGCTCATGATCCCAACAACCTTTGAGTATAAAAAGTTATTCCATTTTCATTTGGGAAAGGAGATATGCAATCAATGCAAACAATTTTTTCCATAACAAAACCAGACCACAAAACTCAAAAATAAAAAGCACAACCTTCCGCCAAGATCCTACTGTTGGCACTACAGATGGTGCATCTCCCACCTGTCAAGGAGCAAAAAATGCCGAAGTATCCAATATTAATAAATACATAAAATTTCTCAATATAAAGACACCATAAAATTCTTCATATGATTAAATATCAATATCAACTCAGAATAGTCATTTGCAACTGTCATATTTGCGGAATCCGGAAAAGGAAATGGCAAAGCTCCATTTCTAACTTGTTGGGAAGAATCGGGTTCTCTTACAAAGTCCCCATTAGGAAAGAGAGAAACCACGACGGAAGTGGACTAGGGGAAAAACAGAAGCAAAGTGGTATTTACTTGTTTCTTTTATTGAAGCAGGTGGGAAAGCAGGGTTGCAATCTATACTTCTACATGTGTAACTCAATAAGGGTATTTGGAAAACAGGCCTATGGAGTACCCAGTTCTTGGGGTAGTAAGAGAATATTACAAAAAATCATTTTAACCTTTTTGGTAATGCCACTAACTTTCTCCGCATCTAACCTGTAAAACTATTCCAATAACTGAAATACTCACTTCAGCAAACTTCTCAAAGTTCTGTGTGTCTAATTCTTACCTCCATTTACTGTAGGCTTGTATGCAGCTTCCATCTCGTAAAGCTGGTCCCACTGAATTCCTCTAAACCATAGATGTGCCTGGAAATAGATTGATAATTCATATATAAAAGGTTTTAGATAAGAAATTCATCAGACCTAATCCAGAGATAAATCTCTATCACTAAAAGGGCACTCATGCTAACAGTCATGAGAAATTTATAATTATCTGAACTCGTTTGTCTGGAACTGAAGACTTATTAAGAAAGTGAGAAATAGAACCCTTCTCACGTGCACATGTATGTGTGTTTCTGAAACACGTAGATATACCTTTATTTCTTCCACTCCTCGGGTCCCTAATCTTGTTTCTACATCACATAATAAATGACAGATTAGATCCTTCGCCTCATCAGATACTTTTGGTTCTTCTGGGAACTTCAAGCACGTCCTCCAATTTATTATCTGATTAAGAAAAGAATATATAAAATATCAAACAAAAGTTAGCAATACTACACGAACATGATATAGAAAGAGGATCAAAAAACGATTCTGAAATTCTTTTAATCCCTTCCGTAAATTGAAATTCACGAAAAGAACCTTGACCATTTTAGCCCACAAAAGAGGATGATATGAGATCAGCATTCAGAAATTCAAAGAAAATGAAGTTTTCCATGACATTATTCAGCATAAGAATCCAAGCATCTAAATTTCTTTAATTCTCACCCCTCACACTCCTCAACAAACAAAAGGGGCATTTGAATACCTTGCGGCATGCAATTCTTGGATCATCAGAGCAGAAGGGAGGATAGCCCACAAGCATCTCATACATAATAGCCCCTAATGACCACCAGTCACACTCTACTCCATATCCCTTTTTCAACAAAACCTCAGGTGCCATGTAATCCAGTGTTCCAACAGTAGAATATGCCTGCCAATAATGTCGCATCCCTATTATTTAGGTTGGAGCAATGGACGATTGATGGATAAATAAAACAGAGTGTCAAACTTAAGTCATTAAACTAAAGTAACCGAGAATATGCAGCTAAGTCTCAAAATCAGTAGTTGTGAAAGAATACCAAGGCACGGCGGTTACGCTTCCACTGTTGTAATTGTTCCTTTGGCATTGGCCAAGGAGCTCTATTACTTTCTGAGTCCCCATCATGCTCATTTGGAGACTCCTGAACTGACAAGTCTTCATCTTCCAAAAGGATTGATGAGTATCTATTATGCAGGGGCTTGCACAAGCCAAAGTCGGAAAGTTTCAAATGACCATTTTTGTCCAATATCAGGTTATCTGGTTTTATGTCCCTAAACAAAACATATTTCGAGTTTCAAGTTATATTCATGTGTATTATGCACAAAGCATCAATATCAGACCAATCCAAGTTCATGGTCAATCATGTTTCAACTACAGTAAGATATTCAACGTAACTCTCTAATGGAAAATTCTAGAATATGAGCATAAAGATGTTTTCATTTCATTGCAGCAATGAACAAGGCCTCTGTAATACTAAATTAAGAGTGATGCACGGTAAGGAAACTACAACCAAAATGAAGCCAAAGGACATGATTCATCAAGTCACGTTAAAAGACTTAAAATTTTATGTACAACTTTCACTACTCAACTTCCTGTCTTTTCCTAAAATTAAATCCACAAAAATTGTCTCATTACATATTAAAGTAAAATACTTTAAAATCTGTTGTTGCCATGAAAAAAGAAAAAGCGAGAACTTTTAGTGACAGCATCTTTTGCTTATCAGATAAAAAGATAAACATAACAAAAACTTTTCAAGCATTAAGATTCTCTGCAACAATTTAATCCAAGTATACAGTAGACAATTAGAATTCACATTTTTCTTGAAATTTAAAGAACAGAAAGAAAAGAAAAGAAAAGGAAAAATAAAACTGCCTTCCTCTTAAAAAAGAGCTTTAAAACACACTAGTAAAACAAAAGTATAGGTTTGTGACTTTGTGACCAATAAAACGAGCAGGACATGGTCAGTCATATTTAGTGCCTTTTATTTGCGAGAAAACTATTAGGTACAGGCATGAAGTACCCTGGATAGAAGTTTTCTACTTCATATACCATATACACATGAAGGGACATCAAATGGAATACAGGGTTCCAACATACTTAACCAGGCCACTACAATGCAGGAGAGCAGCCTTTAGCTGCTAGTATGAAACATGTTGTAGGGAAGAGAGAATTACCAAACACAGAATGCCTACTGATTCAACAAAAAGTAATAATGACATAATGGTGAACTAATCTAAAAATGTGAGTTCAACAATTAATTTGGCTGCCATCAAATCATAAGGACACATGGACTGACTGCCACTTCAACATTGACGAAAGAAAGAATTGGCACTAACTATGCGACCCAACTATTGGTGTAACATTGATTAGAGCAATATGCATATGCACCCAAGTATAGAAGAAACGAAGCTAAATTCTCCAATGTGTGAGGTAATATAAACTTAGAGAACCAACCCAGCAATGAGATGTATTGATGATACCTATGTATGTAATTGTGTGTTGATGAATTGAATGTATAGCTAGAATACTTTCAGCAATGTAGAATCTTGCAACATCTTCGGAAAGAATATCCTCTCTCATCAGTAAAGTCATGATGTCACCGCCGGGCAAATACTCCATGATAAGGTACAAAAAATCTGAATCTTGGAAAGAATAAAAAAGTTTTACTATGCACCGACTGTCAACTTCCACAAGCAAATTCCTCTCAGATCGAACATGCTCAACCTGAAATTATGTCAAGAGATTAGTAAGAACCAAGATACAAAAAATCCGTGCAGCTATTGGGATTAAATACACGAAAGTCAATCTTTCTTTTGTTTTTCCTCTCCCATGTGGATAGATATAGCTTTCAGAATTTTCCAGTTAATCAATCAAATTCACAAATTGTGTCCCCTGATCCATATCAATTTTATGATTACGGTTCTCTCTTCTAATAACTTGTTCCTTTCTTTAATTTTGGATGATTTTCTTTCTCAATTAAGAGTTGTATGCACACCAAATCCTCAATAGCTCCTGATATTAACTAACTACCTCTTTGGAGTAGCATCTGTAAAATCTAAATGGAAAAAAGAATCAGCGAGAGTTAATTGTGTTTAAAATTGTGCAAATTCTCACCTGTCCGCGACTGAGCATATCTGACTTCCTTAATTTCTTCATGGCATATATTTCTCCTGTAGTTTTAGCACGACATAACCTAACCTGCATACTCCAACAAGCATGCCAGGAATCTTAGTACCAAAACAATGCATAGACAAGTGGTTTAATGTTTGTGAATATATGAGGTTTTGAAACACAGCAGGCATAATACTACTTTAGTAGGATCTCATGTGTGCCACATACTTTTGTATCCCTCTAGGATACAGAGAGCATTATCTTGGCAAGACATATGTTCCGTTAAGACAAGGAGTAAAGAACCTTACTTTCCAAAAAGAGAACAACTATAATAACAGTAAATAGGCAAAAAATGACGCGAGACTTTTCTTGATCTTGGCAAAAATAGATTAGCGATATGATTATCAGAACAGCAACTTCCACTTTTCAGTCTGCCCCGCATGAAAAAGGGAAAAAAAAATATCACAGAAATCAAATAAGCATGAAGAGATTTCAACAATATTGCTGAAAAAAGGAAGTAGTACACAGGAGAAAGATCCCATTTTTACTCGTTCATCCACCAAATTTTGCAATCACACTTACGTCTATCCTATTGATTTCTCAAACTTGCAAATATCATTGCAAATTATCCACGCCAAAAAAAACTATAGACAATTTGCTTTTTTCCAAATTCTCTATCGCTTCAGGAATTCAATGAAATATCTAATGGCTACCAATCCAAAATGTCAGTTAAAATGAAACGTAGGGCAAAACAGAAAATCGAAAAACTGCCATTAATGACTAAAATCTACTAAATAAATATCAACAGAAATGAAATACTAATTAATAGTTGTGTATAAGTGATGTAGTAATTAATAGTAGCATGTACTAATATTACCTCACCAAAAGCACCTCTACCGATAATAGCTCAACTGCTCAAAGTCATCAATTCCAACCTTATGCCTCTGCAATCTCATGTATTCCGTTTCTTTCTTTTCCAAATTCCTCAACATCTTCTCTTGCTCTTCGCTCGACACGTTCGCCTCCTCCGCCTTCCTCTGCAACACTCTCCTCCTAAAAAAATATCAAATGTCAAATAATCAACTAAAACAAAAAACAAAAAAAAATTAGTAATTGCGAATACAGAACCTCTCTTTGCGATCCTGAAGTCCTTGTAGATAGTTTTTGTAATGATTTTCAATGAACTGTTTCGCGGCGGCAGCTTTCTGCCGAGTAACCGGCGAAGAAACGAATGCATCCGGCTCTCGATCGAGTTCTCCCTGCTTCATAGCGTTGAGATTTCCAAGCCTTACGGTTCCGTCGCCACCACCTTCCATTTCTTTGTAATAATATTGACAGATCCAAATTATATATATATAAATAAGAATAAAATAATTGATCAAATATTGGAAGGTTCCATTGGTGAACTGACCTCAAGAGGAGTTCACAACTCAAATAAAAATGTGTACGGAATCGCTGGACAGTTAGGAGAAAAGCTATTGCTTTGAGAGAAGTTGGAGGCAAAAGGTTTTTAATATGGTACTATTTGAAAAACAAAAGTACAGAGGAGAGAGAAATGAGAGAGAGAGTCCCGAGGAGAGATCAAGTCTGGTGGTTTTGTGGTGAGGATTGCGGAGAGTTGTTTTGGGTTGGGCGAGTCGTCCAGCTGTGAATTTGCTGGCGGGGTTATGTATAGTTAGTTGTGCACAGAAAATAAAGAAAAAAATGAAGAGTTTTTTCAAGCAAAACACTTGACTCTAAACAAGTGGAATAGAACACGAATATTATTTTACGCGAATTTGAATTTGAAAATTTTTTAATATTCAAACTCGAGTTTAAATTCGAACCAAATTCAAAATTTCAGTTCGAGAGTTTGAATATTAAAAAAATTCCGAATTTGAGTTCGAGCTTGATTTGAACTCGTTCCAACTCGAGTAATTCGTTTCCATTTTTTTATAGATAAAAGATGTAATTTTTTTAAAAGGTATAAATATTTTAATAATTTTACATATAATTACAAAAATTAAAAAAAATTATATAATGTTCGAAAAATTCGACGAGCACTTGAGTATATTATACATATGTTCGAAATCGGCTCCTCAAGAGTTTCGAGCACTCGAGCAATTCGATTTTTTGATAGATAAAAGATGTAATTTTTTTAAAAGTTATGAATATTTTAACAATTTTACATATAATTACAAAAATTAAAAAATATATATATAATGTTCGAAAAATTCAACGAACACTATACATATGTTAGAAATCGATTCTTCAAAAGTTTTGAAAACTTGATCATATTATATATATATATATATATATATATGTTCGAAATCGATTCTTCAAAAGTTTCGAACTCAACTCTTTGATGTTCATTTACCGTCCTACTTCTCATCTCTACTGGAACAGTCCTAGTTCTCATCTCTATTGAAGATTTTGTACCATTCGTAATATTCGTTCCGTCTCTTCGTCGTTAGATAATTAAAAAATAATTAAATATTTTTATTTTTTAATTATTTTTACTTATTTTGATATTTAAAATTAAAATTAATTAATTAAATTTTTTATCAAATTAAATTTAAAATTATAATTAATTAAAAATTATAAAATATTTTTTAAAATTTTAATCAATTTATTAACTAATATTATGAGTTAATCGATTCACACCACAGTACACAGCTAAGAAGCACTTATTTAATTTGCGTGAGAAGAAGTCAAGAAGACGGCAGAATTCTGTGTAAAGATCTGTCTAACAACTCGTACACGTAATCAGAAAACAGTAAATGATTATAGTTATGTGGTGTTGTATCTGAACCGTAGATGTGGCAAGAATTTTACAGCCGGAGTACGATAGATTCAGGGTCAGATTGACAAATGACTAAGTTTGAGTTGCTGGAAAAGAAGCTGTAAATAAGCTATTTATAATGTAAATAACTAATATAAATAATAATATTTTAAAATTAAATAATTGGCTCAGATCTGTCTCTTATACACATATAGTATGCATTTAAATGTGTTTATATAAAAAGAAATTTTACATAAACAGTCTAAAAAAAATTCTTATCATTTATTTGAGTATGACATTATTGTTGGAGTAATTAATTTCCTACCACTACTGTTATCCGTGTCATAATCAACTCTATTTCAAATTAAACAATTTAAAAATGACTCAATTATATCTTTCAGCATTGTAAGAAGTATGTGATAATTAATCGTGTGTTTATATAATATCATAAATTTAAAATTAATTGATAAGACTATTAACTGTCATCAAATTCACCAAAAAAAAAAAAAAACTTACCAAATATATTTTTTTGTAAGTAATACCAAGATAAATGATTTTAAAGAGGATTGGTGATTTGATATTAAGATTTTACAACATGAGTTGGTCTTATCAAGTAGTAAATGATTTGTAGATAATTAATCACTCATTCATATAATCAACCACGGTAAAAAGTGGTCCTTGCTGTCTGAACGAGAAAGAGATCAAAAGGGTTCCATCAATCAAAATCATCAAGCTTTTTTTTACTGCGTTGTTGTGTCACGTGCGTGTAAAAGCCGCACATTAAGTAGCCAGTCGTTATCTTTTCCTTTTTCAAGGTAGACCAGTGATTAACCCAAGTAAACCCCTCCCCCAGAAAAAAGATTGTAGTATGAATTTTTAAGTATTAGTACCTTTTTTTTACCCAAACTAAAAAAAAAACCAATTTTTTTAACAAAAAACACAATATATATCCTACTTCTCATGTATACTAAAGCAGGTGAGACCCAATTCGGCGACCCTGAGACTCAAATGGTTACCACTGAAATTAAAAGAAAGAAATATACAAAAAAAATAAGAATCAAAATTTATAAATTATTAGTCTATATACTACTAATACTATAAAACGCAATGAATTGTATTTTTTTTTTTATTAAAAAAAGTTTAAGAAGAATGTAAGTGATAACCAACGCATATTTCATCAAGTTGTAATTTTTTTTTTTTTTGATAATATTAATTTGCAGTGATATTTAACTTTAAAGATAACTAATAAAAATTATTTTGATGTGTTAGTTATCTTATTGTTTGAATCAACGGTGTTGGTGCAATGAATTGTATTTGGACAGCGTGGTCCCAAAATGTCTGGTCATTCAATGTTGATAATATATATCTCAATTCGCCTCTAAATTTTTAGTCGATATTTTTAGTTGACTGAATCAGTCCAATGGGGTGGAATCGGTAAACCACGCGAGTTGGTTAGATGCGTGGAGTAGAGGTCTATACTTTGGACTATGACCAGACCAACTTCCAGGTTTAATGATGTCATCTATAGGATCAGCATTAGGGGCGAGTAATAATTCAGATAATTGAATTTAAAATTGATTTTAAATTTAATTTGATTAATAGATGTAGTTAAATTTGAAATTTTTTGATTTTGGATAAAATTTAATTAATCAAATTCGTAAATTAACTTAATGAATTCGAAAATATAATTAATACTTTTTGAATTTAATTAATCGATTACTGAATTCAATAATTGTATAAACAATAAGATATATATATATATATATGAAAAATTTTACAATCTATATATATATATGGGAAATTTTACAATCTTGTTTATGGAACTATTCCCTTGACTTTAAAAACTTATACAGTATAAGTTTTTAAAACACGTGATGTTGTATTGTACAAGCATTTAAAGTACAAAGGAATGGTATGGATTATAAAATTTTCATATATAGGGTTAATAACACCAAGGTGAGTAATGACCTTCCTAAAATATAAAAAATACACTTTACACCCCATCCACGTTATTTATTCTTTAAAAATTTTAAAATTAATAAGATAATCTAGTTAAATGACTTAAATACTCTTGACACTATTTTTTAATTTTTTATATATTTAAATTTTGATAGTGATGTGATAATTATTTTAAAATAATGAAAAATAAACTACACAATATTTTAATATTCATATCAATATATTTCTTGATCAAAATTTTAAATTTTTTATTTCTACTGATTTTATATTATTTCAAATTTGAATGTTTAATTATATAATGGTAGAACAATTTTCATCAAAATAATTATTTTCTATTAAAAATTTAATTCTTTAAAGATATTGTGTGACAATATATTTTTTATAGAACTTTGTGATTTTTTTGACGTCTCTCAGAATTTTACAATTTTAATATTTGAATGAACCTATGCAAATTGCAATGTCAAATATAATATAATTCAATATTTTCTCACATTTTCACTCCCTAATTATTTTTGTTATTATATTTTATTTTTTCCTAATTCATTTATAATTATCGAATATTAAAATTAAATACACAAAAAATCAAAATATAATACTAGGGGTATTTCAGTCATATAACTAAATTATCTTGATATTTTAAAATTTGTAAAGGATGAATCATGTGATTGGGGATAAAATATAATTACTTACTTAATTCAGGACACAAAGTGTTATTAACCCATATATTTATTAAATATCTTTAAATGTGTTCTATTGATAAAATATTTCAATTTCCATCAATGTTTTATATAATTTTATATGTTTACTGTATCATGTATTTTTATATATTATTTTATCAATAGTAACTTACACGTATTTAGTTATTGAATTATTACGCATAAATGATATTATACAGCCTTATGATATGTAGAATATTAATATTTTTAATTTACATGATATTATAGTTTTATACATAATTATATTGTTAATTATTCAATTAAGTTACATGTTATAATTTTTTTCATATTTGTATTATATTAATCAATAAAAGCCATACACATCAAAAAGTATATAGTGAAAATTAAATAAAATTGGAAAAAAACATTTATTTGAGCAAACATATTTTTGTGAGTTTAACCAAATGTTAAGGGCTCAACTCACCAAAGTTCAATTTGGTTAATTGAATTCAGAATAGATTACTAAATTCAAATTCAATAAATCGAATTTTCTACCAGATTTAATTAAAAATTAATATTGGTTAAATTTTTTAAGATTCTTTTTCAAATTTTAACCGATTTTATTGACCAATTAATTGATTAGTTAATTGATTCTCATGTGTGAAAATTTGTATTTTTTATTGGAGCAACTACTTGACAAGTAATTTCTCCTAAACCAATGAAAGCCTTCCACCTGTCATCAAAAAATAACGACCTCCTATTTTACAAAAAGTGGGTCTCCACCTCCATATACAAGACTCTTATTAGTTCAAGAACAATCACTAAACATGCCATATAATTACTCCAATCCAAAAAAATTCTGAATTCTCACCCCTAATCACATCCCCACCCTTCCCTCCACTCTTCTCAATTTGATGAGAGGCTTTGCATTGGATTACAGCTGTTTTAAGCACAAGATTAATATTTGACATTGCAACTACCGTTTTGACAATCACCCTCCAACTGTTTCTATCTGACGATGACCATGAAAACTCATTGTTAGTTGAAACATTCAATTAATTTTCCTAATCTAAAGATAAATATTCATGCAACAAACAAATGTGTACCAAGTATTTTGTGGGCACAAAAGATAAAGATCTATGTATATTCATGACTCTCTTCGTCTCAGTATAAGATTTTTATGTAAAGATAGTTAAAAATAATTAAATTACAATTTTATGTTAATATAATATTAGAGGATAAAGTTTAAAAAACAAAAAACTTATTTATTACTTCATTAAAATTCTAAAAAGACAAATAATTAGGCACAAAGCAATTTGGCCAGAGCACTTGATAAAATGAAACGGAAAGAATAGCTTTGAGTAATTTAAATTTCAGTCAATTCTGATAAAAATGGATGCATATCATATATGATCAAAATCAAATAAATGGTTAACTTGATTTACAAATAATTTAACAGAAGACATCATGTTGGGAGATGACTTATTTGTTAAAAGTTGTTGGCTGCAAGCTCTGTGACCAACAAATCTGGCTCCAGTTCAGTAGGAGCCTTATTTGGTCTTTGAATTATGGGAGTCCTAAAAAGAATTGTTCCACATTTTGTGAAAGACCATTTAAGAATTCTTATGTTTATTAGCGATTCTTGCATGAAATTGCAATTCACAAAGCGCTTTCTGAGCTACTAGGCGAACGATAGCGTTGATAGTTGCAAGTGCAAGAAGGCCACCTGAAACCAGGAAAAGAACAAAGAATGGTTCGGTGCCTACTCCATCACCTGCAGGGCCTTCTTGATCACGATCATCTTCTCCTCCTCCTGAACATCTTAAAGAAGAAAGCATGTGTTTCTCCAATTGATTGATTGTTCCTTTCTCTGTTACTTTTAAAAGTGCCCTTGATATATCAGTAGCAAAAGGAGAACCCTTTTGAAAGACCTGAGTGACAATAAAAACAAGAAAATTATTGTAACCATGCAGCTTATATTAGAGAGTAATTGATCAAATCTTCCCAATACTTTGGGTGGAAAGATGTTATTTAGTCCCTTGATCGAATTACACATTCATTTGATCATATCAATGTCTACACAAATTTTCGTAGAAATTGTAACTATTTTGCAATGTTTCCTTAAAAGTTTTTGTCTCAAGTCACGTAAATCGTGTATTACATATGTACAGCCTTATAGGATCCTTCAAATGTGTACGAAATATGATCTTTTTGTTAAAATTTGATAGACTAAATAAAATCTCTTGCAGAAGTTAATTAAGGGACAGTTCTGATCATGTATTCTATATTATATGGTAGAAAATAAAAGAGAATCGAAAGGTAGAAAATAATTAAATCAACTAATATTAGGAAAAATTAATGATCGAGTTAGAGTGGATTAACATGCAAGTCTTACAAATCCTAAGCCACCGAGTTTGATGTTAGGTCCTGCCGTGGTATATCCTTTGCAGTATTTTGCGAGGAAGATTTTGGCATGTGGGGCAACAAAAAATGCTGCCTTTATATCTCCGCTTCGGAAATTTCCGGGGTATTCGCTTATGGACCCAATTTTCTTGATATTTTCAGGCCTGAAGTGGAGAGCTTCCTTCAAGAAACGAACAATAAATGAATTGGCATTGCACCCAACAGGTGCATTTGTGTTTCGTAGGTGATCGATGTCCACAATGGACGGTTCAATCCTCGGACGAGCATCTTATACACATCAAGGATGTAAGAGATGCAGTAAAACATGCCGTAACAACAAGAGTGACAAATAACCAAGTTGCCAGTACCAGCCTAGATAAATTGCTTCTGATAGATTCTCCTGTAAAACAACATTTTTGTCAGAGAAAATAAGTATCCAATAACATCAATAAACCAAAGTTATCATGTCTCACTAATTTAATCCTTATAAATCTCCGAGCTCGATTCATGGTACTATGTAGGCATAGTGTTGTACACAAATTTATTTAAAAATGACCCGAAATCTCTCAATCACAATTAAGTAAAAATTATGACATGACAAATTCTTGTGTCAGTAGTTTAAGAAAATATGCAGAATTTATATGTTGGGCACATTAATATTGTGAGACTATAAAATGTGCCTTAAAAAGAAAAATTTAGATTGAACAGTCTTATAGAATTACTTACTATGAGCAAAAGATAGAACAGTGACAGAAAACCAAAGCATGGACCCAATATTTTGGGGGAATTTTCCTCCAATTCACAAATCTGGATTGTCATTCGCATGTTCATTTAACCAAATCACCACCCCTGTGTACATGGTCATTGCGGCCATAACAATCCACATACTCAATTTAAATGCTTTTAGAACAATAAATCTCGTTGCTGTCACGTCTCGTTTTTGAGTGACTATCATGACAAGTCCAGAATCCAAATAGGGCTGTGAGAAGTCGGCAATCTCATAGCGGTCTGCCATTATTTGCGTGTCACCTACTGCTGCATCCAAGCTCTTTACAGCCAAAAAGATTAATAACATATGTAGTTTCTCATTCCTAGGACTAATTTAATTTTACACCCTTCAATTTATACTCGATTCCCACTACGCATCTCAAATTTTAGTTTTAAACACTTTGAATAAATTCGTCATATTTCAATTCTTCTTTTAACGTAGTCTAAGAAAATAACAGAATTTTTTATATGTGTACGACAAAATTAGCACGATGTTCAACAATGTTTTTGCGTGCAAAATAAAAAATTCCGTTAACAAGATTAATTTTGGACGATGTAAAAAAAGGACTAAAGTGGGATAAATTTAAGAGTTGGTGATGCAAAGTATCTAAAATTAAAATTAAGAATACAAAATGAAAATTAGATATAAATTGAGAGGTACAAAATGAAATTAATCCTTATTTTTAATTATAGTCTTTCTATTCTTTAGTAACAAATTTAATTGTCTGCCGGACTTGGCAAATTAACAAGATCATTAATTAATGAGAAAAGTGACAAATAAATCAAACTTATACTGTATGAAAAATTATAATTCTCAAATCGTCTTATTATGTTTTAAAATTTTATATAATACCAAATTATATATACTAAAAATTATATTATACAAATCTTTAATTTAAAACTTCATTCGAGAATTCTCAACAAAAGTATAGAGTTTCCCTCTATATGCAACTAATTAAATTCTTGTGATAGAGTAGTACGTACCTTATTGTGGACTTCAGCCACCATTTCGTCATAGGAACCATTATAGGGGACTAGTCACATAATGCAAGTGGTAAGGTAACCGCTTGACTACAGTTTCAAATACTTGGATAGTAAATCCAGAGATGTTTGTTTCATTTCGAAGATGGTCGAAAGTAACATTCACAAATTGATTAAAAGCACCTTTTGCTGGAACTCCAATTCTCAATGGTTTTTCCTTACTACCCAATGCCAACCCCATAGGCACTGTCAGCTGCCCACCTGGCCAAATAAAATTGTACCCAAATCCCCCATTCTCCCAAATTCATCACGTCCAGTCAGGTCCTCTGAGAAACCAAAATCTGGTGACCACAATGCTATTTCTCTATAGCTTTTGCCAATCACATTTACTAATTTATACACAGGCTTCTGCATTAATAATGCACCGTTCTTGAAGCTGATTTTTCCACTTAGACCCTCAAAATTTATCGATAAAATCGAATCGACTAAAGAATTGCTAGTAGAATACTGTACACCATTTTTTCCTGAAATTTGCATTGCCTTGGCAACTGCCCATGTTGCAATATCATAAGCTCGAAGGGCATAAATGCTTGGACTAGAATATTTCTCTTCTTCAGGATATTCTGATGTATAGTTTCTCCTAAACCTTAGCTCGAATTCGCGAAAAGAATCACTAGTTTCCGAATAATTGATCTTCAATCCAATAACACCTTGCATATAATTGAGTAAAACGGATGACTGAATAGATTCAAGAAGATTTCCCACATCATCCGAGACAATCCACACATATCCCTCATCCATCATGCCCAATTCTTTCGCCTTTTCGAAAAGAATCATGGCAAAGTCTAGAGAAGCCTGCAAAACTGTAAAGACCTTGCTGTTCTTGCTTCTTAGTTTGCTAAGCTCCTCTTGGATGATTTTTTCAGGGTTTGATTGAGAACCCACGGGAGGAAAAGCTGAATAATGTTCGACGCCGAATTTGACGGCCCAGAGGGACTCAGAGTATGAGTGATGAGCCCTGAATCTGCAGAAAAGCTGTTGCTGTGTTCGTAAATTGCAATGACTTTTCGCCATCTGAAGTGGCCTACTATGGCGGATATGCATTGCATTCGGAGAGTGAAATCAGCAATTGCCATTCTGATGAATGATGTAGGCTGAGAAGGTAGCATGGGTTGAGATGTGGCTATTGGAGATATGGAAATGATGGGGGTTTCTTTGTTGGCCAATTTGTTGAATTCCCAAAGTAGAGTTGCTTCTTGGATTGTCAATTGTCCAAGTATTGCATACACTTCTTTCTTGTTAACAAGCTCGCTCACTTGTAATTGAACCCACCCCCCCCCAAAAAAAGAGGCATATTTAGTATTTCAATTTTAGAGCTTAAATTCTACATAAATAAATATCCCAAAGTAAATACTCAGTTCATCATATTCTTCTTGACCATATCTGTTGTACATTCATACACAAATTATTGATGTGTTACTAAATTAATAAAAGAATGAACGAATTTTGACAAAATATCTAAAATTAAGAGTTAGTGATTTAATATGATTTTGTCATGTGATTAACTTTAAAAACCAGTATAATTTTAAATTTGTAATCTTGTAAATAATTTTTCATATCTCTATTTTTATTTGTGTAGAACTACAATGAACATTTTCGTTATAATTATTCCAAGTTCAAGATTCATTAGTATTTGCCAAATTTATATGGTATCGGATGATACCTAAAATAAATAAACAGATTGTTGGATATCGGATCCAAAATAAAATTCTCAAATAGAAAAAATTATCAAATTGATAAGATAAATTACTATTTTAATATAACTATATTAATATTAAAGTATTGATTCATAATGATAACATTCACAAACAATACAATTCTTTATTTGAGTTAACATTTAAATTCTATTAAACATTGAGAATTAGGCACTTGACTAAATACTCTAAGTAAATAACTTAGAGTTTGATTATTGTACTTTTAAACTTGGACTTGGCATGCATTACAACTGAAGAAATGTAACCTATTTGTAGTAGTGAATTTCCCGACAATGAACAATAATTTTCTTCATCTATTTAATTCATCAAGCATAATTTAAATTTGAAAATTCTTGCTTGATCTAGCTACCCTTAAAAAAAAAAATTAGAAATATATCCTACAACTCTAAGCTGTCAATTTGCAAGTCTATAACACAGAAATAAGCCACAAAATTTGACAATAAATTTTACCAATTCTCCATAGTTGACCTCTGAAAATAGGGCATAAAAGATATGGTTGTCTCTTGATAACATAGGTACGTGGCAAAATAGACCCCATCTCATGTATAAGGACAAACATGTAATTTAAAAAAATAAATACTTAGGCAGATATAATTTTTGTCTCACTTGTAGAATCTTGTAGTGTGAATTAAATTTTAAAAAATTTATGATATTAATTAATGTAAGTAAAATTTTTTAAAATTTAATTCTGATCACAAATTCTATAAATGGGACCAAATATTCCATTTAAAAATAAATCGGTCCACAAAGACAAGAATTGCGTGCTCCAGAGGACGAGGAAGATCCAACAACCTGGCAAGGTGAACCTGACCCTCTACGCCTGGAGAGGACAAGTTGGCATATTGATCACTATATATATATATATATATATGGGTTCATCCCACCAATAAAGGCAGGCAGACAATACATGTCATATTACAACTTTTCTCTCTATTATTCTCTCTCGTCAAGCAAATCACTGTTCATCAGCATCCTTCTTTTTTCTTTTTATAAGACAATTAATAAACTTGCCAGAAATCTTTACCAAATTAATACTGTGTAAATGTTTTTTTATTCACATAATTACTTTAGAAGCCTTAGTAGGTAAAGAACATGCCACCCAATGATTTTTTTTTTCAGCATGCAACGCAGTGCTTACGTTAATTGCTACGTACAATTTGTGTCAAATCTTCATTTTTGTATTTTATGGGTCACCCAGAGAGAAGGGGGGGCTTCAAATTCGTTGAAAAGAAGAACATACAAATTATTGGTAGTCTCCACATTTTAGCATTATTCATAATTATGCTTGTCCTATTTTCACCTCTTAGCTCTAATTTGCCATAAACTAGTCGGTGTATAGGCAGCTATTAGTATCACGCAGAATTTAAGTCGATTACTACTATATAATTTTCTGGGATTGGAGACGTGCATGGAGTGTTTTGGTTTTCTTTTATTGGTTGGTCGCAGGAAACAAATTCTTGCTGTTCCATGAGTTTCAAATTCTTGACCAAAGTCGGCGAAAAATCTATATAGAATTTGTTGTATGTGTGATAAAAAGGTAATTGAATAATATGTTAGAAAATAATTATTAAAATATTATTTAAACAATAACGGATAATATAATTGTCCAAACAGAAGTGACTATCTTCGTTCGATAATTAGCTGGAGAGAAAATTACCAGCAGAAGCTGCTCGAGCTGACTTCCCTTGTGAATCTTGAAAATGCAAAATGAGCTTTGAACAATGTGACCAGTGAATGAAATCATGGACAGCCATCTCCACAGCTATTCCTTGCTCCTTTCCCACACGAGAGCTCTTATCAAATACCGCACCAATGCTCCCAATCACAGGCCGCTGGCTTCTGCTCTTATACACATTATGGGACAATAATGTTGCATGTTTTTCTCATTATCAGCTGTGCCTTTTGATTCTTCAGACATTATTAATGCAAAGAAGCCCAACAAGAATAAGATGACTAAACAACTCATTTTGCTGTAAATTTAAAACGTATAATTTAACGACCAGACTTCGTGGATGAAATCAATAGCGAATGATGACCAAATAGGTTATATAGACTACAGAGTCGTCTCAGTCTTTTTGTAAACTTCCTCGTACTTCGTTTTTTTTTTTTTTTTTTTTTGTAAATTTCCTCGTACTTTGATTAAATACCAACAAGAATCTATATATGTTTGTCATGACTAATTCAAACACATTGAGACCAGAAAAATCACTCTGTATTGCAGTTGAAAATAATGAAATCTCTATTTCTTTTTTTAATAATTTCAACAATTATAATATTTATACTCATCGAAATTAATCTAGTCCTGATAATAACAGGACACTTCCTCCTCCTTCAACTTAATAAGTTGAATACTTGACCAAGAATATGAATGATGGAAGTTGTGAGGATATTCAGCCATATAGTTCCTCTCAAGATATATTTAATGGGAAAATATTTAAGTAGATTCGGTTTTTAATATCATTTGTAAATTTTGTGATGTAAATTAAATATAATATAATCTATGATATCAACTGATGTAAGTAAAATTTTATAAGATTTTAATTATAATCATAAGATTTACAGCTAGATTTCAATATCCGATTTATGTTAGTATTTTCTTACTAAATGAACTTCAACACTCAACAAGTGTCCCCTTCTTAATTAGAAGACGGCTGCAAAGCCTTCAACAAACAAAGGAGTGAAATTGTATGGTATCAATAGTCAGTGTACCGTTGTGTTTTAAAATTTAGATTGTATAAGTATTTAAAATATATAAAATTTTAATATATAAATATTTAAAATACAACAATATAGAATTCTAAGGAAATCATAGAATTTTTCATTAACTGCATATGATATAATTATGATATTAAATTACTACTATATACTCTATATAGGAGAAGCAAAGTAAAATAATTATAGAGAATTTTATGATTTCATTAAAGTATTGTATAGTTGAATTTTAAAATTTATATTGTACAAAATATATAAAATATATGATATTATAATATACAAATATTTAAAATATAATAGTATAATATATCATAGAATTTTCTATAGCTATATATATCTCTGTAATTATGGTACTTAAAATATTTACTTTAGCTAGTAATGCACTACAATTGCAACAGTCTTGATGTACAAGTAGAATTTGAAATTTCTAATTGTGACTCAGTGTATAACTTATTAAATTACCACTTGATCAGTGTTTTTAAAGAGTAGGTATATATGCTTTATGTTTAGGGAAAGGGCAAAAGTCTAATTTAGTTTTTTATCTTTAGATTGTTGATTAATTTTATCTTTTATTTATCATAACAGATCAATTTGATTCTTTATATTTAAAAAAAAATTAATTTTATGCATATAACGAAAATTATGGATAAATTAATGGACCACGAATCACATGACATATAATCACGTGGTTGTTAACATGCACTAGATATATTGTCAATAACTCCATTAATTTGTTCATAATTTCTATCACAAGTTTTAAATTAGTTAACTTTTCTAGTGATAGAGGACTAAATTGGTCTTTTTGATAGATAAGAGACTAAATTAATTAATCCCTAAAGATGAGGGACCAAATTTGTCCTTTTTTCTTTAGGAAAATATTTAGATAGATTTGGTTTTTGCCTCTATTTGTAGATTTTGTAGTGTGAATTAAATATTATAGAATGTATGACATCAGCAGCAAGAGCGGATGCATGAATTATACCTTGGGGGCAAAATTTAATAACCAAATATTTATTAAGGTTAAATTATATTTTTCTAAAAAGTTTAGAGGGGCGAAATATAAATTTTATAAAAATACAAATTAAATTTTTAAAAGTAAAATATACAATTTCTAAAATCTTGAGGGACAACGATCTGTCCCTAATTAGCAGATATAAGTAAAATTTATATAAAATTAATTTTGATTACAAAACCTACGAATAGAATATAAAATCTTGTCTACGTTAATATGTTCCTTATGTTTATATGAAGTTCTGTGTTCAAAGATGATAATAGCATTGATTTATTTTGGAAGTACTTGGGAATACTCAAATTAAGGTTTTATGAGTTAATCATGCTATAAATATTGAATTTTTGACCAACATGATACTTTAGATACTCTTAAAAAAAAAGATACTTTCCATACTTGATACTTTAAAAAAGATACTTGAGATGCTCGTTGGGATTGGACAAAAGGTGAGTTATTGCTACTATTATAGGGTTCAACCAACGGGTAAACATGGTTTGTCCGAGTGGGTTATAGATCCACCGAAGTAATGGTTTGTCCCGAGTATTATTACAATTGGATACTAAGTACTGGATTTGCTTTATTTATGATAAGTTAGAGATTTAAAATAAAAAATTATCGACTAATTATACAAATGGAAAATAGAAAGATTATAAACGGTACTCCTATATTTTAATAAATTACAAAATCATTTAAAATTTTATTTTTTATTTCTAAATTTTAAGTTGACGCTATTCATAATTTTTAGACACTTATCTGTTAAAATAAAAACTCTTCCGTAAGATTTATAAGTGTCATCTGTAATTTTGAAACACATTAGTACTCTATGTAACACTATACAATTTACATATGAACATATTTAAAGTACCAGTTACATCACAAATTCTCGATATGCTAATCAATTTTCTACATCAAATACTTGATTTTTCCAGGTTAGAACAAATCAGAGCTAACCACTAACCCAACTCAACCATTTGGTTTTGACTTCTTTTTGTATATACTCATTATTCTGTCTTTCATAATTCTTAACGTGCTAATCGATTCTTTAAATCAAATACTAGATTTTTACAAGTAAACCGGAGCTGACCACCAACCCAACTTAACCATTTGGCCCTGGCATCCTTTTTTATATATTAACCGCTTCTTCAATCTTTTAGATAATTCTCGACATAGTCTGCTAATTCATTATCTAAATCAAATACTTAGATTTTTTTGTCAGAACAGATTGGAACTAACCAATTAGAACTAACTAAGCACCAACCCAATTTAACCATTTGGCCTTGACTTCCTTTATTGTATACTAACCCTTCTTCTATCTTTCATAATTCAATAGATACTTTAAATCAAATACTTGATTTTTACAAATCAGAACGAACCAAAATTAAAAACTAACCTATTTTAACCAAATCTGCCTTGGCTTCCTTCATTTGTATACTAACCCTTGTATTATCTTTTATAATATTTGACATGCTAATCGATACTTTAAATTGAGTATTCGATTTTTGTGAATCATAACAAACCGGAGCTAACTACCAACCCAACTTAACCATTTGGCCTTGCTTCTTTTCTTTGTATGCTAACCCTTCTTCTATCTTTCATAATTCATACAATTCACTCCTTTGAAGTTTGAACCACCCAATAACAATTATAACAAGTTAACAACTCCAATGGATGATCTTGAAGCTAAAGAATAATTCATCTAATAAATTATCAAAAGAAATTAAAAATATTTACAATGGCTTTAATTTCTTCCTTAAAATTGATACACATTCCGGTTCCCCAATTTCGTTCCAATCCTATCTCATTTTCCAATTTGCTTTTATCTCCTTCCTCTTTATCTTTCCAGTTATACCCTTCTCAAAAATTGCGCCGTTTCGCCGCCGTTAGAACTACTAGCTCAGAAGGTCGGGGGGCCGCTGGCGGTTCGGATTCTTACGGTGCCGAGTTGTTAAGGAAGCCGGTGGTGGTTTCTCCGGTGAATGTGTTGGAAGAGGGCGAAGAAGAATCAGAAGTCGAAGCTTGGGTGGATTGGGAAGACCAGATCTTGCAGGATACTGTTCCACTTGTTAACCTTATCAGGATGATTCTTCATTCTGGAAAGTAAGTTTGTTTTTTGTCCTTTTTTTAAAAATATAATTAAAATTCACAAAATTTGGAGAAATTATTGCTTTTTTACTGTAGAAGACTAATCGTGGGTTTTGCTTTATTTGTTGAATTGGATTGGAATTTGTTGAGGGGTTTAGAGAAAGCTGCAATGCAATGGAGTTATTGGTAGTAATTTAGTGAGTAAAGAGATGAATTTTCGCTGCTTGCATTTTGAAGTAGGATTCTTTGTCATTGCTTTTTATATATGGTAACTGGAGTTTTATCATGTGCCTTGTCGAGCTTGAATAACTAATAGTATCATTCAATTGATGTGGTGAAGCCATATACACGGTAAAAATCCATTCTTTAAGTTTTGTTAAGCTTCAAGATACCATTTTTAAAGAAAATGTGCAAAACAGAAAGGAATTCAAGCACGCTGATAGTGTATACTCGTTGCCTGATGTCTCTGATGGGATTTTAAAAATATCATCTTGGGTCATTCAGAATAAGAAAAGTCATGAATTTGGCTTATTCATTGGCGCAGTCGGTTACGATACCTACCTAAGTACCTATACCCTTTGCTTCTATTACTACAATTGGGGTGACACATCTGGCAGCATTGAGTGAATTCCTGATATAAGCAAGTATGTTGTACCGTAGGCACAATATCATGAGTCAAATGCAACCTGTTTTAGGGACATGATCAGTTTGATACTTGTAGTGAGTGAAAAAACAGATTGAGATTCAACTCCTGAAGGGATATCCCTCATCAGGCTCTTTGTGGGAATTTAACTGTTTCTAGTTGATAAGCATAGCATTTTTGTTGCTTGTATGACTACACCTGGATATATTTCCCTTTATTAAGTATCTGATTCATCAACCTGGTGCATCAGCCGATTGGTAGCGATGGTGTCAATTTCGGAAAACATGGAGTCGTCTTGAAGCTTCTGGATTAACATAGTGTAATGCTTTGGCATCACATTTTAATACTTCTCTATTCTTTTGTTGCTATGTGATTATTAATGCTTTCTTGTCATTTATGTTAAATGTCTGGCACTGATGCTAACATCATATGTATTTGAGTTTCTTGGTTTGGTAAAAGAGTATCGTACTCGTAAATATTTGGTGAAACAAGCACTGAGTTAGTGCAGGCGAGAAACAAATCTTTTTTCATACAAATTGGTGCAGGGTGGCACTTGTGTCCTATGAGTTGGGTTACCTGCATCCTGCCATACTTCCCAAGTCCAATTGCATTGTGTTGTGTATACAAATTATTGCAATCTGAAATGTTTATCTTTGTACCATCTTCTTCTTTTTGCATGAAAATGTAAGCGAAAAGTAAGGTGTATGTTGTTAGTTTGGCCATATATACTTTTGCTGAATAGGTTTATAATGGCAGGTATGAAAGTGGGGATAGACTAAGTTCTGAGCATGAGAGAACAATCCTGGAAAGGGTGCTTCCATATCATCCAGAATGTGAAAAGAAGATTGGAAGCGGAGTTGATTATGTCACGGTCTCTCTCTCTCTCTCTCTCTCACACACACACACACACACACATATGCACTACAGTTCTGAGGATATGCATACTCAACCCTTTATCATTTTTGTAGTTAATGAATTGGTCTAGTTTTGTTCATCCATTTTAGTCTTTGTTTGACTTTATACAATGTGTTTTTGTCAGAGCTCAGAAGAAACCTTTTTGTATTCTCAAGTGAAAACTTTTGAAAATATTTTGATGCTCTGGTCGACCAGTACATACCATTGGATTAATACTACTTCACTGAACTCTATTAAAACCTTATCCCAACATGTTTGCAGTTGACTACATGAAACCTTTTCTTTAGCTCTATCTTATGACTACTTGTTGAAACTATTGATGCTTCAACTTTGTATGTTCTGTTTGGCAGATTGGCTATCACCCTGATTTCGATAGATCGCGATGCTTATTCATATTCCGAAAGGATGGAGAGTTGGTTGACTTTTCTTACTGGAAATGTATAAAGGGTTTGATCAGAAAAAAATACCCACTGTATGCAGACACTTTTATCATTAGACATTTTATGAAGCCTAGGCATAGTGATTGAAGGTAAACTTCCGTAGTGATTGAAGGTGAACTTCATACTCAATTTGTCCACAATGAAAATTTACCGCATGAATATTTTCTCGCCAATTGTTTATTATGTCTTTCACCTCCCCAAAAGATTTTTGTGTTTGTTAGCGGCTCTATTTAGAAATCCTGGCATTATGTAATTAGGGCATATTACTAGGACCTTTTCTTTTTGTTTTGGACATTAGTGTATAATTACTCTCTTTCTTTTTACGAGTCAAGTGTTCAGTGATTCCTCAGTACATGCATGGATAAGCTTCCCTTTTCAGTTTGGACTTTGTATCTTCTATAACTTTATTTGTTTTTCTTATCAACATATTGCAAGGAAGACAGAGCCACTGGTTGAGCTTATGATTCTCAAACTTTTTATTGTTACTTTGTTATCCTTAATTAGCTGATTTTATGCTCTTTCCTTGTAATCTCAAGAGATTGTTACGATTTAAAGCCATGCATTTTTCTTAATGTCCTTGGAAATTCTGAGCATACAAATAATAATAAAGGAAATATGACTGTGAGTGTTGGATCAAAGGCCACACAAAACTTTCATATTACACGCGACTTTGTTATAGCTGGCCAGCGAACTTCTTTTGTTTCAGAGCAGCATCTGTTTCTAGTGGTAGTGTGTTCTGTCAACTACCCTGAGATTTTGTTTCTGAATGCACATTAAACATTTTGAATGAGCTTATGTTGTTGTATTGTTCACTCCATTAAGGCTTTTAGTTTTATTACTATTTGGAAAAGCATTAGTGTTGAATGGTATTATAGCAGATGCATCATGATAAATTGAGAGATGCCATTTGAATTTTTTTTCTTTCCTTTCCCTTGAAACTCTTGCAGAAATGGAAATCCTTAGGTGTAGGGGCTTTCGTAATTAGCAGGACTACCCTACTACCAGTCCCACAGGCAGACTTGGGTCCTTTCAGAGTAGTCTAGCCAACATTTCCAAATTTAGATTGCTTAGTTTATCAAGGCAGGGAAGGTGATTATTCAATTTTAAATATGGAGATAGTCAACAGAACATCAAGTGCTGGCAATGTTGTTATTTTTCTGAGCTTATCATCCAGATTTGGTGTCCTCATCTGGTTGGTTCTTGGAATTTTCTTTTTCTGGAAACTAGTATTTCATTCATTAGCTTTTTCTTCAGTGTATGTAATATGAGAAAATAGAAGAAAATTAGAAATTGATAATGGCTTGTGAAGTTCCACTTCAGCAGTTCTGTAACAAAGAACAGACAAGTGTCCACTACACTCTCCTGATATTTTTTAGAAAAAAATAAATAAAGGGACAATACAATACAGACAGTTCGACAAATTTTATCTTGATTAAAAACATTTATTGAACAGACAGTTCGACAAATTTTTTTTCTAAAAATTAGAAATCATCTATTTCAGCAAAGCGTGTCCTCTACTCTAAAACTCTAAATGGAGAATTTTTATTGATTGATGCTTGTGCACATGATCCATGTCACTAGGGCATTAAACAACCTAGTTCTAGCAATGTGTGGACTCCTTACACTGAGTTCATATGTAAGTAATGGCATGTGTCCGCATATCATATGCGAGTGTTTTGACTTTGGGAAGTTAGGAAACTAGTCTATGCGCCATGAAAATTTTTATTTTGATCAGAATAATTACTTAAAATGTTTAATAATTACTTTTCAATCAATAAAAATTTATCATTTGAAATGTAAAATTCAATAATTATTTCTGATCGACATTAAAATACTTTGGTTGATATTCATGTTAAAGGGAAGGTTTTTTGGGTCGTTGGTAGTTAGTTATACAGAGAGCATCTCAACCACAGCATATAAAAGAAGAGGGGACAATGAACAAGGTGGCAAGTGTTTCTTGGTGCCGTGTGGGATTTGGGACTTAAAAAGTAATTACATTATTCCGAAAACTAATTTCCATACAGTGCATAAGTTTGCCTCTTAAGCTTTTCTGTTTTTGGTACAAAATCCTTTTTTGTTTGTCATGTTATGTGCACGGATCAGAGTCAGAGTTTGATGTGGACAACGCAGTTGCCAGTAGTATAAAATATAGGAAAAATTATTATATTTTAGAAATTTATACAGTATAATATTATATTTTTTAAAATTTTATATTATACAAATACTTATATTATATAAATATTTAAAGTTAATAGATAACTCTTTCAACGAATTTAATAATTTTTCTTAAAATATATCTTACATTTCAAATGGTCCATCAAATAGAAGTGTCGCATACATAAATGAACTATTGTGTTACTGAAATAATAATAATAGTAAAAGAAAGAACTATTGTGTTACTAATATATTATATGTTAGTAGATTTTTTTCAGTAGTTGTGGCATAATTTAGGAGGAATTTTTATTACTCATTCTGTAATATAAAATTTGTACGATAATTATTAAAATAATTAAAAAATACTTACCCATATTACAGAATGAGTCTTGTAAACATTAATCTATAATTAAGATTGTAACGCAAATTAAATATTCTTCGGCTTTATGCAATTATAATGGTTCATTCTTTTTTTTTTTTTTTTCAGACCAGATGGAGTAAACTCCTCTTATCCTTTTATCCCATCTAGTGGAAGATTCATCATTGGCGAAGCTCCGAGAAGCACTATCCCAAATCATAAGCTTCCTCGTTATGTTATAAGGAAATTTTAATACTTGTGGTAAAGGAATTATTTTCTTGATTTCAAAGATTTATACAATATAAATTTTTAAAATATATAGTATTGTATTATATAAAATTTTAAAGTATAAATGAATGATTCCCTAAAAAGAGTTGTAGAATTTTCTTATGTTATAATATAGGGAAATTCTATGATTTCTTTTAAGAACTATTCCCTTGTACTATAAATGCTTATACAGTACAATCCATGTGCTTAAAAAGTTTATACTGTACAAATATTTAAAGCTAAGGGAATGGTTCACTAAAAGAGACTGTATAATTCCCTTATAATATATACCAATAATTATTAATAACTCCAAAAACAAAACAAAACAAAAAAAAATTGAGATAATACGAAAATGTATAATTGTATGTATATGACTCACTAAATTTTGTTATTCATCACTCAAAGAAAATTGACAGGATGAAATGGAACTATCACTATATCCATGACGGATTGTGTTTTCTTTATTTTGTTGGATCTTAGACACGCCTATAACTTGTGAGTGTCTTTGTCGATTTTTTTCTTTTTTTTAACTCCAATCTTAATTGTACTAATCCATTAAGCAAGTAATGTTCTTAGTTAAGCTTAAAGAGTTGATAAATGTGACTTTATATTGTTAATATTTAGAATATTTATAAAAAGTGACAAAATTATTGTGTGTCATTAAATTTCAACAAAAAAAAGGGAATGAAATTCATTCGAGTATCTAAAATTAGAGTTAGTGATTTACTATAATCTCACCACGTAAAGTAAATTTGATAAGTGGTCTTGAATTTATGATTTTGTCAATTATTTTCTTTGTTAATAATGGTTATTCTTTAATCCACAGAAAGGCTAATTGCATTTAAAATTTTGGTTAAGCGAGTCGGCTCCATGCAAAATAATTAGTGGAATGTTGTGCCATATTTTTATTTTAATGTGTCTATATAAAGTGATAAAGTGATGAATTTATTAGGGTGTTACTAGATTTCGAAAAAATAAATGAAATATGAAATCAGGAAATCTAATTTATTATAATTTTCTAATTTATTATAATTTTAACATGTAAAATAGTTTTAACAAGTAATTTTAAATTTATATCTTTTTAAGTCATGTTCCTTCTGATTAATGCTTACCCATGCTGCTGAGTGTGCAATGCATGCTCCTTATCTCTTGACCAAGTCTAAGAAAAGAACCTATCAGGATAACATCCCAATCTCAGTCCCAAATTAAGAACATGGGCCATATTCTAATTTCTCCAAGTTCTTGTTCTTGAAAGTCAACATTTCACATTGAGATTTTTTTTAATACAAAAAATAGCAAAAACTTATTACTAAAAAGCTGGGAGAGTATACTAAAATATAATCCAATAGTCAAGTAACTTTGTCTGTTATTTTGTAAGCAAGGTAGAAGTTAACTTGTACCATTTTAATTCTCCTTTTTAATTAACTTCTTAATAGTATAATATTGCTTCTCCTTCTAAAAGAAGTTTAAATCAATGTTTAAAAATACGAAATTCGAATTCTACCCAAAAAATTAATGAGTCAAATATATTCAAAAACTCGATTGAGTTTTATCGAGTTAAAAATAAAAAGTTCGAAACTATAAACCATATGTATTTATTATTTTATTTATCAAAAATAAAAATATACTAATAATTAGGTTAAGTATTTAAAATTTTAGGTTTCATATGTTCTTCTTTTGCATATTATTTATTACCAATTCAGAAAATTTAAGTTTTTTAAAAATTTTATTACAAAATTTATCTCTTTTTGAATGTTAAATAAACTTGATTCAGATAAATACTCGTGATTACTCGGTGAGTTTATCTAATTTAATCTAAAATTCGATAAAACTCATTATTTATCGAATTTTTTATCGAATCACCTATAATTATATCGAATCGAGTTAACTCGATACAATTTGATCGAATTTTTTTGAATTTTTAAACTACGGTTTAAATTGAAAAAAAAAAAAAAAAAAAAAACAAAAGCAGTTGAAATGGAAGACCCAAAGATAAGAACTAACGCATGAATTACAAGCCCCTATCTAAAGTTCTTGACGACTTTCAATTTCTCTGTTAGGTGAATAAGTGTCGGCCGGTCGGGTCTAATGGATAATGATGCTAATTTTAATTCTTTTTAGAATTTTTGATATGCTAATTTTAACTCTTTTTTTATAACTTCAAATGACCCTTGCTTTTGTTCATGCAGAGCTTTACGAGGGTTTTGACCATGTCAATTTAAGTATGGTTATTCTATATGATGACCAAAAAATGAGATTGTCATTGATGTTTTAATACTAAAATGATACAATCTTAAGTCAAGTGTAATTTAAATAATAAAATTATACTTTTTTTATGATCTTGATCACAAATTCGAATTACTAAATAAATAAATAAAAATCCAATATAGATTAAAAAAAAAAAAAAAGTAGTTTAGGCCATGCAACCCTAGTTTGGAGCATTACTAGAGTAATCAATCGTTACTTAAACTCACTAACCAAGTGCCAACCTACATTGAAAGAAATAGCTCACCGCCAAACCCCTATTTTTAGTATAGAGTCACCTTTTTCACTCCGGCGTTCCTTTACTTTGCAACTTTTAATGTCAAAGACTTTTAGTTTGCACCATCCAAAACTCTTGATTAAGCTGAAATTCTCCAGGAAGTTTTTTAGACCTAATAAAGAATAGCTTCATAAGTGATGCATTAAGTACAACTTGCTTTGTGTGAGTGACTCAACGAGATAATCTTGGTGGGATATAACTTTTAATTTAATTGAAAATTTTTTAACCACTCTTAAAAATTGCATTTAGGATATCAAACCCTAAACCACATTTTATTAAATGTTTCTTCAATTATTTTATTTTCAGAAAGTACAATAATTGCGCTTGACTTTTTATGTCCGAAAATGGTGACATTCACATTCAAAAATAAAAAATGTCTGTATTTAAATAGACTTAATTTTAGACTTTAGTTATGAATTTTCTGATTAAAATTAAATTGTATAAAATATTATTTATATCAATTAATATAATTTAATTCATATTACAAAATATACAAATAAAATTAAATATCAAATTTACAATGTATTTTCTAGGACTAACCATCAACACAAGAAGCCAAGCCCATCCTTACCATCCATAAAGACCGAACGTGGACAGTCCAGATTTTCCCACTTAACACACAATGATTTGTCCGCCATCACACCGAACTTTTCCTACCCCCATCATCTCACCATTGGTCCACGTTTCACCCCATTTTAAGGTGACCCCACCTTGCATTATTTTATAGGGTTAATAACACTTTGCCCCCTGAACTAGGGCGTAATTACAATTCGCCCCTAAGCTATACATATATACACTTTGCCTCCTATTGACATTATTCATCTTTTACCAATATTAAAATAATTAAAATAATTTAGTTAAATGACTAAAATACTTTTGGTTTACTATATTTTGATTTTTATATATTTAAATTTGATAGTGATGTAATAATTATTTAAAAATAAGTAAAAATAAATTATATAATATTTCAATATAATCAATATCAATATATTTCTTGGTTAAATTTTTTGATTTCATTTTATATTATTTCGAATTTGTATGAAAATACATTTTCCATAAAACTGTGCATTATGATGTCAAATGTAATATAATTCAACATTTTTTTCATTTTTTGGCTTTCCAAAGCTAAAGATATCACTGTATTATTATATTTTATTTTTTCTAATTTTTTATGACTATCCAAAATTAATTAAATACATAAAAAATTAAAATATAATACTAAGAGTATATCAATTATTTAATTATTTTTTTGATATTTTAAAATTTTTAAAAAATAAATAATATGAACGATGGGCAAAGTATATATTTCTATAATTTAGAGAGTAAACTCTTATTGACCCTATTTTATTCTTGGTTTTGGAACAGCTTGTTACAATTTAATTAATTAATTTTTTTATATACAATTAATTAACAAACCATACTTAATATTTATTTATAAATTTTAATATTTCTCATGGTTAAATACATGGTGATGGAATAAGTACCGACCTATTCTTAATGTATTTGCTACACTAGTTAGTGTAAATTTATACAAAATCGTTGTATTGTAAGTAGATTGAATGTTTTATTAGTAAAGATTAAGTTGTTGATAAAGACTAATAATTATGGAAAATTTTATAATTTTGTTGACATAATTATCTATTTATATTTTAAAAATTTATATATTATAATATTATTTATTTTAAAAATTTATATTATACATATATTTAAATCTAAAAGATTATTCTGTCAATAGAAATATAGAATTTTTCCTTTAATTGTGGTAATCTAACAATACATTACGTAAATGGGTTCATTTTATAATTTTTCGTACTTATGTGATTTGTACATCAAATTTTATGGTGTGTGAGACCGAAAATTAGGGGAATAAGGACGATACCTTCCTACACAGGACTTTCATTTATTAAAAATAGTTTATTTTAAAGTAATATAAATAAATATGAATTAAAGATTTCACTTATAATAAATTTATTATAAAAAAAAATTTATCGACAAAAAAAATATTTAAATAAATTTAAATTTTTTATCAAATATATAAATTTTATAATTAAAATTAAATTTTAAAAAGTTTTAGCGTAGCATAGCAAATTTTCTAAAGCTTCCTGAGTCTTGGGAAATTGCAGCCTTCTTTGGATCCCCTCTCTTAAAAACTCCTAGACAGACACTTGTCACTCATTATACACATCGCAGCCAATTTTAGAGAGAAAAAGTATTTCCCGAAAATTGCAAAATCCAGGTAAGAGTACAGACAACGTTATACAACCGAAATTTTAATCCTTTTCTGTCTTTAGCTTATTTTCCCTCTTTTCATTTTATTCATCTTTTCTGCTTATCAGCTGGAGCACTATATGCATTTAAAAAAGTTCAAAGCTTTGAGATAACAATGCACAGTAATTTTAGTTTTGTCTAAACATATTTTTGTCTTTTTGTCATTTTTAATTGTTTTTGGATTTGAATCTTTGGTGGGCTTGTTGAAAATCAGAGATTTGAAGTGCATTTTCCTTGGAATTTTAATGTTCTTGTGATTAAGTTAATATTTTTACATGTATTTATACAGTAAAATTCATGTTTTTTTTAATTTAATTTGTGAAGAAAACTGTAATTAAAGTAGAAATATTTGGTCATTTTTAGTTCTGTTTTGTTCAGAAGTTTGCTCTGAAGTTACAAATTTAGTTTGATTTTCTATATCTTTCTTTGCTACATCAATTAGTAATATGAATCTCAATAGATGCATATTTTGAATGGGTTTTTAGTAAAGTTCTATAATTTTAAGAGGGGTTGACAGATAGAAGGTAGTACTTTTTTGATCTGATTGAATTCTTGTGATTGAATAATACAGTGAGCTTTTGGAGTAGAATTAGGGCATTATTAGGTAGAAATATTTATCTAAATGGGGAGCTAACTTTTAATTTCAAGAATTTTGGGTATGAGCAAAATGAGGGTAGTGTTGGAAGTGGTGGGGGAAGGCCAACAGGGAACTTTCCGTTGGCGCGACAGCCGTCGATATACACATTGACTTTTGACGAGCTTCAGAGTGCTATGGGTGGGATTGGGAAGGATTTTGGGTCAATGAATATGGATGAGTTGCTTAAGAATATTTGGAGTACAGAGGAGATTCAGACTGTGGGATCTACTAGTGGTGTTGGTCATGATATGGGTACTTCTGGTGGGTATTTGCAGAGGCAGGGCTCGTTAACATTGCCGAGAACATTGAGTCAGAAAACTGTGGATGAGGTCTGGAGGGATATGTCGAAAGAGTTCACTGTTGGTGGGAAGGATAGCGGTAGTGTTGTGTATACAAGTATGCCTCAGAGGCAACCGACTTTAGGGGAGATGACGCTGGAGGACTTTTTAGCTAGAGCTGGTGTTGTGAGGGAGGATGCTCAATTGGCAGGGAAGCCTAATAAACAACTACTGGAATTTTTGGTGATTTGTCACGAACTGCAAATAATCAGGCTCTAGTATTTGGATATCAGCAGCCAGGGAGGAACACCAGTTTGGTTGGTGGAGGGGTACTGGAGACTAGTAATCAAACGGCTATGGAATCTACTAACTTGCCATTGAATGTGAATGGGGTCAGATTTACTCAGCAACAGCTAGGGGCAACACAAACACAGCAGACTCAAAAACTGTCACAACAGCAACAGCAACCCCTCCTCCCCAAGCAGCCTGCCTTGGCGGCTTATGGTGCTCCTATGGCTATACCAACCAGTGCTCAGTTAGGTAGTCCAGGAGTTAGGGGTGCGATCGTTGGAATTTCTGATCCAGCAACAAGTGCTAGTTTGGTTCAAAATGGTGCGCTACAGGGTGCAGGTATGGGCATGGTTAATTTAGGTGCTGGGGCTGTCGCTGTTGCAGTAGGATCTCCTGCAGTGTCATCAGATGGGCTTGGGAAAAGCAATGAAGATACAACCTTCTTCTGTCTCTCCTGTTCCTTTTGTGTTTAATGGTGGATTACGGGGTAGGAAATGCGGTGCTTTGGAGAAGGTTATTGAGAGGAGGCAGAAGAGAATGATAAAGAACAGGGAATCAGCAGCAAGATCACGGGCTCGTAAACAGGTATAAATCTTGTACATACAAACAAACTTGAGCCTTTTGACCTTAAACTTCAAAATTGCTTTGGCTTGTTGTAAAAAAGTACTAGTTTGTTTCGTTGATCACCTTAGGAGTTGCAGTTTCTGTCTCTTGAGAATTCGAACAGTAATAGACACTGAAGTGCTTGATAAAATTTTGAATCTTAATATGCACAGACAAGTTAGTCTCTGTGAAATATGATCGGTATCCTTCTCAATTGGAAAAGTTACAACTTTTTCACAGTGAGGAAAAAAATGTCAGTAATTTGTCTTCTCAAGGGATTACCAGATGTCTATCAGAGGTAGTATTAAAATGACAAGACATTATGGTAATGAAAGGGTACACAATGTTAACACTTACACAACAGCAATTTATGAGCAACTTCCTCCTGATAGTAGCTATTATTCCTTCCAAAGCTGTTGGATAGTTATTCATAAGCATGCAGAGGCCTATTAGAGGTATGGATTAATAAAAAAATGGTCCGAAGAAGTGTAATTGCTCTTTATATTTTGATGAGATTGAGAAGCTGGAAGAAAAGGGATTAGATTTTCTATTAGAATTGGAAAAGGGGGGAAAAAAACTTAGTTGCAAGCTAGCATCGGTCACTGAGATTGCTTGCTAAAAATTAGAAAAGCAAAAGGAAAATGGAGACCAGGAAGAACAAAGAAATTAGAAGAACTCTAAAAAGAAGCAAATCCACATGAAAGTATGCAATAAGAAGAAAAATGCCATACAGTGGAGAAAGTATTACAGATTAATTACCCTTCACTATACCTGTTTATCCCCTCCCCTCCTTGCCCCTCCTACCCCCTGACACAAAGAAACAAAATAGAAAGAGTTATGAGTTTCTTCTTGTGACTTGGTGAATTATGATGATCATTAACACACTTCTTTTGTCATCTATGGAGATGTTGAATTCCACAAAATTTTCAAAAGATTGGATACCTATCCGGCAGAATGGTAATGTGATAGTGATCTAATCTGACAAGAGATTAAAGATTATGAGAAGTTATGCCTCATGAGAATTGTTAAGGATCATGTTTATTACAAGGTAATGTAACATATACGATAGGGAAGAATTGATACTTCCAATTGTACTAGCAACAATAAAGAAGCTTGAAGCTTCTGCATAACTATTACTAATATAGCATAAAACTAGCGTACAGAAATATGATTATTAGGACAATTTCTAAACCATCTTGGTTTAGATTGCATGACAAAGGTTACCTAAACTTTCTATTGTTTGCATATTTCAGGCTTATACTATGGAGTTGGAAGCTGAAGTTGCAAAACTGAAAGAAGAAAGCCAAGAACTGCAAAAGAAACAGGTAAACTCAATATAAAGAATTACTTTTTGTCTCTTATTTGTTTGTTTGTTTGTTTTTTTCCCCCCCTATAAATGTAGTTTTGAGCTCTGCATCCACCTCACGGATTATTATTGCTGCAGGCAGAAATGTTGGAAATGCAGAAGAATCAGGTAACCAAGTTTTCTTCCTTCACTTTTGTGGACGTAACACCAGAATCACCAAGAGTCTCTAAACTTCTTTAGTCTTGCATGTCTATTAGCTCAAATCACCCACAATTTCTCCATCTGTTAGTTCCACTATTTTACACGTTCGTTTTGTTATTTCGTACCAAGCTAACATGCACTTCTGATGGGAAAGCAATATAAAGACAATTCTGCTGTTGTTAGTGAACTGCGAGTAGAGATTCCTGTTCTCATGATGCATGTGGTAAAGAACTCATTATTTGGAAAAGAGTTGGTGGCATAATGCTTTGTCTGTTGAAAGTGAGGGAATATCCATTTTTTGGCACAAAATTGTGATTGGAACGTATGTGTGAGTTATCAAGATTTTCAGATTTTTGCCATAACTAGCAAAACTCAGAAACCTATATATATGTCTTAGAGGATTTTGCATCTATTTCTGCAAAAAGGTTGACCAAATTTTAATTTGCTTCATAGTGATGATTACCAGTGCCAACTCCAAGTTTCTTTTAGTATATCTCGAAATTTCTGTTTTAACATTCTCAATAACTGATGCCTAATTTGAGGGTAACATGTTGCATCAAGTTGATTTCTCAAATATCATTTTTGCTAATGGTAGGTCATGGAGGTGATGAACCTACCGGGTGGAGGCAAAAGGCGTTGTCTGAGACGGACTCAGACTGGTCCATGGTGAGGTGTAGCATACTGGTGGTACAATGTTTACTTACATGGATAGTTCATGGCTGTAAATATTCAAGTGAAAGATGTTTCTGGTGTAGATCAGAGGAGAATAGCATTTTGCTACTGGTAGATTATTTATCCCAGTTACTCTATACACAGTACACCTTTCTTATGATTAATGTGTGTAGACGAGGCATGGGGGCAAAATGTGAACCATATTACCTGTGTTTGTAGAAACAGTAGTGTATTTACATAATGTTCGTCTTCTACAACAATTGTACGCCTTGCTCTTTTCAGTATAAATTCATACATAAACAGATATCAGATGCATTAGAGGCAGTGTTTTCCCAGTATACGGATAATTGTTTACCATAGCAGTCATTTACATGAAGGCATTATGAACTTTGTACTAACACGTGTTTAAAGCAAACAAACAAGCCAGCGTGCTTTCTGTTACTGGAAGTATATCTGGGCCCAATACTGTTGAGGAAAGGAAGGATTGC
Source organism: Cinchona pubescens (assembly GCA_025175665.1). NCBI lineage: Eukaryota > Viridiplantae > Streptophyta > Magnoliopsida > Gentianales > Rubiaceae > Cinchona > Cinchona pubescens. The sequence goes on from JANKKI010000227.1 coordinate 650,008, forward strand.
ATTGCAGTAAAACTGCAAATGAGAATTACTTACAGTGAAACGTAAACCTTGCAAATAGGAAGCAACACTTTCTACCTTTCATGAACTAACCTTCTTTATATTTGAATTGCCTAATAGTTAAAAGATGATAATTTTCAAGCAGTCAGAATGAACCATTCCAGCTCTAGACTAGAAGTACCAGACCAACCTGAGCATAAATTGAAACTGGTGAAGCACTCTCCCAATTTCATCTAATTGGCCTTGCTGAAAAACCTACCAAATTATAGACCAAGAACTAAAGCAGGTTGCTCCAATCATACCCAGCAAAACATAAAAAGAGAAGGACAATGCTTGATACGGAAAGGAGAGAATGGTCATCATGACTAATGCAGAAGCGATATTTTAAGTGCAAAATCTTAGCTTTAACAAAGTTTTACGTTCCCTTTTAAACGTGTCTTTTTGCTAAGATGACGTTACATAATGTGAAGCCAGCTAGTGGTACTTAAGTTGCTATCGTCTTCCAACTAGCAAATTGTACAAATCAAGTGCATTTTAAGATTTCGATACAAATAACGTCATCAGCGTATCAATATAAAATACTTCCAGCCAGCAAACAGGAACCAAATCCGGATCATCATGAAAACTCCCTTTTTCCAAAAGAACAAAAACTCTCTTGAAACATACATTGCATCCCGGTCTTTATTGCCCGTATTGTAGTCTTACTCTGAATTGCCTGTTCCATGTCTCTATCTGTCTCTCTCTCTTCTGGGTAGGGGGGTAAAGTGAGTTGAGGTACTTTCAAACACATTCATAGCATGTACATACCTTAAATCCCACCAAATTAGATACTAATAAGGATAGCCAGGTGTACAAATGTTATCCTTCCACGATATCATTTTCCTTCTATCTCTGCCTCGAAAGGATCGAGCAACCAGTGCACCACTCACAGGCTTGCACAAGCCAACATCAATGACAGAAGTGTTCTCTCTCTTCTTAACTGATGACTCTCCATCTTCCACGTAAAAATCAAACAGCATTGCAAGACAAAGCACCTGATGAGCTAAGACTAAGTTTTCTTGATCTGAAGGTATTGACTTAATTATGTGAACATTGACCTACAAAACATCAATGCACAATTTCAGCAAACAGCCAGTAAAGGAATGGTCTAACTAAAGGTAATATTCTTGGAAGAAGAAAAGAAGAACCAGTCTTTCAAACAACTAACTAGCTAGCCTTTAATTCCATCCTGCAAAAATTACAGGCTACCAAATCAAGTATATGTCTTCAAAACTCAAGCAAAATACTTTTAGTGTTACCGATTAACAGCTCAAAGAAAATGATGCACTATTAAGATCCATTTTTCCAGAGCTTGTATAACCAGAGAATTTGGATTGTCAAATTCATTCTGGGAAGGTAAAAATTTAAAAGTGGTAGTATCTAAAACTTCATCAGACACCATACAAAGAGCTATCGCATGAAACAACAAAGAAGATTTTTTCCATACCTCTGCTTCCATAGCACGAAGTTCATTATACCACTCTGAACTATCTACCTCACAATAGTTCGCTTCATGTAATTTACAGTAAAGTCTCAGAGCAAAAAGTGGGGGCCTAAGTGGATACTCCATGCTAATCTTTATCTGCAAAAGAAATTGTTGAAATCATTGATGCTTCAGTGAACATGAACAAGGTACAAGATGGAAGTAACAGAAACAGACAAGTTGCTCTTAGATACCTTGGCTTCTAATTTAAAGTTCTTTTCACCATTACTGATCTTTCTAATAAAAGAAAGCCTATACTCCTGAACCCCAGAATCAGCCCATGAGTTGTCAATCATGTCTGCATTGTCTATATCGGGCTCAATTACTGCAGGCTCATCCAGCTCAGATTCAGATTCCAAAATTAGATCTACATCCTCGTCGTGTCTCTTAAAACTTGGTGATTTCCCCTTGTTAGCTGGAGATAACATACTTTTCGAGATCAATGGTAGCCTTCTTGAAAGATCAAGATCAGATCCTTTCGAAGGTGTAAGCTTAACATCATTCGCCACAGCAGTAATCAACGCTAATGAAGGAAGTTCCCCATCTTCCTGTAAAGTCTCTACTGCTTGCTTTGGAACATCAGATTTTCCATCTGTTTCAGATTCAGGAACCTGAACTTGTTCCACATCAGAGATGGACAATGGTGTCTGGTTAGGAGAAGAGCCAATAAGTGACCAACCATGCAAACTGCACGGTCATTTTGAGGGGAATATGAAGCCCATGGAACACTTCTAGTTGTTACAGATGGCCAATTAAATTTCACCAGCGAGTCAAGCTGCTCCCTGTAAGTAAACGAAAGTTTTCCACATTTTGACATTCAATCAACCTCATCACCAAGATAAACAGACCAATAGGCCCACCATGTTCAACATGGCACATGGCACAAACGGGAGAAAAAAGTGAAGCAACAGAAGAATGTAAAAAGATAAATAATGCAAACCATCAGTGTTCTGAAGAAAGAATAAATCAGAAATGTGCTAAAGATTTTAAAGATATGTTTTGACAAAGTGAAAGAAAAATTTTTAGGGTCACATCCTGTTCAATTACATTATGGTAAAACTTCATCTATGCTATTCATTCCTGTAGTTAAGTGACCCTAAACATGCAGTGCAGTGACTCACACAAGAGCCAGCTGAGCCTTTTTCCGTGCGCGAACCCTCTGCACTACTGTCTGTACCCGGTTTTGCTGACGATATTGTGACAGATGAAGACCAGATAGAACAGCAGCATGTTTTGCTGTTTCCTCATTTGAAGCTTCATGACTTGTAAGCAGTGGAGACACCTCCGGCAGGAAATCAATTCCTGCCAAGTGCTGGGCCCATTTATATGGCCGTGAAGTCCTATTTTCATCAAGTTTAAAAGTATCGCCCAGGTGAAGTTTGGCCGACTACAATGCAAGCAGCATGTTTTGCCAGAGTCAGGAACTGAAAGCCATATGCTTGATACTAATTCTCATATGGAATACTGAAATATTACCTGGTGAGGAAGCTCAAGGCCAGAGTCATCCGGAAATAAATTGCATAAAATGTTATTCTCTGGCCTTTCCTGGGAACTTTCTATTTCAACACATACAACATTCAACTTCACTAAATACTCAAACTTCAAAGAGATGAGATTGGAAGAGTTCGAGTCTGAAGCACTGTCATCATGTATATGAAGAAGAAGTTTAAGTGGATGACTGTGATATAGTCCTGCTTGATCAAGATTGTGTAAGATCCTTGCTTGGCACCTTTCTTGGTCGCTTTCTCCTTCTCTGTCCATCATCTTCCTCATCAGGTACATCTTCGTCCAATTTAGAGGTCTCTACGTTGGTAGAAATGCCTGTGCCATCAGACCAAGTTATGTTACAATACAACCAACACTTGATTTAAAAGAGGCCAGGGATTATGTTAACACAAGACATCTTTTTCTTTCTTCTTTGTACTTCTTTTCGGTGCCAGTACAGGGTGTATAGCAAAAGGCTGTAGACCAGAACATATTTTCTACTCAAAATTATATCTTTCTTTCTTTTGTTTTTTTTACTTTTTAGACGCCCAGGCGTAAATTGTGGTTGACAAAGTACAATCTCAACTAAACAATAATTTATCCTTCAACCTTCTACAAGAGTACAAAGGCACCATATCAGAAAGAAACATCAAATCAAGTTGAGAATCAAATATAACACATACAGTTCAGTGTAGCTAACTCCTAGCTATCAATGATTGTGAAGGTCAACACTGTATGCAGCAGTAAGTGCTGCAATTAAGATTTAGCCAAAAAAAAAAAAAACCAAAACTATTTATCTTCCTGACAAACATTTACAAGCATTTTATAACAAGGTATTTAAGTATTCTTCAAGCCAGTTAGTCCCAACAAGTGCTTCAAGAGAAAAAAAACTCACAGAGTAACCAGAGTATGACCATGTTGGCGAAAATACAACGGAACATGATCATGTGACACCACGGTGAGGTATTGTAGTATTAAGTAACTGATCACCCCAGTAAGTAATTGATAAGTATGATGTAAAACACGTAGTTAGTTACCGGTGTCTTTAGTTGCTTGCTGACGGGCAAAAGTTTGAGCATCCTTCAAACTTCCTATGATTTCAATGTCAATATTCTCTCCGAAGGCCTCCTTTTGCGCAACTAACTGTGAGTAAGTCACATAAAGAGGAGGTGGAAGTAACTCAGCTGACTGCTGCTGCTTCAGGTTTTTAGTATGCAGAATACCCAGTTGGTGTTGCACAGGCAAGGATGCCTTCTTCAGGGATTTGAGGTGAGAAGGGAGACTGGACAAGAATTTCTTCCTGTTAGAAATGGTATCCTGGAGGGCTTTCTTTTGTTGTTCCAATCTTTCACGAAGTTTACAAAGTTCTTTCCGCTGATATGGAAAAGTATTTAGTTAATAATCAATCCCCTTCCAGGAGGGAAAAACTGAACAAAAAACAAAGGAAAACAAGTAAATGACTAGTCACATGCAGCTTCTTTTGATGAATGCTTGAAAATATTCTGGTGAGCTTATACAACCCAAAAATTAAAAAAAAAAACAGACGAAGAGGAAGAAGAAGAAAAGAAGAAGAAGAAGAAGGAGGAGGAGGAGGAGGAGGAGGAAAATTAGTAAATGACTAGCTGCATGCAGCTTCTTTTGATGAATGCTTGAAAATATTCTAGTGAGCTTATACCACCCAAAAATTAAAAAAGAAGAAGAAATATTTGGCCACTAAATATCTGTAGCCAAAACCATATTGGGCGTTAAGATTTCACTACAGCAATGAGAGCTTAGTATAAAACCATATTCCTCCAAAACATGCAAAAGAAGATTGCCTAGAATAAAGCTGTATTGTATAGTCAACTTCTTCTGCACCTAGGATAGGTGAAATAGAATACACGTCCACAATCATGATGGTGATTACGGTAAAGTTCATAAAGAGATTACATATAGTTCTCAAATTTTTGCACCATCTGTGAAAAGTTTACACAATACTCGAATTATAACATACAAGTAAAAACAACAGTGTATAGGGGGGACAAAAATAAAAGGCTGGCAGGAAATTAGCTTAGGCTAACCTCAAACTTAATGCTTTCGTACTAGTTAGATCCTATATGCAGAGAGAAACTGAACAAGATTACCTGAAACAGCTCAAAATTAAGCCTCTTGAGCATCAAATTGTGCACACTATCATTAGATATCACAGAGGTCTTTATATCATCCGGAGCATCTCTAAAGAAATCTTCCTCTGGCACAAGTTCAAAAGATATCAGGATATTTGGACTTAAAGTCTTTGCAAGCTTTTATTGCTTTAACATAGTGATTTTTCTCATACATCAAGTTATGGAGCTGAAGGGTTGTGAAATCTACAGGTGCTTTAGCTCGTTCTGTTTCTGCTTTAACACGATCTTCTTCAATCAAGATGGACCTATTTGCCTGTTAAGACGAACAAAATGTTTGTTTAAACAATTCAATTCTTCAATAAAGTAAAATAGTAATTCCCCTCTCAAGAAAACAAGCGAAAACTCGTTGCTTTCAAAAACTCTGAAACTCCACCTTAACCTACACAAAACTTGAAACCCAATAAACAACAAAAGGTAAAAAAACATCCTTTTCAACTTAAATCAGCAATTCATATCACAATGTAACTATAGATATTACATCCAACTTATAGATTTCTGTCAATTTCAAAATTTTCACCAAGTGTTTAAGAAGAGTTAAAACATATACTACTAGTAAAAAAGAACCAAATTGACTACAGCCCACATACTGCATAAATCGTCCCCAATACCAAAAGTTGTCAACTTTTCTGCAGAGGCCAAAAAACTAGCACTCAAAATGCAATTCCACCAAATCAAGAACGATACAAGAGGAGAGGAGAAAGGGACCCACCTGGCGGAGAGCAACGAAGTTGAGGAAAATCTGAGTGACGAGGTTGCGAAGTTGGGATTTGGGTTGGGAATCTTTCTTGATGGAAAGCATTTGGGCGACGATTTCTTCGACGGAAGATTTACTTTTGTGAAGAAGTTCGTAGGTAGCCGACATGTCTATGGTGCGTTCTGGGAGTATTTCACCTGCTTCTACTTCTGCTTCCCCGATTCCCATTGTCTTCTCCATTTTTCGAGGAATCAACAGGTAATTTAAGGCTCAAAAGGGCTTCTTTTCTTCCTCTTGTGGGTATATGGGGCTCTACCCCAGCCGTTTTAGGGTGGAGACGTTGCCTCTCATCTTATGTCCTCCGGCTGTGGGGTTTTCTTGCCATAGTCCTCAGGAGAAAATTCTTAGATGCACTAGGTATTCATAACGGATCGGATTCGGGTCAGATATAATATATACAATTGGATTGAGATTTAAATTCAGATTTTTTACGAATTTATAAAAACAGATCTATATTCGGATTCGTTGAATTTTGTCAAATTCGAATCCGTATCCAACTCTTAATATTGATTTTATAACTTTTAAAATTATATATATAACTTTTACAGTTTATCAATTTTTTTTTAATTTATAAAAGAATACTTATTTTATGATTAATATTTGTGTATGTATTTTAAATTAAATATAAATTATATTAGCAATTTATAGAATATATATATATATACGCGTCAAAAATAATACTAATATACAATAATTTTATTATATATTAAATATTTTAATTAGATCCGGATCTTAATTGAGTAGGAATACTAAGATTCAGGTTCGACTCGTTTATTATAATAACTAAACGAGTCCGGATTGAATTCGGGTAATCGAAATTTATTATAGATCTAGACACGGATAAATGAATCCGGAGCGGGTCAGGTCCGGATCTAGAGCCCACACATTGATAGATCTAATTCGATGTGAATGAATATGAATCTAAAGATCCATCTTAAGTATCGTGTATCGGGTCATATAAGAATCTCTCCCATTTATGTTAGCGTTAATTGCAATATGAATCCCTAAACTATAACTGATTTCTACTTTATCATTCTAAACTATTAATTTTAGCCTTTTATTACTTTATAGTATAATTTTTTCTCCCTTTTATAGGACTATGATTTTATATCACATTGTTTAAATCAGTTGGAAATCAAAAATTTTTTAAATTATTTTTAATGGAAAGGCTTTAATTCCTTTAATTATGTTTTTTTTATTGAAATACTCTTATTCATTTAATAATATTAAAATATTTTCCTTAAAAAAAGTCATCAAAATTCATTAATTTTTGACTGTTTTAAACAATGCAATGTAACCTACAAATTAACAGTATAAGATACTTAAATAATATCAATTGGTAGTTTCAAGGAGCATATACCACAAATCGGTGATAGTTCAAATGTGTAAAAGGTAATTAACTCTTTTACTATTTGCTAAAATAAGTTTTTTTTTTCAATAAAAATTTCATAGTAAAATTTTATTTTTCGACTTCAAAAAGGAAAAGTATATTCAAAAAATTATGCTCAAAGAATAATTTTTTGTTAATTGTGAATTACAACAAAGGTTGGACAAATATATTAAATATATATTACAACCTTACTCAGACTAGACTCGATGAAATTATTCTAAAACTGGACTGTTTAATCAAACTAAAAAATATTTTATGAATCATAAAAACACCATCTCATGTATCCATAAGTAAATTCATTGCAAAAAAAAAAAAAAAAAAAAAAAATAGTAGTTAAACTTCTTGAGGTTATTATCTTTAATATGATTTTTGTGAATCATTTCAAATTGTAGTCATTAGGTTTCTAAAATTTTGAGGAACTATGTGTAGAATTTAGCACTAATTTCATTTTTGCATTCTAAAGTAATTAAGATATTAGTTTCAATTGCATTAGCCCTAAAAAAATATATTCAACCTAGCCTTGGTTTCCAACTCTGTTTTCCATTTAACATCTAAATCATCCAAGAAGAACATGAGCAAGAAGATGTTCCAAAACTCTTTTAGTAATTTCACATACCAAGTATGGAATAAAAGTACTAGTTAAAAAGAATTTTACATACTTTTTCTTCCTCTTAATGATAGTTGGAGATAGAATATTTTACCATAAATTCCCTTAACCTATTAGTAGTATTTCAACTCACTCATATTGAACATGTATACTCCACTATTATTATTATTATTTTTTTTTTGGGTAAATAAAAGGTTAGGTCGGGAGAACCCGATGTGATTATCCCAACTAAAGGAACCTAGTCGCCACAGAATGTTTCTTTCGCCATAACTCGTTGGGTCAAAACCCAACTTGGTCACCGCAGCCCACCAATACACATACCAATAGACCAAGCCCCACTCCTCACTAGACCAGGCATTATAGGCCGGCCACCACCAGCCCTGATAATAACCTCCAAATAATTGGCAAGGCCTACATTCTTAATGAGGTTTGAACCCTAGATATTCAAGCGGAAGTGATGATACTTGACCACTCCACTACTTGTTAGCCTTTTTTCCTCTTCCTATATTCCATAGCTAATATGTTAAATCCCAATGCGATTTATGTGTCATTTTTAATTTTTGGAAGCAAGACAGGAAGGTTTTTTTTTTTTTTTTTGGTTGGGGGGGCGCGGGGGTTGTGTGTTTCGGGGTTTGAACGTTTAAGGATTCTATTGAAGTAATTAATATTGGATTGTAAGTAAAAAGACAGGATAAAGAATCAAATTAGATCATTTTATTCTTGTATGTGTAAACAAAAGTATATTGGTAGTACATTGTAAACAATGTTTGTTTGGACAAATACAAGAGTGATGTATCTTTAGCATCCCACAATTATGTTGCATGAAGAAAAGATTCACAAAAATTTACAATGAAAGAATTGTTTGGAAGACAACTCAAGAGTCTTAAAAATACAGCTCTACAATATGCTGTCAATTGAAACAGGGAAAACCATTTGTTTGATTCCTTCAGCCTTCACAATTGGGAAAATGATACTTGATGCATCCTGAAAAGATAACCATCCATTAAAAAATAATTAGATTAATCATTCTACATTATTGGCTAAAATGAATCATTAATTTAAAGAGTTTTGAAAGATGGGTAATTAAATAATTACCGTAATTAATCTTGCTCCAAGGAATGCACGTTTAAATGAAGGGAATGGAAGTAATAGGCGGCCAACACCATATATAGCCACAGCAAAGAAATGCATCACCAAAGTCAATGGCTTTGGATTGAGACCTGATAGAAGGGCTACTGGTCCATTTGAAAAAACCCCTCCAAGACTCAAGTAATCAAAACAAGCTTGGCGCAATTCAGTTCTTGCTTGATCATCTGATGCACTAAATACCTTGTAAAGTGCACCTGCCAATGTGTTTATAGTAGATGCCACTGGCTGCAAGAAAATGACATCCAATCATATGATTTTTTCGTCAGTACGTGACATGTTTATCTAACTACTCGTAGAACTATATAGTATTACAGACTGTGATTTTAAAAAGCTTACTTTACGTATGCTGTAGAAGACTTCAAGGTACTCGTTGAGTGCAACCGCATCGTTCAAATCGTCTAGAGGTTTCAAAAGTTTTCGAAGAACCACAATGTCCGATAAAGCAACAGTCATTCCACCTCCTGTCAAAGGATGCCTCATGTTAAATGCATCCCCTAATAAAATGGCACCCGGGGTCGAACAAGGGGTGGCTGGCATGCTTCTGTTTGTTGCTACTTTGATGTTTCCTTCATCAATTGCGGATATGAAAGCAGTATGGACCTCAGGAGGGAGCTGTGGAACCACAATTGTCTTCAAATAATGAGCCATTTCTCCATTGGAGATGGAAGGCACCTTCTGACCACCGGGGATATCAACAAGGCACCTAGTCTCAAAACTACTGATTGGGTACATCAGCATGGGTGAAGGGTCTGCCAATTAGATAACATGTCCATGATTTGGGTATGGAAGTTGGCAGTTCTTGAGGATTAAGGCCACAAAAGACGAGGGAATATCCACCTGAAGAAGTAAAAATCGCATAAATTATTAATGTTTGATCAGCTAGCTCTAAATTGCAAAATATAAATGAAACATATTTTGACTAGCTTGTAGATTTTTTTGTTATATAATCACCTTGGGATTGCAGAGAGATCGCCTCAAATTTGAGCAGCATCCATCACAGACAATTGTAAGAGGAGCATATGTTGTGATTTGTTTACCCTCTTTAGTCTTGTAATTCACTCCTTTGACAGTTCCATTCTCTTCAATCAAAGATGTCACTGTCCCTTGTTCCAGCCTCACACTGAAAAATCAAATTAGAACAAAAGGGTCCAACAATAAGCCATAGTTTTTAAGAATTAATGTTTAAAACCAAAAATAAAAGTTTAATTTACTAATACAAATCAGCGAAAAAAAGGAAGAAATTGGACTTAGTATACAAAATTACAGGTTTGATTAATTAAGTATGAATTTGTCACGTGAATTGATTTTGATAATTGATTTTAAAATTGATTTTCCTTATAAAATAGTAAAGAAATATAATATTACAAGTAATTAGGGAAGACTTACTTTGGTGTTTTAGCTGCCTTTACTCTCATTTTCTGAATGAAGCGCCCATTATGAAAACTTCTTCCTGAAACATCTGAACGGTAGTTTTCCAAAGGATAAGACAATCTTGTCCTTTTACCATCTTTGAAGAGCCCGTAACCATAAACTCTTTGAGCATCAATGCCTTCTACACAATCTGTAACCACATGATGAATATGTTTTATTATAAGTCCCAAGCAACAATTTAATTGATTGTAATTAATTTGTAAGAAAATTAATTGTTGGTATTAGTGAAATTAATTTTTGAAGTTGTTAATTTAATTTATTGCTTACCCTCAAGACCAAGCTCAATTAGCTTAAGATAGCCACCAGGCTGAAGCAATTCACCTACAATTCTATATCCGGCTCGGATAAATCTCTCTCGATTACAAGCACACGACGGCCATCCTGTAAAAAAAAAACAGACAATTAAGAATGTAATTAACATGTTAGTACGAAATTGACTAAGACCAAGCACTGCATGTGTGTGTGACTTAGTCTTACAAAAGGGCTGCTAAAAATTATAAGCTGTGAGGTACATGACAATCTCGAGAATAATTTTGGATACGGAAATATGGGATGGTAGCAAATTAATATTTGATAATTAAACCCCACCAAAAAAAAAAAAAAAAAACAAGAAAGCCGGCATGTCTTTGCTTTTTTGGATAGACAATTTAATTTAAGTACAAATAATTAATATATGTGATTATTAGCTAATCTTGGTAGATAAAAACAAGAAGCTAAAAAGCCGACATGCAGTTCAATATTCAATATTGCATGTAGGTTTTCGTAACTATTTGCTGTTCTATAAGAATTAATTTGCTTCATTTAATAACCTCATGAGTTAATTGTTGGGTAAAAGATTCACACATGGAGTTTTGCATCGGTTTAATTTGTCACCAAAAAAATTGAAGTAATCCTCAAATGATATTTCAATAATACAAACAGTGCTCCACCCAAAATTCACATAGCTTGTTGGAAAAAGTACATAAACTATGAAAGAAAGAAAAGAATATGCTCATCATTTTCTCTGTCTATCCGTTCATGTATATGTGTATTATGTTTCAGGGATAATCTATAATATCTGGAAATTATTCCATTAGTTTTAAAGATTTATACGATGCAAGTTTTGAAACACATGGTATTATATGGTATAAGTTTTTAAAATACAATGGAATGATTTTCTCAATAAACTATAGAATTTTTTTATATTTCAAGTGACATTTGTGGGATAACCGGATACAACTAACTGGTTCAATGGTGATGTGTAAATATAATGGTGAATTTTTTTTGAATGAATTAATGTTTGAATATGGTGATTTATTCAATAATTAAGATAAAACCAACAGTATATTTAGATTATCTGCTTAAGTTAGATAAACTATTTAATTATAGATAAATCAGACAAATAAATGGAGAAAAATAAACGGAGGGTTCAAATCCTTTAGTTGGGATTCACCTAATTCTTTCTTCCTATCCTCCCATGCATAGGCATTCTAAAAAATTTGGAAAAACTTAAAAAGTGACATTTCATACATGGCTTTGATGCATAAAAATCAAAGTAAGTCCTACAACACTACTACTATACACATATATGAGATAATAAAGCAGAAATGAAGTAGTAATATTTACCTTTCCAAGAGAGCAAGCAAGAGCAGAACCAGCAACACCAGCCCCAACTATAATGATTTCAGGATCTCCATCTGCCCTGCCTTGGGAAATAGGACCCTCTTCACTCTCAGAGTTGTTGTTGTTTATCCTTTCTTCTTCTTCTTCTTGGGTTTCGTTGTTAATCTTCTTTTTTCCAGCTAAACTCAAAAAATCCAATAAAAACACAAAAAAACACAACGCAAAAGCTATGGCTATTCCCATAAAACCTGGCATAAAACCAATGTGATTATTCATCTTAGTAATAATCACACTAATTGAAGAAGCCATGCTGATTAATTCTCTAGAATAGTAGTATTTATCTTCCTCTCAAGAATGATGAAAAAGGGCTAATTAATTTCTGTGATATTTTTGTTTGCCTACTTTTGTGGCTATTTAATTTGTTGATGATATACAACGTTAATGCTTGAAGGTTTTAGCTTGGCAAGGACCATATATATATAGGCCAATTTGATTGACACGTGGAACTGACTTAGGCAACTTGGGTGGTTTTTAACCGGTCTATGATTTCTTGACAAAGGAGGTTTCTAGTCACGAGCCGAATCAAATTGTGGTTTCACATTAATGTTTTCTATTTTTTTATTTATATTTATTTGTTTATGGTTTCCTGCCAAAAATGGTCATTGAATATATTTTATAATCTTTTAATTGTTTAGACTAAACGATATTATCGAAGAAACTCTTTTTTTGTCGTAATGAATTTTTATGCTAGAGAGTACAATACTAGTATCAACTGACGGTGATACCTAATTTGATTTCTTTATTGACCAAATATAGTACTCTAGTTATATTTTTACATTATGTTGACGTACATGTACCATATCCAACCTACAAGTTTATACATTAAGATATCGGAAAAAAAAAGCTAATTTAGTACATTATTTTTGAATATCGATTAATTTAATTCTTTATCTATTATAATAACAAATCAATGGATTAAAACACATGATAATCACTTGCCCGCTAATATGCCGTATATATATATTGTAAAAAACTCTGTTATTTTGTCTATAATTTGCATCACAAGTCTTAAATTAATTAATTTTTATAAGAACGAGGAATAAAATTAATCTTTTTAATTAAAAAAGACAAAATTGATCGACACTTTAAAAATAAGGAACTAAATTAATTTTTTTCCCTTAAGATATTCTAAGAATAGTAATGCAAAATATGGTAGTTGAAGTCCTCAATTACATCTCATGACTCGTTTTCCTCCAATTATCTTATGGCTAGCACCTGGTTTATTTTAAGAAAATCTAATCTAGCACCTGGTTTTATTTAGATTCAAGTTATTATCTACATCCATGTAATAATCTATGTAATATATATATATATACACTCCATGTGGCATATATATATATATATATATATATATTTGTCTCACCTATTTAGCTCTTGTAATCAAATACGATTATTAGTTTGTACCCTAAGAACGAACATTTTTACATACCTACAAGCTCCAAAAATTTATCCCGTGGAAGAAAATTATTGCCATGGTTCATGTATATTCTCAATCTAATTGAGTTTTTATAGATATAATTGCTCTATATATATAAACTCATCATTATTAAATGTTGTACTAATATTTAATAAATTTACATTATTAACATGAAGTGTTAGAATTATATGCTTGTTTTTTTTTTTTTTTTTAAATATAATTCTAACACTTCATGTTAATAATGTAAATTTATTAAATATGTACATGATTAAGGTTTTATGCTTTGTGCCCCTTAAAAAAGAAAAAAAAAAACTTTTATGCTTTCTAAAAATAATAATAAAAAAATGACCTGGATTTATGGGTTGTGTGTTTGGTAAAGCTTGGATTTTGTCACTGACTCGAGTTTTTAGTGCTATGGAACCAGAAACACGGTTTATTGAAGTCTCGCACCAAACTCACAATCACCAATCACATTTACTAGCTTGCATTTTTGACATTAATTATTAATTATAGCAAAATAATTCATTTTTTTGTTGACCCACACCTTTATTCAGTCAGAACCACGTCACTGTGTTGACCAAATCTATCCCCATCATAAGTCAAAAAACCACTGCCTAAGCTTTATTTGGTAATATTTTTACTTGAGAGTAATAATTTAAATATATTAATTAGAACAATATTTGATAAATTATATACTAGTACCAACCTTTTACTACTATTCTAGATCATCCTATTCTTTATATCGTAAAGATTAGAGTTATTAATTCATTAATTGAGATTAATTAATTCAATTATAGGTACAGCAAGAATTGATCTAGTACCAACTTCATATACTTTTCTAGATTACGAGTTTTTTTTATTTTTATTTGGCACAAAGATTTAGGTCTTAGAGAACGTGTATTTGGTAAAAATTGAAGAGATCAATTTCGTACTAATTGAGTATTAATAAATAATTACCACAATCAAAATTTTCAGCTTTTCCAATTGTCAACCCTTCTCAAACTTAAAAGTCACCAACTATCCACCAAAAAAACCAGCTTAATTTGTCAGCAATAAATATGAAAGCGTGAAAAAATCACGGCGAGTGTTTGTTGACTTAAATATGTCATTTGGTCAAAAGCTTGTATATAGAGTAGGATGTTGCTCTTTAATTTCCCATTCCTTTCCAAAATTAAAATCCCAATGTCAATTCAATAATTCTATTTACATAAAAAAAAAATTTAAGTGTATATACTGATATTCTTCTTATAGTATACTATTTTTTTCCCATTAGGGTCCGCGTGAACTAAGCCTATCAATGGGTTGGGTCGACCTGATTTAGACTCGTTTATTTGGATTTGAATCCATAAGAAATTTTAATTATTCAAATATGATTTGGACCCGTTTAGATATTAATAATCGGATTGGATATCGATCTTGTTGTTTTCGACCCGATTAGAGTCCGGATCCGATTAAAGTATTTAATATAATAAAATTATATATAATTAGTGTTATTTTATATGTACATATACGTTTATGTTGTGCAAATTGCCATATAAATTATATTCTATTATAGAACCTGTGCATAATATAGATTTTGAAAAAAATATTTTTTACAATTAATAAAAACAAAATTTCTATATAAAAATTTTAAGAGTTAAAAAAATATTATAAGATCCGGATCCAGATCTGACTATAGATTTATTTTTGCAAACCAGATGGATATCTGAATATGAATTCAGATATACTAATCGGATTCAAATTTGAATCTATTGGATCTGACTTGAATTCGACCCGATTACAAATTTAGAGAGAATGCATGCAAGCACCGCTACCAAAAATTATGACGTAGGCTCTGCTGTAAAAGAGAAGCCAATTTTGAATATAAGAAAATGAAATTAAATTGACGACAATCTGGACTATATACAGCGGTCCGATGGAAAAACAAAATACTGTACTAATTAATAAAGTAATCAGTCAAAATATGTTTGGAGGGAATTAGTCATACTCGTATGGGGTATACAGAAAGAAATGATCAAATTTCAATTAATTTTATCGCTTTCTAGGAAAGCAAACAAATTATTGCAGGCAAAATTGAATTGTTATCCACGAAAAAGACAATACAAAGTTCTGTTAGTCGTTGTTCGTCCAAACCCAAACAAATTATAGAATAATAATGTAGGAGGTTAGACTTAATTGGTTGTTTTCATGACTTTTTAAAGTTTAAAAATCAAACTTGATTTCTACAGTATCATTTACAAGGGTTGAAGCTAGCTTGTATCTTTAACGTAAAAGCAATTTCATATATGCCACATGGAGACTGGAATGACTAGGCCAACATCAGACAAATTTTAATCACTCTCCAAGTAAACTTAAATTAGAAAACGAAATTTGTAATTTTGTTACTCGCAATCTGAACGATTGAAATTCGTAAAACTCAAGTGTCCATGACTTTGTAATTTTTCACATACTTTTGCAAATAAAATAAAAAAAAGTAATAATAATAATAATAGTAATTGTTATTATTATTATTATTATTTTGTCAAATACATGATTCTTGTCCATCGTCTAAGCAGTAGCACCCTATTTATCAAACTTGTGTACAAATGACAAAATATACTTGGTTCATAACGTGATCTTCTGCATGGCAGTAAATCATGGAAAATTCTATGATTACTTTAAGAATCATCACATATTCGCAATGTACTTTAAACGTGCACTTATATTATATAAGTATTAAAATATAACGAGATGATTTTTAACGGACTGTAGAAATTTTTAACGGTACAAAGTGTTGAAAATTTTGCTCGTTCAAGTTTTTCTGTTAATGCCCTTGCACGCAAAGTTTAATATATATTATCATAAGCTGCTGTAATCCTGTAGCCTTAATTTATGTTCCTTTGGCTCTACATTTGTAGTTTAATAGTTAATTTGTGCATGAAAGTCAAAGGCGTAGATTGGTTATCTTGCCCAGAACATACTAGCCAACAACTTACTAGTATTAGAAAGGATAGGTTGTCTTGTCTCGTGAATATCTTAAGAACACTGGTTAAGTGGAATTCCATGTATTAATTTTTTGAAAAAGTAAAGTTAAATTACCCATTATATTTCATTCCTTCCTTTGCAAATATAGTGTAATCTTGAATTTATGGGATATTTTTGTTCCTGATTATAAAAAAAATTCTATGATCTTGTTATCATATTGTTATATTTTAGATATTCATATAGTATAAAATTATATATTTTGAATATTTATATAATATAAATTGTAGGGGAATTCTGCAGTTCCGTTTAGGAAATCATTCTTTTGTACTTTAAAAACTTGTACAATACAACACTATGTGTTTTAAAAACTTGTACTGTACAAGTTTTTAAAACCAAGAAAATAGTTTTCTCAACAAAACTGTAGAATTCTCTAAATTTTAAAATATAGCGATATGATATCTAACAGGAGACTATGTCCCTCTTGGCAAAACGGAGTTTATGGAATTGATTATCAACTGATTTCCCGGCTTCATGTCTAGAAAAATCTTTCAAGAATTTACCAATTAACTCTATATAAATAAGCTCATTGGATGCAGGAAGCTCATTGAATGCAGGAGCTTATTGTTTGATGTCCACAAGGCCATTTGCCGATGGGGCAATAAGTTGTTCGGTGCATGTCCGAATATTACGTTCGTAACTCTGTTTTGTTTTTGGAAAATATTTAGATAGATTCAATATTTGATTCTACTTGTACATTCTGTAGTCAAAATTAAATCTTAAAAAATCTTGCTTATATCAGTTGATGTCATAGAATCTCTAATATTTAATCCATATCACAGAATCTATAAATGAGACTAAAAATCGAATCTACCTAAATATTTGAGCCTTTGTTTTTTCTATATGTATTTATTGAGCACGTCATTTCCTTTGCTGTCTTTGCAAGACTTTTGTTCCCCGTCCCATACCTAACTAATGAAATTCTCATTTTCATTCGAGAAAAAAAAAAAAATAGGGGAAATTTTATAGATTAGCCAAAGGTCAAACCATAAGATATCTATTTACAGCACTTCTAATCAAATCAATTTTACATTGTTTTTTCACCAATGTCAGACATTGGAAAAAATTTTGGTAGATCAAGGTGCATGTATATAGTGCGGAGAAATTAGTCACATAATTTAAATGAGAAGATTAACTTAAAATTTTAAAAGAAAATGAATTATATGGATAAGAACCACAAAGCGCATGACAAGATCACGTATTTTAATCTACCCAAGAATTTATCTAGATTTTGCTCCCTTAATATATTTCAAAAGGAAAATTCCATAATTTCATTGAAAGAATTATTTTCTTGACTTTAAAGGTTTATACAACAAAATTTTAAAGTATATAAAGTATTTCTCTTATTACACTGTATAAATCTTTAAAATGCAGTAGGATAATTCCATCAATGAGACCATAAAATTTTCTGTTTCAAAAGTTACCAAAACACATACATACTCGTTAAGTTTTGTCCAGCTAATTGCATTTACTGAAACATTATTTTTTTTAAAAAAAAAAAAAAAAAAAAAAGGGAGACGACAATGAGAAATACTCATTAGTTTCATTCTATCACAGCTCTTAATTTTATTATTATTTTTTTTTTTGAAAAATGTAATTTCTTCAATAGCAAGAAAAATTACTGATGTCTACATAAATGCACAAGTACATTTTATAACTCATGCATATAAGATAGAACTACTATTCTATTGAAAACACTACAAATACAATGTGCATTTTTCAGCAGTAACATTTAACTTGAACATTAAAAGATTGCAAAATAAGATTGAAAAGTGATCAATGTTACTTGATCCTTGAATTGAATTTAATTTGATAAGAATTTATTTATATTTGATTCGCTAGTAATCAAATCATAACATTTATTAATTTTGTGTTCTACTCGAATTCCGCTTGAACTTGGCCATCAATAGCTAAAACTTGGAATTTATGTGTAAAAAATTCAAATTAATCGAATTTAATTCAATAAAAACTCGTTTGAGTTCGACTTGAAAGATAAATAAGTAAAATTTAAATAAAATTTCAACTGCATTAAAATGATCACATAAGTTTAATTACTAAAATTTTCGATTTTTTTATGTTCATTTGCATCCATAAAGATTAGTAAGAAATGCGTGGAGTGAGCCGAGACACATATCATTTTGGCCTGTGCCCTATGTAGTCGTCAAATTTGGACGTCGAACTGTAGAGAAAGCAAGTTTCTATGAAGTGAATTGTTTGACCATCTCTTCTTTGGACTCTATAAAGAAATGGGAAAAAATTAAATGCAAATCTAGCATAATACAAGCCAATGCTGATTAAGTCACCAAAAGATAGCTGATTTTGAACTTTTATGCTGCTTAGAAATTCTTCCAGATCAGTGCTTTCTTTGCGGTCATATGAAGTTATCTAAGAAAAAACGAAATGCAATTTAAGTGATAACACGTTTCTCGTATAATTTATTGGTTATGAGTTCGAGTTATTAAAAAGTAGGGAGAGAAATGAATTTTTTTAAACAAAAAAAAAAAAATTTTGAACTTATCCAAGGAAATATCGAAGTAATAGAGAAAGTGCTTCTTAATTATTACTAGGAACTTAATTGAGAATAAGTTTTGGATATTTTTCTAATTTCTTTTTAGGCTTAATTACAGTTTGCCCCCCAGTAAATACGGATAGTTACAAATTACCCCCTATATTTATTTTATCTACAAGTTGCCCCCTAAGGTTAATGAAGTTAAAGTTTTCATCTAAAGAGAGTAGTAAAATGTCATAGTTGCCCTCCATATTTTTAGTTACACTTCATGAATTTCTTTACACTAAAATTCTTCTCCTAAATTTGACAATGATAATAAACTAAATTTATTATTCTAAGTTTTTTTTTCTAGTAAACTAATATATCTTCTAAACTCTTATTTATTTAAAATATATATTGACTATATCTCAACGTAATATATTTACTCAAATAATGTGATTTTTAAATATAAAATGATGAATTAATTATTGATAATATAGAAAATAAAAATAATGTGACTAAATAAATAAAATAGTTTACTCTAGATATAAAATAATATTGATGAAATAAGTATGTGATGACATGCTAAAAATGACTGCAAAGCAGATAACATAAATAGTGAACTAATTCATACAATTAATATTGAAACAATAATTTTTTTTCAATAATGTTTTATGAAAAAACATTGTTACTTTTAAATAACAAATTGCTTATTAAATAAAATTAGATATCAAAGTGCAACTTACCCAAATTTTATGTTGGTTTAAGGCAATTAAAAGATTGAGAGCAATTATGACATTTTACTACTCCCTTTAGATGAAAATTTAACTTCATTTACTTTTGGGGGGCAATTTGTATATAAAATAAACATAGGGGGTAATTTGTAACTATCTCCTATTTACAGGGGCGAGTAAACTGTAATTAAGCCTTCTTTTTAAGGACTTTAACTTACAGATTCCAAGAAATTGGCCCAATTTCATTCAAATTAATATACCATACAAATTTCCACAGACGCCTTTTTTCTTTCTTTCTTTTTTTTTTTTTTTTTGGATGTACTACATAACAGATTATATGGTACAGATTTGCGTACGGATTCCAAGAAATTGGCCCAATTTCTCCGACCATACGTATGGATGACTCTTCGAAATTAAAATGCCAAGTAAATTGCGACTCATAAATGAAATAGATTTTTTTAGTCAAATTGATAATATTTTAACTTAATTTATTTTATAAAGGGATTCAATTGTATACTATTAAGAGTTTAGAGGAAGAAAAAACTTTTTAAACTAGATAAGTGTGTTTTGGCAATTGGCCCTATAAATGAATTAAGTAGATAGGCGAAATTTTTATTTTAACCGTCAACTAATAGAAACCACCATTAAGAATCTATTTTTTTTTTAATAAGATGACATTTTTATTTATTTTTTCAAAAAATATAAATTTTCATCCCAAACGAAAGATTCATCATGACCAATATAAAATTTCTCATAAATAGACGGTGTATATAGTTGTCAAATTTGAACGGCCTGTGGGTAGCAATTTTCCATTGAAGTTGGTTGTTTGACCACCTCATACTTGGACCCAAATTAAAGAAGAAAAGGAGAAAAATTTATTACTGCAAGAAGCCATTGTTGATTAAGTCGACAAAAAATAGACAACTGATTTTGAAGTTTTCTGCTGCTTAGGATATTCTTTCAGCTCATTCGATATCTTATTATTATTATTATTGTTGTTATTTAGCACCTTAGATCATTCAATATCATTTGAACTTATCCATGAAAACTCTGTAGTAACCATAATTCTTTCCACTTGGAAATTGAACAGCGATGTGAATATATCTTCTCCTTTTTATATAAAATTATTAACATACCAATATTCTGAGGAACTGCAAAAGTTCATCCATCCATATTGTCAACTTTTCACTCCGAGAAGTCCCGGCTGATCAAGAGCAACGGGGAAAAGGACATAATTTAATGAATCTGATGACGATCTATGTAGTTTCTACCCTGTGATTGTGAAAGCATAAAAATATCTCACATCTTTCCGTCAAGTGATAAGAGACTAATTAATAAATTTTATAGGCTATCTCATATATTATTAATTAGTTTTGAAATAGAAATTTATACTCTTTTAATATAATATCGCACTAGTTTCAAGTGTTTTCGTTGGGAAAAAAAAAGAAATAACGCAACGAAATAATTATTCAAGAAATTTTTTCTTACCATTTGAATAAATTGTAAGACTGACCCAAATAATAAATAAATAAACGAAATCAACAAGTACAGAACACACATAATTTTTACGTGGAAAGCCCTTTCAATATGAAGAGTAAAAATCACGGGATTTAGTCCAAAAATATTTCACTATCAATGGATCAATGCGTATAGCAAAACAAGTCTTTAGTAAATATCTGAAACTCAAGCACGCTTCTACTCAGCTACCAAAAGTGAAATAAACAATTTGACAGTACATAATAACCCAAATTACAGGTATAAAAGTCCAACCATTAGATAAGAGAAAATAACGATTTGACTGTACAGAATGTAGCCCACACTGTCCAAAATAATATATTGAAATCTCACTGCAAACGGAGCAAAATTCACCATCGGATCGAAACCGAATCTGTTGATTTTCTTCCCTAAAAATATTGAACACAGCTACTACTATTCTAATTTTCCCTATCTGGCTGACTTGAATAAGTAGCCTTTTTATACATTTTCCTTGCTAGGGTCACATGCACACACGTTACTTCTTTTGTTTTTAGGATTATGATTCATTTTCTTTGTTGGTTTTAGTTTCTTGTGTTGGTGGGTCCCTCCAATTGAGGAGGACCACACGCAACAAACTCCCCATCCGATTCAATTGGAGGTATTTGCCAAACTGAAAACCAAATGACAAGTCTCGAACTTTTTCCTTGTTAGAGATTTCGTCAACAAGTCTGATCTAGACCATTGTCATCCGTATGGATCTTTGCAAGCTCAATCACCTTAAAGTTCAGAACATCCCGTATCCAATGATGCCGCATATCAATGTACTTAGATTTCTCATGAAAAGTCGAATTCTTCTAGAGATGAATAGTACTCTGGCTATCACAGTACAACACATACTGCCACTGTATAAAACCGAGCTCATGCATGAATTTCTTCATCCAAAGCAACTCCTTGCAAGTTTTGCCATGCCACAGCTTCCCCTGCAAATGTAATCACATATCCAGAAGTAGACTTCCTTGTGTCAATATTCCTGGTCATAGCTGAATCTGTGTAACTACAAATAATAGATTTACCAGTCCCAAAACACAGCTTCAAATTCGATGTACCCCGAAGATATCTCATAATCCACTTCACAGCATTCCAATGCTCTCTGCCAGAATTTTTCAAAAATCGGCTAACAGTACCAAGTGTATGAGCAATGTCTGGCCTGGTGCAAACCATTGCATACATCAAACTCCCTACTGTCGATGGTATAAGGAACACATTGCATGTCTTCTTTCTCTTTATCACTAGACGCAGCCTGTCTAGTGCTAAACTTAAATTGCGTAGCGAAATGAGTGTTTACCACTTTAACTTTATCCATACAAAAGCGTTGGAGTATTTTTTTCACGTATTTTTGCTGAGACAACCATAATTTCTTGGCCACTCTATCCCGAGTAATCTACATGCCAAGAATCTGTCTTGCTGGTCCCAAGTCTTTCATGGCAAAGAACTTATTTGGCTCTTTCTTTAACTTGTCAATTCTGTCAGAATTATGACCAACAATCAACATGTCATCGACATAAAGTGGTAAAATGATGAAGTCATTGCCAGAGAAATTCTACACGAATACACAATGGTTGGAAGTAATCTTCTTGTACCTTTGCTGGATCATCACTGACTCAAACATTTTATACCACTACCTAGGAGCTTGTTTTAGGCCATACAAGCTCTTCTTCAACCTGCAGACTAAATTCTCCTTCCCCTTCACCACAAAACCTTTTGGCTGCTCCATATAAATTTCTTCCTCCAAATCACTATGAAGAAATGCAGTTTTGACATCCATTTGCTCCATTTCAAGATCAAAACTTGTTGCCAAACCAAGTACCACTCGGATGGAAGACATCTTCACAACATGAGAGAAGATTTCTGTAAAGTCAATACCCTTCTTTTGATTGAAACCCTTGACCACCAATCTAGCTTTGTACCGTGGAAGTGAAGATCTTTCTTCATTTTTCAATCTGTAGATCCACCGATTTTTCAAAACTTTTCTATTCTTCTGTAGCTTCACCAGTTCAAATGTGTGGTTGTCATGCAATGATTTCATTTCAACATTCACAGTCTCAACCCACTTTGCCTTCTGCTCACTCTCTATGGCCTCATCGTAATTTTCTAATTCTCTCCCATAAGTGAGGAGCACGTACTCATTTGATGAATAACGAGTAGAGGGAACTCTAGCCCTCGTCGACCTCCTTAGTGGAACTTCAGGTTCATTAACTCGTTCACCAGGAGGATCATCTACCTCATCAGTAGTATAGTCAGCATCACCCTCACCTTGGTCATCCTGATGTCGTACCTCATCATGATTTTCATCATCATCTACGTCAGGCACACGTGTCACAGAGCCGGGAATTGGATCTAAGTCTACCAAGCCATCAATACTTGTAGATTCTAACTTCTCTTCCTTGCCAATATTTTCAATTGTTTGATCCTCCATGAAGATAACATCACGACTTCTCACAAGTTTCTTAGAAGTCGGATCATAAAATCTATAGCCAAATTCATCATAACCCTAGCCAACAAAGATGTACTATTGACCTCCAACTTGAACTTCTTATCTTTAGGCACATGCACGAAAGATTTACAACAAAATACGTGCAAGTGGTCATAAGATACCTTCTTACCATACCACACACGATCAGGAACGTCAGTCTGCAAAACAACAATGGGAGATAAATTTATAACATGTACAACAATATATAATGCCTCACCCCAAAATGTATGTGGCAACAATTTTGCCTCAGAAAGCAAACATTTGACTCGCTCTACCAATGTCATGTTTATCCTCTCTGCTAGGCCATTCAACTGAGGAGTCTTGGGAGGCGTCTTCTGGTGTCTTATACTTGCTGTCTGCAGTAGCCGTCAAATGGTCCAAGACATTCGCCACCATTATCAGTGTGAATACATTTCAGTTTCTTACCTGTCTTTCTCTCAGCAGAAGCCTAAAACTGCTTAAAGACACCAAGCACCTAATCTTTTGATTTCAAGGCATACACCCACAATTTTCTTGAACAGTCATCAATAAATATGACAAAATAGAGTGCACCACCAAATGTCTTCATCTTCATTGGACTACAGAGATCTGAATGCACTAATTCATGTCATTATGATTTTCTTACTGGAGGATGACTCTTGAAAGAAACTCTATTTTGTTTCCCTGCCAAGCAATGTGCACACTTTTCCAGTTTAGTAGTTTTCAACCCGGAAAGTAAATTTTTCTTGGCCAAACAACTTAGTTCCTTGGCTTGTGAAACTTACTGATATGGCTATTGTGCCATAGTTCTGAAGAGACGCTATTTTCAACTGCATTGACATTATCAATACATACAGAAGCCTTGGTCCAGTACAAGTCCGAACTCTTCTTCCCACGCGCCACAATTAAAGAACCCTTGGTTATCTTGCACCGCCCATTACCTTGGGTGCTAATATAACCCTCATCATCTAGTACACCAGTCGAAATCAAATTCAGACGAATATCTGGTACATGTCTGACATCTCAGAAAATCAATGTAACTCCAGTGTAGGTCTTCAACACAACAGTCCCTACGCCAGCTACTCTCGACTGACCATCGTTACCCATCTTCAATATCCCGAAGTCACCGGGAGTATAACATGTCAAGAAATCCTTCCTTGATGTCACATGAAAGCAGGCACCATTGTCGAAGACCCAATTTGATTCATCACTGGCAACACTGATTATATTTTCATCCAAGACAATCACCAAATCCTCTGTAGTAGTGGTGGCAACACGATCATCATTGTTCATTATCTTTATTTTTCTGTTTATCTCTATTATCCTTTTTCAGCTTGTTGTAATTTTTCTTGATGTGTCATTTCTTACTACAATGATGACACTCAAGAGTCTCGTACATGGACTTTGATTTGCCTCTGGTGGATTTTCCTTTATCTCTATTTCTGCCTCTCCCTCGATTTTCTATAATTAGCACCTTGGATTGTGAAGTCGATGCCCCTTGAGTTTTTTTGTCTAACCTCTTTATTTAAAACGGCCTTATTCACATAACTCAAGGACACAGTACCACCAGGAGCAGAATTAGTCAACGTGACACGAAATTTTTTCCAAGAATCCGATAGAGATTCAGCAACCAAAGTTCCATAATCTCATTCTCAAATCTGACACTCATGCCTGACAATTGGTCAAAATACCGTTGAAACTCATTCACGTGGTCAGAAATAGAACATCTTCAAATTCATAGCCTATTTCAGCAAGAATAACTTGTTATTGCCGGATTTTGAAACATACAAGGACTCAAGTTTTGTATCTTTCTCCCACAGGGTTCTAGCATATTTTTCATTGGCAATGTGATTCAAAACATTATTATTTACTCACTGCCGAATAAAGCCACAAACCATCTCTTGCTCAAAATCCTAATTCGAATCAGACATGGACTCGGGTTTCTCATCAGAAAATACTAGTAAGTGTAACTTTTTCACAAATAGTAAATCCTTCATCTTGTTCTTCCATTTATGATAGTTAGGACCATTCAAACTAATCATCCTACTGTAATTGGGTTCCATATTTATTCAAGTAAAAAAATTTGAACAGATATAGCTTGGCTCTAATACCACTTGTTGGAAAAAAAATAGGAATAATGCAACGAAATAATTATCCAAGAAAATTTTTCCTACCATTTAAATAAATTGTAGGACTGACCCAAATAGTAAATAAATAAACGAAATCAACAAGCACCATAACACAAACGTGAAAAGCCCCTTCAATATGCAAAGTAAAAATCACGGGGTCTAGTTCAGAAATATTCCACTATCAACGATATGATCAATGAGTACAATAAAACGAGTCTCCAGTAAATACCTAAAACTCAAACACGCTCCTACTCTCTACAAAAAATGAAATAAACAATTTGACAGTACACAATAATCCAAATTATAGGTATAAAAGTCCAACCACTAGACAAGAGAAAATAACGATCTGACCGTACAGAATGTATCCCACATTGTCGAGAATAATATATTGAAATCTCACTACAAACGGAGCAAAATTTACGATCGGATCGAAGTACAAACCTACTGATTTTTTTCCCTAAAAATATTGCACGCAGCTACTGCTATTCCAATTTTTCGTTTGTGGCTAACTTGAATAAGTAGCCTTTTCATACCTTTTCCTTGCTAGGGTCACATGCACACACGTCACTTATTTTGTTTTTAGGATTAGGATTCCTTTTCTTTACTGGTTTTGGTTTCTTGTGTTGGTGAGTCCCTCCAATTGAGGAGGACTACACGCAATAGTTTTTTCATCCACACATGACTCGAGTTCTTCTGACAGTAAATTGGATTTGAGTTTATATATTTGTATTCGTTTATGTATTAAACTTGACTTCATGAATTTATGTCAGCCCAATTTCGGCGTTGCCAAACGAATTTATTGTCTTGTTTCAATTCAAGTAGTATGTGAGATGGAGTGTGAAAGTATAAAAATATCCCATATTGGTTAGTCAAATGTTCCTAAATTAATTAATAAGATTCATAGGTTATCTCAGTCATTGCCAATTAATTTTAAAATAAAAATTCATATTTTTTAACAACCCTTTTGTTGTCAATAATTTACAAAATTTTCTCTACACAAAAAATAAGAATTTGATTTGGTAATTGCTTGATAAGCTCTTTGTTATTGGTTCGTAATTCTTTCCCAGTGCATGACCAAGGGTTAGGGATGTAAAGTGAATAAAGTTACTCGATACTTGAATCGAATTTGGTTCGGTAAAAATTTGTTAAATTTAGTTCATCAATAATCTAGCCAATTTTAAAAAAGATTTAGCCTTCGTTGTTCATGTTTTCTCCAGACTTGTTTTTGCATTTGACTTGAATTAGACTAAATAAATTAATAACTTTAGATATATATGTAAAAAATCCAAATTATTCGGGTTAGACTCGATAAAAATTTGTTTGAACTCGACTCGACAGATAAATAAGTCAAATTTAAACAAAATTATAAATTTGTTAAAATAATCAATCAAGTTTAAACACTACACTATTCGACTTGTTTTTATATCTATATTCATTTACACCCTTATCAAGAGTAATATAGTATGCCTTGGAAGGTTTTTTTTTTTTTTTTTTTTAAAAAAATCTAATTTTTAGTATTTTATATGTACATAAATAACAATCTTTGGTAAATTCTTGCATAGACCCCAAAGGACAAAAAAAAATCTAATTTTTAGTATTTTATATGTACATAAATAACAATCTTTGGTAAATTCTTGCATAGACCCCAAAGGACACAAAGTCTGCTGGTCCTACTTTATGATCTGCCTGTAAATTTTGTATCTTGTGTTACCTTAGTCCATGAAAGAATTCTACTGTCTCCACAATCTTTTGTAAATTTGAGTGATTTATTTTTGCCTTACTCTTTTATCAAATCCAACATATAAAAACATTGGATGCAGTACTAATTTCATTTTGCACTACTCTACTTATATTCAATTCCTATTTTAAACCCTCAATTTTAAATTTTGGACATTTGCACACCAAATTTTCAAATGTATCACACTTCAATTTAATTTTTTAACACCATCCCAAAAATTAACGGAATTTTTTCGTATGTACGATAGATTTAGCAAAATGTACAACAATATTGGCATAATAAGTGCAAAAATAAAAATTTCGTTAAATTTGGTAATGACATAAAAGAAAAGGATTGAAGTGGATCGAATTTGAGAGTTGTGGTATAAAGTGTCTAAAACGAATTTTGGGATGTAAAGTGAGAATTGAATGTAAGTTGAAGGATGCACAATGAAATTAATCCTCAGATGCAATACAAGAAATGGGTAAATTTGCAGGCAATTGCCCATTAACATTTTTCGAGTGGATGTATCTATACAAAGTGACAATTAAAAACTATTGATGTGGTACTAGATCCGGAAAAAAAGAAAAGAAATCTAGCCGAATATCTAAAATCAGAGGGTCTTAATTTGATAAGATCTTGACACGTGAAGTGATTTTGATAAGTGACTATAAATTTGTGATTTTATAAATAATTTTTCTTTTCTATAATCTATTACAAGATCATTCTAGGAAATATTTATATATGTTTAATAGTATACGTACAACAAACATTTAACCATTGAAAGACTTGTATGGAACAATTGAACTTGCCAATTGTTGAAATTTTGATCCCAAGAAAAAATAAATATTTCTGCAAAAATTGTACGTATGAATATTATCACAAGTGACTCTGGCTGAAATCACTTAGACCAACTTTACTTATTCTCTTGTTAATTAGGCATTGGATAGATTTTGGAAAAGCTTTTCAATGATACAAGAACTGTTATTCTTCATTTTAGAATCATAATTAATTATTTTTTTGCATTTGCGGATACATGATTGAGAAAATTTTGAGTTTAGAGACAATAATCAACCCTCCATATCTGATGAATGCAGGTGTAGTTAGCGTGCAATCTAGATAAAGGATCAGGCATTTCAGTGAAACTTTTGAAGGAATTGCCAGAAATACATATAAACTTAAATGTCATCAAAGAGGATTTTATCCTACTCATGAAGCAGAATGTCATTGACATGGATTTTTCAGAGAAAATTTACTCTCTGAAGTTATAGTACTTCCTTTTGTAAAAATGTAGGCCTGTCGATCAACTTCTGAAAACAATTTGTGAAAATTCTTTGCTTTTGAGTTTACCAACTGTAAATTAACCTTTTAAAGGGATTGACAGACGACTATGAAAAGGGATGGAAGAATACTTCAAGAAAAGCAAGTGTCCATGCAATATCTCTCTTCAGAGTATTGCAATTGTCTATGACAAAAATGCTAAAATCTGATGTGCAATCACTACAGGAGGTTCTGACTTCTTCCTACTGTGTTAATTATCTATAGAGTTATGCCTGCTTTTTCATGCTATTTTCTTCTCTTTTTAGTTTTTACTGAGATTGTAATTCTGCAACAGGTCTAATACTTGCAACATACAAGCCTTAAATTAAGGAAAATTCTACAGTTTCACTGGGTGAACCATTTTATTGTACTTTAAAGGGTTATACAGTACAATATTACGTGCTTTAAAAACTTGTATTGTACAAATTCTTAAATCCAACGGGATGGCTCTTTAAGGAGGACTATAGAATTCCCCTTAAATTAATACCACAAAGTAAGAGCATCTCTTAAAAGCTTTTAAACTTTATCAACAGTTATAAATTTCTTCAACCCTTGATGAGCTTATTGTTATAATTTCTTTGCACAGAAATTAGTGTATGTTCAGGATTTCCTGAAGCTGCCACAAAGAAACTTGACAAGTTATCAGGTTAAGATACACTCTGCCTCATTATCAACTCAAACTGAAAATGGAGAAGATGTGCAGAGAGCTCTAAAGGAACACTGTACAGAAAGCTTCCTCAATTTAGATTACTGATTATGGTTTACATACAAAGTTTGTAGATAGCCTAGAAATCAAAGTTTGAGCAAAGAAGCAAAACCAGTTTTGTTAACATAAAGACCTGATTATTTGATTTTTTTTTTTCCCTTTCTGATCTGTTCTCTGTCACATGTATGATCATTACATTTTCCGAAAGAGAAAGGTCAGTTCTCTATCATCTTAAACAAAAATCAGATAAAAAAAAAAGAAAAGGGCTTGTTTTTTAATAGACTGGCAACATACTTGACAAACAAGTGAACCATTTTGTACTACCTAGCGCATCCAGAAACCAAATCTACAGAAGAACACTCACCTTCATTAACATAAGATTCGAAAAGAGAAATAAAGTGAATAAAAGATAACTCCAATCATAAATTTAATTAATGTCTTTCTGATACTAATCAAATAGTAGAGAATTCAGGTTTGGAGAAAACATCATCTTTGCTACATATTTAGCTCAGTGGACTGGAGCAGTAAACGAGATTGTCTTAAACATTTTCTAGGTGTAAAGAAGTACCAACTACCAAGATAATGTTAACCTTTTATTAACTCCCTATTTACTATTGATTTCTCATGTTAATTAGGAGCTACTTTGGATCTTTCTGTTTTAGGATTAGGATTCAAAATTGCCTCCTTTTCCAACTTCAAATGCTCTATTGATACTATTGCATACTCTCTTAACACGCATGTCTCAATGAAAAGGAGCTCACTTCCATTTTGTTATCAGAAAACGTAACTCTACTGCATGTCCTGCTATCCTGTACATCGATCACCTACACGTTAAACCATGAAATCAATGAAATGATCCTGAAGAAACCGACAAATGTGCCAAAAAAACCACCCAAGACAATCACCAAATTTGAATACCAACTGACATATCTCCTGCCAGCCTTATGCACAACAGCATACCCAATGTCTAGTTTCAGCTGACTATGAAACTGTAATCAATGTCCACTGAACAACAAAGGGCCTTTTAGATCAAGCTGAGCCAACAATTTTATCTGGAAATAACTATCTTAACCTATCTCTATTGTCTACATTCTGTTTTAGAGTTAGTCATCAGCTCTCTAAAGAAGAGGTGTTGTGTAATTAGAGCAACCATAACTTGTTCTGTTCCCCTATGTTGAATAAAAATAGGCAGCTACCAGACTTGTCTTACCATAGAAGAAAAACGCCTAAAAAAGCATTAAATACTGAAGTGTTATCAACCTAAAATTCAAAAGGGAAATAAACTCATTCCAGTTGCATCTCAAGTCTTCAAAACAATAAGACAGGTATATCAGGCACTATATCATCAACTAATGCATACAAGTATGTAAAGAACGTAGGATTCAGAAAACACAAATCATTGGAAAAGACATATCTACAGTGTACAAATATCTGTTGAAAGTCTTCGGCAATTGAACCAGCTAGCCACCACTATTAGGTAACAATTTCTGTAATACTAGGAATTAATTAGTAGTACTGAGAAGTATAGCTTCTATGAATTAGTATATACATTCACTGAAATTTCTTTAGCCCCCAATTTTGAGCCATACAACTACTTAATATAGCATCAATTACACAAACTAATATCACAAATGCCTAAAATAGAGTAATCAATTGAAGCAAAAGTCCTTTAATCAGGATCTTGAACAGATTCTTCAAAGTCCCAATCGCAAATCAAGTGCCAACCTTGAAGAATAGGAGGAAGAAGAATCATCATCTTCAATTGCTCTTAGGCAAATTCTAATCAAAACCAAAAGAAGAACCCTCTTTTGCAAATGAGAAAGGATCCCCTTTATTCTCCCAATGGCACCTTTTATGCCCACCCAAAGCTTGACCACTTGAGAAAACCCTCAAACAAATGCTACATTTATGCCCAAATGCCATCAACATCTTGTCATTCTCCTCCACAGCAGCAATATCAATATCAATATCAATATCAATATCATCCTCCCCATCAACACCATCATTTTTAGTAATTGCAAAACAACCCTTGACATTTTTATGACTAGAAGCCCTATGGCCCCCTAAGGCCTGGTGAGAACCAAACACTTTCTTGCAACTTGAGCACTCAAATTTACTACTACAATTCATAGAAGGACCCACAGCATTTTCAGCAACAACATTATCAGAAGACTCTAATGTAACACTAGTTGGGGACTGATGATCAGATGCAGCAGGAGCACCAGGACCATAACCATTAGCCAACATCAGCAAACATTCAGCAACCTCGTGATCATCCTCGGACATCCAGAAAGAATTTGTCTTGGTTCCTGATGTTGAGGCGGCTACATTATCATGGTGGGGCCTAGTGAAATTGGGAGGAGGATTAATGCCACGCCACTGGCGTTCGGGGTGGCATCTCATGTGGCCGAAAAGTGCCTTCCATGACCAGAATTTCTTGCCACATTCAGTACAAGGCCTTGTGATCTTGGGGGCATTAGGGTCAGGCTTTCTTGCACATTTAGGCTTGGAAATCCCACCATTTTCACCAAGATTTTTGACCAACTTGGTCACTTCGTTTCTTTCTGGGCTTTTGGTGGTATTTCAAGCAATTAGGAAAGGTTTCGTTTTCTGTCCCACTCGGAACAGCAGAAGAATCAAGAAATGGTGGTGTTACTGTAGGTGTAGGTGTTGGTGGGGAGATTTCTTGAACATCAGTAATTGAAGGTGATGGTGGGGAATCTGAAGGGCAAACATTGTTGTTGTCGTCGTCGTCGTTTTCCATCTTCTTCTTCAGAGAATTCCGGGAAAATGAGTGTAAAAGGCCTTTTCTGTTTGTTGGGGCAATTAATTAACTGTTAACAGAAGACAGGTGGGGGGACCGTTTCTGATGTTTTTGTGGGGATCATGGGGGGATCGAGGGGGGAGTTGGGCAGTTATTTTCGGTTATGGATGTCTATCTTTGTCATCTTAGTGAGTAGTGAGTGCAAGAAGTTAGGACAAAGTAGTTCTGCTGCTAACTGCAAATAACCCTACTTCGGAAGTTGCAACGTTTGAGAAAATGAAGCTCACGTCTGCGAGAAGATGTGCTTCTGGTAATGGTAATTCCCTCGACCTGGAACCGGGTAACTTGACCAACAAGAAAATAGGTAACCTGTACGGCGTATTAAACAGTAAAGATTTGGACTGGACGTGGTCTAAACTAACTGAGAAATTTCTAAAAATTGGCTTGTTTTTTAAATTGTTCTTTTTTTATGTCTATTCCAAAATGCAATTCCGGATTAGTGCATGCAGGAATTTACAGTTAGACAGTAATTTGTGGAACAATTTTGAAAACAAGCCTATTTTTAGAAATTTTTCAAACTAACTAGCTAAAGACTTAGGTAGACCCGATTTTTTGCCTCACTTGTAGATCGTGTGGTATGGATTAAATTTTAAAGAATTTATGACATCACTTGTAGATCGTGTGGTATGGATTAAACTTTAAAGAATCTATGACATCAACTGATGTAAGCAAGATTTTTTAAAATTTAATCCTGACCACAGGGTCTACAGGTGAGGTCAAAGATCGGGTGTACTTAAGTATTTTCGAACAACTAAATGGGGTCATATGGACTTCGGCTTTTGGATTTCGACCTCTAAGTAAGTTTTGACTACTCATTTCACAATAAGGAGTGACCGTCATGACTGAAAAGTAAGGAGGTCTCATTACTATTTAATTATCCAAAAACTTGCAATACTCACCCCAAAATGTAGAGTGAGTAACAAAAAATGTTTTGTATACATAATACATCGGCATGCCTAATAGCATCGAAAGAATCTTACTTTTCTATTGAGCAAATGTTAATGGCACAACAGCATTTGTTATTGTCACAACAAAAATGTTATGAAATGACCAAAATTATCACTGTCCTTCTCGCCTTCCTTGACAAGAGGAGGGGTAATTTGGTAATTTCTTCAACTTTTTGTTGTGATATTAACAAATGTTGTTATGTGGTGATAACATTTGCCTTTCCATTGCAAGACTTGCAATCAATCCCATATAGGGGTGAAAATGAGCATAAGAGTAGTGGTAGGATTAGACTGTAATTCTAAGAGTTACATATTTTTAATAATAGTGTCACTAGTTATAAATTAATTGGATGAGTTCTAAATTTTTAATGAGATAGTGTTTAGACAATAAGGAATGATTATACTTATTGAATAAGCAATACAGAGTGTATGTAAGTTATAGTTTTTCACCTTCCTATTTTCCATGAACATAATTAAGTTAAAAGACTATTATTCAAGTTTTTTTTTTTTTTGATTATTTGAACATTGAGTAGCTTCAATTTTTTATATATAAATTTAAAATTTTAACTTATCGAGACGCATTTGAACCAAACCTAAAATTAACTAATGCTAAATCTTGTTCATAATTATATTAATTATTGACGAATCAAATCGAACGACTTTTTACTAAATCGAGTATTCTATAAATTTGTTCGCTTACCCCCTAATCTTATATATCTTGTTGAATAAATAAATAAATAAATAAATGCAATGAATGTATTAGAAGGAAAAAAAAAAATCATATTCAAGAAATAGTAATGGAATAATATCAGGTAATGGCAACATCTTTCTGATATCTATGCTCCAGTTGAAGAACCTTTTAACTATTAAGCTTCTTACAAAGTCGAACATAAATCTTTTTAGAGCAAGGTTATTTGGGGATGGAAAAAAATAAAAAAAAAGGACAAGAATTCATAGATATCTACTGAAGCTCTTTTGTAATTGTGCTGGGTAATATAAGATGGAAGGTCAAAGATCTTATATGAAACATCTTTTCAAAAATAAAATTATGAGACTAATTAAAGCGAACAATGCCTCATGTGAACTTGTGACGAATTCTAATCAACAGTGCTTATTCTTCATATTGTCCTTGTAGCATCATTGCCTTTTTTGCTATCTAGCTGGAAGGAGAAAATTTGCCATTTATGAATGAAAAGAAGAGTGCAAGACCCTTTGCTGGTTGATAACTCGGAACAAAATGTCCAGATCCTCGTATAGTAACAAATGTCAAGTTTTGTTATTCAACAACGTTTCCACCAACCTAAACAGGCAACCATTTTAACTTCTTTAAACCAACAAAAATATCAACGTAAAACAAGAAATCCAAGCTTGTAATTAATGAGATTGGAGTATAGGATTAATTTGATTTTGCACCCTTCAACTTAATTCTCATTTTGTACTCCGAATTTTAGTTTTAGACACTTTATATTCCTAACTCTCAAATTTCTCACTTTAGTCCTTTTTTTTGAGACCGTCATAATCTCCCTTGCCCTTTTGTAATGTGT
Organism: Cinchona pubescens; assembly: GCA_025175665.1. Lineage (NCBI taxonomy): Eukaryota > Viridiplantae > Streptophyta > Magnoliopsida > Gentianales > Rubiaceae > Cinchona > Cinchona pubescens. The sequence continues at coordinate 685,005 of JANKKI010000227.1, forward strand.
TGACAGGAAAAATATAGCAACACATTGTGATATGATTCAGTCATCCAGATAACAGTAGAAAAAATGGAAATAGAAGGACCAAAAGTCTTTAATAAATATTTTTTCATTTTTCACTAAAAATCCTCCAGCATCTATTAGATAAGGTACTTCTTGTTACAAGTATGCTCTCTCCATATTACCATTTTTGGTACTGCTTCCCAAGTAAACTACACTACAGCATTGTTACAAATCATACCCTAAAATCAATTGTTCTGCTACCTGAAAAGTACCTACATCAATGAGCAATTGATGATTCCAAATGGTCACTAGATCACAAGTCAGATTTCTGTGTTTGTTGAATAACAAAATGGTCAACAACTCGGACAGCGCTCACGGGATCCTGCTGGGAAGAAGTTGCTCGCCATTTGCTGGGGAACTTCCGATGGTGGCTCAAATGCTGTTTAGGTTCCACATCCCAATTAGGATCCAGCTTCCATTCTTTCGGTACCTGCACAACAATAAAAACACAGAGAGATGTTAAGCCAGTGATCAAGGTTACAAGTATAATGAAATCCAAGGTTAGAATGAAGACTGGCTTAAGTTAGCAGCACAACCAGAACAGATCAAAATAAATGTTGCCCTATTTTTACACGTCACATATGATGAAGACTTTACAGCTAACATTGCAGCAAACTTTGATTTCTTACCTTGTCCACGGCAAGAGTGTAAACTTCAAGATCGCCTTCATGATTAATATGAAATCGTGTGAAAGACTTGTAATTAGCAATTCGAAGGGATGAAAAAGCTTCATCAAAGTGTAGATGGAGCCAGTTTGCTATGCAGATATATAGATAGCTTCCAAAAACCAATGAAACCACAGGAGTTGAGAAGACCCAAAAGTAAAGGAAGACAGAAGCATAATATATAACAGCACCCTCCCGTGAGAGCGACTCCATCCCCTTCTTGCAGATGTTATTCCTTGAGACAGCCATGACCTAGTTTTGTGAAGAGAAGGTTTGTTACAGAAAGCATAACAAGAAGAAAGACCAAAAAGGAAACTATGAAACACATGCTTTTCGTTTCTCATATTTAGTGAGGTCAGCATTCTCACCTCTGGAACATCAAAAGCAGACATTAGATACTTGATGCATGCTGGATAAAGGCCAAATGTCCATTGTTCTATACGTGCCCGAAGGCCAGTTGGGTCTGGAAAATGCTCGCTCTCCACAGATCGGTACCATTCATATAAAGTGTGGTAACCTAAATGAATGTTATGTCATACCAAATCAAAAGCATCGGAAATAATGGAATTATCATATGAAGGGAATATGGCCTTCACAACATCTAAATCAAGAACATGCAAAATCATGATAATTAATTGGTCAAGGCAACAGCTATAAGAAAGCTTTCAAATTAAAATGCACGTATGTTGGGGCCAAGCAAATATGCACTATTAGAAGCACTACCCTCTTTGACTGGTATAACCAAGTTGAACAAATCAACTCACCTGATGTAGCCAATAAATTATGTCTGATACATGTCTCCAAACCCAATTCTAACAGTAACATGAGAATTAATGCTGAAGCCAAATGTGCAGACACGTGAAAAATCCCAATAAGAACCCTCCTTTTGCGAGAAACTTTGTTGGGCACAAAAGTAATTGCAGCTACTAGCAATAAAAAAGCACCCACAGAGGACAATGTGTATAAGCGGCCCAACAAGTACATCAATGCATCCCAGACAGTGGTAAAAAAGCTCCTCAAGTGACCGGAAAAAGTGTCATCCTGTAAGATGTGATCTAGCTTGCACTAGATGAAGAAGAAAAATAACGAGTCATTTACTTATGGGCAGCTTATGCTATCTATAAAAGGTGTCAACTTTACACAGCGGAAGTAACATTTCTGTTACATGGACTGCAGAAGTAATTAAATGAAACAGTTTCACAGTAACCTAAAATAGCAGCGGCTAGATCCAAAGCACAAAATTCTTGATAATACAATCTAAAGCGAAAAACAGTTTGACAAGAAGGAAACATAGCCTTGTGGGGACATGGAAATGCAGAAGTAAATACAATTCATATAGAGGAAGGGGAAGACAATCAAATGTAACAGTCAGAATGTGGTCTTGAACTATGACTGCCTCCACTTAAAGGAACTTATCAATAAAGTAACAGAAAGTATTTACCTGAGGAAACATGGAAAATGCCAAGACAAAGTATATAATCCCACCAAAGAAATCAAACTGCCAATTTTTCTTGCGAAATTTCAATATATTTCCCAAAGCAATCTGCACAAAATGTACGGGCCTTACAGAGAGCCAAAAAACACAACAAATCAGATTGAAATGAAGGAGAGCCAGGTTTCTTACTTATACCTGCTAGAATCTTCAAAAGAAGGATAAGCAGCCTTGCACTCAAAGGACGTCCCATACAGTTTGTCGAAATTACTGAAGACATGTGTGGGGTGTAAAAAAGCCCCACCACAACCATTTACAAGTAAATGCTGCACATAGACCGGCTTATCAGATGGAACATATGAATGGCGCATGTAATGATGCAAATCCCCAGCCATTCGGAGTCTACATCTCCCTTTTAAATGATCGCGTATCAGATGTGAGACATTTTTTCCAGTCACATCATTCCAGTACCAATCAAGCAGCCAATTGGGTTCGTGAGTCATAATGATCACTGAATCATTTTCCCCAACCTGAGAACAGCATCCACTTGATTCAGGATTACTTGAAACACAGGGGAGAACAGAGAAGAACTCAACCAAAAAGAGAGGAGAAATTGATGAACCAAGCATGTCTAATTGTTAAAATAACAAAATCAGGTTAAACAACTCAACCCTTTCAAAACCTGATAATAAGAACGATACATATTTTTCAAGTATGAATTTGTTAATGGAAAAAGGCAGACCAACAGATCAAGAAAGGGTCAAGTGGCAAATCCATGAATGTACGGCTAGTGGGATGGTAGCATAAACCCATACCCAGCAACATCTCAGGGATGGAAAAGCAGCATATGCCATGTATAATTTCAGACCAGCTATAGCCAAGTCCATAGCAAGTTATGGTCTTTGTGTTCCACAATCTTGTTTGGGAAGAGACTCCAATTAATTTTGTGTAACTTCACTGCCAAGTAAGGGACATTCATCTTTCTTAAATCTATCTATTGAGAATTAAACCATGTCAAAGGCTTGAAAGCATGTATGTGAAGGAATAATTACTACAATGTATTTCCTTACAGTTTATGGCAAGACAAAAATGCAACACTGAGGTAATATATATTATAAATTTCCTGAACAATTAAACTGGAACCTACAACCAGAACTGAGAGTATTGACATAAGATACCTTTTCCTTTATCAACTCTGAGACTCTTAGAACTTGAATTGGTATACATCAATATCACAATGAAGAGCGAGATCAAGACCGAATATCCACCAGCCCTTTGGCAGCTGCAAAGCAAAATAACTTTTCTTCTGAGGCATAAACCACCCGCCCAACCAGCTTTTGTGACAGATATACCTCATAAAAGTCTGAAGTCCATCAAACCAGTCTGTGAAAGGGAAAAATCTGAAAGTTATTAAACATTTGCTAGCAACAGATCAAAAATTCAGTTCATGCAATTGTTGATTAAACTCGATGGAAATAGTATTAATGAGTACAAAGTTTCATTTCCTGATCACTTAAAAATAACAACTAAGAGGAAGCCCAGCCGATGACCATGGTCAAGACTAACCATGATTTCCAGGGATAAGAAAACACTGAGGCCCATCATACTGCTTCAATTGAGTCTTCCCACAAGGCAATTCTGGCTTGTTAACAGCTATATGCTCTTCCTTATACCACGCTGGTGGCTGAAGCGCATATTCAAAGGGTCCAGATTCGAAAGAGTCTCTTCTCATAGGAAAATGCTGTTCGACCCTTGGGATACCTAACAAAAACCCAGAATCAAATGCAACCACATGATCAGCAGAGAGTTCAATGACCTAAAGTAGAAACCATCTTCCAAGTCATAATACAGATGCAGTTTCACCAAAAAGTATCCATAGAATTTTACGCATTAAATACACTGGTAGGTCCATATATTTAATAACAATAATACAAGAAGAATATAATCATTATTTATGACAAAAGGAGATTATGATGTATATTTCTGATTCAGTTAAATGATAAACTGTAAAAGTTTCATATGAACCAACTATCCAAATTCGTTTAAGGTCACATCTTGATATGCAAAAGGAAGAAAATTTGACCAGTTCAGTTTGTACAAGAAACAGAAAAGGTATTTGTTCATGTTACCAAGAAAATTCCTATTCAACTCAACGAAACTTTTGCAAAGAGATTGCATATCCCAGGTTTGAAAACTATTTATAGGGAAAGTAAGAGGGCTGCTTCAGAGGGAAAATTTACGACATAATTTCTTTTATGACACTACTTTTTTGTTAATCCCCCGGGGGATGTTTCTGATATCATAGTACAGGATTTTATGTGGATTACTACCCAAAGATCTTAGGCCTTCTTAAAACCTCCATGCAACCAAAAAAATAAAACTTTAATTTTCATTGGAAGATTTCTAATCTAGAAAGCAAAACATTTGGATACCAATAAAAACCCAAAATTGGCTGAGTGCAACTCAAGCAAGCAAAAATTTCTTCCTAGAAAAGCACAGCAAGTTCTCTAATGTAGCAATATGTTTCATTTTATCCTGAACCTCTGGATGTGAATAATACAGAATGGAAGTTAAAGAAAAAAGGAGACACCAACAAAGCAGTGTTCTGTATCCTTCATTTCACAAGGAAATCTGGCCTATGTAATGACTGTACAATGCATTTGGATCACTAATAGAGTAAATATGAGTAATAAAGCTTACGCAAGATCACCCCCAATAAGGACTTAGGAGCAGGTTACCACGAGGCAGTGTAAGAACAGAACCATTCTCTCGTACCCTGAGTAAAGGCTGAGCGAGAAGCCGAGCAATAGCATAAGAAGAATTTCCACCATCACCAGTATCAGCCATAAAATCAAACCACAGCTCATCTTTTTCAGTAAACTGATCGTACAGCAGATCCTCCTGTTTGGCTCCATCTTGAACTCTGCTCATTGCTGCCTGATAAAGAGACAATAAATATAAGAATTATCATAGCGGAAAGCAGATTGAAATGGAAGATAATAGCATAATGAACCCACATCCCATTCACGGAATCCACCAATACCTACAGCAACTTCATCTCATTTTCATACAAGGAAATTGGAAGAGACAAAGAACTGTGCCATATTCCAAATAGGTTTAGACCTACCGAGCAAAGATCTTTTAACCCCCGATAGACATAAAAAGTAAGATTGCATAAAGGTACAGTCAGTGCTTAATGATTTCTTGTAACACTTTTAAAACATGAATATCCTGGAGATAAATTCTAAAATGCAACATCAATTTCCATCAATGAGTTCAAAGCTAAACATTACCTGCATCATACGCATATCAAAACGCCCAACAAATACAGTTACCGACACCAGCAGATCAAAAGCTGTCTTGAATAAGTCAGCAGATGTCCTGCAACATTCAATCATTGAGAACATTAAACAGAGGGAAACAAATATTTCATTCCCTAATCTTTCAAATGTCATGTGTGGAGCGTGCGTGTGCGTGTCCGTGTGCATGTGCGAGTGCGTGTGCGTGAGAGAGAGAGAGAGAGAGAGAGAGAGAGAGAGAGGACTACCCAGAGTACCAAGGAACCATATCCAAAAACTCAGGCTTCAATTGCTTTTTCTTCAACTTCTCAAATTCTTTCAGTGACATAGGATGACTGAGGGCCCATCTATTGACCACATATTACATAATAAAATGGCAATTAGACCAAGAAGTGTGAAACTTAATTTAAGAATTAAGCGGGACCGGCACACGTCCAACTATAAGAACCACATATGCCATATACTTTCATTAAGGCATGACCACAATAAAATAGAACCATAAACATCCTGTGTGATGGAAGCCACTACTTGCTGTCCCCAAAATGCATGCTTGACCATGAAAGAATGACTTCGAAAGGAAATTTCACGGAAAAAAGAGTGCAAAAGTAATCATGCACCCAAGAAAGAGTAATGGAACAATAGATATAGATTTCAAAAGTAAGCACCAGCTAGCACTCACCCTGATGATCTTTCTACTACATAGTTGGCGATGTAGAGCCCTATAAAAGTGGCCCATAATGAATATATGGGAGAAATATCACCTGGTGATCCTGCACATGAACCATTGCTGCAATTCGACTTAAAAAAGTCAAATAGGACAAGGGAATAAAAGTATGAGTTTCTCCACACTGGTAGTTAAGAAAAATATTGGATGAACTTAACAGCTAGATATCATACCTCCCCATAAATAACCCACTTGGACAAAAGCGGGTAATACCCACTAGCAGATCCAACAGGTGCAAACCAGGATGAGCAAATTTCATTTTTGAACTCATTCATCTTGAGAAACTTTGCAAGCCAAGTATTGCGCTCTTGCTTATTCCACAGCATGAACCAACCAGAACTCCTCCTTTCAAATGACTTTTTGGTCAAAAGAGTATTGTTGCCACAATGGCTATAAAATACACAGCAGGCAATACTCAAAACCTACACAGGCGATGATGCTATTAGAAGGATCAAGGCTATGCTTGACAAAAAGATGTGTTTTAAGGACTTACAGCGCAATTTTGAAAAATGGCCAGAATTTCAGGCCTCTTTCCAGCTACGCGAGCAACAAGGCCAACATACCAGAGTCCAAGAAATATGATGTGGAAGACGAGAAGAAACAAAATAGACGAGACATAAATTGTCAAGAACAAAGAAAGATTCATCCTCAAATCTACTCCCATGGATTGAAAACTGGGAAGATGATATAGAGCAGCTACTAATATCCATGCAACTCTCTATACCTGCAATGTGAAAGCCCCCGAAAAGTCAAAAACGTATGCTAATATATAGCAATGGAGTATAGGAAAAGGATGGCCACGTTTGGAGAAGAGAATAGCTTACCATCGACTGAAATTTGAATAACTGGGTTTAAATGTTTTCCCTATAAAAGGAGATGAAAAGAAATAGAAGAATCCCAACAAGCAGGCGTACATCGACCACCATTTAATATTGGTGTCTAATTTCTGGATAAGAGTGTGCATATTATCTGACGATATGAAAAACAAGCAACCCACAACTACAGCAATAACTGCATGACGTGAATGCTCGTGCGGATAAGGGGCCGTGTGGGTCAAAATTGTCCTAACTGTCTCCATATTGAGAGTTTCCAATAAACCAACAGAATGCCTATCAGAACCCATTAAGCAATCTTAAATCCAAGTCACTTCACTTGACTCAAAATCTTGCACATACATGCAAGCTTGTAAACACCAAATGCAAAACAAAGATCAGCCCCTAAAATCCTGGAAAAGCATCCAAATCACAGTTAAGCAAGCAACCATTTAATGATTCTTCATATTTATCCCATCAATAATTTGAACAATTGAGCAGCAATGTGCAACAACCAAGGCAACACTGCCGTAAAAAATGCAATCATTGTACTCAAACAGTAAAGAGAGAGAAATCAATACTAGCTCACTCAGTACCATGTTTCTTTAGATAAACATATTTAAAGCAACAGTACTGCAGAGACCGATAGCCAAACTTGAAAAAGAAGATCTGCAGACACCAATAGCCAATTCCAAGACTAAAACAAGGCAACTTTACGCATCACAAACTTTATGGATATTCATTGAACTAGATACCAACAATAAATTCTTAGTAACTAAATTCAGCAACTCATCAGCAAAGAAAACTTTCAGTTCCATTCTTCTCTTTCTTACTCAAAAATACACAAATCCACAATCTATAAAGAAAAAAACAAAAGGGCTTCCCAGCAACAAAGAAAGAAAGAAAAAAAGAATGTAAAACATAAAAATAGCACCTTTATAATGATAAATGCCTTGAGCTCCTAACTTAACCATCAAAAATTTGCAACACCAAACTACCCTTAATTTATCATTCTTTTTACACAAAGAAAAGGGAATACACAAATCAAAAAAAAAAAAAAAAAATCAGATATATATTAAAGAAAGTAGTACCTGAATGAAAAAAGAGGAGAGAGGCAGAGAGGGAAAAGGGAAAGCCAGCATGTGCCCTGGACTGTGTATATATATATATCAGGAGTGTTAAAATGGAATAAAATTAGCATAAAACAGAATGTCTCCTAAGGAACCATTTTTTGCAAAATGGCATATTCCTTTTTAGCAGACATACACAATTTAGTAATTTTTTTTGACAACAACCTTTTCTTCTTCCCCAGCCCAGAAACCAAAATTAATGAAAATAGACTGATATGGGAAGAAAATTGACTATAAAACAATGGGTTTTTTTCTTGGTTTTAATGGTATTTGTTTGTACAAAAATAAACCCTTATTGATTGGACAAAAATGTTACAGAGATGATCGCTTCTTTTTTTTTCCTTTCTTGCTTGTGGAATTAGGTATACTTGTGTTTCTTTTTTTATTTGGGAAAGTGTTGGATTTCAGTTTGAGACCGTTGGATTTAGGTATCCTGGTCGTTTTACGCAACCTACGCACCAACTAACGCACGACATGGGATGCAACACGTGTTTTGCAATTTCCTTAATTATGGTATGGTGTTCTTTTTTGGGTTTCCGAATCAAGATTTGTTAATTTCAGTTTGGCCTCTGAAGCTTCCCACCAATTTCATTTTACCTCCTACATTTTTATTCGGACAAATTGAAATTCCCTCATCGAACGATTTTTGAAATTGCCATGTATACTTATAGGGCTGGGAAAAAAATCCGTAACCCAACAAACCTGCCCGTCCCGATCTTAAGAAAAATAAATAAATAAGGCTAGTTTAGTTGGTAGAAAATTAAAGTTCATCAAAATTTTAATTACTCAAAATATTATTCCTATAAAAAAATATTCTTTTATTATGTTTGGATACTTTCAAAAATTTTAACCGAAAAATTGTATGGATTCTTTTTCAAATATTTAGTTCAAAATAGAATGCTACAGAATGTATTTTTAATTTTTACTAGATTACCAATAATATCCCTATAAATATAATATGTGGGCAAAAAAATTATGAAACAATTTTGCGTTGTAGTATAAGTAAAAATATAAATGAAATAATAAATATTCCATTTATGTTGCTTTTTGCTTATATTATAAAAAATAATTTATATGTTTAAATAAATAACAAGTCATGAATACCTTTTATACATCCAATTTTTACAAACTATAAAAAAATCAGGACAGCACAACACTGACATGCATAAAATATATTTAACACATTTTTTATGACCAACTCAGTAAGAGATCTTGGTATACATAAAATATATTTAACACATTTTTTTTTATGACCAACTCAATAAGAGATCCATGTTTTAAAAGGGTATAGTTAACAATGACATGATCATGGTTATATGCTATTATGATAATTTTTAAAAAAATTAATAATAAGAAATTAGATTAAAGACAAAGTATCAAAATAAATAATTAAAGAAATTCAAATCAGAAGCAATTCCTGTCCTATAATAAAATTAATCAAATCCAAGACAAAACAAAATACTAGCAAGTTTTAAACATAACCAAATAATCTAATTCTAACATATTTGAGAACTGAAATTAATTATCCTACAAAACTTGCTTCAAAAATTGTTCTTTTTGAGAATTTTTTACAGTGAAAAAATAATCCAACAAATTTGGATCATGGACAAGTATCATTCCAATCTTGTTTTGTTTAGAAGTTGATATGGACAAGTATAATTTCAAAGTTCTCCGTTAAACTTGTGATTATTATCACTTCTGTTTTGTTCCGAACCTGCAACAGTTCTGCAAAATTTGCCATTTGTTTGCTATTTTCTTTCATGTGAGCACTTAACACACCAGTCATACGCTCTAAGCTCAAAACCAAGCTATCAGCATTCCTCCTCTCTCTTTTTGTGATGCATTTTCTTTGAACTTCCTTCACTGTGAGAATCACCTGTCGATCTTTTGGCATTTTAAGGCTCGACATCATCTCTATTAGATTCTTCAATCTCCTCATTTATATTATCTTCTCTATTTATTTCTTCTAACATATCTGCGAGTGGTTCGGCATTTTTTTTCTATAGCTCTATCTTGTCCCCGAACAACAACTAATTGATTATAGTAAGGAAATGACTTGTTTCTCATAAATGAGTGATTCTGATGACTCTACGGTAAATTCAATGCTCCATTAACATATAATTTAATAGTAAAGTTAAAAATATAAATATAATAAAATGGTGAAACAATACTTAATTACCTTTAAGTAATCATCCCACACAGGAGATTCTGCCGTAACACAAAATTTATTTTCATCCCAACCAAAGCCACTCGTGCTTCTCGCATCACAAATAGCATGATACTGCTTTTTTAACAATTTACAACAAGATTCATTATGTGGATTTTCCTTGAGACTGAGAAAGATGTCTGTAACTTTTGCTCTAATATTCTTTCTATTTCTTTTTGATATCCTTTTCTTAACCCATTATCATTTTCACCATCAAATTTTTCACTTATTTTAACTCAAATTGTGCATCAAATAGACGTCGGTCAAATATTTTAGAAGCAAAATGACACAATTACTTGTGCCTGAGATCCCTTGATCCTTGGATATTCCAGATGTGGAACTCAATGGAGCAAATTTACAAAGGATTCAATATTTTTGGGAAGCCTCCTTGGCTCTAATAGGGAAGTGTTTCTTTCAATTGTACTTTTAATCATACTTTATATGCTTTATTTTAAAATTTTGGTGGCTAATAAAGCTTGAAGTCTCGTAACTAGTCAAGTTATTGTGTTTTATATTATGAATTCCCTTTGATTATGCTTAGATAATATGTGTTTAGCTCATGAAAAAAACAACGAAGTTTATGCTTACTTGATGAAATTGAGATTTTCATAAATTGTCAATTGAATTTTGACCTAAGTCCTTTGTTATTTAAATGTGGAATTACTAGTTTTTGTTACATTATTTTTGTCAGGTATTTGAGTAGTTTGATGAATTTGTATGGATACTTGGTTTAACCTTTCCATTTTCTTAGTTATTTAGTTCATTTTTTAAAAATTAATGTTGCAAAAAACTAAGTTGGGGGTATGAATTAGGCATTTATAACCTTTATTTTGTGATAAATCCTGTTACCCTTAGTTAATGGCCTTTTATTTTTAATTGTTGAACCCTGTGAAGTTCTAATGGCTCCTAATTAGGTTTATTGTGTTAATTGAAAAAGGGGAAATAGATCCTAGATTTTGTGTTTTGGTTAAACCTTGCATTCTTATGAGTTAAATCGACTTCCTCTTATGCTAGGTAAGGTTGAGTAATTTCCATGATTCAAAGTGAAAATCTAAGTTTTAAGTTGAATTTTGAGCATTTGATTATTTTCACATTCATCTTTTATACATATAGGATTTTGATTGCCCAAGTTTATTTGAAGTGGTTCATTAGTGTTATGTTTAGCTATGTTTATGTGTTTATGTGATGTTTTATGTTTTAGGGTAGTTTATGTTTTTTTTTTTTTTTTTTTTTAGAAAAAGAAGAAAAAAAAAAAGCAGAATTTTTTCTTAAAAATTTAAAAAGATTTTCTTTTCTTTTATTTAGTATCATAGTAGAAGAGAATATCAGTTTTGAGAATCTGACTATTTAAAAGATTCCATAACTATTGGATGGTAGCCTTTAAGATTTCTATATCCTCTTTACCTGAAGTATTGTATAGGGTTAAACAAAAATACTTTATGTTTTTAGTGTTTTTGTATTCATTAACTTTTGTGACATGTTTCAATAATTTTAAAAAAGTTCCAAGAAGACTATGTGTTAAGAATTATTGGATTGAAAGTGTATATAAGTTTCTTTGTTTTTTTATTTTTATTTTTGGAGCTATTGGAATTGTGAAAATGTTATCACTATACACACGTATATTCCCTTGAGTGAGAGTGTGAAAGTGAGATTATTTTTTTAATGTGTATTAATCATGATTGCCTTACGATATTTGTTTTACTTGTGACATTCATTGGAACTGTGTATAATTTCTATACTTGTGAAGTATGAGTGAATTTTAGACCAAGGAAATAATTTAGACAAGTTCTTTAGACTATATGAGCTAAAAAGCCAATCTAAATGTTAATTTATCATTAGTCTCTCCTTTTGAGCCTTATAAGTCGTATTTCTTTGTTTAACCATGTTTTTTAGGCGCAATTGTCATTTTTATTTTCATCTTTCTTTCTTCCTATCACCTTAGTAGTTAGTATTGGCGGTGTGCAATATCAATACTATGTGCATAATGTTATGGATGGTTAGGAAGAATATGTATTATATTTGTTAAGCAAAAGTCTATTCTATAACTTTGATATTTGTTATAACCCTTTATGTCATATAATATTTTGTTAGAAAAAAAAGAAAAAAAATGATAAAAATAGGAAAAAAATATAAAAAGAAGGACAATTCTTTCTAAGTTTGTTAAGTTGATTTGTCAATAGAGAAGGATAAATTTCTTCTAAGTTGTACTAAAAGAAGATACATTTTTGTCTTCTAAAGTGGTAGTTGGGTAAATACTATGGTTGTTTGGAGAATGTTCTAAAGAATTATGGTTTAAAGTGATTCACTAACATATCTAAGGTGATAGAGCAATATTTATCCATATATACACACACACACCTTTATCCCTTAGCCTAGGTTACAAGTTTTAAAGATCTATTTTCGATCCTTGGTCTGAATTCATTTATATTAGTGAGTATTATGTGCGTTAATTTCTTCCAGCATGTTTGTCACTTGCTAAACTTTTGTTCAATAGATTTTTTATAGATTAGTGAGCAAGAGATATTTTGCTTTCGTGAGTGGAAAGATTAGCACTTTCATGGTGAATCAGGGTTGATTATCAAAATTCTCTTACATATATATATATATATATATATATATATATATATATATATCTATGTATATATATAGATATAGATATTTGGTTCATTTCTTTTATTTGTATAGTTTTCTATGTTAAGATTGTTGATACGTTGACTAAAGTTAATGTGTTTTGTGTCCTTCTTTGTTTTGTTTTATTCGAGAATAGCAAAACCTTAAGTTAGATAGTGTTAATAACCTCAAGAAATTAGGGTTCTTCCCATTATTTCTCATACTGTTTTTGCACTAGTTTCGGCATTTTTAGGTTTTATGTGTTCGTTTTCATATACTTCTATTTTTATGTGTTAATATGTGTTAATATATATTTAATATAGTGTTTTAGTGTTTATTTAATGTTATTTAACTTCTATTTAGGTGGTTATGTTTTTAAAGTTATGTTTAGGTTGTTTACCTAATTCCTCCTAAAATTAGAGTTTATGAGCATTCTAGTTTGTCTTTTGTTGATAGTTTTAGTTTGTGATTAAATGTTATTTTAGAGTTCTATTATAGATATTAATGTGTGTTTTTATTTTAGGGTTGTGCAAGAACAAACAATGCGTCAATCTGATGTTGGACTAGAGAAAATTTTAGAGGTAAAACGGTAGAATTGCACAAACGTGCCAAAGGGGGTTCACTGCAGTGCAGTCCCCAGGCAAAGGACCCTTGTTGCAGCAAAGAAACATATTGTTAGGCATGTCTTTAGCAAGCCAATGACAGCCAAACACGATTTTGAGCATTTTTAAGATTTTGGATGTCTATTTTATGCCCTAAGAGTGCATTTCAAAATTTATTCAAAATCCTACACTTTGTCATATTTAAAAACTATAAATAAGGGTTTTTAAAATCTCAAAATTATATTTTCTTTTAGTCTCTCTTCGGGAGCTGCAAGATTATACTAGGATTTTCTTTTTCCACGAAGAGTTAAAGAGAGGTTCAAAATTGATAATTTTGGACCAAGAACTTATGATTTTTCATTAGAGAAGTATTCTTAAATCTTTTTAAAGTTTTCATATGTTATTGCTTTCTAGGGTTTATATAGTTTTCCTTACTTTCAAATTTAATGCTTTCTTTCTTGAATTGTTTATACATGTAAATTATTGGCTAGAGTAGTTTAATTATTTTCATAAATTAATTATAGTTTTAGTCCTTAGATTGTTTTAGTTAAATCTCTTCCATTGACGCTTTTTCAAATAATATTCAAGTGAAAGAATCGGTAATTGTTAAACCAATCCTTATGAATTAGATCACTACTTTCACTATATTCTATTGATCTTATACACTTGCAATACATAAATAAATAAAAAATACACTTGCAATACATTATCTAGTTAATAGTTAGATTATAATATTATAAATTTTATAACTACATATTGTTGGGATACCAAATTAACTTTAATATCATGACAACTAACGCTATCGTAACCCGAATCCTTCATGTTTAATCATCAAGATTATAAATTAAAGACTAGGTGCATAGCCTGAATCTATAATAATTTATGTGATTCTTGAATAACCGGATATGATTCTTGAGCATACTGATTTGATTCTTGAATATTGTGGTTATTGATCTTCCAAATTACTATATATGTATTATTTTTAGAGAATAGGATTCTCATTTTTCTGGTGATGGAATATCAAAAAAAGTAACATACATAGATTTTGGAGACCATAACCTATATATATAGAGAAACTTTCCTTATTCCCGATGTTTTGCCTATCACAAAACAAGAAATAAGACTTTAGGGTATTTACACATAAAAATCCATACTAATTATAAGACTGAGGCCCACTTAATTTAAACTATATAAGATCACGTTACATTGAGCCAATTAAATATGATATATATATTACACAATTAATATATATATATATATATATATGTCCAAAATCCAATATTTTCCAACTTGGACTACATATATATTATTGCATAAAACGTTATGAGTTCAAAAATTTTTGCCATCATGACCATAGTTATCCCCGAACAATCTCGTCTATTAATTATGTCAATATAGAATTAAGATGATTTTTATTACATTAATCGTAACAAAACCTATTTTTGGTCACATACAGCAACACAACTAAATGGCATAGATCAACAGTATGGATGCGTAGCATGAAAATTACATGCAATGTGATCTTAAACATGTCTATTTTTAACTTATTCAATTTTATTCTTTATTAAGATCAAACTGAAATTGAAGTCGAAGTAAAAGATGAACTGAATATTTTATTTCTAAAACTGTATACTTCATTTCTGCAGAAACTATCCGTAAACATAAGATCTGTCTCAAAAGATAAAAGTATATAAACTAAATGCAAACTCACTAATCTTGAATATCCTCAAAAGACATAACACACATATGAGCAATGTGCTCATGAAAGACCTTGGGTGGTAATCCTTTAGTAAGTGGATCTGCAACCATAGAGTTCGTGGCAATATACTCTATAGACACCTGACCACTCTGATCTCTTTCTTTAACAACTAGGAACTTGATATCTATGTGTTTAGATTTTGTTGAGCTCCTATTATTATTGGAATATAAAACTGTTGATATATTGTCACAAAATAATTTAAGTGGTCTTTCAATACCAAACATAATTTGCAATCCTGTGACAAAATTTTGCAACCATATTCCATGACTGGATGCCTTATAACATGTTTTAAATTCAACTGTCATGGTGGAAGGAGTTATGAGTGTTTATTTAACACTTTTCCAAGAGATAGCTCCATTAGCAAGCAAATAAATATAGCTTGAAGTGAATTTATGACTGTTTTGGCATCCAACAAAATCAGAGTCAGAAAATCCAATGATTTCTACTTTATCCGATCTCTTATATGTGAGCACATAATGTTTTATTCTCTAAAGATATCGCATGAACATTTTGGCTGCTATCCAATGATCCATTCCCGAATTGCTTAAATATCTACCTAACATTCCAACAATATACACAATATCTGAACACGAACAAATTTGAGCATACATCAGACTTCCTACAGCTAAAGCATAGGGAATCTTCTGTATTTTCTTACTTTCATAATCATTCTTAGGGCATTGAGTGAGGTAGAATTTATTTTCCATTAGCAATAGCGTATCTCCTAGTTTGCTGTCTTGTATGTTATGCCAAATCTCTTAAGTAGCTTCTTGATATAATTCTTTTGTGATAATCCAAGAATACTCCGAACGCGATCTCGATGGTCTAATACAAAAATTCCTGTGATAGAAACTCTTGGTTTCATGCAATAATTTTATATTGTTATTGGCAAGCTAGTATGTCATTAACATATAAAACAGAAAAATATGATTACTAATACTAAACTTGTGGTATATCTTTCAATCAACCAAATTCATCTCAAAACTAAATGAGATAATAATTTGATAAAATTTGTGATACCATTGACAAGAAACTTGCTTAATCCCATAGATGGATTTTTTAAAAAATTTGTAAACCATATTCTTCGCATCTTTGGACACAAAATTTTACAATTGTACCATATAAATAGTCTCATCAATGTCACCACTGAGAAACACAGTCTTTACATCCATATGATGTAACTCAAAG
Source organism: Cinchona pubescens (assembly GCA_025175665.1). Taxonomy (NCBI): domain Eukaryota; kingdom Viridiplantae; phylum Streptophyta; class Magnoliopsida; order Gentianales; family Rubiaceae; genus Cinchona; species Cinchona pubescens. Next base: position 701,489 of record JANKKI010000227.1, read on the forward strand.
TCAAAATATGTCACTAAAACTAACATTATCCTGAAAGAGTGTTTCGATAATACCGGATAATGTAAAGTCTCTTTATAATTTTTTTTTTTTGCGTAAAACCCTTTACGATAAGACGTGTTTATATCTCTTTACATTACCCTTCGAATCCCTTTTGGTTTTAAATATCCACTTGTAACCAATGGGTTTCGCACCTTTGAATAGTGTGACGAGTTCCCAAACGTCATTGTCTTTCATGGATTTAATTTTCTCATTCATAGCATCAATCTACTTTTAAAAATTAGCACTTTACATAGTTTGATGAAAGTTGATCAGATCATCTTTCACCAATCCAATGTCATCCTTATGTTCTTAGAGAAATACGATGTAATCATCCGAAACTGCACTTCTTTTTTCTCAAGTGGATCTCTTTAATGGCATTTATTCTTGAGATTGCTGAGTTTGTTCTTCAGAAATAGATTGTTGTTCTTGACGGGGAAGATTTTCAACATTATTTTGTGATACTAGTATTGCTTCTTGAAAAATGTCAAGAATATAAGGTTGAGTATTATCAATAACAATCATAGGAAGAGAACGTATATATTCCTCTTCAAAGATAAAGTTTCTAACTTTATCTCTCCCTTCAAACTCAACATTCTCAAAGAATTAGGCATTTTTTGTCTCAAAAAATGATTTGGATGTGAAATCATAAAATTTATATCCCTGAAACCGTTTAAAGTAGCCAACAAAATTGGTACTGACTGTTTTTTTAGTTCAGTTTCTTTTCATTTGGCCTATATGGCCTTGCCTCAACTGGGCAATCCCAAATATGTAAATGGTTTATACTAGACTTTTTGCCAGTCCATAGTTCATATGGGATTTTGGTCGTTGTCTAGTTGAAACTCAATTAAAGATATAAGTTTCAGTCTTTAATGTCTCTCCCCAAAGTGAATTCGATAAAATTGTATGACTAATCATATTTCAAACCATATCCTTTAAACTTCTGTTTCATCCCTCAACCACACCATTCATGCTAAGAGATCATGACACGGTGGATTGTGGAATAATTTCACACTCTTCTAGGAATTGAGCAAAAGGTCTTAGATATTGAACACTTCACATGATCCGTCATATTTGCCATAGTATTCACCATCACGGTCAGATCTGTCAGCCTTAATTCTTTTACCAAGTTGGATCTCAACTTCAACTTTAAATGCTTTGAACATGTCCAGTGATTGAAACTTTTTATGAATTAGATAAAGATAGTCATAACGACAAAAATCTTCTATGAATGTAGTAAAATATTGTTGACCATTTCAAGAAGTCGTAGGGAGTGGCTCACAAATATCTGTATGTATTACTTCTAAGACGTTCAAAAATTTATTGGCACCTAATCTCCTTATGTTTGTTTTCTCTTAATACATTCAATGCAAACTTGAAAGTCTAACAAATCAAGGAGATCAAGAATTTCATCTGACACAAGACTTTTAATTCTTTGTTTAGATATATGACCTAAATGCATATGCCATAGTGAAGCAGAATTCTTATTGATTAATTTGAGTTACCACGTGAACTTATATGCAAGGTTTCATTATATGAAACAATAGTATCGAGTAAATCAACTAAAAGTTATTGTGAGAAAAGAAAAAAACCAGTACCAACAATATTTGAATTCAGAAAAGTCTCAATTGATTATTTTCAAATGAATAAAAGTAACTGGATTTGTCTGAAACAGAAATAGAAACCAAATTCCCTTTAAAAAACGGTACAGTATATATCTTTTTCAAATCCAAATAATAACCAATTTTTAATAATCATCTAAAAGTCCCTATTGTTTCAACTTTAACTGATTTGTCGTCACCCACATAAATGAATATTTCAGTATCATTCGGCTTTCGGTAATTCAGGCAACCCTACATAGATACACTTATATGAATAGTAGCACCGGAGTCATCCACCAATGTGTCTTGGTACTGAAACTAAATTAACTTCAAAACAAACTAAACGAGAAGTGAACCTTTCTTTGCACGCCAAGCGTGATATTTGGTTCAGTCCTTCTTCATGTGTTTAGGATTCTTACAAAAGTAACAACCAAATTCCTCAATTTATTTATTTTGTTGTTTCTTTTGAAGTGGTGTGTAGACTATCCACAACTTCTTTATCTTTTTGCTTTTCTTGCTTTTGTCTTCAAAGGTACTTATCAAGTGAGAACTTTCTATTTTTTCTTACTTCAACCTTTCCTCTTCTTGCACACAATAAGGCATAAGCTCATTTAGAGACCATTTATCCTTTGAGCAGTTATAACTGACCTTAAATTGACTAAATTGTGCAGGAAGAGAGATCAAAACTAAATGCACGAGCAAGTTCTCAGACAATTCTAACTTTAGTGCCTTAAATTTTGAAATAAGATGAGACATCTCTAAGATGTACTCTCTTATTTTTCCTTTTCCATTATAGTTTATTGAAATCAAATTCGATAGAATCGTAGTTGTTTCAACCTTATTGTTTTTAACAAATTTTCACTTCTCTTAAGAAACTCCTTGACAATTGCCATTTCGAACACATTGCCCTTGAAGGTTTTCGGAATTGCATGTTTCATGATCATAAAACTCATGCGATTCGTACGATCTCATTTCTCATAATCCCTTTTTTTCCTCTGTGGAACTATTACTTGTAAGAGGAATAGGTTGTTCAATCCTTAGAGCAAGATTTAGATCCTTGTAACCAAGAACGATCATTACGTTCTCTTTCCATTCCTTAAAGTTGGTTCCAGTCAATATAGTTATGGAATTAATGCTGGCAAATATCATAGAAATAGATGTATTAACTGAAAATAGAACAAAATAACATATTCACATAAGTTCCAAGTAACATGAATAATAAATTCAAATAATGGCACGATCTATCACAAGATACCTAGTACAATATTAATTTTTAATTTTTGGACAGAAATATTAACTTGTAAGTGGTATTCTTACTGTAATAATCAAATAATGTCAATAAATTCTGTCAAATAATAAATCTATTTTTTAACCGACATATTATTCACATGGAATACTGAATAATTGTCATATATTTACTGCCACATGTGTATATGTAATTCGATAAAATATTAACCTTTTTTTGAGCCGATAAATATCCGTATATACAATGTGTCAAATCATCTTGATATTTGAAAATAAATTGACATTCATAAGATGAGTTATTTTGATAACATGTTGTGTCAGACAATATATTTTTTAGCATTAGACATCCTTAATTAATTTACCAAAATTTGAATTTAATTATTTTTCCAAAAATTTAAAACAAATTAAATTAAAAAAAAACTTTAATATGATTGGTCATGAACAAATCATGACCGAAACCAAAGCTTTATGATCATGAACATTTGTTCATAAACCCAAAAAAACAAAAAACCTTCTGGTCCAATTTTTTTTTTTTTAATAATTCAAAAGATTCCTTATTGGTCATGAACAAATTCGTTCATGACCAAAACCGCATCCTTCCTCCTGATCATGAACTATCTTTACGATTTTGTTTTGTGAATTTAAATACCAAACAAATTCAAAAGGGAAAAAAATTAAAATCAAAATTTTGAATCCAATAATTAAATCTGAATATATATAAAAATTATTGGACTCAAAACCTTAAATATGTAATATAACCACAGTATTGTTCTTAAATACAACTAATTAAATCACATAAAAAAATTTGGAATTCAATAACTAGATCCGTATGAAATCACACAATAAATCAAATCAAAAAATTGATTTTTCAATGATTTAATATAAAAATACTCTGATACCACTTGTTGGGATACCAAATTAGCTTTAATATCATGACAACTAACGTTACGTAACCCAAATCCTTCATGTTTAATCATTAAAACTATAAATTAAAAACTAGATGCGGAAGTACTTGAATCCATAAGAATTTATGTGATTCTTGAATAATCAGATGTGATTTTTGAGTTCAACAGATTTAATTCTTGAATAATGTGATTATTGATCTTCCAAATTATTATGTATATATTTTTAGAGAATAGGATTCTCACTTTTTTGATGATGAGATGTCAAGAAAAATAATATACGCAGAATTTGGCCATTATAATATATATACTTTCCTTATTTCTTAAAATTTGCCAATCATAAACTAAGAAATAAGATTTTAAGATACAACTAAGATCTACATATAAAAATCCTTACTAATTAGAAGATTGAGACTCACTTAACTTAAACTATTATAAAATCACTTTATATTGAATGTCTAACACCCAACAAATATTTCACGTATCAGGGACAGAACAATACTCAACAGATTCTATGCACCTCTTAGTGGGGAAAACAAGAAAAAGAAAAAGAAAAAACAAAACAAAACAAAACAATGCAAGTGTCCAAGTACCTCCGAATCTTATTGCTCTAAGTGAACGATGTAAAATTCAAGATATACACTTGAATCGACACTTGTAGTTGCTAATTGGCGGCCCTCAGAATGTGCTCTAGACATTCAACAAAATTCATCATTGCAGAATTCAATTTGGTTTCAACAGTTTAATTTGATTACAGTCCATCCTTTTTTGGCTAAACAGTTAAAAATCCATCTGGTCAGATTTCCTCAATTTTGGGAAGTGGGAACCAACCAGGCAAAAGAATCTTTGTAATTGGAATCTACCTGAAACGAAATGATAGATACTTGGAATGTTTGAATACATAATTAGATTTCTTGTTTGACTTCTCTAGAATATTTCGTGCCATCAACTATTTTCTTGAAGTGCATGATCGCTTCAGGGGACATTTTCTCCTCTTTCCTGGAAAAATTATGAACTTTTCACTGTGCATTTTGTATCTACATGTCGCACATTTACTAGGTGGGCTGGCTGGAGAGGCTGAACAGGAACAGTTTGGAAACTTCTTTCGTTTGGTTATCAAATTTTCCGCTAGCTGATAAGTTGACAAAGCATTTTTAGGATGTGATTGACTCATTTTTATGTATGCAATTTGTTTGCTCAAGAATAATTCTTAATTAGTTATGTCATTATTTAGGTACTATCTACCTAACAACATTTTTTGGTGGATTGAGATTTAAGAGTTCGAGTGGTCGAGAATATTGAATATAAGAAAAAATAGAAGCTAAGAATTTTTTATCTCATTTTTGTATCGATTTATTTTCAAAAAAAAAAAAATCAGATAAAAATAGATTGTCTAATGATAATACACAGAGTGTTTGTCCAATAAAATAATGAAACGTGTCATGTAACATGAGCAAAGACCCCATTGAGGGTAGTTCTATAATATGGTGACACCCCATCCCATATTGGAAGTGGGAGGAGATATTGTATTATTTATAATACCTTGACTTGTGGGTTATTTACAACTTGGTTTAAGCATGTTGAACCCGTTGTTTCTGCTCAAAAGTTGTTGGGTAGCACAGGACCGGGAGTGTTACAGTTGGTCCCAGAGTGAATCTCGTGTGGTCTCTGCATGGGCTGAGATTGGGCCAGTGGTATTAGGCCACCACTTTGCGAGGGAGTCCGGGAACTAAGTGTTGTGCGAGATTGGGCCAGTGGTATTAGGCCACGTGACTATGCAAGGGAATGCAGGAACTAAGTGTTGTGCGGGACTAAGTGCTACGTTGACCTAAGGGCGGGAGCCACCTCTAGAACCCATACGAGTCACTTCTAGAATCCTGCATAACCAGGGAGTCCAGGAACTAAATGTTGTGCGGGACTAAGTGTTACGTTGACCTAAGTGCGGGAGCCACCTCTAGAACCCATACGAGTCACTTCTAGAATCCTGCATAACCAGGGAGTCCAGGAACTAAATGTTGTGCGGGACTAAGTGCTATGTTGACCTAAGGCCGGGAGCCATCTCTAGAACCCATACGAGCCACATCTAGAATCCTGTATAATGAAGTATGGTCTGGTATGAGCTTTGCGAGGAATCCTGAATAACCAAGTATGGTTTGGTATGAACCTTGCGACGACGCAAGGCCTTAAGGAGGGGTGATTGTGATGCCCCGTCCCACATCGGAAGTGGGAGGGGATATTGTATTATTTATAACACCTTGAGTTGTGGTCTACTTACAACTTGGCTTAAGCATTTTGAATCCATTATTTCTGTTCAAAAGTTGTTGGGCCAACCCATGACCCGAGATATTACAATTTACAAGCTAATACGTATAGGCGATTGAGTATGCCCGATCGGCGTCAGTCCAACAATATCTAGTGTCGGTCTTATTTATCCTCTTTAAGTTAGTTTCTTTCGCTCATAATTCCCCATAAAATTCCTTCATATTTGTGAGTTAATTATTTTTTAAAAATTATATACACACAATGTGTGTCTTTCCTGCTAGTCTTAATAATACAAGACAAAGATTCAACAACAATTACTATCCCCTCTCTCTGTCTACTCTATCTATAGAACCTTTAGGAATCATTAACAAAATTTAAAATTTTGGTATGTCTAGAATTCATTATACCATGTATAGTTACCGCCCAATATATATATATATTTTTTCTCATCGTGCAGCTTTTGAGTTTTGATTACACTCCTCACTACTCGGAAGGCTTCTAAATACAATATTCATGTGGCGCATGTGTCGTTGAGTGTGCTCACTGTGAGGCACTTGGCCACTTTTTCAACGGAGATCTCCTCCTGGAAAAGTAATCAATCTTCTGTACTATACTAGCACATGAAAATCTCAAAAAAACTGCAGATTAAATACTGTTACTCTTCAACAATTGAGCGTAGATAATCAAGCACAACCAAGTTGCTCAAGTCTAGTGCACTAGAACCAGAAATGTCACTCTCGTGGAAGAGTCGTGTGGTTTGATAGATTCACACTAATAATTCTACCGTGTATACTTACGAAATTGAACTTTGGCCAATTGTTTATAGAAAATTTAAATGTAATTTCTAGCCACAAACACATGGTCATGATTCATCCACTTAGATCACAAAAAATTTATGCACGGTTAGATTTTCATCTAAGTTGAATCTACATTCAAGATTCGGATGTGTGGGGAAAAAAAATTGTGTAGCCAGGTAGTTCGAATGCCCAGAGGGATTTTCTATCTGACATGTACATGTACGTCATGTATAGACTGTAATAGAGATCGGTATAGAAAGTGTGACGTGTGATAAGAAATTTTTCTACTCACCCTTTACTACTGAATAATTGAAAAAATAATAAAAGTTTCATATTTTTCAGTTATAGTCATATTTAATCATGAATAGTTAAGATTTACTAAGGATACGGAACGTTGAAAACATTTCAAGATTGTTTGGTAACCTTCGTAGTGCATTTATCGTGCAAGTATACGCTTCCAACTTGTATGGTCCCAGGGTCCATCCTTTTTGATATCTTTCGTCTATATATAGCGAGAGACATCACTAGCACTCCTATATACCTCAACCAAACCCGCATAATTGCCTCGCTACATTTGATCACAACATTCATTTTCTATATTCAAACTAAAACATTCTTGCACCTTTTGATTCAATCACCCAATGACTAAGGCGGCAAAGGTCATGCTCAATTGTGCTTTTATACTTGCACTGATTTTGTCTTATGAAATTGTTTCTACTGAGGAAAGACAATTGCCAGATGACAAAATTAACGCTGTTGAAAAAAACAAGATTGCACAAGAAAAATATTTCAGCAGCCATGCTCGCATCTTGCAAGCCGAGGTTTCATTTCCTAAAGAAGATAATAACAACGCAACTAGTGCGCCCTCCTAGACTACCCAATAACGTTCATGAAACAGATGGAGGAGATGATTACCGCTCGACAACTCCCGGCCGCAGTCCCGGTGTTGGTCACAAAGTTTAATTAGTGTGTGTATATATAATATATATATATATATATATGGAAAATTCTATGATCTCGTTATTGTATTATATGGTTGTGCTTTGAATATTTGTATAATACAATATTATGTGCTTTAAATGCTTGCACAGTACAAGTTTTAAAGTACAACAGTACAACGCCTAACGAGACAATAGAATTTCCATATATTCCATATATATATATATGTGTATGTATGTATGTTACATATATTATATATATTATGTGTCACTGTGTGCTTAGGATATTGCATGCTTGTGTTGCATGTTATTCGTGGATGGATTCGATTCATAGTACTATGTTACGTAATTGGATCCATTTTAAAAAATTTCATTGTGCTACTCGCCACATTACTATCGATCCTATGATAGTATTGTGTGCAGACAATCTATCTAAGAAAAAATTATTTATACTCGTCATGTAATATAGTGGCAAATGATAATATTAGTCAACTATATAGGTTTTATTAATTAGATTACTAGCAAAGGTTGTGGAATATATGCAGAAGATCCATTTGTATTGCGTAGTTGCTGGAAGCTGATCTGGAGAGAAAAAGGAAAAAAGAGAGGAAAAAATTTCTCAGATCGAAACCATTCTCTTGTAAATGTAGTACGTACTTCTCTACGATGCTATATTATTTATGTAGTGTGGAATATGATATATAAACATCTACTTTCCAATATTTCATGTTTTGGTTCTTAATTTGCATATACTTTTAAGCTCTACAGGCCCTTACAGTCAATACTCTTTACAATTATGCAAAAAAATTTTATGAACCACTCTGTCATGTAGAAGGACTATTTTAAATTATTAGATAATTAAAAATTAATAAAATTATTTTATTTTTCAGTTATTTCAACCATTATCAGAATTGCTCTACAATAAACTATATTACTAATAATATATTATAGAGTAAGTAAATAAGGTTTTTATCACAATCATTTTTTTTTTTTGGGTATAATCTATGTGTATGTCATTTAAAAAAATTATAAATATAACTTAATTAAATAATTTAGTATTGTTAAATTAGACGGATTTTTAAATAAATTTAAGGGGTAATTTTTTATAAGTAATTAAAGAATTAGATAGTTTTAAACCTTTTTGTTTTGTTTTTTTTCTTGTTTTAGTTACTTGATAGTAGTTTTTTTTTTCACCTGATGGTGGTTATTGTTTAAAATTTAAAATTAACTAATTAGAAACTCAAATGAGAGACCACAGTATCAAATGAGATTCTTCCTTTATATATACTAAAATTAGAACCCTACTTATAATCTTTGCATTAAAATTAAATTTTATAAAATTTTACTTACATTAACTGATATTATAAATTTTATAATATTTAATCTATATCATAAAATTTACAAATAAAATCATAAACTAAATCTATATAAATATTTCCTCAAAGATTATACTATAGACAAATAACAAGGTATGACATTTACTGACTTACGCGTGTAGTACTTACAAATATAGAAGCAGCTGTTACTCCTTGTACCATCAACGAGGTAAAAGGTTGTATCAGTCATCCATCACAAACTGAAACCTAAGAGAGAATTTTCCTATTCCATGCTTAGACGTACAAATCCAACCCAATCCCCACGCCCAATAGGGTTACCGATTTAAGGCATTCGAATCCAAAACCCACGCCCAAAAGGATAATTAATCTATCCTGCATTTTCAGGTAGATCTATCCATGATACAATTTAGGAAAATTATATCCTCCTATGCTGAATCTCGTAATCGAAATTTAAGTATTTAATTGTATCAATTACCATTATATCTGTAGAGAATTATAAATTGCAAAGTCACTTATCATTAAATTTGTTAAGTAAATAATTAAATACAATTAAATATAAATTAATAATTAATAATTAAATACAGTTCTACTATTCTTTTATGTCATGCAAATATAAGAAGCTATTATTACCGTATTTTACCAAAAATACTCCTATATAGTTTATTTATCACCCTCTCTCTAATCTCTATCAAGTATCCACATCATCCAACAACCATCCAACGGCACTTGTTAAACACGATCGTTCATCTAACGGCCCTAATAACATACGCGTCGCTCCAGGGCTCCCCCATGAATCCGTCGTCATCCTCACATAATATATCTTCTCTTTAGCCTTCCACTCTCAGAAGCCCAGATTCAGCCTTCTATTTTACACACACACCCAAAAATATATATTTATTGTCTCATCTATTATCAAAATAAAATAATATATTTATTATTCTTTTTTCATTTATTAAAACCACAGTGTTTGAATACGCAACAGAGGTAGAAGACGAAGAATAAAGTAGTGTGTGTGTTGTGCGTGTCTCTTATACACATCTAGAACAAGAAGATGCAAGCGACCAGCGGCTCGGAGTCGCAAAAAATAATATTAATAGTAATAATAATGATAACAAACAAGATATGGGGCACAGTCTAAAAGGTTATGTTGAGGTATCTAGGCTGTCTCTTATACACATCTAGATGTCCGCCGGCGGCAGCGGCGATGGTAATGCCGCATCATATGATTGCAGCACCGCATTACCCGCCTCACTACATGCCATACCATCAAAACCACCTCCACCACCCTCCTCCATCTCCTCAGCCTCAAGGGTCAAAAGGGGTTTCTCAGCAGCAGCAAGGTGGAGGAGGTGGAGGTGAGAATCGAACGATCTGGGTCGGCGACCTTCATAATTGGATGGACGAGGATTATCTTCGCAGTTGCTTTGCTTCCACGGGCGAGGTCTAATGTTATTTCATTAATATTCATGTGACGTAGATTAATGTTTTACGTATATTATATTAGAAATAGTGTTGCTTATTGCCTAATATTTGATGATGAATGGGGAAAAGAGATGTTCATTTTTACTAGTATTTATTGTGTAAATTCAATTGGGATTCTTAATTGAGTGGTTTAAGTGTATGATTTTGTGATATATTCTAGATGATGAGATGTAAATGTGGCATGTAGTTTCTGAAGGAACCTTTTTTTGTTCCAAGATAGGATTTTTCTTGGGTAAAACAAGGACTTTTGTTTTAATTGATCTAGTGTTAACTAGAGCTTCCGTTTTGATTTCCAAGTTGCCATTTTTATTCTGTTTTGTTGTTTTAATCTTTATCCTTTTCTTAAGCTAGTGGTTTATCGAACTTTTCTGGGTTTTAATGTCTATCATGTGATGTTATGTGTCGTGATTAGAAGTAGTGGGATGCTTTTTGGCATGTGTGATGTTGTTGGTGGTCATCTCTTATCACCTTTGGAAGCATCTTAGCAGAAAACCGAAGGTGGAAGAATGCTTTTTTGTTTGATTGTGGATCTTGATGAGGCTGAACTTGACTGTAAAACGAGAAGCGACACTATTTGCTTAATTTCTTTGATTGTGAGTAATAAGAAGTAGTATCCTAAAGAGATTTAGAGACTTTAAGATGCACCTTCGATGAATAACATGACTCACTACCTCAAATATCCTAGGGTACATGAGGTAGAATATTCTTGCAGTGCAATCTGCCATTTGAAGACGTAATTGGTAGTGATTATTTGCTTACCTGATGCTAAGATTGGCTAAGAACTATTTTACCACTGATTTACATCCTAAGAAGGAAAAAGAAATAAAGAATATCATTAGAAGTAATAATTATGGGAAGACTAATTAGTTGTGAAGCAAGAAAAAAGTTTGAGCATTGCACATCTAATGTCATGTGAAGTATAGTTTAGTGGTAATTAAAGAGCAAACATTGCGAAGGATATTGCACACGTGTTATTTATATGCATTCAGTGATGGATATGTGAATAAGAAACTGGATTTATGCATATACCGTTAATCTAAGATACCATCTTTGTATACTGAGGTGAATGATTACATGTCACAATTTAATGGTGGATTACTTTCCATTCATTGGTTTAATTTTTTTTTCCTGCCAGAAGGTTATGTTTGTTTGAAGTCTGTGAAAGTTGAGGCTTTAGTTACACATCTAAAAGGCACATTACACTTGATTTATTTGTTCAAAAACATGAGCAAATCAAGCACTGGTGGTAGTTAAGCTTTTAGACCACTTAAATGAATATGGTAGAAACTTTGCATTAATTAAGCAAGCGAACTCATGATGGAATCCCCCTTTTCAAACTTGTCTTGTCCAAAGTTTGTTAGCATTGAGTATATTTCCGTGAAATTTTAAGAGAATCCATATCAATGATGTTAAATTATATTTTCTCTTTAAATAGTTTGACGATCATCTCCAAGCATTTTTTCTTTTCTTTGAATGAAGTATGATTCTTAAGATGTGCAAAAACATCTTTTTGATTTCTCATTATTTGTCATTTGTTCTTGTGCGTACCCCATAAAATCTTCCCATAATATTCATAATCTTCCCTGCAGGTTGCCTCCATAAAGGTCATTCGCAATAAGCAAACAGGTTTCTCTGAGGGATATGGATTTGTGGAGTTCTTTTCACATGGTGCAGCTGAGAAAGAACTCCACATTCAGATCTGTCTGTCTCCTGCAGGCTTATTCATGCATTGTCATGCCTAACACAGAACAACCTTTCCGTCTGAATTGGGCTTCATTTAGCACAGGCGACAAGCGTTCAAACAACGGTTCTGATCTTTCTATCTTTGTAGGAGATTTAGCTGCAGATGTTACTGATAGCTTATTGCATGACACTTTTGCCAGTAGATATCCTTCTGTTAAAGCTGCTAAAGTTGTCATTGATGCAAATACTGGACGTTCAAAGGGTTATGGTTTTGTAAGGTTTGGAGACGATAATGAGAGATCCCAGGCCATGACTGAAATGAATGGCATTCATTGTTCAAGCAGGCCCATGCGCATTGGTGCTGCAACCCCGAGGAAATCATCTGGATATCAACAGCAATATTCTTCACAGGGTAACTTACATTTCTTTGGGTGAAGATTGGATGCGATTCTAGTTATCATGTATTCAATACATTAACTGATTTGTCAGGTGGTTTTTCTTTGGTTCACTGATATTAGACTTGCCAGCTTTTGTAATAATGTACATGCCCCATAGTTGTTTTTCTGACAGTTTTCTGAAAGGAAGAAAAGCCATTGTGCTACATTGGCTGATGTATATGACTTCCACATCATATTGTTCAGTATTTCTTTCATATGTTCATGTTGACATTAACCTTTTCTACTGAGTTATTTATCTTGTTTCCTTATCCTGCTCAGAATGCTTTTAGATAATTACAGATTACATTTATGTGGATCCAAGGCTAAAGTTACTATGTATTGATCAGCATTTTTATGTTTGTCTCACATATAATGATTGATCTCCATCTTGAACCTTAATCATAGACAATGACACAAAACGAGAATTCTGTTAATATTATTTGTTCTTTTCCTGTTGCTTTGTCCAAATAGATGCATAAAAACCTGCAAATGAAGCGACCGGAGTGTGATGGTTGTTTCACTTCTACAGGCCTAGAAAATTGGAATCAAAGAGAATACTTGAGGTGCTTTTTTGGCTTGTGAAGCTGCTCTGCTGAATGAAAGAATTCGTGCCAAGTGATTATGCCTTTCTTATTTTCAAAGCCATAATACATAGCTTGTTCAATTAGACACCATTCTCATGTGGTTTTGGGTAGTTGATTTAGTTGGAAATTGGAATTAAATGATTGTTTATGTAAAGAGTTTCATAAAAGCAATTTGTTTGTAACTTTTGAGTGCTGACACACTTGCATATGTTGACGATTGCATGGACCTTGAGCTAATACAGGTTAGTAATTTTTTAAATTGGTTTTTGCAGGTGGATACTTTAATATTTCCTCAGGCCAAGGCTCTCAATCTGATGGAGATTCTCCAAACACAACAGTTAATTCCAGTCTTTTACCTTTCCTTTTTCTTTTTCCTCCCTTCCTTTGGCTAATCTATTATAGTTGTAGATATTTGTTGGAGGGCTCGATCCGAATGTCAGTGATGAAGATCTCAGGCAACCTTTCTCTCAACATGGTGAAATAGTTTCTGTGAAGATTCCAGTTGGGAAAGGCACAGTATCCCAAGAGACACTAATGTGGATTTGTACAATTTGCTAACAGGTAATTTTCTGGTCCAACTGGGATTCATTATGTTGTCAATTGTATGGGGAGATTTGCCGCTGCTAGTTCAGATACTGTGGAATGAATGTAACATATATTTTCGGACAGAAATGATGCCGAGGAGGCACTGCAGAAGTTGAATGGTACCACAATTGGAAAACAAACTGTGAGGCTCTCTTGGGGACGCAATCCAGCAAATAAACAGGTAACAACTCTCTCTTATCTTGGTTCATTCCTCTGTCCTCGTTTCTTTTAATAATTTCTACCAGGTGCAAGCAGAAATAAATGCCTTTTATTAAGGTTCACCATTTGCTTATAACAGAAACATTTCTGGACAAAATTTTAATAATTACGATATAGCACATAGGTTTGAACTGTTCTGTTACGGTGTCATCCTTCACTGCTCTATGGTTGGGCTGTCATTGATGTGATTTAGTAGCAGGGAAATGTCAGCAAATTTATTACTATTATTATCAATCCAAGTGGCCACAGTTTCACGATTGTGTCCATAGAATACAAACTTGATTAGCCACTTGCACTTTTTTTTTTTTTTTTCCCTCCTTTCCTCTTCCTTTGGATCCCTTTGGCTACTGTATAACGTAGTGACCCCTAAATTTAGAGATCCTGCAATCACCAACTTGTACTGGTGAAAAGAAGTTTGGTTTGAAGTTATAATCTGATTGGGGTATCTAGCTGCTTGTTTGTTGGCTGCATTTATTTCTTACTTGATGAATTGGGATATTGCAGTTAAGAGCTGAATTTGGAAACCAGTGGACGGGGCCATACTATGGAGGCCACTTTTATGATGGTTATGGGTATGCGTGGCCATCACCTCATAACCCAGCAATGTATGCTGCTGCTGCTTATGGAGCCTACCCCATGTATGGAACTCACCAGCAACAAGTAAGCTAGGTAGCTGCTTACGGAGTCATTCAGCACGTCAGGCAGATGGATGATTGTCTTTCTGCCGAGTGCTTGGGAATTTAGAATCTATCACATCCTGTTATTCCATCCAAATCTTGGAGAGGAACTGAATTTTGACTTGATATGAGTTAGGTTTCTAGGGGCTTCCTTAAACATTTGTTTAGAAGTATGAACTTAACATGGAACTTCTTAATTTGAATAAATCATTTTGACATGGAATTGTAAGCACTTCTTTATTCATTTGTTACTCCATTAATTTGTTTATAGAGCTTATAGCACTTGCTTCAGCACCTCTGATGATGGACTGCAAAGGCAGGTTTGCTATTCTTCGCAACATTACGTTGGAAAAGGAAATGCCTTGATTGGTGTTTGTTGGAAAAAGGAAAAGAGAATTGTACAAGGAATGATGGTATATCAGTAATGATATACTTTTTAAGGCTAATAGTAGGATATTGTTGTTAAGCTCAACACAGTGACAGCCCCACATTCTTGTTAATCTAAATGTAGTACAACCCAC
Source organism: Cinchona pubescens (assembly GCA_025175665.1). Lineage (NCBI taxonomy): Eukaryota > Viridiplantae > Streptophyta > Magnoliopsida > Gentianales > Rubiaceae > Cinchona > Cinchona pubescens. Next base: position 716,795 of record JANKKI010000227.1, read on the forward strand.
TATGGATGGATGTGCTTGTAAAATTCAGTAATGTCGATACAACGTTAGATGAATAAATGCTTTTGCGTTAGTCTGTATTGTAAATTGATAACGATTTTACGATTTTACTTAATTTGGATTATTCTCCCTTCTCATATACAATATGTATTTAACCTTAAATTGCGCACTAAATAAACCAATGTCAGACTATCATAAGAAAGATAAAAAAAGAAATCAAATGTTGTATTTGGAAATGTAATACCATATCGGATAGCTTCTCATTTAAGTAAAGAAACAAATGGAATTTTACCACAAAGGGAAATATTAGTAAACAATGCGTTCCATCATTGATAAGCCTGCTTCATAACAGGGCACAGAGCAGATGTACAACATCTGGTTGGTTGTGGTGTTGGGAGTTGGGTTGCACCACAACAATCAATCCAGCAACGTAACGTGCGGCCGGCCAAAATTCGAATCGAAAATCTCACCGTTGGATCACTTCCAACAAACACTATCCTGCCCCCTCTCAATCCAATTCACGGCCCAGATCAAACCTTCTTTAACCCTTTGTAGAAAAGCAAAAGGGTGCAGATGCCATCATTTCACGGGGTCGGGCCAATCTGGGCCAACTTACCACTATTAGTGGGAGTACCCTACTTTCCTTCCAAAATATCTAGATTAGTTTATTAATTAATGAAGCTTACTCTATTAATTAAAAGTTCTTGGGAAAATACTAAATCCAGTCATCAACTTTTTTACCAAGATTCATTTAGTCCCCAAACATTTAAACAATATGTTATTAAAAAAATTTTAAAATTCGAGTCTTTCTTTTCTGTCATTTTCTTAAACTTTGCAAGATTAGATTTTGTCATTTTCTTAAATTTTACTAAATTAGGTTATTATGCAGATGGATCGCACTACAGGTTGATAAGAATTAATTTACGTGTATAATTTTAATTTATAAAATCACAAATTAATGATTATTTTCTAAATCCACCCTACATGTCAAATTATATTGAATCACTATCTCTAATTTTAGATATTCCATTAAATGTTATTCATTCTTTTTCGAATCAAGTAACATATCACAATAATTTTTGTTATTTTGTCATTTGGTATAAATACATTTTCGAATTCAGTTTAATAAACATAAAGTTTAAAATTTAAGAAAATTCTACCTTCACATTAAAAAAAATCATTCTATTAATTTTAAAAATTTATACAATATAAAATTTTAAAACATTAATATTATATTATACAAATTTTAAAAAAAATAATGAAACCATTCAATTACAAGATCGAGGTAAAGAAGAAATTCAAATTAATAAGTAGTACGGTAAAAAAGTTTTGTGTCTTACTCGGGAGACAGGTTGAAAAAACATTTACAAATTAAACGGGTTAAATAAATAAACAAACAATTCCAGATTTCAACGGATTCTCGGAGCTCCACGTTTACCACACCAGAATAATGCCTTGGCTTTCTCTCTCCTCCTCCTCCTCCACTCTTCCTCTCCCTCCCCTCCCTCCGTCGTCTTCTTCCCGGAAATTTTGCAGGATAACGTTCATCCGCGCTTCGTCCACAGCTAATACGGCGTCGTCTTCTTCCTCAACATCGCATCCGAAAGTCGTGGTCACTAGAGAACGCGGCAAAAACGCCAAGCTCATCAATGCTCTGGTAATTTAACCACTCGCCTTTTCTCTCTCTATCAGCAAATTATTTATACCTATGTGTATTCGTATTCGCATTTGCGGTTTATTATAGGTACTTGTACGTGCAATTTTTCTGGAAGTTTCGTGGATGTGGCCGTTGGTTTTAGTGTAAAATATATTGACCTGGATACCGGGTTTTAGTGCTGTATTACGGCGTAGTTTTCATGCGTTTTAGGTTTTTGATCATTTGCTGAGCTGAAATGTTGTTTTTTTACTATTTTACTGTTACTTATGAATAAATTATTGGTGTTTTTGTTTTGAGTATATCTATGGAAGAGGAAGCCAGCTGTTATGAGTATTTATAGGAATAATTTGCAGAATTTGGATTGATTTCTCTTGGATAAATGAATAAATCATCTTGTGTACCATGCTTGCAGAATCGTGTTTCAACAGAATTCAGTTTTCGGGAAAATGAAGCTTAGATGAAGAAAATGTACTAAAAAACGAACGTACGGGAAAAAGATATTTTTTTGACATTTCAACTGTGATATTTTCTCAATTTTTTGGAAAATAGTGTTTAATAGAAATCTGAATCGAATAATTTAGAATAATACACCCGAGGTGTTCATTATGCGTTCCTTATGACTTATTGATCACGGTTTTGAGTCACTTGAGAGTAAGGGGAAATGTAGAGGGTTTTTGTTTTCAAATTAAATATGTAATCTGTAACTAGTTAATAGATGCTTGTGGAGTAATCCACTTTGCACCCCAACTTATGCTCCATAACTATTTTACACCCCCAACTTATACTCTATAACCACTTTGCACCCCCAATTTCATTTTTGGACATTTGGCATCACAACACTTAAAGTCCAAATTTTTAACACCGTCATCAAAATTAATGGAATCTATTTTCAGCAAGATGTACAACACTGCTGTCACAATATTTTGGATACATCCAGAGTAGAGATTCCATTAATTTTGGTAACAATGTTAAAAATTAGACTAAAACGGAACGGAGCATAGTGTCCAAAACTGAAATTGGGGATGCAATTGGGTATAATTTTAGGGGGTCAAAGTGGAACTGGTCCTAGATGCTTGCCTGATTAATCTAGAACCTGGGGATCCCAAAAGTTTATCCATATCAAATTTGTAGTTATGAAACTCGGATAAATAAACTTCCTTTCAATTACACGTAAACTTTTTCAATGAAGCAGGCTTATCAAATTTAACACACCATAAGTTTGCCATATAATAACACAAAAAGAAGTTTACGTGTAGGTTTGATGAACCTTTTTTCTCTAATATATTTCCGTTTCCATTTGTGTATATCTGGTACATATGAAGGGTGAAAGATTGACATAGTGGACATTTCTGAATATATTTGTTACCCTTTGTAGGCAAGAAATGCATGTTAGTGGAATAGAGTGAGGAAGGCCCATGTAAATGGATATTGGGTGGAATAAGTAAAGAGAAAAAATCAGAAAAGGAAGCATTTTTCAATTGTAAAGTCTCTCAAGCAGGATGACAGATAACAAACAAACAAACCAAGCCTTAATCTCACTAAGTAGGGTCGGCTGCATGAATCCTGCTACACCATTGCGCTTTGTCATGGACCATAGGATAACAGAAAACATGAGAAAATTAATTAAGGTGGGATAAATTTTGTTAAAACTGATTAAGTTGTCGAGCAGGTATTAAAGAATGCCCTTACAAGGCAGTAAAAAGGACATCGCTAACTTTTTTTTCACTGGAATAACTGAACAAAATTAGGACAAGCTAGATACGCACAATAGTTTGCCTTTATAATCTAGGCTCCAGATTATGTATCTGAATATGATGATTGTTGCTGGTCATGTTCTATGTTAATTTGACTCTGCTGTGTGCATTACTATTCTCTGTGGCTGCCATTGATTTTCAGTGGTTCTAGACTTCTAGTTCTTTATTGAATCGCATGAGATGCTCTACAATTTTATACTTCTAGTTATGCAGAAACGTGAAAGCACTATTGAGCACTATTTTCCATCAGATATTTACTGCAATTTACGGGCATCCCCTTAGTTCCTTATACACCCTCATGAGGCTTATATTAATCAAGACTAATAGACAGAAGGGAATATCTGAATTGAACACAAAGTACAAAATGTGGGATTGAAATCGAATTTTCATCATATGTTGCAGGAGAAACATGGAATTGATTGTCTAGAGCTTCCTCTTATCCAGCACAGGCAGTTACCTGATTTGCATAGGTTGTCGTCTTTGCTAAGTGGTGAGTTCTTTCGACCGTTGTGATTTGGTGTAGCTTGTAATTTGCCCACTGGAAATATCTAGTTGGCGGAAGCTATTACTTCATGCAATAATGATCATTACTTCTAATGGAGATGGATTGAGAGGTTTTAGAAGTAGGGTCACTTGGTAAGGGGGATTGTAAATGAAAAAAAGCTGTATGCATCTTCCATTTATCCTACTGCTTGAGTGTCGTTGATTGACTTTTCTATTTGATTGAGTTCGTTGTGTTTTGTTGTTTTGGTATTAACTTCAATTGCATACACTTAGAATTGATAATAAGAGAGACTAAACCAGTTTTGATTCCTTATTGATTGTAGTCTATGTCTGCCTTTCTTATTCCTTGTCACAACAGATACTGCTTTTGACTGGATCATTGTAACTTCACCTGAGGCAGGAACAGTTTTCATTGATGCTTGGAAGTAAGTTTTTTCCAACTGTACCTGAAATGATAAAACATAGGATATATTTGAACATGCTCCATCTCTTAATTGAGAATTAATCCTGCATTCATTGAAGAATATTTGTTTCTGGGTCTATTTGAAAATAGGAGATGGTTCTGTAAAGAATTTTTTTGCTGACAAATAAGAAATTGAGAATTCATATGATGCATTTTCTGCCTGTTTCAATTTCAGGACAATACATTAAAAAAACTGAGAATGATATGTGAACATTGTATCCAAAAGTCCATGATCCCAGGAAATGTTGTAAATTTGCAAATATTATTTTTACTTTGGGATAAGTTGAAAATATTTTTTTTACTTTGGGATAAGTTGAACTCAATTCTTGAATGCTGGCCTTTTTATTGGGTACTCCTTTAATTTACAGTCAAGAATTAGTGGAGACTTCAGGTTATTCGTATTTCTGGGTAACTCTATTACCTTCTGGGTGAGGTTAATCATGGGAGAAATGTGAGTTGAAATCAATAACCAATACTTAGGATTGTGTCAGGACTTTAATCCCCTTTGCAGAAAGAGGGTAAATGGAATTACTCCGAATAAAGCATTATAGAAGACAGTGACAGAAAATACTCGCAGTTTCATTATGGTGTACTCTTTCTTAGTTGTATTGGAAATTTGGTGCTATTTTAGGATCCCCTTTAGAGTCACTTTATCGTTGTTCAGTCAATCATTTCAGTTATCTGCTAAAATGCACCGAATGTAGAGGAAATTATAATCATAATGTTGGTCAACTAGTTGACAGGAGAAAACCCACTAGGAAATTAACTTGATAGAAAAATCTTCAAATTAAGTATTGCATGTGAGCTAGCCGGTTATTCTGATATTATTCGTCCCAATATTTGAAGATATCTGGTTGATAGACTTTCCACAACTTTCTGTTACAGAGCAGCAGGTACACCAAGTGTTAAGGTGAGCGTCGTTGGTGGCGGTACAGCTAGTATATTTGAAAAGGTTGCACAACCATCAAAACAGTACCTAGATGTTGCTTTTGTTCCATCAAAAGGTATGCAGTAAAATACGTCTCACCCTTGGAGAGTATGATACAGAATGTATCATTCCATATATTCTGGCCTCTTTTTGCTTCTGCATCGATTTCACAGAATCAGGCAGCTTTTTGTGCTGGACTGAAAACTAGTTTCAATTGTAATTTTCAGCTACCGGCAAGGTTTTGGCTTCAGAGCTTCCTAAGCATGAAAATGAAAGATGTACTGTCCTATATCCTGCTTCAGCAAAAGCTAGCACTGAAAAATACATATTTGGTATGTGCTGCTACTTTCATGTACTGATGATGCTTTGCTTTTCTATCTTCTTGCCTCTGTCGCCTATAACCTTTGTTTCACAATTCTGTAGACACACACACACACTCTCACAAATATCTATATGGATTGCATATCACCTTCTCCATTGATAATAATAGAAAGGAAAAAGATACCAAACCAAGATTCCGCTTGAAGTGATTTTGAGTGAAAATGCATATTGGTTTTATTCTGCCTTGAGTGGATAACCAATTACTCTACATGTTTCTCTTGGAAGAATTTATTTCATTTAAGCACGTTATAGATTAATACAGAAATTATTCACAACCACTTGGGACAACTCATCTATACCACTCTTTTGTCGCTACCATGTTGGTTGCCTTCGTATTCTGTTTTTTCTGTTTCTAACGGCATGATCATCAGTAGGTTGTGTTTTATTTTCCATTATCCTGGAACTGATGTATATGAATTGACAGGAAGATAATCTCAATAACGGGTAAGTTGATATTGGATCTTGGATATTTGTTATCCTAGTTTCTTCATTTCTTCACTTCTCTTTCTTCTGCAATTTCGGTCAGAAACAGGATATTGGACTGTTCAACCACACTATGCTTGAAGATATTGAGATATCGAGCAATTCAGTGCGGAAGAATTTTTTTTTCTCTTTTTTTTTTTTTTTTTTGGAGGAGCATATAGAGAGACTGTCAACATAAATGAATAGATTCAATAAAAAGGAGTTTGTAAAACTTTAGATATTCAGATCATAGCTAATTTTACTAGATAGTGATTCACAATGTAAAGGCATTTCTCTGTTAAATCATAGATGATGCTAAAGGTTGTGCATTCAGGGATTCTATTTCTGTGGAGTCTTAACCATTCTATTGGCTTTTATCTTTCCAAGCATTTTGATAGATGTTCATCTTTTTTGCAGTTACTCTCATCCTTGCAGATTTGTTTCTTTACATGATTACGTATATAACAAATGCAATATTGAAATGACGTGTTTCGTGATCCTTATTCCAGAGGAAGGTCTCGCGGAGCGTGGATTTGAGGTCATTCGACTTAATACATACACAACGGTATGTTTTGTATGAAGTTATCAATAGATTCTCCTCTTTGCTTTCATGCCGTGATTCCAATGGATATTTGCTGCTATAGATATCATGATGATAATTCAATAGTTACAGTCATCTGCTATTGGTTATGCATTGTTTTCCTTGTATGTGCTTTGTTTAGATTCTTTCTCTTTACTGGATTGGCACATATCTTGATATTTTAGTGCCTGGAGTGGGGGACACAATTTGTTCTCATCTTTTTCATTATCTTGCAGTATTTGGTTTGGCTGTGTTATTAGCCTCAGTTTTTAACTGAAGAATACTTAATGGTGGTCCCAAAGTCTCTGTTTCCACATTTATTAAGTTTGTCAGATCTGGAGAACTAGTTGTGGGTAGGTTATTAAATGGAATTTCCTTTTTTGGAAGCTATGCATTATGTTCTATAACTTCTGAGTTTCCTGGTAGGTAACTGGGGAATGGCAAATCATTGCATTTGCAGTCTCCATTTGCTTCACCTTATGCCAAACGTCATCTATTCTTTTTCTTTTTGTATTTGTGTGGTTCATTATTGCAGACTCTGAGCTGCACCAAATATGCAGGTACCTGTTGGTCAAGTTGATCAGATGGTTTTACGACGGGCACTTGATGCTCCTGTTGTTGCCGTGGCATCACCTTCTGCTCTGCAGTAAGATCACTGACCTTTTGAATTGCCTTAGTAGGTTCTTCCTTTGCTTTACGATGTTGTATTTGCTAGTCTTTTTCACGTATAGAGAAATATGTTCTGCTGCTGTTATGGACTACTCTGTACCGGTTGGACTGCATATTAGATCGACATACAATTTTGGTTTTTGGGTATGTTACTTCAATGGTAAACAAACAAACCAAGCCTTAATCCACTAAATAGGGTCGGTTGCATGAATCCTGCTACGTCATTACGCTCTGTCATGGACCATATCCTCCTCAATGCTTCCTAGATGGGCTATATCTTTCTTACAAGTTACCCACCAAGTCTTTTTCGGTCTTCCCCTACCCCTCTTATGTTGACTACTCTCTCTAAAATCTACTCGCCTGACAGGCGCTTCTACTGGTTGTCTTAACACATGACCTAACCACCTTAAGCGTGTTTCTCTCATTTTCTCATCAATAGATGCTACTTCAATCTTCTCACGAATAAGCCTAGTGTACCCACATATCCATTTTAACATTTGCATTTCTACTACTCTCATCTTTTGGTCATGTGTAATTCATTGCCTAACACTCAGACTCATAAAGCATCGCTAGCTTACTTGTTGTTTTATAGAATTTACCCTTAAGTCGTAAAGAAATTTTGTGATCGCATAATATTCTCGAGGCCATTCTCCATTTACCTTTTACCTATGTTCTATACCAGCTTTCATACTTTTTTTATATCTGTGCTGAAACAGGGCTTGGATTAATCTTATTCCAGAATTGGAGAACTGGAGTAATGCTGTGCGTGCTTGTATTGGCGAGACAACTGCTTCCGCTGCAAGAAGCCTAGGGTTAACTAATGTATACTATCCAGATAAACCTGGTCTTGATGGGTAATAGTTTTCTTCTTAAGTGAATTCTACTTTCTACAAGCTCTTGATTTATCAGTCGGGGGGTAAAGGTGGTATATCCACTGTGACCTGAAGGCTGATAAGACAATTATAATCCGGAATAGGTTTAAACTACTTCTAAATCTCATCCATGAGAATTAATTGTCTGATGCATGCATTAAAAGCTTTCAAAATTTCATGTATGTTGAGTATTGATTCCCTCTTTCCCACTACTTTTCCGGACCACACCCTTATCTTAGTGATCCATTGATCTGCAAGTTGGCTTTTTTTCTCTTTATGATGAACTTCGAAGAGTTTTCCCATTCTTATGTCTTCTCTTCAATTTTTTTGCTCCATTGTAGTCTTCCACATGATATTTACTCCTTTATTTTCAAAACAAGTGGTCAGTAACTAGTAACCTACTACATTGATGCCTTCTCATCTTCTGACTGTGTTAGAAATGCCCTCTTGCAGGTGGGTTGATAGTATTATGGCAGCTTTAAAAGTTCACGAGCAACTCGAAAGTGTCTAATATAGCTATTTGGGAATGGCTTTTCAACCTTTCCAGGTAAGATAAAACTAACATATATATATTTGTCCTATTATCTATAGCTTCAACCTGTAAATTTGGTTGGACCATAAACCTACAGGTGAAAGACTGTAAAGTAGTGCATCATTCAGGTTGTTGTATATGCTTCTAGAAGCGTGAGATAGAAAACATTGTTTTGGCAATTTAACAGGAAAATATAGATTGATCTACTATAAGCAAGACTGAAAGCGCGCCCATTTTTTCTATGCTGTCGCTTGGAGATCTTAGACACGAGGAGCTGGAAAAACTGTTTTAACTGTACATACATTTTCAGTCATGTAAATGTTTCATTTTCCTTGTTCAAATCTAATGTCAAGGCGTTAAGCTTTGCTCTAATGTATAAATTATATTGATGCCTCTTGTTGATGTTTTTTTTTTTTTTTTTTTCCTTTGGTGCTCACTGATCCTATTCACCCCAGCATTTAATAGTTTCCTTGTCCAGTCTCTGATATGTTTTTTTTTTTTTTCTTTATTATGGAAATTGACTGGCTATATGCCTTTTTTTTCTCTGCACTAGACATTGACTTTATTATTCTCCATTAGTTTATATTCTCAAAAGCTCAAAAAGAAAGTAAAAAAGTACATTGCGGACATTATGATACAGCAACACCAAGAAATTAATCTTGCAAACATGATACCGATTTTTATTTAGCCAAAGAAAAAAGGAAACAGATTTTTGGTAAAGCCTTGTTGGCGTATTTGTTTCGCAGGGAGAAGCTTTCCCTCGAAGAATGACGAGAAAATAGTAAGGGCCTTTGCTGGTTGATAATAGGGCACAAAATGCCCAGCTCCCTTTGCTGGTTGATAATAGGGCACAAAATGCCCAGCTCCTCTTGACGGTCATTTGTGCTGCCTGTCAAGTTCTGATATTCAACTACGTAGCCTCCAACCCTCACAGACAAAAAGACACAATTTGAGACTATGTTAAAAAAAAAAGAAAGAGAGAGGATTAAAGTGGATGAATATGAGACCATGTTAAAAAAAATGACTAAAGAGGATAAATCTGAAAATTGGATTTAAGTTAAGGCACATCTGAATAGTTGTTTAATAATTAATAAGAGATACTCACTTAAAATGACTAACTCACTTTTCTACAAAGTATGAGTTATTTTTCATAATTAGCGAGTCACCGATTTCAAATGCGCACCACCCATTAATGCTTGAATAATTAATTTTTTTCACCAAAATGACCAAAAACTTTATTATAAGAAAGTTTTATCAAGTGGCATACCAAATGATATTCCCAACCAATGAAGTTAGAATATTTTTAAATAGTAGTCCACCAATTCATTCTATTTTTAGACCCACAATTTTAAAAGTGAAATTTTATTGGTTTAGAAATATCCCTTGACATGACACTAGAGATGATAGAATCTTCCTATAATAAAGTTTCTCCAAAATGACGAAAGTATATATTGATATTTGCAAAAAATACAGTTGTGGGGTAATTACCCTTGATCACTGTTGGTCACTTGGCTGCAAGAGCAACCCAATGGGATAAAAACCATCCTAGCATACATCTTTTTCTTGGTTTTTGGCAAACAATATATTGACATGAATTGTATTATTTGGAATATTATTTTAGTGTATTATTTGAGAAATTATTTGAGTTATGTGGTAAATAACAAAAAAAAAATAATAATAATTTGAGTAAGTGTTTGGATTGTAAATAGTGTAAATAATTTTTTTGTAAATAAGTATTTGGATAGTATTTTTTATATTAAAAGACAAAAAACGTATACGAAATTCAAATGAAATTACTAATATCAAAATATATAATTTTGTTCACTGTTTTTTTTGCACCATCAAATCAAGTACTAAAAATCACACACAAACGTAGTTGCCTTCTTGTTGTTTGAAATCCGAATCTTAAAAACAACGTGATATACTCATACATGTATTTATTTAATATAAAAAATAAAATTTAAAAATTACTTAGTATTTTGTGCACTAAAAGACAAAATACGTTCATAAAATTTGAATAAAATTATTAATATCAAAATACACAATCTTGTTCACTTTTTTTTTATACCATAAAATCAAGTATTAAAATCACATGCAAAGGTAGTTACATATTCGTCGTTTGAAATTTGAATATTGAAAAACGAAATATGTCTATATGCGTATGCTAAACATGTATTTATTAATACAAAATAAAAAATACAATTTAAAATTTAAAATTTACACTTTTTTACCTATAGTTCGGATTCTCCAACATAGGTTCAAAAGTCCGAGCCTTATATACAATTTTAAACTCTATTTTTCTGCCTATATTTCGGATTCCCAAACCTAAGTTCGGAAGTCCAAACCTTATATACTATTTTAAACTCTATTTTCCTACCTATACTTCGAATACTCGAACCTTGGTTCAAAAGTCCGAACTTAACAAAACATTTTTATTTTTTCTTTGCCTCCAAAAAATTCAGACCATTGAATAGTAATGGATAGTATTAAAAAAAATTTAATGCTAATATATGTAAATGGTATAATATGCGTATAGATGAATAGTAAAATAATTGATTGAATAGTAATGAATAGTGAAAGAAAAATTTGAATTGTGTAAATAATGAATAGTATTTTGAAAAAAAAGTAAAAGAAGTTGCCAAAAAAATTATTGCTGACCTTACAAATATTTCATCAAAAATATGAATAGTAAAATAAAAAATGGTTTAAAAAAACAATCCAAACGTGTCAATGCCACTATGTTACTCACTATATTAGTTTGACTAATTACTAAGATAACTAATAGCTATTTAATGATCAAAATAAATTTTATCGCTTTATTTTGCGAATGGAGTTCAAAGAATTAGGATGTGAACACACTATTAAATTCTTCCACTATGGTTAAAATAGTAGTATATGGTTCCATTATATGATTAATAATTAGCATTATAACCTAGGCAGCTATTTGTTGCATGGTGGAAAGGGATTAGTTTCTAAAACTTTTTAGTTAAGGGAAAAACGCATAAACAGATATGCATCTTTCAAATATATTGCCTTTATCCAAAATTGATATAATTTTAGAAAGTATACGCATTAAATATGTTTTATCTAGAATTTTGAAGATTAAAATGGATTATAATCTAAATTTTGGAGGTTAAAATTATATTTAGATCTTGAGATTTAACAGTCACGTACTTTGTAGATGATTTTTTTTTTTTTATGTAATTCACAAAAATTTTAAATTTATCCTAAATTAATTGGTAGAAATTAAAAAGTTAGAGTATTAAATGCGTTACATCTAGAAGACAGTAACTAATATGAATCACCATTTAAACTTTGAAAAATAGAGTTTTTTTTTTTTTTAAAAGAAAACTTATTAATGGAGCTTTTGAAATGCATCTTTGAACGGGTGGAATTGAATGGAGTCGGTACATATCCATGATTAGATTCTTAAAAGCTCAAAAAGAAAAGAGTAAGTAACACACATAAATTTACATTGCGGGTAGATATTGTGATACAACAACAATCTTGAATGCTTTCCTCCCACTCAACATTTTTGTGAAACTCTCCGGACGATCGAAGGAAAATCTAACGTGCTAGCTCGATGTTGCAATATCAAGAAATTAACTTGCAAACTTCATACTGATTTTTATTTAACATAAAAAGGTAAAAGACATATATTTTGTTGACATATTTAATTTCTCATCATAGTCTCGTTGAAGCACTATCCTCACATATAAAAATGTCTAGATTAAGAATTCTGTAATACGAAATTTCGAACTCTGATCGAATTGCGGAGTCCCTAATTCAGAACTAGTCCCCCATACGTAATCTAGTTAGATGGGGGAAGCTTTCCGTTTATGAATGAAGAGAAAAGAGCAAGGGCCCTTGATGGTTGATAATATGGGACAAAATGCCCAGCTCCTCTAACAGTAACAAATGTTAAGTTCTGATATTCAACTACATAGCCAGCAGCTATTACCTGCACAGGAAAAGAAATCCAAGAATTAGAAAATATATATGTTAGCCCAGAGAAAGAAAATAGGAAATTTGGCAGAATATAAAATGCTAAAAAGAAATGCAAACAAGAATAATTACCTCATTTTCAAGGTACCATGGATGCCATGGTGTCCTCACAGATAGCTTTAATTTATTAACAGCGTATTGGGCTGATGTTACTGGAATATCACTGTCCGTGTTGCCGCTGCAAATCATTTGGAGATATTAATCATCAGTTTAAAGTAAATCAGGATGTCATTTGACAAAAAATTTGTTCGTATATCAATCAAAAAGTGTAATATAATTATTTTAACTCCATCCACCCCAAATCATTCATAGCTCTTCCATAAAAATGTATAACTATCTCGAAAAAATTGTAATGCTATAATTTTATATCTATTAAAATAAGAAGATTTAAAAAAAATAAATTTTAATTAAATTAGTGGTATATGAAATGTATATAACGGTATCCGAAGAAAAATTTACTGTCAGACTTATTAATTATAATAGGAAGTATAATTATAGGTGTCAAAAGCATTAGTGCTATTAAATTAGTATTTTTTTTTGGTCTTCATTGACAGTTGATTAGTTGTCATTATTGTAATTAGAAGATCAAGAATTGTTTTGGTCTGGAATGACTTACCTGTAAATCCAAACTTGAATTCCACTTTCCATTAACTCAGTGATAATTGGCAACACACTTTTAGAAACCTCAGTCCAGTGACTGTTAACTGTATAACTATTTTCACAAACATAACAAAGACAACATTTTAACATGAGTGGAATACTCATAATATTAGATTTTCCCCAACTGTAAAGCATGAAATTAGAGGAAATTTTACAGTTTTGTTGAGAGTATTATCTTATTGATTTTGAAAATTTGTATAATATAAATTTTTAAAATACATAATATTTTACCGTATAAGTTTTTAAATCACAATGAGATGATTTCCTCAACAATGACCGTAAAATTTTCATGAAATTAATACATAGTCTCTACTATATGTAAATCAGTAGTAATAGAAATAGTACTTGCAGATACTCCATGGATAAGGAATAGTGTCAACATTTGCATGAAGAGCAATCTGAACAACTTGATTGTCTATGTACTCCAAAACATAATCGGTGGAGCAGGGACCAAAATATGAATACTGTTAATTATTTTAGTCATTGATTTAAAAAATAAAAAACAATATATTAGTAAATTTGGTAAACATTAATTATTTTGACAGTCCAAAAGGCTTTTTTTTTTTTAAATAATAATAAAAAAAATAGTATACTTACAGGACTGGCTCCTGGTGTAGAATTGCATAAGGGTGCATAAATATCATAAGGGTTGATGTTTTCCGTGACATTGATACCCAGATCAAGATATTCGTTGCATTTATCAGAGATAATGGTAGAAGAAATATTGCAGCTGGAATATATCCCTTTGTATATTTCATCTGATATGAGGGCGTGTGTCCAAGAATAATCCCACGACCCGTAGTAACTTGATTCATATAGTCAATGTACGAATTGCCTAGCTGAAACATGATTTTATAATACAAAGGATTACTTTTCATCATCTTAATCTCCAAACTTAGTTGTAGGGTGGCAATGGTCGTGTCAAATTCTTATCATGTCGGATCCTTATTAAATTCGTGTTAAAAAATTTAAATCTTGACATGATTCATTAAGTATTCATGTCGTGTCATATTGTGACACACAACTCATTAACTCGTTAAACTTTTTATATTAATACAAAAGTTACTTAGTTTAACCCGAATGACACAATAACTCACAATTAATCAGTTAATCGATTGATCCAAATGACACGATATACAATTAAAGAATGTACAATTGCGTCAAATTTTTTAAAAATGCCCCAATTAATTAACAGGTCATTCGAATTACTCGATATTCTAACAGGTTAAACAGTTCGTGTCGAATTACTCAATAAAATAACAGATTATCGGGTCAATTCATTGGTTGACAGGCCAAAACTCACTTAATTTCAGGTCATTAACGAGTTGACTTAATAACAACTCAATTAAATTCGAATAATATTTAAATTTGTTAATTTCGTATCGTGTTAGTTTGTGTCGTTGAAATTGCCACCCCTACTTAGTTGTCACAGTACTACTTACCGCAATTCCCTTTAAATTGATTGCATCAGCATAATTTGAGTATTTATTCTGATGGATTATGAGCTGAGCAAGTTGTGTAGCAAAATGGCCTGCATAGGTTTCTCCTGCAAGAAAGAGGTCAACGTTCTTGTATTCCGGAAACCTCTCGAGCCAGTTGACTAAAAAGGTATACGTATCATATGCAGTAGTACTGTCGCCGCTACGTTCATAATCCGCACTTGTGTTTGAGTATGAAAATCCAACACCGGCAGGAGCCTCAACAAAGATGAGATTGGCCTCTGAGAGGAATTCATACGCATACTCCGTCAGATTGTTCATCATCTTATTTTATACATTAATTGCATATATGAACGGTTGATAAGACTATTGAATTACTCCCAATTCTGATCTCCTTCCTAAAAAATTTTATGTTACTCACTCGACATTGCTGCTGAGTGAGATATTATAAATTGTTATGTGATTAAATAGTAATGGGACTGACTTACGTTTTAATTATTTTAACGACTGTCATATCCTTTGAGTTTTGTGAAGTGGATTGTCAAAATTTACTTGTGGCACATAGATTAAGATTATTATTAAATAACCTAAATTCTAGACAAAGTTTATCATGTATGAATAAATTACTTTTTTTGACTAGTAATAAATTAAAAGAATTCCAACATTAATTCTCTTCCCTACACTATTTTCTCTCTTCGATCTCCTGTCCCTTCATCTTCCGTAATTAATGAAATTTGGAAGAGATAAGAGTAAAATTGATAAAATAATAATAATATTTCATTTGACTTCTTGAGTGATATTTTAAATAAAACAATTTTTTTTTTGTTAAAATGACAGTTAAACGGAACGGAAGGAGTAGCACTTACCACTGTTCCATGCATATTGATTAAGATAAGCAGAGATTTGCCATCTTTATGGACTCTAAATGGCCCTATTTCTGTCCATGCTCCAATTCCAAAGGAAGAGCAACCAGGTACTGTGAACAATAAATATGACCGAGTGATCAACAATGGTTTTATGGTTGAAAAATATAAAGCGAAATGAAAAACAATTTCAAGAAGAAACACTACCTCCATTAAACCACAATAGAAGGGGTTTGGAATATGAATTCTTGGGGGACTCGACGAAATAATAAAACAAAGCTCTTTGAGAATCAACTTTAACATATCCTGAATACTGATTGAAATCGACTCCATGATCAGGTTGTCCTGGCAATCTTTCAATCTTGTCATTTTCTTTGAGTCCATCTTGTGGGCTAACAAAAACAGGGAATGCTTTAGCAGATGTATCTGATTCTGATCCCAAACTGCTAAATGCACCAAAGGCATCAGACTGCACCCCTTTGAACTTTCTTAGGAATTCTGCAAATGGTGAAAAACCATGAATTTCATAACACTGCCATGGGATATTAGCATTGCCATTAAAAAGATTGACAAGCTTAGATGAATATTATTTGCCATTTTCATCAATTCTACTCTCCTGGTAATTAAAGGTGTACTCTGAAGACCATATTTCGAAATGCTCGAATTTATAGCCCTCGTAAGGACTGCAATTTGATGCCATTTTGTCTCATCGTTCCGTCAAGATTTGCTCATAAATTTGTAATTTTCCTTCAGAAACTAAAGTCCATCTGCAGGTAGTGGTATTCAAGCCGCCTCCATCTGGATCTTTAGGTGTTTTATAAAATGTGAGTGCAATTAATGTCTTTTGCTTACAACTTTGCCGCTCCGGATGCTAAAATACATGATATTATACTGTACAATTATTTAAGGTATAAGAGGATAATTTTTTAAAAGAGATCATAGAATTTTCTTTCATTTTATCTGCCCCTCTGCATAATTTGATTTGTGTCGATTTATTTGTCGTTTTAAAAATTTAAGAAAATATTAAATAACTTTGTTCTTTTTAATTTTACGGTAGTGTCGTATTCATAAAGGAAGGATTATGTAATTGAAAAATATTAAAGTAAAAGAATAATTTAATAATTTTAAATTACCTTTTTATAAAATTGATATAGTTAAATAATTTTTTTAATTTTTATATACTATTTAAATCGACACTTAAAATGAAATTGATGGAATTTCGGCGGTTTTGTTTCTTGTATGACTGCAAGGATCGCCAATTCGACAGAGTAATAAACGGCTGACAAGTGGAAAACCATATCGGAAAAAATTTACAAAGTCATGCATGGTAAGGTAACTCAATTTTGTCCGATAAATTAAATTACTCGACGATAAAAAAAAAATTACGAAAACACAAACAGTTTCTCGATAATGTGAACAACGAATTAAGGACAAGCCAGGCTGCGCGGTGTCTTGTGGGTCTAATGAATGAAAATGACTACCAGGTTGATTCAAATGGTAAACAGTACAATTAGACTAAACAAAAAATTTTAAATTCGATTCTTATTATAGCGGATACAAGATTTTTAATTCTTTATTAATTAGCGATATATAAGAACCACTTTAAACAATTGAAATACACACTAGTGATATGCTCAAAAGAAGAAAAGTAACCTATCATTCTTCTAACGTTTTTAGTTACCCAAACTTTCCAAAATTTCCAAAATGTTTGTCTGGCTGAGTTGCTTGTCATTTGATGCAAAATTTCCCGGTTTTTGTTGTTTTATTGGTCATCCTCAATCAATTGAGCAATTGCAAGATAACCCACAATCATAAATCGGCCGAGAATTGTAATCAGTCAGGAGATATCTCATAAGGTAATTTTTGTCTGTCTTATTTTACCCCTCGCCTGTACACATTTTTGTTTTATACTTTTGCCTTTCTCTTATTTTACAGTACTTCATTATTTATTGCGCAATTATATTTTCAGTCTTTTATGTTTTGGGGTTGATATTTACACTCTGAAGCATTACCTTAATTTAACATGATAGAAAAATTACTTTTTGATTTTCAATTTTTTGGCCATTTAGCATTTTTAGTACTGGAGTTATTGGTAAAAAGTTTATTATGCACTATTTTTTTTATATGAAAAACAAACCAAGATAGGTCATAAGATGATCACGTAAACTAGAAATTTGAAGTTCCCATGAATTATGATTTCGGGGAAAGCGTTAGGCAAAGGACACAAGAAGCGCTAGTTATTTCCAATTTCCCAGCACCCTTTATATTGTTCTCCAATTATTTAACAAAAAAATAAAAAATCTACATTCATGTGAGAGAGTAAGTCTTGGCTATGTTGGAGAATTTTAAAATAATTAGGAGTTTTGTTTATGTAATATTTTTTAGAAAAATAGTATTGTCTTTCTAAGAAATTGTAACTCTCCATGTGGTAGTTAAATTTTCAATGTCTTTTTATGATCAGACATGAGTCTTCTATATATATCCAACTAGTACTTTTCATTTCCTTGTCTAATTTTCATACTAAAAACTCTCATCCTCCACTTAAATTCTCTTATAAATTATCCAAACGCAACTTTGAAAGCTTTAGGTCTGATACTATTAATGCAAAACATAAGTCGTTTTAATGTATCTTATAAGATAATTTACAAAATCCTTTTGCACACTAATAGTAGGGGCAAATTATACTTTAAGGAAAACGACATTTGTAACGTACCTTAAAGCCATTTTTTCAAAATTTTGTTTTAATATTCTTAAGGTTTAATTTTTGTGGAACAATGGGGTTCACTAGTTTGAGGAAAATGGCTACTAATTTTGTCAAATTAGAACATTTTGATTAAGCCAATTTTTGAAAATGTAAAAAGATGCACTTTCTTCTTGCAACTCTCAATATGGACTATATTCTCAATACTCCAAAACCTATGGAAAATGATCAAGAGACACTTGCCAATACCCGTGCTAGGCAAAAATGAGAGAATGATGACTATATTCGTAGGGGACATATTTTGAATGGCATGTCTTAAGGATTTTTTGACACATACCAAAATATTCCATCTTCAAGATAATTGTGAGATCTTGTTCCATATCAAATTGGAAGTAAGGTATATGAAAGAAGATGCTACAAGTAAGAAATTTCTTGTTAGTCATTTTTTCAATTTTAAAATGATTGATGGAAAATTGGCGATGGAACAATTAAGTGAAATTGATTGTATTTTTAATAATTTTAAGCAACATAATTTGAATACGGATAAATCTATTGTTGTGTCCTCCGTGATTGATAAACTTGCACCATCCTGGAGAGATGTCAAGAGAAATTTAAAATATAAAAAGGAAAACTTTCTCTTGAAGAATTGGCAAATCATCTCCGCCTTGAAAAGGAAATGAGAAAGTAAGATGAAAAGCAGAATGCTCAAGAAAAAAAGCAATCTAGTTATGAATCTAAAATTCATATGGTGGACGAAGATCAGAAAAAATAAGTCTTTCAACAAATGGTCTCAATATGCTAATTTCAACAAATTCAAAAAAAAAAGAAAAAAGATGCATGCTACTATTATAGAAAGTCCGATCATTTCAAGAAAGATTATCATCTTTTGCAATAAGTTAAATAAAGGCAATCAAGGGAATCATCAACAAAAGAAAATTTTGTTGCTATGATTTCTGAAATTAATATGATGGAAGATGAATGGTTTTGGTGGATTGATTTCAAAGCCACTAGACATGTTTGCAAAAATAAGAGTTTCATCAAAACATTTGAACCAAATGAAGATGGTAATGTACTCTTCATCAGAAATTTATCTACTGCTATTGTGAAAGGCAAAGAAAGCATGGAACTCCAATTTACTTCTGAAAAACCTTAATTTTGAACAACATTTTGTATGTTCTAGAAGTTAGAAACAAATCTTGTATTTGGTAGTTTGTTGAACCAGTTTGATTTCAAACTTATATTTGAGGCAGATATTGTACTTATTAAGGGAGGCATATTTGTAGGGAAGGATTATTTTTATGAGGGCATGTTTAAACTTAATATTATTAATAATACTAATAAAAATATTTCTACTTATATTATCGAGTCCTATTATTTATGGCATAATCGTTTTGGGCATGTATGAGTACATAATTTTAGACGTATGCATGACATGAATAAATTGGAATTAATTCCACAAATAGATAAAAATAAAGGAAAATGTGAGTATTGCATGCTTACAAAATAACAAGAAATTCATTTTCAAAAATTTAAAGAAATTCAGAATTACTTGAATTTGTGCATAGTGATATTTGTGACATGCATTACACACCTATTATAGGAGGTAAAAAAAATATTTTGCCACATTCATAGATACTTGTTCAAGATTCTGTTATGTTTGCTTATTGCATTCTAAAGATGAAGTGTTAGAAAAATTCAAAATTTATAAAAAAAAAAAAAGTTGTATTGTAATGTGAAAAATCCATTAAATTCTTGAGATTTGATAGAGGAGTTGAATATTATTTTCCTACATTTTTTGAATCCAACGAAATAATTCATTAGACCATAGCACCTTATTCACCACGATAAAATAGTGTGGCAGAAAGGAAAAATAGGATCTTAATAGAAATAGTAAATGCCATAATGTCTAATTCTAGATTAAATTGGACAAGATTTTTGGGGTGAAACTTTATTAACAGCTTGCCATATATTAAATAGAGTTCCTAATAAAAGAAATAAAATTACTCCTTATGAAATATGGAAGAAAAGAAAGCCAAATTTAAACTATTTTAAAGTTTGGGGTTGTAGAGCTATTGTGAGAGTTTCTGAACCAAAAAGAAAAAAATTGGGCAAAAGAAGGAACTGAAAGTGTAGTCTTGGGATATGTGCAAAATGGCAAGACTTACCGTTTTGTGGTAATAAAACATAATGATTCAATAGCAATTAATACTGTTGTTGAGTCAAGAGATGCAATATTGTAAGAAAATAGATTTAATTCAATTTCTAGACCTCAGGATCAATTAACAAATTTTGATTCAAGGGATGAACTCTTTAATGTTAGAAAAGATGCAAATCTTGAATTAAGAAGGAGTGAAAGAATTAAAAGAACAAAAAACTATGATCCAAATTTTTTTATATATCTAGTTGAAGGTACTAGAGAAATAGTAGACAAACAAATAGCTTACTGTTTTAATACAGAAGTAGATCACTTATAATGAGGTAAAAAAATCACGAGATGTGACTTTTTGGAAAGAAATAACACAAAATGAAATGGATTTAATCATGGAAAATAAAAAGTAGAAATTAGTTAACCTCTCACCAGGTTTCAAACCAATAGATTATAAATGGATTATCAAATAGAAAATGAAAGTGAATAGAGCTATTTACAAATTTAAAGTTAGACTTCTTATTAGTACTAGAAAAACAATATTTAGCAACAGATTTTGATCAAAAATCGGTTGCTAAGAGGTTTAGCAACAGATTTTCCGACGGAAGTTTTTCGTCAAAAAATCGCTCCTCAATAAAATATGGCAACGGAATTACCGACGGAAATTTAGCAACGAATATTTTCGTCAGAAAATCAGTTGCTAAATTTGGTTTTGATAGTTTCTGTCCACCTATGATAGCATCAGATTTTTCGGTTGCTAAATTTAACGACCGAAAAATTCATTGCTGATTAGATAACAATAGCAACGAACAAATCGGTTGCGGAATTTAGCGATGGCAAAATCGGTTGCTAAGGATACCATTAGGAACGAAAAAATCGGTAGGTAATTAAATTTTAAAAAATGAAAAAATATTAGCCACAAAAAAATCGGTTGCTAATTTAAAAAAATAAAAAAAATAAAAAAATGATATGCTATTCAATTCCAAACCTGTCAACAACAAAATCAATATAATAACATGAAACTCGAAATCTACTAACAACTAAATATGCAAAATGTGCATTCAATGCACAACCACCACATGTCAACAATGCAAATAGGAAACTTTGATAGATATTTAATCCACCACACAACAACAAAAGTAAAATAAAAGTAACAATATAAGTCAATAAATACAAAGTTTATTAAGTAGCTAGTGTCCAATCATAATGTCATTCATTATCACTCTCTTTCTCTGCATTATCATCGTCACCATCACCACCATCTTCTTCTTCAACTTCATGTATAGGATGCAATTTTGGTCAGCTTTTTTCAACACCACTTCCACTAGCATAAGAATCCCGAGGCATTGTAGCAAATTGAACAAACCCTGGAAGGGGATAATATAGTGGGAAATAGGTTGAACCTTGACTAGGATGCTGAAAAGCTGCAGAATTCACCCCTTGAGACATCATTCTTTCAAAAACCTCCATTTTAGACTTTAAGCTGCTAAATGTATCTTTAAGTTCATTATTACTTGTCTGTAAGGATACAATTGTATTTTGGAGGCTTTGGATATGCTTGTTTTGTTCCTAAACCGTGATCTCCAATTCGATAGGCATCCCACATGTGTTAGAAGAGGTACATCCATAATCAAATTACCAAAACCTGCCACGTGCAAACCGTGATCTCCAATTCGATAGGCATCCCACATGTGTTAGAAGAGGTACAACCATAATCAAATTACCAAAACCTGCCAGGGCAATCACGTGTCATTTCTTCATCCCACCAACAGTTTCTGTCCACACTTCAATTTCACTAGGTAAGGAGACTATTGTGATGGATCACCCTTAACATTAGAACTCTGACTGGATCGAATTTCAGACCATTTACAATGAAATTTTCCTGTTCATGCATTATTGAATCATTACATAAGTGAATTTTCATGAAAGTAATTATAAAAGTTCATAAATAACAAAAAATTTATACTTATTGACATGAATATCTTGTGATCACTGGCTTATCCATGGCCTATGGCCCTCATTGTCTGCCTTCTTTTTATAGGTGTGTAGAAAAGTAGCAGTGACACTAGGATCTTGACCATTATTTTCTTTTGATTATTTGTTCATCTTTTTTTTACTAAGATTTAGTTGTTGCATATATGTTGGAGTTTATTAATTATTGCAGGAGGTTTTCCATAGACTTCTTAATTTCTTTTTTATATGGCTTGATGGATTAAAGATGAGTTAAACCAATAATAATAATAATAATAATAATAATAGGTTGGACTATACAATATATTAAACAGTAAGGGGGGCTCATTTGGAGAACTTCCTAGTTCGCTTCTATCTTTGACCCACCTAGTACTACGTGTCTTTACTTTTAACATCTTCATGCCTTTCCATTTTCTAATTAGACTTAAACAGGCAAATAATAATAATAATATTCTGTATTTACATTTAACATGTTTCAATATAGTGATTAAGTCACAGTAACATGTACAAAATGGCCATTTTAAATTTTAATGCGCAGAACCATGAAAAAATTACAGACCATGAATCTAATTGAAGAGTTCTTATAAGCCAAAAAGTATTTAAGTATAAATTTTTCTACCTAGGCAGCACCGGGGCACCTTTGACTAGACAATCCATTATAGTTTTAGCAAAAGATCAAGAAACTACATTTCAAAAGACTTTGGAGTTGTTCTCGTTTGCTTTTAGGTTCTAGGTTAGAAAGTCACTTTTAAATTTTTTTTATCTTACTTTTATTATACAATGTTTACTTTTTTTCACCCAAAAATTCAATGAGCCAAAAGCAAGAAGAGAACTGCTTCTTTGGTTTTGCACATATCAGTGCCAAATTTATGGCAAAAGTATCCTTAAAACCTTTTTATGGAAGATGGGAACATCAAACTTTACATTAAAGAGCTAATTTTTTATAAGTAATTTTTTAATCACAAACAGAAGTAGATGAGAACAAGCCCTTTGTCAAGCATGATAGCACTTCATTTTTCTTTTCTTTTTTCTATACAAGACAACAACCAAAGAAAATTATACTCTGATTATGCTGCAAAAAATCATACTAGAAAAGAAAAAAAAATACAAGAATAAACAAAAAAAAAATTTCAGAAAATAAATTATTTGAACAGAAAAAAAATACAAGAACGAAACAAAAAAAAAAAGAGTAGAAAATAAATTAGCACTAGAAAAGAAAAAAAAATACAAGAATGAAACAAAAAAAAAAAACCAGAAAATAAATTAGTACTAGAAAAGAAAAAAAAATACAAGAACGAAACAAAAAAAAAAAAAAGAAAATAAATTAGTCTATTAGTGGAAAAAAGTTCAAGAACAAAACAAAACAAAACAAATAGCATAAAATAAATTACTTTTTTAGTAGAAAAAAAAAATTCAAGAACAAAACCAAAAAAAAAAAAAACAGAAAATAAGAAGTCTAATAGTAGGAAAAAAAATTCAATAACAGAAAAAAAAAAAAAAAAAAACACCGTAGAAAAAATATTCAAGAACAAAGCAAAACAAATATGTAAAACCAAGAGAAATGGGGACAATGGAAAATTTCCCTAACAGTGGTACTTGGCGGAGGAGGCGAGGCTAGCCTGGTACGGTTGAAGGGGCTGGGACAGTGGTGGTTGAGGCAGCTTGAGGGAGTGATAGTAAACGGAAAGAAAGAAAGGTGGGGGGAAAAATGAGAAGAAAGGGGATGGGGTTGAAGGAAGATGGTGTGGAGGCTTGGGTAGAAGATGGTGGTGGCGAGCTGTTGAAGGAGAAGAAAGGAGCTGCCGATTAGGATGAAAAGAAATAAGGGTTTGATACTTCAATTAATTGGGGATCTAGTTAGATCTCAACACTTTGCAACCAAGTTTTCCTTAAGTGGTTTCTAATTTTAAATTTTTTTTTTTTTTTAAAAAAAAATAGCAACGAAAATAACGGTTGCTAATTAATACATTGTTTTCCCAAATGAGTGTAACTGAAAAATTGGTTGCTAAGTTTAATATTTTTTTTTACAAAAAATAGCAACGAAAATAACGGTTGCTAATTAATACATTGTTTTCCCAAATGAGTGCAATCGAAAAATCGGTTGCTAAGGTTTTTTAAATATTTGTTTGGATTTGAAAATGTATCATTTTTTTTAAAGTCAAAATCAATTGCTATATCCGTTGCAAATAGCAACGGAAAAATTTCATTGCTAAATTTCGTTTCTAAATACCGTTTTTCTAGTAGTGGGATATATACAAAAACTTGAACTAGATTATTTTGACACATGCACCAATTGCTAGAAATGTTACAATTCGAGTTCTAATAGCACTGGCATCTATGTATAATCTAGTAATTCACCAAATAGATGTTAAAACAGCTTTCTTAAATGGTAAATGAGACTAAGACAAGTGTATATGGAGTAACCTGAAGAATTTGTTACTCCTGAACAAAAACACAAAGTGTGTAAATTTGTCAAATCTTTATATGGGTTGAAACAAATCCCAAAGCAGTGGTATCAAAAATTGGATCAAGTAATTTTATTAAATAAATACAAAATTAATGAATTTGATAAATGTGTTTATAGTAAGTTTTAGAATGGTAAAGACATTTTTATTTATTATGTGGATGATATGTTAAACTTTGGTTTTGACTTATAGCAAATTGATGATGCTAAAAAAATTGTCTGCCAATTTTGCTATGAAAAATATGGGAGTGGCTGATGTAATATTTGGTATAAAAATTATACGTAATCATAATAGTATAATATTGTCTCAATCACATTATATTGAAAAAGTTTTGAAGAAATTCAATCACTTTGAATGTAATCCTATTTTTACTCCTTTTGATTCAAACATTAAGTTAATGCCAAATATTGGTAAACCTATTACTCAACTAGAGTATGCTAAAGTTATTATTAGTTGCTTAATACATACAATAACAAGTAAAAGACCTGATATAACTTATGCAGTTGGCAAGTTAAGAAGTTATACAAGTAACCCAAGTAATCTGTATTGGCAAATTATTGGAAGGGTATTGAAGTATTTAAAGAAAAGCATAGGTTATGGTATCACTTATTGTGGTTATCCTTCAGTTTTAGAAGGATATTCAGATTCTAGTTGGATTAGTGATAAAGATCATTTTTCAATTAGTTATTGGATATTTATTTTTGGTAGAGATGCAATTTCTTGAGGATCTAAGAAACAAACTTGTACATCAAATTCCACCATGGTTGTAGAATTATTGCACTACCTTCTAGAATCAAATAAGCAAAATGGTTAAGGAATTTATTATATGAAATTCCTTTGATATCTAAACCAATATCTCCAATATCAATCCATTATGATGGTGAAGTTACACTCTCAAAAGCATCTAAACCAATATCTCCAATGTCAATCCATTATGATGGTGAAGTTACACTAATAGCCTTATCCTCAAAAACGTATAGTCAAATTTACAATGAAAAGTTTAGGCATTGGCTTAAGACATAGTTATGTCAAACAATTAATATCTGATGGAATGATTACTATGAATTTTGTGCGATTTAATGAAAATTTTGACTGATCCGTTAACTAAGGGTCTTACATGGGATCTTGTGTACAAGACTCTAAGGCGATGGGGTTAAAGTCTATATCACAAAATCACCAATAGTGGAATTTTAGCTTAACTCTTGATACAACGTCAAATCTTAAGTTCAATGAGACAAAGTACATTATTAGAGTGGTTGCAAGTACTACAACATATTCAATATTCATTCTAAGGTCCAGTGTTTGGTTATCCATACGTTTGCAAGAGGATGAGCAACATACTCTTAATAGACTAATGATTATTAAAGTGTTAGTTATGGAAACACTACTTGATGGTGTCCAACTATGTAAGTGTGAAGTGTGGTCGTTTCTAGGAGTTAAGGGTTTTGCTTTTATAGCACTTACTAAAAGGATACAGACACATGAATATAAGAGTGTCAGCTAAATTGAATGAGTATTCATTATTGTCGAAATCAATGTGTGGAGTAGATATAAATTGTCAAAAGGGATTGCTGGTTCAAAGATTGTTACATCTACCATGCCATTCAAACTTGTTGAAAAATGCTTCACTAAGTAGAAGTTCAAATCAAAAGATACCCATATTTATGCACTGGTTTCCAATCTTGTCAGTTTATTTTAAAATGGTAGAGGAATGTTGAAGAATTTCAAAATAATTAAGAGTTTTGTTTATGTAATATTTTTTAGAAGAGTTTTTCTGAATAATAGCAACTTTTAATCAGTTAGTTGATTTGCTAAAGAATTGTATTGTGTTCATGAAGAATTGTAACTTTCCAAGTGGATGTTGAATTCCTAATAAGTGTGTCTCTCTATGATCCTATGATCAGACATGAGTTTTTTATATATATCCAATTAGGCAAATAATTTGACATACTTTTCATTCCCTTGTCTATGAATTTTTCTCCTAAAAACTCTCCTCCTGCACTTAAATTCTCTGACAAATTATCCAGATAACTTTGAAGGTTCCAGATCTGATCTCATAGTGCAAAAAACAAATCAAACAAGACTTTTATTAAATTCTACAGGTTAATTCGCAGAACCCTTTTGTATACTAATAGTAGGGGCGAATTAAATACAAAGGAAAACGACATTTGTAATGTGCCTTAAGGCCATTTTCTCAAATTTTTATTCTAACAGGTTACTCACTCCGCAATGCAGTGTGGGTATGACAGTAATTGAAATAATTGAAAAATAGTAGGGTCTCATTATTTTTCAATCATCCAACAGTCAAGAATGCTCACTCCACAATGCGAAAATAGTAAAGAATTTTTCCCCACAAGGAATCATATAGTTATGTTTTAATTTATAGTAAATTATTATATGTTTGGAAGATTTATATTGTATAAGCCTTAAAAGTACACCAAGACGAGAATGGTAGAATTTCCCAAAAAAGAAAAATCACAAAACTTATTAGATGACCAAGTCTGGTATTGTACTACAGGTGGCTGAGTTCTTGAATAAGATGATAGTAACTGTTTTCATTGGCAAATGGATATATTTTACTGCATTAGCTAAGCAAGTAATGTTAAAGTTCGCATTTTTGAGTAATTCATGATTCCAATCCTTGATATCCAACTCTAGTAAGGGAGATCATGCTTTCTCTGTGAAGAAAAGGGAAATTGAATCGTATATATACGAATTTAACGACAGAGGAAATTGTTTAAAGTTGCTAAATTTCTCTTATACGAGGAACAAAGCAAATATGATTTTGTCCCATTATTGGTAAAATAGTTAAAGATATTGTTCAGGTCGACTAGAAGGTGCAGAAAAAACTAGAACTGAATGCAGAAAGCATGTAAAAGTATCTTGTTATGTGTTTAACCAGAAAATCTGTAATGGACTGTATTGTATAGCTATCTTCATTCTAGGTTCTTAACACTAGAATTCTTTGGCCCCCTGAAGGATAATAAAGGATGAAATTGGCACTTTTAGTTTGTCTGCAGTTACTCTGGACCACCATTTAGTTCTTATCTGTACAGTTTCGTCGTTACTGTCCTGCTATTTTCTCATTGGAACTTGTGTTAGGAGGCTCACGGAACAATAATGA
Organism: Cinchona pubescens; assembly: GCA_025175665.1. Classification (NCBI taxonomy): domain Eukaryota; kingdom Viridiplantae; phylum Streptophyta; class Magnoliopsida; order Gentianales; family Rubiaceae; genus Cinchona; species Cinchona pubescens. The sequence goes on from JANKKI010000227.1 coordinate 744,968, forward strand.
TTTTAAGGAAGGAAATACAATCAAGAACCATGAAGCTAAAGGAGAATGCTGATAACAAGACCATGTTTTACATGATTTATTAACAGATATCCATAGGTCAAAATGTGGCAAAATTTGAATATGAAAAATCAAGGGTTACAATTTAGGAAAGATCAGGATCACCCTTGCACGTGGCTTTTAGATACTTGGAGCTAGAATTTGTGAATAAAGCTCTTTAACTCTCCTTTCCTGTTATTTGTGCACAACCAAGCTGAAACTTTAATCTTGTTAAAGGGACCTACAATCATCATGTGCTTCATATTCCATAACCTTGATCTCCATGCATGCTCTGGTGATATTAGGCAAAAGTTTTGAACACGAATCTTAACCTCTTGCATTCCATGTTGAAAAACTCATATCGAAAACTCGTGTGATTCATTCATGTCAGAGATTCAAGATCTAAAATTTGTACAATTATCATTTATGAGGTTGGAACTGTCCATCTTTAGCTTCGAATTATTGGATAACAATTAATGTTATAGATATTTTATTTCTGATAGAACAGCAAATTGAATATCCATGTCTGACCTAGACAATGATTGTTTTCCTCATTCCAATGTAGGTATTCACATTGTATTTGGATTGTTGATTCTCTAGTTTGTCAAACAAAAGCAGATCAGTTGGAACTCAGAAAACAAAAACTAAGGCTTTTTCTTGGGAAACGTTGAGACATATAAACTCCTACTGCTCTTAACTTACTTCTTTGTAAAGATAGGCCATGATAAAAAGGAGTATCTAAAAGTAAGGCATGCAAATCTCAAAGCACTAGTTCCAAGCAATATTACTTTTGTCAAAGACAGAAATCAAGGCATCATGTTCCTCAAGTAATAGGCAGATTTTTATCAAGTAAATTGGAAGTGGTGTCCATGCAGGAATGTCGATATCCAACATGTGAAGAAAGAAGTGATGTGGCAAGCGGAATATACTGTTCTCTAGCAAATAGAAGCTCAACATATGAAGAATGCTAGTTTGATTGCTTTTTGCATCTTGGCAAGAATTACTCCATTCACTACTTGTATACATTGACTTGCTCATGGTTTACAAGCTTCATACTTGTATCTGGTGGAATGCTAGTGTTTCTGCAGTGAAGAAAAGGTTCCACAATTTTTAATTGTTTGGAAGACACATCCAGTAGTTAATTGTAAAATGTGTGAAGATGTTCATTTAACAAGATATAAGGACCATTCTTTCGTCAAAACTCGCAGAGCAAATATCAAGATACTGGCAGAGAGCGACTAGTCTATGCATAATGTTTAAAGTTTTGCTCTTGCCCATGAGTTGTTCTTGTATTATTTACTGTTTTCTCCAATTAATATATCGGATTCTATTCAATTTACTCTCTCTCTTTGAAGATTAACCTCCTAGTGAGCTAATCATATACTGTATTATTTTATTCAGTGCAAACCTATTGCCTATTGGTGGTTTAATGATTCTCAGTTGACAGATATAGGAAACATAAATTCAAGCATATTGATATTTATGTTTTATTTTTTTCTCCATTTAGAACTTTTGGTCGATAAAAACTGTATGGCTCTCTTCATTGAAAGGTATGGTTTGTGGTCCAATTCTTAGTAGTGGCAATACTCTTGTTACTTTCTTCCTTTCCCTTTTTCATTTTATTCTTTGTAACTTCTCTCAAAGTTGTGTGGTTAGTGCCTTGTTGGACAAATTGCACCCAACAAGAATTTTGTTGATGTGCTATAAGTGAATGTGATGATGTCCTCGTGACTGATGTGAAACTCTTTGAGCTGTTGTTTTTGGTGCTCAAGCATATAGACATGGATAAGAACTCTTGATCTGCCAAGCGAAATTCTTGAAATGTTGGAACAAAAAAGAAATTTGAGAAAATAACTTTAAGGCACGTTACAAAAGTCATTTTCTTAAAGGTTTAATTCGCCCCTATTATTAGTGTGCAAAAGAGTTATGCGAATTAACCTGCAGGTTACAATAAAACCCTTGTCTGACTTATGTTTTGCACAAACAATATCAGACCTAAGGCCTTCAGAGTTGTCTGAATAATTTGTCAGAGAGTTTAAGTGGAGGAGAAGAGTTTCTAGGAGAAAAATTAGACAAGAGAATGAAAAGTACGTCAAATTATTTGTCTAATTGGATATATATAGAAGACTCATGTCTGATCATAAAAGACACACCTATTAGGAAAACAACCACATGGACAATCCTTGAAAAAGACAATATAACTCTTTAGAAAAATAACTATCTGATGAAAAGTTAATACTATACAGAAACTGTTGAAGAGTTACTACCATTCAGAAAACTCTTCTAAAAATTATTACGTAAAACAAAACTCCTAATTATTTTGAAATTATCCAACATTTCTCCACCATGACTTTTCAAAATAAATTGACAAGATTGGAAACCAATGCATAAATATAGGTATTTTTCGATTTCAAAATAAACTGACAAGATTGGAAACCAATGCATAAATACAGGTATCTTTCGATTTGAACATCTACTTAGTGAAGTATATTCAACAAGTCTGAATGGCTTGGTAGATGTAATAATCTTTGAACCAGTGATCCTTTTTGACAAGTTGTATATCTCCACACACTGATTTCGACAACAATGAATGCTCATTTAATTTAACTGACACTCTTATGGCCATGTGTCTATATCCTTTTAGTAAGTGTTATAAGAGTAAAACCCTTAATTCTTAGAAACAACCACACTTCACACTTGCATAGGTGGACACCATCAAATAGTGTTTATGATCATTAGTCCATTGAGAACATGTTGCTCATCCTCCTGCAAACCTATGAATAACCAAGCACTTGACCTTGGGATGAATATTGAATATATTGTAGTGCTTGCAACCACTCTGATAGTGTACTTTCAACTATGACTCATTGAATTTAAGACTTGATGTTGTATTAAGCATTAAGTTGAGGTTCCACAATTGATGATTTTGTGATATAGGCTTTAATCCCATCCCCTTAGATGTCTTGTATACAAGATCTCGTGTAAGACCCTTAGCCAATAGATCAGCAAATTTTGACTAGATCGCACAAAATTTACAGTGATTACTCCATCAAATATTAATTGTCTGATATAGCTATGTTTTAGGCCAATATGCCTAGATTTTCCATTATACACTTGATTATATGCTTTTGAGAGTGTAACTTCACTATCATAATGGATTGATATTGAAGATGTTGGTTTAGATATCAAAGGAATTTTATACAATAAATTCCTTAACCATTCTACTTCTTTGCTTGCAGAAGCTAGTGCAATAAATTCTGCAACCATGGTGGAATTTGATATACAAGTTTTTTTCTTGGATTCCTAAGAAATTGCACCTCCACCAAGTATAAATATCCAACCACTAGCTGAAGAGTGATCTTTATAAATCTCACTAATCCAACTCCCATCTGAATATCCTTCTAAAACTGAAAGATAACCACAATAAGTGATACCATAATCTATGATTTTCTTTAAATACTTCAATACCCTTCCTATAGCTTGCCAATGTAGATTACTTGGGTTACTTATATATCTGCTTAACTTGCCAACTGCATAAGCTACATAGGCCTTGTACTTGTCATTGCATGTAATAAGCAACTAATAACTTTAGCATACTCTAGTTGAGCAACAAGTTTATCAGTATTTGGCATTAATTTAATGTTTGAATCAAAAGGAGTAGAAACATAATTACATTCAAAGTGATTGAATTTCTTCAAAACCTTTTCAATGTAATGTGATTGAGATAATGTTATACTATTATGATCACGTATAATTTTTATACCAAGTATAACATCAGCTACTCCCATATCTTTCATAGCAAAATTAGTAGACAAAATTTTTTTAGCATCCTCTACTTGTTGTAAGTCAGAACCGAAGATTAACATATCATCCACATATAAAAGACAAATAAAAATGTATTTTCCATTGTGAAACTCACTATAAACACATTTATCATATTCATTAATCTTGTATCCATTTGACAAAACTATTTGATCAAATTTTTGATGCCACTGCTTTGGGACTTGTTTCAACCCATATAAAGATTTGACAAGTTTACACACTTTGTGTTCTTGTCCAGGAATTACAAAATCTTCAGGTTGCTCCATATACACTTCTTCATCTAATTCACTATTTAAGAATGCCGTTTTAACATCCATTTGGTGAATTGCTAGATTATACATAGAAGCCAGTGCTATTAGAACTCGAATTGTAGCAATTCTAGCAACTGGTGCATATGTATCAAAGTAATCTAGTCCAGGTTTTTGTGTACATCCTTTAGCAACAAGTCTAACTTTAAATTTGTCAATAATTCCGTCCACTTTCATTTTCTTTTTGAAAATCTATTTGCAACCTCTTGGTTTACAATCAGGTGGGAGGTAAACTAATTTTCACGTTTTATTTGGTTCTTCATGATTGAATCCATTTCATCTTGTATTGCTTCTTTCCAAAGAGCAGCATCTTGAGATTTTATTGCCTCATTATAAGTAATAGGATCTGTTTTTGTATTAAAACAGTGAGCTATTTGTTTGTCTACTATTTTTCTAGTACCTTCAACTAGATACATAAAAAAATCTGGACCATAGGTTTTTGTTCTTTTAATTCTTTTAATTCTTTTACTCCTTAATTCAATATTTTCATCTTTTCTATTTTCAGAGAGTTCACTCCTTAAATCAAAATCTGTTAATTGATCCTTAGGCCTAGGAATTGAATTAAATCTATTTTTTTGAAATATTGCATCTCTTGACTCAATAACAGTATTAATTTCTATTGAATCATTAGGCTCTATTACCATAAAATGGTAAGCTTTGCTATTTTGCGCATATCCCAAGAATATACATTCAATTCCTCTTTCACCCAATTTTTTCTTTTTTGGTTCAGGAACTCTCACAATAGCTCTACAATCCCAAAATTTAGAAATAATTTAAATTTGGCTTTCTTTCCTTCTATATTTCTTAAGGAGTAATTTTATTCCTTTTATTAGGAATTCTATTTAATATATGGCAAGCTGTTAATAAAGTTTCACCCCAAAAACCTTGTCCAAATCCAGAATTAGACATTATAGCATTCACCATTTCCATTAAAATCCTATTTTTTCTTTCCGCAACACCATTTTGTTGTGGTGAATAAGGTTCTGTGGTCTCATGAATTATTCCGTTGGATTCAAAAAATGTAGGAAAATAGTATTCACCTCCTCTATCAGATCTCAAGTATTTAATGGATTTTTCACATTGCAATTCAACTTCATTTTTATAAATTTTGAATTTTTCTAGAACTTCATCTTTAGAATGCAACAAGTAAAAATAACAAAATCTTAAACAATCATCTATGAATGTGACAAAATATTTTTTACCTCCTATTGTAGGTGTGTTATGCATGTCACAGACATCACTATGTACAAGTTCAAATAATTTTGAATTTCAATTTTGAATTTTTGGAAATGAATTTCTTGTTATTTTTGTAAGCATGCAAGACTTACATTTTTCTTCATTTTTATCTATTTGTGGAATTAATTTCAATTTAATCATGTTATACATACGTCTAAAATTTACATGCCCAAAACGATTATATCATAAATAAGAGGACTCAACAATATAAGTAGAAATATTATTATTATTATTATTATTAATGTTGAGTTTAAACATGCCCTCATACAAATAACCCTTTCCTACAAATGTGCCTCCCTTAGTAAGTACAAATTTATCTGCCTCGAATACAAGTTTAAAACCAAACTTGTTCAACAAACTACCAGATACAAGATTTTTTTCTCACTTTTGGAACATATAAAACTTTGTTCAAAGTTAAGATTTTTCCAGAAGTAAATTGGAGTTCCATATTTCCTTTACCTTTTACAATAGTAGTAGATGAGTTTCCGATGAAAAGTACATTAGCGTCCTCAATTGATTCAAATGTTTTGAAAAAACTCTTAGTTGTCTTCTTGCAAACATGTCTAATGGCTCCCGAATCAATCCACCAAACCCAATCATCTTCCATCATATTAATTTGAGAAATCATAGCAACAAAATTTTCTTTTGTTGATGATTCCCACTTGATTGTCTTTCTTTTTCAAAAGACGACAATCTTTCTTGAAATGACCGAACTTTCCACAATAGTAGCATGCACCTTTTTTCTTTTTCTTGAATTTGTTGAAATTAACAAATTGAAACCGTCTGTTGGAAGACTTATTTTTCTGACCTTCTTCCACCACATGAATTTTAGATTCATGACCAAATTGCTCTTTTTCTAGAGCATTTTGCTTTCCATCTTGCTTTCTCATTTCCTCCTCAAGGTGGAGATGATTTGCCAACTCTTCAAGAGAAAGTTCTTCCTTTTTATATTTTAAATTTCTCTTGACATCTTTCCAAGACGGTGGAAGTTTATCAATTATAGAGGACACAATAATAGATTCATCCATATTCAAATTATGTTGCTTAAAATTCGTATTATTTAGAATATGATCAATTTCACTTAATTGTTCCATCACCGATTTTCCATAAATCATTTTAAAATTAAAAATTTGACTAACAAGAAATTTCTTACTTGCAACATCTTCTTTCGTGTACCTTGCCTCCAATTTGTCCCACAATTCTTTTGAAGATGGAATATTTTGGTATATGTCAAAAAGTCCTTCAAACATGGCATTCAGAATATGTTCCCTACTAATGTAGTCATCATTCTTCCATTTTTTCCTAGCACGGGTATTGGCAAGTATCTCTTCATCATTTTTTATAGGCCTGGGAGTGTTGAGAACATAGACCACATTGAGAGTTGCTAAAAGGAAATGCATCTTTTTCTGCCATTTTCGAAAGTTGCCTCTATCAAAACATTCCAATTTGACAAAATCAGTAGCCATTTCTCTCAAAGTAGTGAACCCCATTGTTACACAAAAATTAAACCTTAAGAATGTTGGAACAAAAAATTTGAGACAATAGCTTTAAGGCAAGTTACAGCTAAAATCATTTTCCTTAAGATTTAATTCGCCCCTACTATTAGTGTGCAAAAGAGTTCTGCGAATTAACCTGTAGGATACAATAAAGCCCTTGTCTGACTTATGTTTTGCTCAAACAGTATCAGACCTAAAGCCTTCAGAGTTGTCTGAATAATTTGTCAGAGAGTTTAAGTGGAAGAACAGAGTTTTTAGGAGAAAAATTAGACAAGAAAATGAAAAGTACGTCAGATTATTTGTCTCACTGGATATATATAGAAGACTCATGTTTGATCATAAAAGACACACCTATTAGGAATTCAACTACCACATGGAGAGTTACAATCCTTGAAGAAGACAATATAAATCTTCAGAAAAATAACTACCTAATGAAAAGTTACTACTATACAGAAACTGTTGAAGAGTTACTACAATTCAGAAAACTCTTCTAAAAATGATTACGTAAAACAATATTCCTAATTGTTTCGAAATTATCCAACATGAAAATGGTTTGCTTTGTAACTGGTTATCCATTGACAAGTTGTCTGCTCATATTCTCTAATGATATCCATTAATGCACTAACATATAAAAAATACATGTTATGGTAATCATAGAATCGGACACCGACCAACTTTCTCTTATTGTAGAAACACAATGATGTTAATAAACATGTTTCGATATGATTGTATTTGGTTTCATTTTCTCATTAATGAGCTATAATTATAGTTAACCAATCTGGGATCGGCTTTCTTGATTTCATCTGTTGTTATTACTGCAATTGGTATTGGATATTATGGAAACAGTGGATGATCCAGATAAGACAGTTTAGCAATAATCTCTTATTAACAAGATCCCAGTGAAAAAAAAGTGGCTTTTTCTTGTGATCACTAAATAAAAAAAGTGCAGGCCTTTTGGCTTGTGGTTGCTTTTGCCCTTTTATCATGGTTACACCAGGACATTGTTTTTATTTTCTAACTTGGCCTCATGCTTAGGAAAAGCAGGACTCAGAAACCCATGAAGAAGAGGCTGGGACCTTCAAGGACTACACATTGGCTAGCTGGGACATCAAAGAACAGGAGGACCACAAATGTGTGAGAAAGCCAAGGTACATCTTTTGACCTTCACCCAATTATCTTGCATTCTTTTTTTCTTTTCCTCCTTTTCTCTATTGTTTTCTCTTTTGAGATTAAAAAAGGAAAACATTAAAATATAAGGGACTATTTGTGCAATTTTTCCATTAATAAATTCTGCAATCTCAGCTTGTAATTGCTAATATTAATCTCACAAGCTTGAGCTAATAACATCAGCACAGGCTGACATGTGATACTACTGGTTCCCCACAAAATTCACATCTTCTTGTATCCTTTAGCGACTTGAACCAAATATGTTATAAAAAAAAGCGTTTTATCATATAATTAGTTTAGTCATAAAGAAAACGTCTTATCAAATAATCAATCTAGTCACAGGGAAATGGTACTAAAGTGTTTATATTTGATTATCACGAACTGTTTAGCAAAGGTGGAAAGATATAGATTTGAAAGATGAAGAAGAAAGATTGACAGAAGTGAATTAGCTTTATTAGAAGAGGTACAATGATTTGGGTTGTATGACTAAGACTTCAATTTCACTATAGCCAAAAAAAAAAAAAAAAAATGAACAAGAATCCCAACATTGATGGGAAAACTTTAACAGCAATTACTTGATCCTGTGTCCCTAACACTCGTGGTATATATGGTTCTTATGGTCTTGGAATCTGATGAGCACCATCATGTTTATCTCTATCTAATAATACACCTAAAATAGGACCAAACCAAGAGAAAATTAATTTAAGATCCAATCTTAATTTCAGCTTATGATTTTGGTGAAGGGTCACATATTCGCCTTCTAAATTCCTATTAGTGATTCCTTTGGTCTCCCAATGAATCTCTACCCAAATTTCGTCCTTTAGTTGAATTTCTTCTAATTACATTGTTCGTATATAAACCATGCAGGGCCAGGAGCTGAGAAAATCGGGCCAGGGGTAGCAATCATTCTTCGGGTGAAATCGGGGGACGAACACTTTAGATAAAGATTAATTAATAAAAGATTTGGAACAGTTTAGACAAAGATTAATATAAATTGTCAGAACAGCATAGTTTGTCATCTATTAGAATGTTTAAAAACTTGAAATTTGAACTCGGAGTATATTTGAAAATTAGGTTGAGTTTTACTAAGTTAAAAATTAAAACTCGATATTGTAAGTTATGTTAATTTATTATTTCATCTATTAAGAATAAAATTATGTTAAATTACATATTTTAAAATTTTAGATTTCTTATATAATTCTTTTACATGTTATTCTTTATCAATTCAGAAATTTTATGTTTCAAAATTTGTTAACTATTTATCTATTTTTTAGTATTAAATAATCTCGATTCGGATAAAAAACTCAGAATTATTTGATGAGTTTATCAAAATTAATCGAAAATTTAATGTTAGTTGAATTTTTCATCGAGTCACCTATAATTTTATCGAGTTGAGTAAGATCGATCAAGAGTTTTTCTGAGTTTTTAAACTATGATCATTAATCACATTATTGTCCGTCTGGCTAATTAATCTTGGAGATTTAATCACATTATTGTCCGTCTGGCTAATTAATCTTGGAGATTTTACTTCCCATATTAATACGAGGAAAGATATTATGAGACATCTTAGTAGTGCCTTGCTCTCTCGTTTTTGGCAATTGATGTTTGAGAACACGAAGTGCATTATGGTATCATGTAGAATTTCTTTATTAGCTACCTTCAAGGGAAGAAAGCCGCCTGGCCTGCTCTCTTTTAATATGAGCTTCCAAAGGGACATCACGTCCACTTAAAGTAGAATCTATTTTGTGAAGCTTTAATTTAGTAGTGGAAAGTACTTTATAGAGGAAAGGCCTGTCATGGAAGAAATTATTAGACATGACGATTTAGTAGTAGCAGTAGTGATGCAAATTGTGTCAATGAGCTTAGTTCAAACGATAAGTAGAGTATTAATAGTACATACAAGGTTTAAAATTTGATAATTTTTTGTTAGTAGGTGATCTAGTAAAAGTCATTATAAGTCGTTGAAATATGCGTCGGTATCGCTAAAATATACGTAGGCGTGGCTAAAATATGAACCGATAGTCTGTCCTGACTATATAGAAAAAAAAATAATCTACCACTTTCTAAATTTCTACTTAAAAATAAAAGTGATGCAAATTGCAAACCATTATCAATCAATCAATTTGACCTAAATGTTTGAAAACTGTGATCTGTCTGTATTGATTAATTTAACAAGATTGGTGTTACTAGTAGTAGTAGGATTCATTAAAAAAAAAAACAATCTATTTCTCTATCTTTGATCCCTGCTGCATTGATATATTTTGCCATTTTAGTCAAACTAGGCCTTCTCATTTGTATAATGGTTTTACGTATAAATATGCATGGCTGTGGGTGAACATTCCCGTACCTAGGTTAGCGAATGGATATTATATTAAAACCTGGAAATAGATCATCAACGCCAATAATATCTCAAAATTAAAAGATTTATTTTTGAGGATTTTTTTTTTTGAGAACTGATTAGATTTCTTAGTCATTCAATCATATTTACTTGCTATTATTTGCTAACTGGTTTTTGATCGATTCTAAAAGGTTAGCTGGTTGGGATCTAATAATTCTAAGAAAAATAAAACCGACAATATACATATATATACGCTGAAAAACCTGGAGTTATTTTTATTTTCCTTCTCAAGCTAATCGACCATAAAAGACTTAGGAGGTGTTTGGTTCACATTCGGGAATCGGAATGGGAATAGGAATCATAAACCACACTATTGGTATGGGTTTATATCATTCCCCCTTACTTGTTTGGTTTAACATAGGAATGTGTTTCATTGTATTAATAAGTTACTCAATTTGAAACCCATGTCACAAGTGGAGAATGAAAGTGGGTATTTTCTAACACTTTCATTCCCATAGAATGATTCTCATAGACCTGTTCAACCAAACACCATATATGGGTATCATTAACTTTGATTCTCATTCCCCCCTCTCATACCCATAAACCAAACACCTCCTTAAGTTTATATCAATAGATTTCAGTCCTTAAAAACTGAAACATGAAAAAAAAAAAAAAAAAAAGAAAGACCTCTCCTCCTACTGTCTTCACATTTTTTCATGCATATAATTCATAACTGAAATAGATATCGAAGAATATATATAGAGAAATGAGGGGGAAAAAATGAGGAAGAAGAAAATCCAACATTTTGCGTGCATTTTTTGACCGAACTGTTACTAGAATTTATTTATGAAAAAAAATTTTGATTTTGTTTAGACAATCAATATTTAAAATATTATTAAGAATAATTATTGTCGTATGCGGTGTATATGATATAAAAGTAGTTTGAAATCGTATTTAAGAAATTATTGCAAAAACATTATTTGAAAACTAATAAAAAATAAAAAAAAAACGACATACCAAATGAAGCCATAATTAGAATTTACAAAACCGTACTTGACTACTGTGCCATGGAGTATGGACATTAATTAAAGGTTGATGAGTGAAAGAGCAACAACTATAATTTCTTCCTAACGTTATTATTAAACATCATAGTTTAATTTAATGTGTGTTCCTCATTCACATAACCTTACTACGTGCACGGGGATGGTGATGTTTTGACCTCATTTTCTACCACTATTTAAACTTTTGATCTAATCTCTACTTTTTACTGACTCTTCGCCTTTTCAATTGTCTCTTATTCAGAGTAATTAAGTGGAAAGTGCTTATTTGTATGATAAAAGAACGATCTTAAACTTAAAATACCAATATATATATATATATATATATATATATATATATATATATATAATTGCTTTATTAGTTGTCACAGTGTCAATTAATTATTTTGATGATTCTTATACTAAACTATAATTAGTTGCGTGATGATATTTCTAAAACATAGTTTTTTAAAATCGTTGTCTACGTAAATAAAATTTTAGAATTAACTTATATAAATCTTTCTAGCATATTTTTCTAATATATTTTTTGTTTGATTTTGTACGCAAAACCACTTTATTTATTATTTTCTTACGTGCAAATCAATTGTGATAAGTAATCGTTTGTCTACTTGTCTAAAATGGGTTAAAAATCCAACATGGGATCACTAATCAAAGAACATCAAATGTTTTCGTTACGAAACCTTAATGTGTTAAATAAATTGTTAATTATGCATAGGAGTCGTTCTCACGTGGCCATTGGGGGCACGTCTATTTCATTATCCTAAATTATAATCATCACTTGTCAGGTCCTCACCCCTCCGCCATCATGGTTTTCCCACCGCAACTTTTATTTCCATGTGTATTTATCATACCGCTCTTTAAATAAGTAGTATAAATAATAAGAATAAACAAATTAAGTTTTTTTTTTTTTTTTTTTGGGCAAAAACAACATTAAAAATAGAACAAATTTTACTTACACCCCTGTGGTGTGGTATGACCATTTTTCTTGTAACCCCCTTATGAGTTAAAAACTTATAATTATCCCCCTGTACTTTTTGTATAAGTGGCACGCGAACGGAAGTTACACCCACTAACAAAGTAGTGAGACCTTAGGAAAAAATGGCCTATTACGGCCAGACAGAAGTAGAATCATAGTCTTCTTTGAGAGATTATTTTTTTCCTTTCATCTTTGTCTTACTTCTTCCCGACTTGAATCTTGGACTGCTTAAATTCTACGTGCTTGAGTGATGGCTTGGTTCAGAACAATTATCATTCTTAATTACCCCTTATTAAAAGCTAATTGGGGTAAAATATAATTAAACAACATTTTGTGGTTAATTTGACAAAAAATGAAAAGATGATATAACACCCATCACTTTCCAGTCCCCTCGAGATGGAAGGAAAGGGAAGGGTGGCGGACTGGCTACTAGTTGTGAGGAAGAGGAGGGTGGCCGAGTGGGTAAGAGGGCTGGTAGTGGAGGAGGAGGAGAAAGGTGGTCTAGTGGAAGGTAGGGAGGCTGGTGGTGGAGAATTTAGGTGGCAGAGCTTGGGATGGGATTAGGCATGTCAATGGGTCGGGTCTAGACCCGGACCCGATCCGATCCGGATCGTTTATCCAAGTCTGAATCTATAACAAATCTCGATTACTCGGATCCAATCCGGACCGGTTTAGATATTATAATAAACGGGTCGGATCTGGATTTGGGTGTTTCGATCCGATTAAAATATTTAATATATAATAAAATTATTGTACATTAGTGTTTTTTTATATGTACATATACATATATGTTGTGTAAATTATATTTAATATAAAATACATGCATAAATATTAATTATGAACTCAATACTTTTGTATAATTAAAAAAAAAAGGAGAAAATTCGATAAGTTGTAATAGTTTTACATATAATTTTAAAAAAAATTATCCAGACCCGGATCCGGATCCGGATCCTACAAGACCCGACGGATCCGAATACGGATCTACTTTTACAGACCCGTCCGGATCCAGATCCGACCCGTTTACACCCCTAGATGGGATGGAGGGATTTTTAGGGGAAAAAATTGATTTTTAAAGTAAAATTCTTTTTAATATTCTTTTTAATCCTATACAAATGAGTTTTTATTTTTCATTTGTTCCTTTTTCTATCCAATTTTTCTATTTTTTTCATTTTCTTTAAGTAGAATAAGAAATTAGTACTAAAAAAGGAAGAAAAAGTGAAAAAAAACAAAGAAGATACAAGGGTATAGTTGTCCAACATAATGGATCCGTTAGTTGTGTGAATTTCCTTTTGCATGCCACATAAACCGAAAGCGTATGGGGGTAATTAATCGAAGGTTTTTAAACCATAAGAGAGTTATGAAAAAAATAGTCAAACTACAGGGGTGTAAGTAAAATTTACCCTTAAAAATAACCTTTTGGGTTTGAGATTTAACACACCGTCGACTACTAGCATTGTGCAAAGTTTATTATGCTCAATTGAATGATTCTTTTGCATGTGAAGTGTAAATTGGACGTTTTTGATAATATTGAAATTTTATGAGGCTTTAATTTTTCTAAAATTTTAAGTAAACACCAAAAACTTTTAAAATGAACAATTTCCACAGGATAAGATAGAAATTAAAATTTCCTTGCCTGAGCAGCATGTGGATATTGCCTTTTACCGCAAAAATTGGCTAAATAATTAATAAAATGCCATCAATAAAACTATTTATGAAAAACTTAAAAGTAACATATTGTAAGGCCATTGCCGTCGTGGAAAGCCTTCAATATTTTCTTTTCAAGAGCAATACACTTTAGTTGGCAGTCATGTGATTATGCAGCTTTTGCATTTTAGCCACTCCCACACTCTTCTTAATTTCTTCTTCTTCTTAGGCTTTTTTTTTTTCATCAGAAATTGGAAAAATCCAGCTAATTCTCTAATCCCACTTAGGATTCTCTTTTGAATTACCAGGAAAACAGGGAAAGTACCATGTTCTCTTCTTTCACTTTAAAGGTGACATCTCGGGATAACATAATAATTATTTCTAGATAAAAACGAAAAATTTCAAAAATATATATAGGAGATTAATCAATATAACGAAAATTTTCAAAAACACATACAGTAGATTAATCAATTTAATGATATCTCAGAAAAAATTTTCCTTGTTTGCTCAATAATGACATTTCTGATCTAATTCAAGAATTCGAGTCACCAAAATGTAGGTAAAAATTCACTATAAATTTTCTTATTAAAAAAAAAAAAAAAAAAGACATCTCAGAATTTGGTTTTCTATATTTGATCGATTGCACATATAAATTGGCATTGTAAATCCAAATGAAGAATAAAAATGTTCTTATTATTGAATTCTAGTAAAAACCAAATCAAAACTCCTATGTAACTGTTGATTTCTTGGTTGTCAGATCAGAACAAAAATCTATACGAACATTTCATTCAGGACCCGGGAGAGCATTTACCAAAATAAGGCAAACTCCTATACGAAACCGTAAAGGCAAAGAGCCACCAGGGATCAAAAGAAAAGAGAGAGCCCACCATAACTCATCACGAGGCTGAAAATATGGCCTGTCTATTTTCTTTTCTTTTTTTTGTGAAAAATGAAATTGGCTCGTCTATTTGAGTAAAAAAGGTAGAAAATAGTAGTGTTTATGTAGGATTGTCAATGGATCGGCTGGGTCGGCCCGATGGCCCAACAAATAGAGAATCGAGTCTTATATTAAAGTAAATCGAGTTGAACTTAGGCCTAAATATTAAGTTCGATTTAAATATAAGCCGAATTTGGGTTTCACAAGGTCAGCGCGAATAAAACCCGACCCTAATAAGTAAATGAATATATATATATATATATATATATATATATATATATATATATATATATATGAACACACTCTATACTAATTAATCTATTACATAAGCAAACTCTCAGAATAATTTATTTGAAATACTTTTTTTCAACTTTTGTATGTGCGGATGTTACTAATTCTTGAAAAAGTATTATTTTTCATGCTTTAGTTGTTAGTATTGAAACTTAAAATACTCTTCTTCTTCTTTTTTTTTGTCTCTTAATTTCTTAACTTCCAGTAATGTATGTACTGTGAGTTTGGGCCAACCTGATTAAAGTTTGATACCCGAATAATTTTGTGAGTCGAGTATGAAATGTAAATTTGTGAGCTTAGCTCAACGATTAACCGGGGCTAACAATCTAAATAATTTTGTGAGTCGAGTATGAACTGCATATTTGTGAGTTTAGTTCAATCCGATTAAAATTTACAATCCGAATAATTTTGTGAGTCGAGTTTAAACTTTGCAAAACCAGACTCACAAAATCCAATTAACAGTCCCATTTGGATGGGACTTTTAAATTTTTTTTCTCTTTTTTTTTTGCCCCTATCCCAATTACCCCATATGTGTGTGTGTGTGAAAAATACTAATATAGACCCGGTCTTGAACCCCACCTGTAAATAAGACAGTCAATTGGATTTTGTGAGTCGGATTTTACAAAACTCAAGCTCGGCTTACAAAATTATTCGCATTATGAGCCTTGATCGGCCTGAATTAAGCTCACAAATATGCACCTCATACTCGACTCACAAAATTATTCAGGTTTCGGAATTTTGATCGTGCTAGCCCAAACTCACAGTACATACATTACTGAAAGTTAAGAAATTAAGAGACAAAATATAAAAAAAGTATCTCAAATCTCAGTTACATTAATAACTAAAACATGAAAATAATACTTTCCCAAGAATTAGTAATATCTGCACATACAAAAGTTGAAAAAAAAATACTTTGAATAAGTTATTACGACTATTAGGGTGAGAGTTTGCTTAATTAATAGATTAATTATTATAGAGTTAAATTAAAGAGAATCAAAAACCCAATTAGTATGTGTGTGTGTGTGTCTCTCTATATATATATATATATATCATTTACTTATTAGAACTGTGTTTTATTTGAATTGAGTTTTGTGAATTCCAAACTCCGCTCACATTTAAATCAGATCTAATATTTAGGTCCAAATTCATCTTAACTCACTTTAATGTAAGACTTGGACCTTTATATATCATTTACTTATTAGAACTGGGTTTTATTCGAATTGAGTCTTGTGAATTTCAAACTCCGGTCACATTTAAATCAGATCTAATATGTAGGTCCAAATTCATCCTAACTCACTTTAATGTAAGACTCAGACCTTTATATATCATTTACTTATTACATTAGAACTGAGTTTTATTCGAATTGAGTCTTGTGAATTCCAAACTCCGCTCACATTTAAATCAGATCTAATATTTAGGTACAAATTCATCCTAACTCACTTTAATGTAAGATTCGGACCTTCATTTCTCGGGTCAGGCGGGTTGAGCTCGGGCCAACCCAGCCCATTGATAGTCCCACCTGTAAATCTTTTGGTCATGATTAAATTTTATAAAATCTTGTTTACATCAACTGTTGTCATAAATTTCATAACATATTAATCCACACCACCGAATCTACAAGCGGGGACAATGACTAAATCTATCTGAATATTCATATATATATATATATATATATATATTGTTGAGGAGTTTAAAATAAAATGAAAACAGTGTTATTTTTAACATAGAAAGGTAACTTTTTGTAATTAATTTGAAAGATTGTATCTACTTGATTAACACTATTTCATGCAACAAAGTTAAATAGTTGTATTCATTTGGTTAATTTCCTTTCATGCAAGAAAGAAGGATGATTGAATAGTCGTATCCAATTGATTAACATCTTTTCATGCAACAATTTTAAAGGTTATGACTCTTTAATGGACCTCCATTTATGTCTATACATATAACTTGTTAAACCAAAAAATTTTAGAAAAATTTTCAGAATTTACAGTCTTCAGATTTTAGTGATTTATTGTATTTGGGAAAATTTTATTTTAACCCAACAACAAAATAGTGCAGGTAAATAATTCTTTAAAAAAAAAAATTCTTTTACATCTTAAACCACATCTAGTTCTTCTTCTCTCAATTTTCAGCCTACTACTATAACATTTACTTCATCATCGTTTCAAGAAAGAACCAACGGCTGGCTGACAGAAGTCTATAACCATTATTGAGGAAGACCCTCTGATGAGTAGTTTTTCTGTCCTCACTAGAAAGACGCCAAATAGCTATTTTTTTAAAATAAAAAAAAAACACACACACACACACACAACTTGGCCAAGCTTATGTATCATTGCAAGTTGCAACCAATTATCTATAAGTGTAGTCTTAATTAATCTTTAATCAAAGCTTTACAAATTTTGTGTTAAGTCAAAATAGAGAAAGGGACAACCATTTGTTGGATGGATGACAATTCAATGTGGTATAAATCTAGTTTAGTGCACGAGACAACAAAATGTTTTCACGTGTTACTCTGCAAAGTTTGCATTCAATAATTTTACCATTTTTATCTTTTGAAAAAATCAAATAGGACGACGTCTGTGACTGGATATTATTGTAAGATTAAACAACAAGAATGTCCAAGATAGGAAAGTATAAAAATTCCATTTTGATAAGGTTATTGACTTCAATGGATATTAACATATCATCGCATTTTACCAAAAAAAAAAAGTATTATCACAACATTATAGTATCAATTTTTACCTATCACTGATTTATCACAAAATTCACATGTCAATTGCACTTTCTTTTTTTTTCACACCACTAGTTTTACCTGACTAGTGAAAATCTTGATAGGAAAAATGGTTAGATACACTTGATGGGTGGTTGATATTGATATTTACATACCTTTTTTAACCTCTTGCACACCCTTATCACTATTCATTAGTGTAATTAGTTTCTTATACAACCTTTCTAACTCCGTACATACTCTAAAATGAACATTTTGTATTAATAAACATTAACAAGAGAGTGCAAGAAGTTAAAAGAGGTGTGTAAATTTCATGACTCTACTTGATTTAAGAACACATATATAGATTAAATATTTATATATTTTATACCATATGTATTATAATTTGTATATTTTTTAGCACTAAAGTTATTATTTATCTGTACACAAAGTTTATAAAAATGTGTTTGGATAGATAAATTTGAAAAATAATTTAAAATGTATTGATTTGGTAGATGATTTGTACGTTTAAATAAATGAATTTAAAATTCACCATTCCTTACACACATTTTGGTTTGGATAAAATTAAAATTCATTACTTTTAATAGTAAAAGTTACTCTTACAAATTGAGAGATTCAAATTTATTATTATTTTTTTTATCAAATCCTATTTAATCCAATCGCAGCCTAATAAAATTTTCCAAAGCTAAAAATTTTTACCAACCTTTACAAAATTACCCATCTCAAATAATTATAGTAGTATTTCTAAGGCTTAATTACAATTTATCCCTGTAAATAGGAAATAAATGTAAATTGCCCTCTATATTTATTTTATCTACACATTGTTCCCAAGATTTAATAAAATTAAAATTTTCATCTAAAAAAAAGTAAATGTCATAATTGCCCTCAATATTTTTAGTTACACTTTATTAATTTCTTTACTAAAACTTTTCTCTTAAATTTGAAAATAATAATAAACTAAATTTATTATTCTAATTTTTTTTTCTAGTTAGCATGAGGAAGTGAGTTAGTTGATCAATTTAAATTTATTTAAAAAATATATTTATTATATCTGAAAGTAGTATATTTACTCCAATAATGTGATTTTTAAATGCAAAGTGATGAATTAATTATTGATAATATAGAAAATAAAATAAAATAATAAAACTAAAATATGTAGTGATTAAATAAATAATATTATTCTAAATATAAAAATAATAATGACAGAATAAGTATGTGATTGCATGCTAAAAATAAATGTAAATAAAAAAACAGAAAATAGCAAACTAATTCATATAATTAATATTGAAGGGTAGAAAAAAAATTTCAATAATGTTGGATGTCAAACATTGTTTCTTTTGAATAACAAATTGGGAAAACAACATTAATAGTCTCTCCATTTTACGTTTATACTTTTTTAGTCCCTCACATTTAAAATGATGTATTTTAGTCTCTCACAAATTCAAAATACACCATTTTAGTCCCTCAACAGAATTACGGACATATTTTATCCTGAAATATTCATATGTGTATTGAATGTTACATTTTTTATGGACAAAATTGACAATACACGAATTTTAAATACTAAACGTCATTACCTAAAACATTCTTTATTGCCACCCTAAAATTCTGACGTACCATTACCACCTTTATTCCTTTCATTCACCGTTTTTTCTCCGCCACCTCTCAAGCTCCAGTACTCCCAACCTTCTTCTTTTTGGGACAATTTAGTAGTTAAGATTATGTATTATAAATTTGCCCTTAAATATATTATATTTGATATGCATGTGAGTATTTTAAATCAAAATATGTCTGTAATTGTGTTGAAGTACCAAAATAGTGCGTTTTAAATTTGTGAGGGACTAAAATGTATTATTTTGAATATGAGAGATTTAAATAGTACAAATGTAAAATGTGAGGGACTATTAAGATCATTTTTCCCAACAAATTGTTATAAAGTAAAATCAAATTCCGAATTGCAGCCTATCCTAATTTTATGTTGGTTAAGGAAATTAAAAGATTGAGAGTGATTATGATATTTTAATATCCCTTTTAAATGAAAATTTTAATTTTATTTAACCTTGAGAGAAATCTATGAATAAAATATATATATAAGAACAATTTGCAACTGTTTCTTATTAACAGGTGCAAATTGTAATTAAACCTATTTTGTAAATATAATCCTTACAATAATGTGTCTTTATATGTTTTAAGGAAAAAAGTACAGTCGTAAATTCCCTCTCTCCCTCTTCCACTCCACTGTCTCTCTCATATTTCTCCTATCATCCTATGTGTGTATATACATATATATGGAGAGAGAGAGCAACAACTTGGACTGTTACACTCTCTTTGATAGTTTCATTGACATTGAGAAGTGAATTTTTTTCCACCTTTTCTCTAGGGATGATAATAGGTATATAAGTAGTCCAGTAGCCCAAGAACTGACATGGGTTGGCAACAGATATTGCATTAAATTCACACAGATCAAGAAATGCAGGATTCAAAGTACTACTACAAGTGTAGTCAGTAGTTGTTTTTGTCTTTTGGGATTTTTTTTTTTTCATTTTTGCACTATTCAATTCCACTTTCCCGCTTTCTGATACTCCAATATCCGAATTCTACTGCAATGAATTGAATTCATTCCTCTGAAGTGAAGGTCTCAATGTTTTCTATCTCTCTCTGTAATTACTGTCTTCATTTATTATCCTGATTTTCATTTTTTTAAATTTTTTTTTTTTGAGTGTTTTGGATATATTTGTGGATGTATTGAAATGTGATTTTATTGTATGGCAGATTTCATTGATTTCTCTGGGGATTGAAGAAAGATGAATACCAGAACCAGGACTGCCTTGCAGTCTGTGAGAGCTCCTCCTCCTCCCATAAAGCAAGAAAAAGTAATCACCCCCTATAATTTAACTTTATCATCAACATCTATTAATAAACAGCCATTCATTCTCCTGATCACTTTTTTCTTTTTTTAAAATTTTTTAATGTATCCTTGAATTGATAGAAATTTTGAATGAATCTTCAAAGTTGCCTTCTAAGATAGATGGTATAATGCCTGTTGTTTGAATTATCAAAAAATGGCAATTTTTCAGAAGAAGATTATGGCTTCAAGCTCAATTGGGGTGCTTCAGATGCAGAAATTTCCCAGAAAATTTGATGAAGTATGCGTCTTTGATATGAACTCATATTTGATTTTCCAGAAAATTTGATAAAGTTTAGTAGGCATTTTTTATATAAATTCAGTATGATTTTCCAGAAGATTTGATAAAGTCGGCATCTTTGATATGAATTCAAGATTATTTTCCAGAAGATTTGATAAAGCAGGCATCTTTGATATGAAATCCAGATTACTTTTTCTGTTTTAGTTGGTTGAAGGAGGGAACAAAAGAATTTGTGTCTTAATCTTGATTAGTGTTTCCACTACAGTGAATTTTTTGTTTGGAAATTGGAATTTATCCTCCCTCTACTTTTTCTGTTTCCTATTGATGGTGGGATTAGATCCTTGCTTTCAATAAAGCTTCAAAAGTTTGCTGCTTTGTTTCTTATCCACAATGATTTTGATCTTTCCTTGCCTTTCTTTTTCTTCCCATGTGTATGTTCCCTTTTTTTGTTTATTATGCTTTGTATTCTTTTCTTGTGGATGTTGACAGTTGTATTCTCTTCTTACTGGTTGTAGGAAAAAGTGGAAATACAAGGTAATGGGAAAATGGATGTTGAGAAAGGCAGCCACAAGTAGACGACCCTCAATCAGAGAAAGAAAGAAGGCATTGCAACAAGATGTAGGCTACCTCAATTATCAACTTTGCATATTTAACCCTTCAAATTTTGGTACTAATTCTATGATTTTAGGTTGACAAGTTAAAGAGAAAACTCAGACACGAGGAAAATGTTCACAGAGCTTTGGAAAGGGCATTCACCAGGCCTCTGGGAGCTTTACCTCGCCTCCCTGCCTATCTCCCTCCTCATGTTAGTCTCTCTCTATCTCTCTCTCCACAAAACAAATGGAAAAACCTTTTCTCATCCTCATTTTTGAGGAATTTCAGAGTAGCTACTGTTTATGGAGAGATGGGAATAGTATTGAACTTTACTGTTTTGCGGATAAGTACATGGGAAATGAAGTATATTACTGCATTCTAATCAATGAATATGAATGCTATAGTTGAAGGCTTAAAAGGACAACCTGGTTGAAGAAATAACTAGAATTCTTGTTTCATTGATAGCTATCCATTAGTGCAATTGAAGTTTGAAACTACAATTTACTGTTAATTGGTTTTACACACTTAATATTTCCTTGCCATGGTGATAAACTGAAATTTATTGGAGTTTTAATCTCTCAAATGGGCACTGAAATCCTAAAACATATAACTCTAGACATTGGAGCTTCTTGCTGAAGTTGCTGTTTTGGAAGAGGAGGTTGTTCGGCTTGAAGAGCAAGTTGTGCATTTTAGGCAAGGATTGTATCAGGAAGCTGTCTATATCTCATCATCAAAGAGGAACATGGACAATTCAGCTGATACATGTGATCAGTATCAAATGAATGATCGGAAACAAAAGCAGTCTAAGTTGTCGATTCAAGCTGAAGAAAATCCCATAGCATCCACAGGGAAGCATTTAACGTTTCTCCCTGGTAATACTTTGATCAAACTGTTTTAGCTAAGGTTCATACCTGTACGTAATTTTACCCATTTACTGCATCAAAAGTGGATAGGACATTTATAAGGAAACTGAACTTGCCTCTTTATTTGTTTTTTCAGATGATGGACGTGGAAAAGAAAATGATTTATTCACTAATTCAACAAAAAACAAGCAGAAATCTCCAAGTATCAAGGCACCAACTGTCAGAACTCCTGTGAAAAGGCCTCCTTTCGAGTCCAGATCAGCAGACAAGCGCTTAGAACCCAAGAAATTGCAGGTGCTTACTTCACTCATTCTTTGTCATTCTAAGAGATGTATGTCTATGCAAATGACCATTGGTTTTTGAATTTTCAGTTAGATGTGGACCGAGAGAGCAAAGGGAGGACACCTGGTACTGTTGATGAAAAATCGTCGGGAAGTGACAATCCAAACAAAATTTCTGAAAGCATTTTGAAATGCTTATTGAGCATTTTTTTGAGAATGAACTCCAAAAGGACTAGAAGTACAGCGGATCCATTGCCTTCATTGTCTACATTGATTTCTTGTGAGGACTTTGAGGATGCAGACTTTAAGGATCCATATGGTATCTGCTCATATGATTTTGGAAAGAGGGATATTGGTCCATATAAACATTTATTTGCATTAGAGGCGAGCTCGATCAATCCAAATCGGACCACAATATCAGTGTTCCTAGTTCGTAGACTAAAGTAAGTTACTATCATTATTGAGATTTCAGTTCTAAACTTTGTCACTCATTTCATAGTTTCACTGATGCTCATCGATGTCTTGCCTCTTGATTCTCAGGGTTTTACTTGAGAAATTAGCATCAGTTGATCTAAAAGGCCTTACTCATCAAGAGAAGCTTGCTTTCTGGATCAACATTTACAATTCTTGTATGATGAATGTAAGTATCTTACATTCAACAACCATTAGTGCAGAAACTATTCAGTTTTTTTTCAGTATCCATATTTTATATGCATTATAGTTCCCATATACAGAACACCATCTCCCCTCCTTCCAAAAGAGGAAAATTGATAGAACGTGATAGCTAACACCTTCTATAAATATCTTTTTTATGTTTACATGTGCTTAACTCAACCAATGGTAGATGTGCAGAACTAAGTGTTCACTTCACTGATTCAGGCATATCTTGGACATGGAATACCGGAGGGTCCTGAAATGGTAGTCGTACTGATGCAAAAGGTATAAGTTTATTCGACATACCTTACTTCCATTCCATAATCTCAAATTTTTTTTGTATTTCGAGATGGAGAGGAAGCATTAATCCTGAGGAAAAGCAAAGAGTATATCATCTTGAGGAGAAGCAAAATACATATTGAGAAAGAAAAGTATATGACAGATAGCATGAACTCGTAGCAAAATAAAGTATTTCAAAATGGTTATATGCATCAGAAAGTGTATATTTATTTTGTTTTGTCTCATCATCTGGCCTACAATATCCTTTAACAAATGAGATACATGCCCTTGAATGATATGTCTTATAGACAAAATTCCATAAATATTGGTGATACCTGGCTTCTTATTTTGCAGGCAACCATAAACGTAGGGGGACACTTTCTCAATGCAATAACTATTGAACATTTCATATCTACTTAGGCTGCCCTATCATTCAAAATATGTAAGAGGAGTCTTTTTCATATACTAGTAATCTCTTGCATTCTGTGAAGTAAATTTTACAGTAGCTTATTTAATATCTGGTTGTGTGGTGTCATTCAGACTTTTGCAAAAGGTGCCAAAAATGAGGAAATGTCGGCACGTGGCATTTTTGGATTGGAATTATCAGAACCATTGGTGACATTTGCTCTTTCATGTGGAAGCTGGTCCTCACCTGCTGTAAGTTAGTGCACAGGATAGATAGGGTCCATTTAATCATCGTTAATCAGTACTGCAGATTGTTTCAGAATACTGCTTTTGTGATTTTAAATAAATTATTCATTTATGCTGCTCGCCAATTTGTCTTTTGAACTCCAATTATGCTAATTTCACATTTGACAACATGTAACCAAGAGTATTGACGTGTGTCTTGAACTCAAGACTCAAAAATGTTAACTAAGTATGGTTTTAACAGTCAGCAGCAATTATAGTTTCTAGAAATCAATGCATCATCAAGGTTCAGCATTTATGTTGTTACTGATTAGTTTGCTGCTTTCAATGTAGGTGAGAATATACACGGCAGCTGAGGTTGAAAATGAGCTGGAAGTGGCTAAAAAGGAGTACCTGCAGGCCACAGTTGGCATTTCAACTAAAATGAAGGTGGTAGCAATTCCAAAACTACTGGATTGGTATATGCTCGATTTTGCCAAGGACTTAGACTCACTGGTTGATTGGATATGCCTTCAATTACCAACTGAACTTGGTAAAGAAGCAATTAACTGCCTTGATAGGGAGAGAAATGAGCCTCTTTCACAATTTCTTGAAATTATGCCGTATGAGTTCAGTTTCAGGTACCTATTACACACATAAGTAAGTTTTGGTTTAGTCTCTTTCTCTACATAGGTTCATTGGTTAGTCATGGTGTCTGTGTATACATCTATAAATACATGGTGAGAAAAATGTATAATCTGCTCCACTCTTGTAAGTAAATTTTGATGGCTTAAGAAATTCTGTCAAAAGGGTTCAGGGTACACGAATTTATTCATTTTTACGCAGAAGTCAAGGGAAATCCCACCATAAGATTAAGTGAAAACAACTCTCCAAGGTCTTTTTTCGTGCTTTAATTTTCATTGCGCAAAACCACAACTACTTCTAGTATTCTACATCAAGGGATCTGATGGCTGATGCTTGCTGCTGTAAAGTTTTTTGATGTAGTGAGTGTAAGACATGACTTGCTGTAAGATTGGAGACATGAAAAGATGCTATTCTTATTTGTCAGTGTCACATAGTGAGTGTGAATTTGTATTGAGAAAACTCAGAATTTTTTGTTGCATATTGGATTGGTAACAGATAGACACTTGCTAAGCAAAGGAAGAAATAAGAAGTGACACTTACTAAGCAAAAGAAGAAATAAGAAAGTGACAGATTTTTTTTCTCATTTAAGAAATTAGGTGTGAACAGTGACAGCCCATTACTCAGGCATGTTACTCTTTTTTGTGAATGTACGATGCCACTAGCTAATCAAAGAGGAGAATGTGTAGGTGGACCATTTGTGCAGTGGGAAAGGAAAATCATGGGAGACATCTAGTGGATAATGGCATGAATTGATGACCACGAAGTTACATTCTTGATTTCTTGGTAGATTCTAAGTGTACTTAAACATAAAAATTAGCACAAAACAGTCACAAATCAAGAAGAATTTTACATAATTCAGTGTATATTTCTCAAAGTTATTTAATTCCTTGACTATGCCAACTAAAACTTAGCTGTGATGTGTGGCTTTAGTAGACAAGATCAAGAATTTGGATTAGTTAATGAAGCTAGTGCTAATTTGACTAAAGAGAATTGGTCAAGATTCAAGAATGTCTTATTCTGCTTCTTTTGTCCTGTTTGCCTTCTAAATCTCTCCTCTTCCAGAGTCAAACAAAATTAGTTTATATGTAGAATTAAAAAATGTATATCACAACCAACTTGTCAATCTTTTCTCTATTCTTTATTTTGAGAGGGAAAAAAAAAAAGCTCTAACGTCACTTAAACGACCTCATATTATAGTGTTACAAAAGTATAATAACATTAATTTGTAGTGGATAAATATAACACAAAAAAAATGTGAAGCATTGTGCAATGGTGATTGATTGAAAATTGAAGAAGAAAAAAATAACTGAAATGAATAGAAAAAGAAGGCAATGAATGTTGCAGAAGAAATACAGCTAACAGAGTCAAAAATTTTGTCCCCATGTAGAAGAAAATCTAAGCAATTACTCCACATCATATATACAAGTGCTGAGTGAATGGAGGTGATTAAAATAGTACAGTCCTTTTCATGTGGGCCGAGTCATTATCCCATGCTTCCACATTGAAGCAAAGAACAAACTGCTTTTTAACAAAGTAGAAGGGAAAAGGAGAAGAGGGATCACATTCACAGCCAGTTGAGCCCCTCTCAAGTTGATGAAGTAGGTGCAATTTGTGTACTGGCCAGCTTATTATGTACACTACATTACAAGGACATTCAAATTGAGGAGTATTGAGTAGACTCTATTAACAACACTATGCCCTGGATGTCGTGATTCAAAATTTAATCACATTAATGAATTTATTTTAAAATTTTTGTATTAGTGTATCTGTATAAAGTGATAATAACAAAAATTATTGATGTGTCCTTAAATTTGAAAAAAAAACAAATGAAATTTAGTTGAGTATCTAAAATCTGATGTTGGTGATTCACTATGACCACTGACTAGAAAATTTTTTTGTTTTTTGCTCCTCGTTGTGGGTGAATATTTATGACGGTCGGATAATTGAAAAGTAATAACACTTCTCTACTTTTTAATAATTTTTTAATGACTGTCATACTAATTCTGTAATAAAGAATCAAGAGCAAAGACTTACTCCCACTTGCTAATGTAGACGGATTATTTGAGGATCATGTGATACTACCACAGTTGCTTCTGAGGACTGGTACTTTTGGAAGTTTTGTTCTGCGTGCGTCGATTTTGTGACACCATGGGATCAGAATATCCAGCAGCTGAATTTACCAAAGTATTTAGAGACTGTTCATGCAAGGCCAAAATGTCCCCCAATCAAGGAGCCTTGTGAAATGTCAATGTACACAAGAAAATTAGTGGACTAGTGGTACATCCCTATACATTTGAAACTTCATTTTTGTCTATATTTTCATTATTAAAATTTAAAATTACTCAAAATATATATATAGGTAAATCATGTGTTAATATAAATATTTCTCATTTCCTTTAAATTAAGATAATTCAAAAATATATATTCTTAAATTGTAAAATTAACGAGAATTTCATTTTTTTTTAATTTTAGGTTAAACAAGACTAAAAATTGAAGTTATGGTAGTAATAGTATAAGGTAAAACAACGTTTATGTAAAAAGACAGTAATACCAATGATTTGGGCCTTTGGCTTGAACGTTTGGGTTTTCGTGATCGGCCGTTGTATTCTAGTTTAACAAGCCCACTAGGAAGTGCCCTTGTGTAGACTTGTGCATTACAAATCCCCTGCTAGGCCGGCAATAAAGCATGAACAAGTATAGAATGCAAAGTAAATAATGGGCTTTTGAAATTGTAAACCATGGAATACAAGGCCCACAAATTTTTTGCAATTGTCATGATCATATCTGCCATTTCTCTCGTATAGTTTGAAAAAACTTGATAGATAGTACTACTTCTTTGTTGAATCAGATCCAAAACACTATATTCACAAAGAATCATACCTTAAACAGATCCATTTAATAATTTTTCTTTTATAAGAGTATCTAAGTGATGATTAGTTTTGGTTTCCAAGTCCAAATAAAATAGATATATTCAATAAAATTGAGGTAACATAAATTTAAAAGATTTTAAGAAAGTTATACAATCTCGTTAACAGATAATTCTATTTTGCTTAAAAGTTTATATCATACAAATTTTTTAAATGCAAATATTATATAATAGAATCCTCTAAAGCACAAATTTTAACCTTGCTTATAATCACCAGTCAAAACAAGGAAATGAATATTCTATAAAAATTACATAGACCAATTCCTTGTCTTTTGTTTTCAAATTGGAAGTCGAGGAATCATTTTAATTAGCTGACCTAGTATTTTCTTTGCTATACCATTTGATTTTTTGTTCCATTTTTCTTCTTTCTAGACTTCTAGTTGTTGATCTAATTCTAATAACAACGTAAGTTGAATTGAAACATCACGTGAGCTGTAATGAGTAAATATTTACTCAAAGCTACAATTCTACTATTACTTTTCCTCTTTTCATTTTGTAATTTTCCTCTTTTGGACTGAATCTTTCTCCCAACAACTTTTAAAATAAAATTTTCTGAATGCAAATATTCTATCAGCTTTAGAACTACGTTTTTTCGTAAATAAATTAATGCAAGAATATATGGTACGTAGAATTATGTCTTTTTCAATTGCTAAATTAGCAAATATTGATAACTTAAATCCGAAATTGAATTTTCAGAATGGTGCAGCCATCAACATGTTCTTCTAGACGGTCGTCTTCCGTGTTGCCACAATCCCATAACAAATTAGTCTTATTAAATTACATGTTAGAATTAATTAATTTTTTAATTTGTTAGTAGACAATTTATAAGTCGTTCTAGATCCCCATATGTAAAACGACAATGCCAAATAACAACTTGTTTGTTTAATTTGGATAACTAGTTGAATAAATAACATCTCACATCCAGAAATGATCCATTGTTTCTTTATTGATGAATTTTGGTTGTTCACATCTGGCATCACCACTTCTAGAAGCAACTATATAAAAACAAAGGAAAATAGCAAACCGGAAAAAAAAATATAAGAATATATAACTTGCAAATATTTAAGCTAAAATTTGATGGCACTTTTTTGTCACTTAAACTCCAAATATCTTGTATTTTAAAACTTATATTATACAAGTTTTTAAGAATAACGAAATGGTCCATTAACGGGATTAAAGAACTTTTCTTACTTAAAACATGGAATTGTAATCAAAATTTTCTTACCAAAATAAATGAATATATCAAGGAAGCATTTGATTTTGTTTCCAAAACTTGGATGTTCAGTAGAGTAGAGACAATGCAAGCGATGAAGTTGCCCTGATGAAAAACGGCAGAATAAGCCACCATAAAAATGGAAGACGTAATAGCATGAAGAACGAAAATGACACAGCTCTTTTTCTCATGCATATCATTATCAGCCGGCTGTAGAAACCCGATTCCATTTGCATGCAAATGCATGCTAGCTAGCTATATATATTTTATTTATGTGCTTTAAGCGGATATATTATAAAATCTCCTGTCCTGTAAATATTTAAGAAATTTGTATTTGTTGGTTGTCTTCGAAATCATCTACAAAACGGTAACTAGCTAAAGTTACAAGAATAAGTAGCTTTATTATTGAATCATTTTCTTTTCAAAGTACCAAATCTGAAAAACTTGCAATTTGACCATTAAATATATATCACAAAACATAAAATAAATCAAAGATTGAAAAAGATACTTCAATACATATATCAACGTTAAATACTAATACACCATGCAATTAAAGTATAAATGCAGCCAAAAGCGGTCTAGTTAATCCAGAATTCATTGCTTAATCTAGCTTGTTGCTAGATGGAGCCACTCTAGAAGAACAAAAGCATAGTTGTTATCAATGGAAACTATTGAATTATTGGACACATTCAATATCTTCAGATGAAGTATGTAACCACATAAGTAAGATGAAAATTTGAAATGACTAGTTAATATTTGTTGGTACAACAAAATTTGTTAATTGCACTTTTCTAACATATTGAATTCCAGCTATAGTGTGACCTAGCTTCTTGTATTATTTCATACATTCTAGGAGATAATTACTAGTTTTAGCAATCAGATTGCAATCTTCCTTTCAAAAATATAATTAATGTTGCAAAAAAATTACAGTTTCGTTTAAGTAGTGTACCACTTTGCTTTGCAAACTTGTAATTAATTTATAGGCTAAAGTAAATCCAATAATATAGAATATTAATTTCAAGCTCAAATAACAAATGAAAAGACTATTACTCTTACCAAAAATAAGAGACACACACATATTAGTGGGACATAGAATTACCCTGATGTTACATTAATCTATATATTTAGCTAGATATCACTATTTATTTGTTTAGAATACAGCCACCATTTAACTTTTTGCATTACTTTGTCCTCTCTAGAGAAAGAAAGAATGAAATTCGTATCATTGAAATTTGAAAGTGAAAGGAGAAAGATGCTTTCCACACCTAACTTTGGGATCAAATGTATTCATGATTAATAATAAGTATCCTATACCATAACGTTTCAGCCACCAATCTGCTTTCCCCTATTAATTTTGTTTATGTAATTAATCTCCATGTCTAGAAATTATGATTTTATTAACAAATTTCGTCTTCAATTAATTATTAATAATATCAAATTATATCAATTCTATTTCGATCGACATAGTATTGTTTGCATGAATAGTGTAAAGGAATATATACATAAAAATGTCGAATACAAAGTATCAGGCTCTAAATTTTAATCAACTTAAAAAAAAAATATTCTACGGGTTTATGAGATTTTATGGTTAATGTAGAAAAGAATTTTTTTTTTTTTTTTTGGGGGTAAGAGTTAATGTAAAACGATATTACTAGTGGACATACACAACCACGTAAAATGAATATAGTAAATGAAAAGAAAAGTTAAATCAAGAATTAGTTGAGGGAAACCCCATTGAATAGCTGTTTTTTCGTGATGAGAAAACTAAGATCCTTCTGATCAGGTTGATGAAATTAATTCATTTTTTTATTTGATAATAATCAAATTAATTCATTACGCATGCGTTCTTCTTCCTCTTGTAATTTTTCTAATGTACCCCCTTTTTACTTGAAGGAAAAGTCATACTTTTGTGGGCCATTAATGTCGCTTGTGTAGAATCAGAATCAGAAAGTACAAAAGCATCAATAAATAATATTAACAATTTGTCTTAACAATATTGTTGCAGTTTAATTTTTTTAATCAACTGATCAATTTTTAAAAATCAGTTGGATACATCTTGTATGGTAAATTTTAATTTATTTAAAATTTTAAATTTACATGTATTAATTAAATATAAATTTCACTTTCATTAAAAAATTAAATAAATGTATATAAAATTTTCATTACAAAATTGATATGTTTGACAATAAAAATCGTGACAAAATAGATGGTACATATTTAAAAAAGAATTCACATCTCTTCTTTACTTTTTAATAAATCTAATTTATGATTAATAAGTGATAATAGAAACGTTTACTAATTCAATTACATTTCGTTGTTAAAATAGATGGAACAGGAGACTACAAATTAGAAGAAGGTGACATGGGGAGCACCATAAGTAATAAATGACGGCTTCTTCTTAGACTTCTATGGGTCAATATTATTTGGCTGATCCTTCTCCCTTCTTTCCTACTTAGTACCTTTCTTTTTATAGCTGAAACAACTGAGGAGAAATTAGGCATCTCTGTCTCTGCATTTTTTTTTTTTTTTTTCTGTAGAGCCAAAATTTGTGGAGATGGAAGTTGTGATACCAATTCGTCACAACATGGAGTTCGATTTCAACAGTGCTCGTTCTTCTCCAACGCATCATCTAAGCTCTCCTCCTACACCAAAGGCTTTTGGTGAATTCTATTGCAGTGCTCCAACTAGCCCAACTCGGCTCTCCCAATTTTATAGGGAGTTTGATGAATTCTTGATGAGCAGAGAGAATATTAGCCAAACGGGCTCTTCCTCAGTTGCAGCAGCAGTGCCTTTTGATTGGGAAGAAAAGCCTGGTATGCCGAAATCTGCCAAGGTGGCTGCAAGAAAATATGAAGTTGATGATTTTGTATTTGATGTTGGTGATGATTTTGATGAAACTGCATCTCTTTCAGCTGAAGAACTGTTTGATGGAGGTGTAATTAAGCCTCTGAAGCCTCCTCCTCGGTTGCACCTTCCTGCTGGTGCTTCAAGATTGCCAGGATCACAAAGTAAGAAGAAGATTATCATGGGGGCTTTTTCACCAAGAAACAAGAAAGAATGAGAACATCCACCCCTTTTAGTCCCTCACCACAAAAAACCAATCTAAGATCACCGGGGCACGAAAGAGGAAGGGAAAGAGCTCCTGCAGGGATAAAATCATCGAGCAGAAGAGCAGCAAGATCGCTTTCTCCTTTAAGAGTTTCTCAGTATCCATGGGAAGAAGAACAGCAGACTAAAGTAGAGTCATCATCAATAATTGCAAAACCTGCAGCGAATTCGGTTACTACTTCAGCTTTGGCCTCATTTTTTGAAGGGTACAAGAAATGGAAGTTGAAAGACTTTTTCTTGTTTCGAAGTGCATCAGAAGGCAGAGCAGCTGATAAGGATCCTTTCAAGAAATACACAGCGGCATTTGCATTCAGGAGCTCGTATGAAGATGTGAGGACTTCAAGTATGAGGAGTACTGACAGCCCTTCAGTTTCATCAAGAAGGAGTCGTACTGTTTCTGCTCATGAAATGCATTATACTGTAAACAAAGCAGTTTCCGAAGATCTCAAGAAGAAAACTTCTTTTTCTTGCCTTATAAGCAGGGGATTTTGGGGAGACTTGCATTTAATCCTGCAGTTCATGCACTTGCTAATGGCTTTGGATTGTCTCGCAAGTGATTACTATTCTTTTGCTTTCTTTTTTCTTGTATAGGTATTATATTTGTTTTTTTACAACAGAAATGTTAATGTCTATGCAATGCTTTAATTTTGAGTAAAGTGAATATCAAAGCAAAAATCAAAATCTTACTATGCAAGAATTTCATGTTATAATTACAGAAAGAAGAAAGAAAACTTCTTGATTTTCAGAGGTCTTATTATGAACAGAGTTGCTATTATTTTCCCCTTTTCTTTTTCCTCTTCTTTTTGGCTAGGTAGTTGTTAATTAGATGCACATACAGTGGACTCTTTTTTTGGCACTTTTTTTTTTTTGTGGTATAATGTTTGATGAGCAATTTTTTATATGAATAAAAGAATTATTTTGGAATTGAGGGATTTTCGGGCATGTAAGATTTGATCATCTAGATTCAGCTGAAAATATTCACCATCAAAGACTGAGAGTCAAACTGCTATGATGGAATATGCATCATACTTGCATTACATATTATACCAATGAGCCACGCAAATTGTACAATTTAGGAAAAGAAAAACGTAGTTGAAACATGAGCCAACCAAAAATAACGAGTTAAAAAACTAACATGGTATTGGATGGAAATTAAGTATTCAGTAAGTGTCATATGGTAGGTGAAGAAAAGTCTTCAAGTTCTAGATTAGCTGATTTATTTATTTCTTGGATTTTGACTTTTCTTGGACATCCATTTTCTAACTCATATTTAATTTGTTCACATTTGCACCTGACTAGCAGAGCAACGGGAAAATGAGCAAGGTTGAAAGGACCATCCAGCTCAGAGGAAATATTCTCTAAGCCGACATAATTCGGCAGCAGGATAACATAAATTCAGAAGACAAAAAAGTGTAATTTAAGTGATAAGATATTTTTCTTATAATTTATTGATCATGAATTTGAATTATTTAAAGATAGGGCTGGTGAGTTTAAATTAAAAAAAAAAAATTATGTCAAGAATTGAGAAATCACAATACGTGTGAAAACAAACAACAGTTTGTGCATGTTTTTCCCATCTAAAATCGTTTATACATGATTTTTGTGACCACAAAATTGTGGTACTAAGAATTTAACGAGTAATAATCAAGAATATGGAGATGGTTGGATAAGAAGGGCACCAAAATTTCTGCCCTCTTCAAGAAAATGTCCGAATGCATGATTCATGCGACTCTCAAGTCTCAACACAATTAGGTAGGCATAGCACACTCCAGCTGCCACCAAAAATCATCAGATGGTGCCTAAATTTCTTCCCATTAGAAATGGCTTTCAATGGTTTATAACGCTGTTTTACATGAAAGTTTCTTAAAAACCAACTAGACGCCTGTCGAAGTTGTGAATTCTGATGGGAGTGATTTCATCTGCTACGTTGAAATGTCCCACCATCCTAGCAAAGAACACCATTTGCTGTTCAAGGGTAAACTTTAATGTTTTCAGCCTGCACAACGCAAGAAGTGTATTAGCAGTTATTTGTCTACAGAAAAGTTGCTACAGTAATGGCTTTACTAGGATGCATACCTTCCGAAAACCATGTTGTTCTCCTTCGAACTCCACAAGAGCAACAGGCAAGCCTTTCTCCTTCAATGCATTGTAGATTTTTCGTGCTTGATGTCTCTTATACAACCTGCAATATGAAGATCATTATGTCGTTTGGACTGATTTAACCAATTCTGATATTATACCGACCAATTTGGGCATATCCCTCGGACACTATGATCAGGAAACTTTTCTAGTATTTGCAAACAAAACCTCCCAGGCACCCACGAAGGCCCATAAATAACAGGTGAATGAATTAAAAGAGAATGCATTACTTGTTCATGTAATGAGGTTCAAAACTCCAAGAGAAAGGAATATCAATCAATAATGTCATGGAAGATGTAACATAAGTTGCTTCATTTTCTGCCGGAAAACTAATAGCTATGAACCATGACAGAGACCAAAAAATCAAGAAATAATTAAAAAGCACAAAAAGGGAGAGGCATGTCAACAATTGATTCCAGCCAATCCAAAAATCTTTCCAGGTTGATAAAGAGGTGATCAACATCTTCTTGTCCATTTTTCTTCCTATTCTTTTCCCCCTTGGGAGTAGAGCTTTTGAGTAGATTGTCCTGGAACCAAATCAAATAGCTTGAGGAAAAATGGTCTGTGATACCTTGTCTTCTAATCCTTGGAATAGTATTACTGGGCAAGAAAATCCATCAACAAAATTTATGGGTGATCTCTCAAGGTACGCAGACTCACTTCCTGCAAGAATAGGAAAGGGATCAGAATTGAGTAAAATTATATTATATTCACTCGGAAGAAAAGAAAACAGATTTAGAGAAAACATGCATGAAATGTAATTTATTTTCTCCGAAAGAGTGTGACTTGGTTATTACCCTATAGTGTTAACTTAAAAAGAAAACCAAAAAGAACAGTTATTACCAACAAGACATTCTTGTCGATATAGTGGGATTCAAATTTGTGCATTTCTTCCCTCAGCAACTTCAGATCAGCAATCTGCATGTTGAATAATGTAAAGAAATAAATTACCATTTTGGTGAATATGAACCTCAAACCAATTGCTTTGTAAACTATGTAGAAAACCAACAATTCCAAGATTGTTACTAAAGTAAACATGAACAGAATCTAAGAATGAAATCACATTGCATCAAATCCATACACAAGACTTTGCTGAGAAAAGTCAGCAGAAAGCTTTATACGCATTATCACCCCAAAAAAAAAAAAAAAGCACTACAATAATTTACTTGCATGATGTTTGAAGAAATGGTGCAATAACTGGGACGCTTAGGATTAGTTGAATAATGTAATAT
Organism: Cinchona pubescens; assembly: GCA_025175665.1. Classification (NCBI taxonomy): domain Eukaryota; kingdom Viridiplantae; phylum Streptophyta; class Magnoliopsida; order Gentianales; family Rubiaceae; genus Cinchona; species Cinchona pubescens. The sequence continues at coordinate 780,712 of JANKKI010000227.1, forward strand.
AGTAGTATAGTTAGATTAAGCTAGTGATTCAAGGAAGATCTAAGAACTGCTCCCTCCTGAATGTTCAGGAAAGAAGACACTGCATCCAGATGACAATCATTAAGCAGGTGGAAAGGATGCATCAGCTTGCAGATGTTAACAACAAATTAAAAAATATGACAAGGGAAGAAGTTCAGGTTTTAACCACAATAACCAGTAAAGTGGATTTAATCACTCACACCATACAAGGAAGCTCCAGCTTTAAATGTTTCTGTGAATGAAAGAGCCGCTAATGTTGTGTACCCACCAGCTGATTCCCCGGTAATACATAGCCGTTCACCATCAACTTTTCCACTATCCACCTAGAATATCAAAAAATGGTCTATCAAAACTCGGAAACAAAAATACTTGGTGACTATTGTCAATTGCTAAATAAAGAAAATAATATTTACCAAAAACTTTGCGCAGCTGCAACAATCATTGACATCGACAATTCCCCAATGTCCTAATAACCTTTCTCGATATCGTCTGCCATATCCTTCAAATATCAAGCGTAAAAATCTTTTAGTAGAAGAAAATACAATGCTTCTAATCCATGTGGTTACTGAAAGCTAAAGATACTGAAGAATTCACAATATAAATTACAAATGGACCACAACTTCCACCATAGTTAACATCCACAAACGCCCAGCCACGACTCGTCCAGTATTGAACACCAAGGTTTAAGATTGCACGCGTCTCCAGAGTAGGTCCACCTACAACAGTGGGAAAAGGCATTATATAGAATTTAATGTATATCACAATGGGTACTTCACTTGAGACATTCTTGAAGCTGATGAATGGTTTTAACTCGGAAATAACATAACCCTTCAATGAAAAGCTAGCAATATGTTTAAACTGTTTCAGTGGACTACATAACATGTTGCTGCGTGTTCAACTGCAAACACTAATACTCCTCTGTAGCATCATATGATGTTAAGAATCATTTAGCAAATCTGAAGTAGTAAACTAGTGCCATGTGCACACCTATATGCAAGAGATGCATCCTAGTTTGTATCACTCAAGAGCACCATCTTGGACAGCTATCTATTTATTCAATTATAGATTCATTTGTAAGACTTTCTCTAGACGAGTAGGTCAAGAGAATGCCTCATCTACTATTATCCTGGGAAAACTTATAGATCAGTAGCCAGAGTGTTGGATGACTTACATTTGTGAGTATATATTCTTAAGGCACCAACTACCAACTAATAAAAGAATCTGTAACAGGATAGAAAAGGTGCTGCAGAGTTTGTTTGTATATTGTGTCAAGTGAATGCTCTAAAGATGATGAAACAAGACCGATTATATGACAGGTGTAATAGGGCTCTCGAAAGACCCCTAGACTAAATTCCATCCTGCCTTCCAGGTTATCTTCTGTCCTAACCAACTGGAAAGTCCCCCCACCAAATAATGTTAGAAGATGGAATTATATTCATCAATCTGCAGAAAATATTACCAGTACAGAAACCTAAATCATCAATCCTCAAGATTGACTTTTTACAGGAACATCCGTCACAAAAGTTAATCTTCAGGAATGTTGTGTCTGCAATGACAAATATAAAGCTTGATTCTTTTCAACATCTATAGAGGAAACATTTCAAGAGGACAGGAAAAACTTTCAAAGGACTACAAGGCTGCAAATTCCTTGTTAAGCAACACTGTGATCCAAAGTTCCAAACATTTGATCCTACTTTGGCTAAAAAATTCTCCATAAAGATATTACCTCTACAGAGTAAAAAGAATCAAAAACTCACCATGGCTTCTCAAAATTAATGGAGGCTTTTCTTCTGGAGTAGCTTGATATATTGGGTTGGTCGGTGGATAGAAGTACGCATATGCACTTTGACCAGGAACATTGGTTGGGAACTCTATCACTTCTGGCATACTAAGATATGATTCATACATTGAACAAATACAGGAAGAAGACCATGTAATTCTGAAATCAACTGCTTTTGATTTCTCATCATCTAAAGTCACCTGTCAACCGTATAAAATTTAAGAACACAACAAACATCCAAAGAAACCCTTGCAAGTATCTCTTTTAAAAATTTAAAGCAGTACAATGGATTAACTTCCCCAATTCTCCTCCCCCCTGAGAAGGCAATTAGTGAACTAATGTAGGGGAACTCAAAGAAGAAAAAAGTAAAAGAAAAGCTTTAATTGGAGGAAGAAAAGAAGACAACACCTTAGCAATTGACAATGGATGAACCGCAGAAGCTCCCTCTAGATATAGACAGTGAAGTCCAGAAGTCTGTAGAAGAAACATATCTTTTAAAACCATTCTGAATATAGGCTAAAAAGGACTTCAAAATAAAAAGATAGGGCCTTTTGTTTTTACAACAGTATTTATGTCTGTGAATGGAAGATCAACCGGCGATAATGTGCTTTGGAAAGGATCCAGAATAGCAAGACGTGACTTCCCATTTTTGCTGCACATCATTATGTACATTAATTATCTATAGCAACAAATTTCTGGAAGAACAGGATAATAGGTTGAATAATTATTTATAAAGACTGTATTTCAGGCACAACCTGTAACTGCAGGCAATTAAGCTTTTTCGATTTTTGTCCTGAATAAAGTCATATGACTTCATGCCGAAATTCCACAGAGGTTTTGCAAACTCGGCATAAAATTCCAAGTGGCAAACTGGAACCACCTGATTTGTAGATTCTACCTATTTTCCACGATGAGATAAAAATTGTAGTCTGAGTCACTCAATTGCAGCCAACCACACACAAAAACAAAAAAAAAAAGGAAAAGCTGCCACAAACTGTTAGGTACCTTGAATCTGTATTAAATAAAAATGCCAGTGCTAGCAGTAGGGTTGATGATATTCAGTAAATAACTTGACTATATATAGTCTCCAAATATGCCAGGACATCATCCTTTCAAGGAAGTTAAAAATGCCATCATAGGTGCATTTAAGAAACAAATGCAACATGATATATGAACTAAGAAGTAGAACAAAGGCAGGGCATGAATACCAACACTGACTGCATATGAGATTATAAAAAGTAATAGTTCACAAGGAAATCCCAACAATGATCATATCTTAGACAAGCTCACCCATTTGTAAAGATTCCAAAACCCAGATTTCTCTATCAGAGATGAAGAATAGCCCCCCTGTAACAGAAAACAGACAACAATCAGCACCTAAATTTTATGCAGTTTCAGGTGAACCTAGGATTTTAGATTCAATTAAGAGCTTAACGCATAAAGTAAATCTGTTACAATGGGAACGTAGCTCGTGTCCTTAAGATGATCATAGAGTGATCACATGAACATGATTTCACATTCTCTAAAATCCTTGGTGTTTCGATAAAGGAACTAAACTATCGTAAAACCTTGAGGAGACCACTTGGGTTCGGATAGAGATTCCACAACCATTTGATTACCACCAGCAACACAGATCCTTTTCTGCATCTCTCTATGCCAAAAAAAAAAAGAACATTTAAATCACCAACAGAGGAAACAGGAATACAAGTTCACCAGAGAAAGACGCTATTATTAGTAGAAAAAGAGCATTATAATGTGCAAAAAACAAGAAGAGAGAGAAAATAACAGAGTTACTGGCAATTAAAGATTCAATGAAAAGGAAAAATCAAGATTATAAATTGAGCATTTTTACAACAACCAACTCCTATGCATCTGTACTTGTCATCAGGCAGATAACCTAACTAAAGTTCCACTCCTTACAGATAGCAATTATGCTGCATACCCTGTGTCACTTATATAGCCAACCCAGAGTTCTGATCTATCCCATGGCATATTAGGATGATTCCACTGAATCCAGGCCATCCGCTCTCCTTTTGGATCCAAACGAGGAAAAGCATAAAAGTCGCAGCCAGCAACCAATGCTTCTGGTTCTGCAGCATGGATGGTGCATGTTATATAGGTCAATAGAAATGTATTTCATAATTAATCACCAAAAACAAGAGTAAGAGTGCCTCAAAGAAATGAAATGCACTATTTCGATGAGTATACTTGCCTACTCATGCAAAAAGAATGAAATAAATGAAAAAACTTAAAAGGAACTAGGGGAAAAAAAGCCTACCATGGATATTTTCACTGTCAACATTGATGGATACTATAGTCGTGATAGAATTCTTACTGCTTTTACGACAATCTGACAAACACAGGAAATTGAAACAGACCAAGTGGCTCTTATTAGCAAATTAAAATTGCATAAACGAATAGCACAAACTTGAATGAATAAAGAAAGTGCTAAAATCTACCTTCCTGAACTGTCACATAACGATTAAATCGAGAATCAAAAACTCCATCTGCATAAGACACAAGGGGAATGCCATAATCTGGAGTGATTGGCACAGGAGCAGAATCTGCCAGCATAAGAAGCACTTGAGAGTTGAGATTAACCAGAAAAAGTCCACAAATACCATAAATCATCCCCTAACTAAATGCATTAATAAGAATGGCATTACTGCACTACAAATCTCAACTTACTGAGTGACAGCACTAAGATATTTATCAATATTCTTTCGAATTGATAAGCTGCAAATTTTCTTCAGCTCAAAAGAATTCAAACCACACTAAGCTTCAAAAGGTGCTGTCTTTAGTTTTAGCATACTACCAGCAGCTAAAACATACATATATTAAACAAAGAACCAAAATAAGCAGACTAAAAAAAAAAAATGGAATTATTTCAAAAAGAGTAAAACAAATAACCTTTTGAGGAGATTGATTGCATATAGATTCTTTGATCCTTGTAATTTGAGAAGAAAACTATGTCCCCTGAAACCCGAAAAGCTCCCCCTTGCAGCTGATGAGTGACAGACCCAACAGAGAACTCCTTTGGGGTAATATCTATTGGCTCATCCCCTTCTTTTTCTCCTTCCATCACCAGCACCAGCCGTCTGAACCCACCAAAAAAAAAAAAAATCAAGATTCAAACTTTATGGTTTATAAACAAGCAGAGAATGCAACATTGCAGTTTACTCAAGTGAAGTAATTCTATACTCACCCTGATTCATTTGGGCGGGACTCTACCCAGAAGAGGCGGCCAAGGGAGTCAGCAGTGATGCCAAAGAGGGACTTGTCGGAGCCGGAGACAAGGTCAGAGGTTATAGGAGACTTCCAAGAACCATAAGGTGCAATGATTTTAGTATCAGTGCTCCATTCTGGGGTTGCTGAAGACATTTTGGAGCTCAGACAAGAGTGGTTTGATGATACTGAGGACTGTGAAGTAGGATTTTCTGGTGATGTTGATGGTGGCAGTGGGGTGTTGAGAGTTTGTATAATAGAAATAATTTATAGGTGTTAGTGCCATGCTGAGCTGCCAGACTGCCACTGGTTTGGAACTTTTCTTTGTTAACTAGTAAAGCTACTGAATTTACTACTAGTATTTCTGTGACTTTGAGATTTGAGTTTTCTTTAACCGAGGCAAAGTGGTTATGGTGGTAATTCTGGAAATTGAAGACGTCAAGATTGCAGCCTCAGTTGCGCGAAACAACATAAGCGCTTGTAAAATGTAGACACTGAGATTTCATGGGGGACGGCAAATTCATATATACACCTTGACAAATATGAGTTCTATTGTGAGATTCACGGACTTTGTGTCTTGTGTTTTTAGAGAGACATTGCATATCACAGACTCTTGTGTTTATCGGCCCACAGACATTGACATTAATATTTTGTATCACTGAATTTGTCTTCGAGCATCTGTTGAGCTCACACACATTACAATAAGGCCTACTATGAGGCTCACGGACTTTATGTCGTGTTTGTCGAGCCTGCAGGCATTGTGTATTTTGCAAGTCAGTCCTCCACTCTAATTTTTTTGCCAAATGAAGTTATGGAAAATTGGAAATGGACCTCATAGCTAGATTTTATACGTTTGATATGTTTGGATATAACTTTACATGCAAGATATCCGTGTATTTTCAGCGAGAAGAAAGCAGAATTTAGGAAACACATAGTATGTCCAACAACACTATGTTGTTTTTTCAAAGAAAAACAAAAATATATGCTCAAATGTTTTATTTTGTTTAATTTCTACCAAGAGCACGATTGTAGTTGAATCTGTGTTTGGTGGTGGCTGTTCATCAACAGCTTGATACACACTGTTTCTACGGTATCAAATATCTCCCTGCCTGCTGTGCTTTAATATTTGCAATGTAAGAGACAACTAGAAGTGTAATGACAAACATGCGTCCTCCGGCTGAATTCTACCATCCTCTTAATGAAAAAAAAAACTTCACAATGTCTAGATACAAGAATTCCACACTTCTCAACACAAGCAAGTGTAGTATGCTCAAGAACAATCATCAGGTGGTGCGTAATTTCTTTGTTTCAGAATCGAAAGACGTCAATTATCCGTCTTTGGTCTTTACCTCAAAATTTCTTGAACCCACCACCAAACACCACTGCCTTAGTCAAAGTTATCGATTTTGATGGGAGAAATCTCATCTGCTACCTTGAATTTTCCCACCAAACGTGCAAAGAACACCATTTGTTGTTCGAGTGTGAACTTAATGTTTTCAGCCTATGTAAGACGAGAATTAATCAGCTATCTTGTGTGTAGAATAGTTGTTGACTTGCTGTAGTAATAACTTTTTTATGGTTGCATACCTTCCGAAAACCATGTTGTTCTCCTTCATACTCTACAAGAGCAACAGGCAACCCTTTCTCCTTCAATGCATGATAAATTTTGCGTGCTTGATCAGGCGAGAACAACCTGTAACATGTAGGCAAATATACTCATTGAACGCATTAACATGATTATGCCGATGAGAGATTCAAACATGCTGGCCCGAGAAAAAGGGATACCAATTATATTGTCATATAAGAGTTACATTCAAGATACCTGATACGTTCCTAATTGCTTTTAGGTAAACTAATACCATGAGCCACAAAGACCAAATACATAGAAAAAGATAATAAAAATAAATAAATAAAGGGAGCAGTACAAATACAATTCTTCATACCTTGTCTTCCAATCCTTGGAATAGGATTATGGGGCAGGAAAATTTCTCAACGAAATGTATAGGTGATCTCTCAAAGTATGCATTTTCACGTCCTGGAACAATTAAAAAGGTTTACTCGATTTGTCATTTGAGTAATATTTAAATGATATGCATTCCAAAGAAAAAAGATTTTGAAGAAACCAATAAGACATGCATGAAATGTAATTTGCTTAAAGCAGAAGAATGTAATTGAGTTATTACCAATTATCAAGATTGTCCATGTAGTGAGATTCAAATTTGTGAGTCTCTTCCCTCAGCAACTTCAGGTCACCTATCTGTTTACAGAAGAACAATGTAAAGAAAAAATTACTATTTCAGAGACTGTACTACACACATACCTTAGACCATAATTTTGGAAGATATCATAGAAAACCAATAACTGCAAAAGTTGGCCATGATTCTACCCAAAAGAATTGAAATGATCATCTTCACATAAGTGACAAAGCAAGGTTTTGCCAATTGAGGCCATCCAGAGACACATGGTGCTCGACAACAGAAAAGAAACTTACTCGGTTGTTTAAAGAGGGAAAAAAAAATATCAGAATTAATAGATATTAAAGCTTATTCAGTTGTTTAAAGAGGGAAAAAATGTATCAGAATTAATAGACATTAAGCACTTACACCATACAAGGAAGCTCCAGCTTTGAATGTATCTTTGAATGCAAGTGCTGCCAATGTTGTGTATCCACCAGCAGAGCCCCCAGTAATACATAGTCGTTCACCATCAACTTTTCCACTGTCAACCTTGAACATCAAACAAAAGTCAAGACAAACTCAAGCAAATATTGACGATTTTTTTTCATCATTTAGCAGAAATAAGAAAAATATTGTTTACCAAAAACTTTGCACAACTGCAACAATCATTAACATCGACAATTCCCCATTGTCCTAACAGCCTATCTCGATATGTTCTGCCATAGCCTTAAAATTTTGAAATGCATTAGTTCACTTGCCCATTAGGTTAGTATAAGAAAAAGATAAATATTGCATGCATGCATAATTTCATACCATCAGAACTAACCGATAACTTAGCAAGTTCAAGCAATAAGTAGAAATTGTATACTTCCAAAACAAAGAACCAAGACTAAACAGATGAAACAAAATTGGAAACCAAGTGTTTCAACCTCACCAACTAAAAGTTTAGGAAAGCATAAGCTGCAAAAGGACTTGTGCCCACATGAAGCAATGATGTTTCCTTATACAAAGCCTCTTTCTTAGTGTTCAGTGTTTTCGAAGCATATATCACAGTAACCTAATTGAAACGTTAAAAGTTACTGAAGAATTAAATATAGAGAATGATAAATACCAGCACTTCCACCATAATTAACATCCACAAATGCCCAACCACGACTGGTCCAATACTGGATACTAAGATTTAAGATTGCACGTGTCTCTGCAGTAGGCCCTCCTGTAACAGTCAACAAAAATATTTTGAAAGAGTCGTTGAGTAACAAATGAGTAATTCCATTCAAGACATACTAAAGGCTGATTAAGATTCCAAAGTATCTTACGTAGTTCTTCAATAAAGAACAATTGATATGTTTAAACTGTTCCGGTAGACTTCATAAACATACAAATGCATGTTCAATCAGAATCACTAGTACTTTCTCAAAGCTATGTTTAGTAGCATCATTTGATTAAAGGAGAAAGAATGAGCTTCAAATCCAAAGTCGAAGTCCGAAACTCAAATATGGAAGAAAAGCAACAAAGTTTGCATCACCTCACTCACACAAGCTTCAATCTCAACAGAAATCTAAATACCCCCAATAAACATTCAACCAGAAGAATATCATCAATACTACTAGGCAAGGAGAACACCTGAACAGGATTTTGTGCAAACCTTATTATGTTGTAATCTGATAAGAAAATAAGAGAGACTTTTTTTGGAGATTTGTACAGCATTCTGGAATAAACCTATGCCAGTCTGAGAACCCAAGTTGTGTTATTCCTTAGAGTTTTACCTTCTTCAGTAACAACTAGAAACTTCCCACGAAAATAAAACCAGAAGCCCAAGTATATACACAGATTCTTAGCAAATATAACCAGCACATAGCTCTATGTTAGTAATATATCCTCAAGAAACAAATGCTAACTTTCTCAAAAACACCCTTCTAAATGATCATTTACAGGTTTCATACCAACAATGTCACGCGAAGCTCAACACTTTCCAACATGTAAACATGAATTAGTGCATGAGGACAGAAAAACCTACAAACTAAAATGGCCCAAATCATCCTTGTTAAGCAACATCAGTGCAATCCACACATTTCTGAAACTATGGCAACAAACAATTTCAATAAAGATTAAAACTTTACAGGGATAATCCTTAAACAAGGAAAAGAATCAAAACACACCATGACTTCTTAATAGTAGTGGAGGCTTTTCTTCCGGATTAGCTTGATAAATGGGGTTGGTTGGTGGATAGAAGTATGCATATGCACTCAAACCAGGGACGTCAGTTGGGAACTCTATCAGTTCTGGCATGCTAAAATATGATTTCTGAATTGAATCAATAGATGAAGAACACCATGTGATCTTGAAATCATTTGCTTTTGATTTCTGATCATCTAAAGTCACCTGCCAACCAAGGAATTCCAAGAAAAAAGAAACGCAAGAAACTCTTAAGGATACAAGTTTAAAAGTTTGAAACAAAATTATAAATTATCTATGAGTAAAAGCAAGAATAGAAGCCAGCACCTTTGCTATAGACAATGGATGAACTCCAGAAGCTCCATGACAGCTCAATATATAGGCAGTCAAGACCAGAAGTCTATAAAAGCAACAAATCTTTGAAAATCATTATAATTATAAGCTAATGAAGGACTTTAAAGCAGCAGAGAGAAGTTCTGTGACTTTACAATATTATTTATGTCGGTGATCGGAATGTCAACCGGGGATAACGTGCTTTGAACAGCATCCAAAATACCAAGATATGATTTCCCATTCTTCCTGCACATCAATCATCTACATTAACTACGTTCAGCGACAAAGATTTTAAAGAACAGAATGATACATGAATAAGAAATTTATGGACATAATTTTCGAGAGGCAACCTGTAACTGCAGGCAATTAAGTTCTTCTGATCTTTATCAAGGATAAATTCATATGAATTCATGCCAAAAACCCACAGAGGTCTTGCAAACTCAGCATCCAATGGGTAAAGTGGAAGCACTTCATTAGTAGATTCAACCTATTATCAATGAAATGACATGAAATTATAATAAAACAGAGAAGAAGCCCCCGTTGAGTGGGCGTGGTTTCCCCGAAAAAGAAACAAAAAGAGAAAGAATATCCCAAAAAGGCATTATATTAAATTTTCCAGGGGATACTTTCAAACAAAATTAGTGTTAGGTGTCTCAGATCTATCTTGAAGCCAGTGCTAACCATAGGTTAATGATATATACTTAGTAATTTAACTGTGATGAATGAACAAGGGTTTCCAAATATGCCTGTTCATCATCCAAAATGTGATCTTAGGCGCATTTAAAGAGCATATTCAACATAAGAAAACTGAATAACAACTAGTAGTAAGAAAAGACACGTGAGTATACTGTTCAAAATGTGATCTTAAGGCTCATCTAAAGAACACATGCAAAATATGAAAACCCAATAACAACTAATACCAAGAAGAGACACATGAGCATCGACACTAAGTACATCTCAGATTATCAAAAAACTAGCACATGATGTGAAAATCTGAAAAATAATCATTTTCTAGCAAGCTCACCCATTTGTGGAGATTCCAGAATCCAGATCTTTTCTATCAGTAATGAAGAACAGTTCTCCTGCAATAGCAAGCACAGCAATGAACATATAAAGTTTGACGCATCGAAGTTGCTACCCAAATTAACAATGTAATAAGTTCCATGCGATCAAAAATTTCAGATCAATTCAGAACTTAATGCACAAAGTTTCCCTATTACAATATGATGGAGGAATAAAATATTTCTTATGGAAGATATAATTGAACAAATGATTGGAAATTCACATATAGGACAGAACGTTATCCTTGTTTTTTCACAAATGGGCAGTATCTAACAGAGCTCACATGGAGTTGAAGAAAGTAAGTCTGACTTTTCCACAGGTTAATAAATTCAAATACCCCTTGGTTTTTTTGTCTCAATGGATTTAATAGGACTTATGCAATGCTGTGGCCAAAAATGTCACAAGCATAAGCAAGAGAAATTGTCTCCATCAAAGGGTTTTCTAGGGGAGATATCCTTTGGTACTATGAGCGATTGCATCTAGGAGACAGATGCCACGAGTATTCAAAACGTCAAATTTCATTTGCAACCTGAAAATTTTTAGATATACAAAATGTTAATTTAGTGACACAAATTATGTATTCACAATATCATAGGAAACTGTGTGACCACCAAGTAAATAGCCGATCTCACAGGTTGTGCACTATGCATTGCACCAAAAACATCCACAGTGGATTTCCTATAGACCCATTAATTCTTGATGACAGACCAGATTCATACTCCAGTAAAGGAATTAAACAATCAGAAATACCTTGAGGTGACCACTTGGGTTCTGTTGGAGATTCCACAATTGTTTGATCACCACCTGCAACACAGATCCGTGTATCCACTTCTCTGGGCAAACAGAGGTGAAATTTCAAATCATCAAGAGAAAAGGAAAGATAAGAGATTTGTTAAAAGGTGGTTGTCATTTATCAATGAAAATGAGGATAGCCATTTGCTAACAAGAATTCACAACAATTAATTCAAGTAATATGAGGTATTTTACATTGAAACTACATATTGTGGATTCAGGCCAGACCAATGACAAATGACAGACGACATATATTAGCAAACAGCAGTATTATGGTGCACACCAAATTAGGTATTATGCAGATGACTGAGCATATTATGTGCAAACACCAAGAAAGCATGTTTGTTTTTTCAACCATTTAGTCACAAAAAAATAGAATATAAGATCAGCAAGGCAAAATCCACCTAGCTGCTACTGAAAGTCCGACATCTGATGAACATCTCTGCCAATGTCTTTAGGTATTAAGTCCATAGAGTATCAAAGATAACTACTAATTCCATGGCATTGGACATATACGGACCTAACAAAAGAACTTCACACAAGAGAGAACACATAATCATGTAGATCACTGAATGTCATTAGTTAAATTTTATCATGTCCTATGAATAACAATAAATTTGTTGAACTGTTCTTATGTTTTTTATTCTCCCCGTTTTGACAAGTGTAAAAGTCTACTACAACCATAAATAATAAAATGTGCCTTCACCATACTGAAAACAAACTCGGCAAATCATTCTCGGGCAAAAAAATTCTGAGACAAATGGTATTAAGTGGAGAGAAGAAAGAATAACATATGTAACAGAATAAAAGTTTAAGGAAGTTTCAATCCTGAAAAGAACTTTCAAGAAAAGAAAACTAAAACTGAAGGGAACTAATTGAGCAGTCTGATAACATCCCACCCCATAGAAGAGCATATTACCCATTCTCAGATAACCAATCTAAATTTCAAAGTTGACACCCTACACCTCAGAGAGAGCAATTTTGCAGCATACCCCTTATCACTTATATAGCCAACCCAAAGTTCTGATCTGTCCCATGGCATGTTAGGATGGCTCCACTGAATCCATGCCAGCCGTTCTCCTTTTGGATCCAGGCGAGGGAAAGCATAGAAGTCGGTGCCAGAAACCAATACTTTAGGTTCTGCATTTTTCATGGTGCATGTCATCCAAGTCAAAAGAAATAACTGTCATGGGTCATCCACAGAAATCAAAGTACAAGTGCAACTTAAAGAAACAAAGACGCACTTTTTTTCAACCGGCATACTTGGGGTACTCATGTAAAAAAGAAAAACAAAAGTAGCAACTTAAAAGGAATTAGACAACACAAGCCTACCTTGAACGTTTTTATCGCTGATCCCGAATGATACAATAGTTGTAACAGAATTCACACCACTTTCACGACAGTCTGTCAAACATAAAAGGTTTGACATAGCTCAATCAATAATACACAATCCACATCACATAACTTATTAAACCTCCTCAAAACTATTAAACACATGCTAATAGATACCTTCCTGTACTGTGATGAACCGTCTAAACCGCTCATCAAAAATCCCATCTGCATAAGACACAAGAGGTCTGCCGTAATCCGGAGTAAGTGGTAGCGGAGCAGAATCTGCCAACAAAACAAGTACTCAAACTTAACCACAAAAACAGAAACAAAGAAAGTTAACTAAATCATCCACCCGCTATTTACAATACCAAAGAGATTAAAGCACTGCATGAATCAAATTCACTAAAATTATAAACTTTAAAGAGCACTTTATTTACATTTCATTTAAACAGGAAAAAGATCAGACCTTTTGAAGATAGTGATTGCATAAAGAGCCTTTGATCCTTATAATTCGAGAAAATTACTGAATCCTCAAATATCCTAAATGCTCCACCTCCATACTCCTGAGATACAGTCCTCACAGAAAACTCCTTTGGGGTAATATCAATTGGGTCAACTCCTTTCTCTTATCCTTCACCAGCACCAACCGTCTGAAAAACCCATCAAACATTATATATATATATATAAAACCCAGAAAAAAGATTCAATCTTTATGCTAATATAATCAACTTAAACCCCATAAAACCCTCAAAAGAGTGAGCCTTCCACATACCCTGATTCATTGGGGCGGGACTCGACCCAGTAGAGGTGGCCGAGGGAGTCAACGGCAGTGCCACCTAAGCGTTTATCGGAGCCGGAAACGACGTCGGAGGTTATCGGTGACTTCCAAGATCTTACCGTATGGGGCGGTGATTTTGGTGGTTTCTGAAGACATTTGGGCGGAGAAGTGAGAGTGAGAGCCAACGGCCGCTCTGCGTTGAAGTTTTCTTGAAATGTGGTTGAATGAGGAAGAAAGATACGACGTCGTAATGAATAGGTAAAAGGGGCAGTGTCTTTGGTAGCGAGTGAGAGCGGATATAGTCGTTAATGAAGCTGAGAGTGCCATGATGCCATTGGTTTGAGTTTTTCTTTTTTTAGCTTTTTAACCTATTTATTGCACAGTGTTTTTTTTCTTTTTTTCTTTTTCCACTCAGAATAAAGAAATTTTTCTACACCAAGGTGTGTTCGTTTGAATTGAAAATATTTTTTTGGGAAAAATATTTTCAATACATGAAAAGTCTATTTTTCATACAATTTTTTGGTGTTCGGTTGACAAAATGAAAATATTTTGAAATAAAATTTTTTAACGGTTTCATATTTAATTTTATGAATACAAGTTAAAAAAACTTATAACAATAGTAATATGAATACTTAGAAGTAATCGTGGTTAATAAAAGATTGATTTTGTTTAAAATTAAATGATAGTACAATGTAGTAGTAAAATATACATAATGATAGTTAAATTAGTGTGGGATCCATGTTTGGGAGAAAAACGAATGGAAAACAATTGAAAACGAAAATAAGTTTAGCAAATGAAATTATAAAAGTAAGTATTTGAGATTTAATATCACTCTTAAATTATCTGAAAAATAACTTACGCCAAAAAATTTTATAAGTTATTTTCAGCCAGATGAAGGAAAATTGGAAAATATTTTACACCGAAAAATATTTTTCGGTGTTTGGTACCAAAAAAATTTCTGATTCAATCCAAACGAACACACCCGAAATTTTAATTTTTCTTTTTTTAAAGGTAAAATTTAATTTTTCTTATTTGTGAATCACTATAAGATTTTTAAGACTTTCAACTCAACAATGAAGACAATTATTAATTTATTGCTCAATTATGAAAATTCAATTGATGTCTTACTAGAATTAATTTGTGTTACTCGAATTTTGTGTTTTTCGAAGGGATTCCATATAGATTCGAGGAAGTATTTAAATTTGTGATTTTTTATTTTATTTTTTAGTATACTGAAAAGTTGACAAAGTAAAGATAAAAGAATTGTCGAATCTTAATCAAAGATAAAATTGTGAGGACAACATCAATACAATAGGTAATTCAATTGTTTTTTTTTTTTTAAATTTTTTGAGAAGTAATTCAATTGTTCTCTTATCACACATTTGAGATTTAATTTTTGATCCTTAGATTTTATAAACACTAGAAAAAAAATAGAATCAACAATATAATACTTAACGAAATTGTAATTTTTTTTTAAATATTAGTATCATGCCATGTACTAATGGACCTTTTCAAAAAATATTAAAAAAAAAAAGTAAGATTTTGCTGGTCTAATTTGTAATATTACAAATTGAACCCTCGCCCATGTTCCTAACATAACATTGCATATATATATATATATATAAATTCTGTAATTATTTTTAAAAAATTCCCATTCTCTTATATTTTAAATATTTGTACAGTTATATATATATCTATATATATATATATATATATATATATTTAATTGCTTGCGTATCACAAAGCTTCTTCAGGTTTGGGCGAAATAGAAGCATTTCTTGTGGTCCAAAAAATATACTTGACCTTATCTTTTCTAAAATTGTACAGCCCATCTTTCCTACTGAAAAAGCCCAGGCCCATTTCCGTTCGGTTTATTATAAAAGTAGTCCGCTAAGAGTTGCCTGTTACATATAAGATAAAGCCTGCTGTAGTTATTTGCATAGGACAAGCTTCTTGGTGACTTATAGTTCATCATCTTGGAAATTAACTCACTGATAAATTGTTTTAGATTTTAGTAAATTGACTCTATATATGAATAGATTAATAAAAGGAATAAATATACAGATATAAAAATATAAAATAAAAAGAAATCAATACAAAAAGTGGAAAATTGTCTCCAAATTCATAGTGAACATGATGCTTAAAAATCCTATAAACCCATCAAATTGACAACAGAAATTTTTTAGTTGGGTTACACTAACATGTTGGAAATAGTCTTAGCCTGGTCCATTTCGAAATCTTTGTGCCAAAACTATCAAAAACTATATGCATTAACATTCGTCAGTACTTGCGCAATAGAAGAAATTGATAGTTATTATTTAGAATATTATTTGAAATAATATTATACTGTTTTTTGAAATGTGATACATGTAAGACATATATATAAATAAATAAATAAGTGATCTGAAAATATATCTAAATATTATTGTACTATTTATTGAGATGCTGATAGAGTGACAGTGATGGAAATAAAGCGTCACTTGTTTGGCAAAAGTGAACACTAACTCAATTGACAATAGGGAAGTGATGTTAATGGTAAGATGAAGTGAACCTATCGAAAGGTCATCAGGAATGGGTTTGGAAAAGCAACAAATTGATGTGGATGCGCCATGCAATTATAGGAGATCCACATGCCAATTCCATCAATAATAAGACTACCTTTACTTTCATCTTTGTAGAAATTTTTTCTTCCTCTACCTTCCACACTTTCTAACTGTGGTCCACTTCCTTCATCTTATCACATACAAGCCCCCCTTGCTTTTCCTAGTTAGACTTTGTCACATCGGCTTTTGCCATTAAAGAGTACCCCTAAGAAACATAACCATGTTGAGGAACAAAAAGGATCACATTCCCTGTTTTTCATTCAGCTTGAACCAACTTGAATTAAAGGGTTTTGCCAATCGAGGTTGATTTAGACAATAAATATGACAATTTTTTTCGTAAAAGATCAAAGATGATTGGTAAGTATCACTATAAGTTACAAAATGTATTGGTGGACTATCTTAACTCTGTATTGAATGATAACTTATCTTTCTTCTAAACTCTATCCTTATCAAAAAATAAAAAATAAAGAATAAACATAAGAGGGTTTCACTTTCCTTCCCCACCTTACTTTAAAATAAATAAATAAATTCCAAGGAAAATTCGTCCAATAACCTTCATAGCCCTCCGAATTATAAATCTTGAAGTACTATAATTTTTTTCCTATACTATTCCCTAAAATTATAGCCAGAGCATTCCTCATTTTTATTTTTGCAAAATCATTCAATGCCATTACCGCATGTACACTCTAACAGTCCATTCCACAGAATGGAAAATCCCATCTTACTATCATTGCTACAACGTACCACCACCCATCCAGACAAGAAATCATCAAATCCGGTGCCGGTGGCGGTGGCGGTGGTAGTGGCGGGCTTTTTCGCATGTTCAAGCTTCTACCCATGTTAAGCACGGGGTGCAAAATGGTAGCATTATTGGGACGACCCCGGAAACATTTACTAACCGACAATGCCACCACAGTAACATTATTTGGCTACAGAAAAGGAAGAATTTGCCTAGCCATTCAAGAAGATCCTCATCGACTACCAATATTTGTGATCGAGCTACCAATGCTCACAACTTCATTTCACAAAGAAACGGCATCGGACGTCGTCAGGCTAGCTCTAGAAACCGACACGAAACACAACCCGAAAAAAGAAGCTCTTGGAGGAGTTTGTGTGGGCTGTATTTTGCAATGGAAGAAAAATTGGGCATTCAATCAGGAGAAAGAATATGAGTGATGATGAACTTCATGTTATAAAGCTCCTCAGGGGAGTTTCAATGGGTGCTGGTGTTCTTCCTAGTCCAAATGAGAAAGAAAGTGCTGATGATGGAGAATTAACGTATTTGAGAGCAAGATTTGAGAGGGCCGTTGGATCGAAAGATTCAGAATCGTTGTATATGATAAATCCAGATGGTGCATCAGGCCAAGAATTGAGCATTTTCTTTGTAAGAGTTCACTAGCTAGATTATTACATGTTAAAGAGCAAGTATTTTAGATGATTGAATAATTAAATAATATATATCTTCAAAAATATTATCGATATTTCAATCATAAGTATTAAAAACTTTACAGTTTTTATTTGAGTGTTTCTGGGGAGTGGAAATTATTAAAGGTATAGATTTGTGTTACGACAAAAAATTAGAGATTTTTGGTAGGCTAAATATGAAGATTCACTATTTCATTGGTTAACAGGTTTGCAAGTGATGTTGGGGTTCTTAGTTGCGTTAACTATATTAGATTTCGATCTACACTGGAATAATATATTAACTGTTTGGTTCATAACTAGAACAGGAATAGGAATATAAACTCCACTATAAATTTAAATTTGTATCATACTGTCATTTACCCTTTTGGTTTGAAATCGGGATAGATTTCAATATTATTAAGGGTTAATTTCACTTTACATTCTTAATATTTAATGTTATTATTACTTTAATCTCTAACATTTTTTAAAAATATTTAAATCTTTCTGTTAAATCCAATTCAATTTTACTACTCATTTTATCAAAAATACCCTTATAAATTTGTTTAATAAAATATTTTCTTTGTACAGATATCATTATCTCTTTTTTCTTCACATTTTCACTGATTTATTTTTCATTTTTCTCTAATTTTGTTGCATGATTCAACAATTTTTCATAAAAATTTATGGAGGGTAAAGAGGATATTTTAGCTAAAAAATTTAACACCGTTAGATTTGACTGTAAGTCCAGGGATTGAAGTACTTAAAAAATAGTATTAAAGACTAAAGTGATAGTAACCCTAAACGTTAAGAGGGTAAAGTGAAATTAACCCTAATATTAACAAGTAATCAATTTGAAATCCAAATTACAAGTGGATAGTGAAAAGAAGCATTTTATAACACTTTAATTTCCATAGTATTCAACAAAACAACATATATAGATATCATTAATTTTGATACTCATTCTTTTTCTTCAAACTCATAAACCAAACACCCCTATGTGTTGTACTTAATAGATTATCTTTACTGTCATTAAGTTGTAATTATCATGGCTTTTGTTCCTCATTATCACTCAGCAGCACTTGGAACAAAGCAGTGTCAGTAAGATCGATGGAAAATTTACAAAAGAAAATAATTAAACATACCCAATTTAGTTAATCTGATAGAGACCTATTAATTAACTTGAAAATGATTATAAGACCTAAATTCATGTCCCAATAATAATATATCCTAATTCATAAGACTGTTGAGTGTCTGACTAGCTTATAAATTGTCCAAAAGGACGAGTACTAGTTTAGAGTTTCATATTGGGATCCCCCAAGCTCAATTATCCGGTGGGGTACTAAAGTTGAATTTGATGGGTGTCACCACCAAGAAACGAGCCCCTGTTGGCTAATAATTCAAGGTGGTTCCATCCTCCATCTACCCAAACTACTGCTAATTAGACGTGCAACGCAAATGGCCTGAAAGCTTTGTGTTATGGGGAATCCTTGCGGTCAAAATCATCAATGTTTTATCCAATCTTAGTTTGATGTTATAATGAACTTTATTATGACCAATGACAATTGAATCCACTCCATTTCTTTCTTCATTTACTTATATTTAAATAATTAAAATATTACAAAATAATCAGAACATATCATTAATTTTATCTCAAGGATCATCATGTCTAAAATTTAATTTATTTAGAAAAAATTTTCACTGTTTTAGAAATACATTTATGTGGAGTTTGATTCCTTATTAGTCATCTCCATCATTCAGAATCATAGATGTGATGGTTTATGTTTAAGGATAGACTTGCTAGGCATCCAGTGTTTGGCTAAGTCTTTTTCCTGTCGTTCTTTCTCTTTTATTTCTAGAATTGGGAACAAGGTTAGTCATAAGCTTCCTACTTATGTGTTAAGAATTCCAGATGTGGAGGAATGGATTTCTTCATTCCTTTTCAGGTTTCAAGTAAAAGTACAAAATGATGTACACTATTTGACTATTATTCAAAATTAATATATTTCTATCGTTTGTGAAAAAAAAAAAAAGATTTGGTGGGTAACTTGTAAAAAATATATAGCCCATATAGGAATTGAGGAGGATATGGTCATGATAGAGCGCAATGGCGTAGTAGGATTCATGCAGCCGACCCTACTTAGTAGGATTAAGGCTTGGTTTGTTTGTTTATTTGATTGTTTGTGAAAAAAAAAAAAATTACACGGTTGAATTATGCATTACATTTCGAATAGTATAGAAATTTTAAAAATTTGATGATACATAAAATTGCTTAATCAAACTTTAAAATTTTATTATTTAATGCTTGTGGTTTCAAGATCTATATTGTAGGCAAGAATTGTGATTGTATTCAAGTTCAAGCTGATTAATTTCTTTTATGTTACCTTTTTGTAAAACAAGCTTGACGAATTAATAAGCACAAAGCAATCCGGAGTGAATTGTTAGCCTTATGTTTAGTCCAATCTCCAAAGCTTGTTAAGAGCCCATATAACTTTGGGCCAACCATACACTTTACAACAAAGTCTGCAGAAAAAAGTCTCCTCTTATACACTTTCTACGATGCCAACCCATTGGGCTGCTGCTCCAACTTCAGGAGCTAAACTAGTCAAATTGCAAACCAGTTGTAATTTGAAATTGCCACTACAGGAATTGTTGTGAACAAGGCAATAACCCGAGCTTTGAACACGCTTCCTCTTACTATTTAGTTGTTATTTGTTTGTTTTCATGTTTTTGGGATTTTTTCCAACAAGAAAAATGTAACAATTTAGTGCAATATTACACAATGAAACATTAACTAGTTTTGATAATTTAAGTGATAATGTGCATTCTATGATGTATTGGTTATAGATTTGGGCAAGAATATCAATCGTGTCGTGTTGCGAGTTATCGTGGCGTGTTATAATCATATTTGGATCATAAAATCTCCACCTTAACTCTACCAAATTAATAATTGTATCCTGTTTATATGACCTATTTATTTCCGTATCGTATCGTGTCTGATCTGTTTAATCCATTTATTATTGATAGTACTAAATTAACCCAACAAAAAAAAATGATATATAACTGATGATGCCAAAATATTATACCCAATGACAATATTACACGTAGTTTCGAGCCCGGGTCTACTAAGGGTATTTTAGTAATTATACCCATGTGGCTCAAATAGACCCGAATGGATAAGGTATTATATATTCTACCCACGAATCGATCCAACCTATTAGTTTCAAGTATAAATATCAAAGTGACAGGCCAGATTCAAAAATTTGACTTTCTTAATTATTAAAACTTTGAATTCTTATTGAATTTTATTCTCTGGTCTAAGTACTGACTTGAGCGTTGGAGCCTATCCCGAGGGATAAAGCCCCACTCTTTTTATTTTCAGGTGGACGTGGATACTACACGTGGTCCTAACTTTTATTTTGGACGATACTGCACACGGGCTAACCCTTGCCCAAAATTTTTGTATCAACAATAACAATGATTTTCTCAAATTTCTATACAACTACAAATAATTTTTTTTCTTTAAGATTGTAGAGTCATAGTGATCTATATATATTAATTGGTTTCTAAAACAGTTTCCTGTACTAAATATGAAGTAACATATTAAGTTGAAACGGCCACATCATATTGTGATTATGGACGTATAATTAATGATCATAAAAAATAATACTAGAGATTAATAAATAACACTAGAAACTTTCTATGCAAATTCTTGGGTATATAGATAATACGAGATTAAATTAAAATTGCAAGCCATGTGAAAGAACTTTATGCAATCCAGCGACAAAGAAAGATTTTTAGGTTCTATGTGGTGCAACAAGACTGTAACCAATCCAAGCGACAAATTTTTTGCGTATAAAAAGTTACTATTTATTTGACTATTTAAATAATTAAACCAAAAAAAAAAAAAGTACTAATAGATTTTATTTTTGATGTCTTTTGGCATATTAGCATTGTTCAATGTACATACCTAAATTTCATAATAAGTGCTCCCTCATTTAGAAAATAAAATCAGATAGAAATTTCCAAATTTGGTCAAGTATCTTTTGGTTAACGAATCACCATTTAGTGAAAGAATAACTATTCATAAAACTTAATTATGTCTAGATCCGAAACATTTGTGAGCTGTAAGTGCTCGATTAGAACCAACATGTTTGTAACCTTTGCTCAATGCTGTTTGCCTTGTATAGCTCTATACGTATTCGAAAATTGTTAAAGAATTAAAACTGGTAAAAAGGAAAGAGCAGAGGATTGTCTAACATCATTAACATCATAAATAATTTTCAAGGACTGACATTAGTATAAGCAATGGATTTCATTCATGAATCTGAGAGATAAACAAGACATTTTCTTACTCATAAAGATAGAGAGAGAGAGTCAAGTTGCTTCTCAACTTCATAGTTAAGTCTTTCTAGTCTTACTCGCAAGTGATTGTTTCTAATTAATTTCTTTCCAAATTAGTGTTTGCTTTTTTATTGTTGGAAGATTACATGTCGATATTATCTTTTTTAGCTTTAATTTCATGCGATTGCGTAATTTTCCTCTCAGTATGTAATTGCATTATTTGAAGGGTTCTTTTATGATAAGCTTTGCAGTTTTGTTAGTTTTAAAAATTTGTATACATTATAAGCTTTTAAAATATAAAATATTATATTTATAAATATTTATAATAACAACTGAATAGTACCTAGAAAAACTATAATTTTTTTACTTTTATTATATATATATATAAAGTATATTTTATTTGAAATTAAAAATTCTAAATAAAATAAATATGATTTATGATACTGTATCGTAAGCAATGTAATCTACGTTTTTAGTCACGTCTCGACGAGAGTTGGGTTCTCTTTTAGTAATTCTCTTGCAAAATGGATTTAGAAGAATTGTTGGCTTTGCTTGCACAATAGTATTAGACAAAATACCGAACAAATTAAAGGAGAATTCTATTTTTTTTTTTTAAGAAATTATTTTTTTGGCTTTAAAAGTTTATACAATACAAATTTTTTAAACACATAAATTATACTATATAAATATTTAAAATATAAGAGAATAATTTCTTAAAAAAGATGATAAAATTTCCTTAAATTAAATTCACTTGCAAATTTACTTTATGCTAAATTGTTTGCACTTTGATTATTTATATTTCCATTGACAGTGTACAAATTTTCTCCCCTTTTTTTTTTTTGGCATACAGCTCACATATGATGAGACCTCTCCAATCACCCTACTATACAAAGACTAGACGTTGAATAGAAACAAGAAAAATAATTACTCAGATTATGTTAAAAACATCAACAACCGGAACCAAATTTAGTTGATCATTTTTGCAAAAGAAAGGCTAGAAAACCGGAAAGGTACAACAACACAATGCACATTTGCCCACGCGGAAATCGTGAGTACCATTCAATGTTGTATACG
This sequence comes from Cinchona pubescens, assembly GCA_025175665.1. Taxonomy (NCBI): domain Eukaryota; kingdom Viridiplantae; phylum Streptophyta; class Magnoliopsida; order Gentianales; family Rubiaceae; genus Cinchona; species Cinchona pubescens. The sequence goes on from JANKKI010000227.1 coordinate 803,806, forward strand.
GCCACAGGAAAGGAAACCGGCAAATGGGTTGGAAGGGAACACCGTGGACCACCATGATTGCACCATATCTAGCGGGTCAAAATCTATTGGTTCACTGAAAAAGAATACTGCTAGGACGTAGACTAGTAAGTAAGTCGTACGCATCATCGTTCATCATACAGGGACAAAATTATAGTGGAACTTTAAAGGGCCCACATTATAATTCAATTCAATTGGAAGGGACAATACATAATAAGATAATAAAAAATATTTAAATAAATACCACTTATGTTTTTATTTATAAATTTAGATATATTTATTTTATGACTTTATTTATAAATTTTATAAAATAATTAAGATGAATTAATATAAATAATATTTTATAATATCTTTGATATAAATAATATTTTATAATATTTAATTTTAATTATAAAACATACAAATAAAATTAAAAATTGAATCTTTTACTAAGTCAATAACCACAGTTTGAGGGATAGTGGGATTCAGTGGAGTGAAATAATCATGTATTTTCGTCGTGAATGAAGGACTGTACAACCAGTCGGTGACATGCCAGCTGTAGATTGTTGTACTGGAATTCTTTTATCAACTGCCAACTGCTTGCTTTGGTTGCATTGCTTCCTTGTATTCTGTGTGAGCTCAAATTATATCGCACAAGGCCAATGATAATGCCACCGCATAAATCTTATTGCCACAGCAAATTTTATGTTAAAATTACCAAATTATCCATGTATTCTCATCCTCTTTCATTAATCACCAGGTTATTTTGGTAATTTCGCTGCACATTTGTTGTGGCAATAAGGTTTTTGCTCTCTGCATTATCATTGGCCATCGGATAAACGTCCAAACTACCCCTAAATTCTCCCACATGGGCGCTCTTGGCTTGAGAGTACTATAGTGGATAAGAAAATATTTTAAGTATATTCGATTTTTTGTCTCATCTGTAGATTTTGTAGTCAGGATTAAAACTTAAAAAATCTTACTTACATCAGTTGATATTATAAATTTTCTAATATTTAATCCATATCACATAATTTACAAATGAAATCAAAACCGAGTTTACTTAAATATTTACCTAGTGAATAAGGCACAAACAATGGTAATTATGTATATATATATATATATATATATTATATATTTAAAGAAAAAAATTATTAAAAATTATTAATTTTTTAATAAAATAATTTATCTTAAAAGGTATAATAAAAAAATATATAAAATAACATCAAAATATTTTATTTTATATATAGTATAAATAATATTCTGTAGTCAGACTTTGTGATAATAATAAAGCATGCGCTTATTACCTGTGTCTCACCTTCGAGAAGTTGTGAGATTTTGATGAAAATTTTAAATTTATCAATTTAGATGTAAAATGATACACAAAAATCTTCAATAATTTTTAATTTAAATAAATTTAAAATTTGTCTATATTAATTTTACAAAGTTCTTTTATAAATTAGTGAATTTTAAATCTATTACTACAAACACAATCTAAAGCTTTTCATTTACTAATTACTCCACTAATTCGAAAAAGGAAATTTAAATGTACAAGAAGAAAATAAAGAACCAAGAAAAAAAAAAAGAAAATGTTCTAAATCACCTCTTTCAGCAGTTGATTGCATTTTAACACTATTCCAATTATATTATGGTGTTCTTGCTTACGACCAAAATTTGGTTGGGACTAAAAATCACTTTTATGGCAAAGTTGGGGAAGAAAAGAAGAGAAGAGATAATTAAGTAAAGAGAAAAAAAAAATTAAATAATTTTTCTCATTTTTTTTGAAAGTTTAAGAAATAAATATACTTATTTTAGACTTAACTAGTCATTATGCATTACTCTCTCCTTTTTAAACCTTATGCCGGCAAAATATGCCATTATAAAAAATTTTAAAAGCCTCAAATTTATATTTCTCCTCATTTGTTTGTGATGGTGGAGTGAAAAAATCTCTTTAAGTATTCATCCTTCAATCTCTCTTCTTTTATTATCTATACTTAAAACCTAAGAAATGAGATTATAATCTCTCTCTCTTCTTTTCTTTTATCTTCGCCCAATTTCCTCTTATCCGAACTGATTTCTAAGTTCTTGAACAAGCATAAAATAAAAGACCACTTTTTGTACAACTAAAATCAGATGTATTTACTTGCTTGGATAATTGTAAATATTGGAAATGCAGCTTTCAAAAATAATTACTGAGGCTTTGCTAATTGTTACTATCTTCCTTTCAAAATAATTGTTATCTTTGATTGGTACACACAGATTAAAAAAGTTATTAAATTGTATCAATTTTATAAAAAGATAGTTCAAATTGATTAAATTATTATTTTATATTAATATTCTAAATACATATTCATTCATTAAGGTAACACTATAGATAAAAATTTAAAAGTAAATATCGTTTAATATTTTTTTTTTAATTTTATAAAACGACAAATAATATGGGGTTAATAATACTTTGCCCCTGAACTATATGGGTAATTATACTTTACTCTGCTCAACTATAGAAACTACACATAGCTCTTTATTCACAATATTCATCTTTTTAAAATTTTTAAATATTAAGAAAATTTAGTTAGATGACTAAGATACCGTTGGTACTATATTTTGATTTTTATGTATTTAAATTTTGATAGGGATATGATAATTATTTAAAAATAAGTACAAATAAATTATATAATATTTCAATATAATCCATATTAATATATTTCTTGGTTAAATTTATAAAAAAATTTTATTTTATTTTATTTTATTTCGTATTTGAATGTCTAACTATAATGGTAGAATATTTCCAAATGAGCTTGTTTTCTATGAAATTTTTTTCTGTAAAAGTACTTTGAAAATATAAGTTCTATAAAATTTGTAAGTTTTTCGATATCTCTTAATATTTTACAATTTTGATAATATTTGACTTAATTTGTATAAATTACAATGTCGGATATAATACATTCAACAATTTCTCACATTTTCATTCCCTAAAGTCCAAGATATCAATGTGTTATTAAATTTTATTTTTTTCCTAATTTTTTATAATTGTTAAACATTAATTAAATACATAACAAATCAAAATATGATACGAAAAATATTTTAATCATCTAACTAAATTTTTTTAATATTTTAAAAAGTAAATAATATGGATAGAAGGTAAAATATATAATTTTATAATTTAAGAAAATAAAATATAATTACTCATAGAGTTCAGGGCAAAGTGTTATTAACCCAATAATATGGCTAGTAAATAGTAAATGGCACGCCCTTGACGGCGAGTAGAGACAAAACTGAAGTCAAAGCAATTAAAACTCGTATGACGTAAGATTCTTCCAGGCTGTGGGTGGGTCCTTCACACCTGGAAGTAGTTGAAATCATCCTAAAAGGCTAAAATTGGCTATTCATTATTCATATTGGATGTAAATATTTAAGTAGATCTACTTTTTGATTCTATTTGTAAATCATGATATTTAAATTAAATGTTATAAAATCTATAACATTATGTGATATAAGAAATATTTTATAAAATTTAATTTTGATTGTAAGATCTATAAGTGAGACAAAAGATCAGATCTATGTAAATATTTTTTGAGCAGGATCAACTTTTTATTTTTAACTTAGCAACGGTTGATCAGAGCCGTTAAATTCGGTGACCGGTGCTGTGGATTGTAGGATCACAGCTGTAAGTCTTTTCAAAGTAGTCAAAAAGTGATGGGTCCCACTTGGCGTTACTAATATTACTCCCACTAGTTAAGGTTCAGTGGCTTCATTAACAGGAAAATGGAGCGTGACCATTGCTGCTATAATGCATTGCTGATGAATGATTAACAGCTCCTCCTTGGCTTTCATGTTTTAAACGCTGCTGAAAAGATCGAAGCAAAGTACCATAATGATTTTATTACTAGTTTCCTTTTCTAATTTGAAAATTAAAAATAATTTTTGAAAATAGTATTGTCTCCGTCCCATTAAAGGTACCGATAGGGTCTATTTAACTCATTTTCATTTCGTGTTATATGTGACTCGTTTGTTATCGTATTATATTTGTGTTTAATCCGTTTATTTCATGCATGTTCGTATCTAACTCTTTTACTTTTAACAGAGATGTATCAACCCATTTAACAAGTTAAATAAATTGCGATCTGTTTAAATTAAAATCTCAAATTTTAATTTTCTAATAACTTAAATAATTATTAATATTAACCTTGTTCTCAAAATAATTTAGAATAAATTATTAAATTTTTTTAGATAATATTTAAAATAATTATTAGGTTTGATTTAATAATCTTACACTAAAACTCTTATTCACAATATTATATTTATTATATTATATTATAATCGAGATAATATTTTAATAAAATCTGTTTATTCATCAACTTAACGAGTTATCATATTAACCTACGGATTAACCCAACTCTAACTAGTTAACTTTTGATTCATAAATAAATCTTAACTCAATAATAATTTAATAAGATTTGGCTCATATCGTGTATGTGCCGTGTTTACTATTGTCACATTGTATACGAAATTCTCAACCTTAATTAAAAATACCGTACTCTCTATTTTGAGATGCTCAAAATTTTTATCACCTCACAATAAAAAAACTATTCTTGAAAAGTTATATTTTCGAAAAGTAACAAAAAATTTGAAACAAAGAAGGTTATTTATTTTTCTTCAAAACCCACATTTTGTCTCCTGTGAATGCAAAATTATGTACGATTTCATTGAACATTGTGGTACCATGTTCAAGTATTGAAATCAGCAGATCTAATTGTTCTTTGTATACCACAAAAGATTTTCTAATGAACAACATTAACATTAATTGAAGGCCATGGTTATGGTTATTCTCAAGTATTTTTAACTGAAAGATTAACTACTTCCACATTGTTGTGAAAATTTTAATGTGGAGAAGTATCTAATAAGGTCATTAAATTGTGATCTCATACATTAGATTGAGTAATGTAAGAACCTTGTACAATGTTGTACGGACAATGTACATGATTCAATTCTGTACCTAGACTAGAAGACAAAATCCACACTCGTACTAACTAGTGACTACACTCAATTCAATGAACTCAATCCTGAAAATCGAAGTCTTGAGGATTTTACAAGGCCCCCTAATCAACCTCATTCCCCAAATCCTTTCGTATCTTTCCGTAGCCAAATTTGTCAATCTACCGATAATAACGACAAAACAGAACCAGCTAGCTCCGACAAATCTGCTACCAGAAACAATTACCTCGGCAGAGTGCGCATCCAAGTCTATCCCCTTACCCAAAAAACAAAAAGTTTTACAATCTTGGAATTATTTTTTTAGATTTTGGGATTTATATAATATAAAATTTTAAAATATATAATATTATATTGTACAAATTCTTAAAGTATAAGAGAATAATTTCTTAAAAAATTTATAAAATTTTCCAAAAAAAAATGTCCGTGCTTTCTCATTTCTTTACGTCCTTACGAATTAAATTTTCAATATTAATTATTTAATATTAATTCAATCGTAATAATAATTTTAACAGCTAATCATTGAATAATACCTATAAGTAATCTAAATAATAAAGATGATACTTAGATTTAAATTTAACGTGACAAATCTTTTTTTAATAACACCGAATTAGTACTAAAAATTTTTGATATCAGAAAATCTCATTTGTCTACTTTTATAACCTACCAACTTTACATCAAGCAATTTCCAAGAACCCCCCTCAGCACCCACCCCAAGAAACCTTTTCCCTAAAAAGCCATGCTAAAATGCATGCACCCTCTTAATCTCTCTCCCTAAGTTTTTCCCCTCTATATATACACGTCCAAACCACTCACACTCTCTCCCCCAGTTTACTTAATACTCAGCACCCCACTTGCTGTAACTCTAATAATCCAATTTTTCGTACCCAAAAGAAAACATTTCTTGAAATGGATATTTCATTCTACAGGTGTTCATCAGCAACATCTTCCTCATCTGGATTCTTCATCTTCTGATTCTTCACCAAGAGATGCTAATGCTAGCAGCAGCAGCAGGCCAGAGAGGATAAAAGGGCCGTGGAGTGCGGAGGAGGACCGGATCCTAACCCGACTGGTCGAGAAATACGGGCCAAGAAACTGGTCCTTAATTAGCAAATACATAAAGGGCCGGTCTGGAAAATCTTGCAGGCTTAGATGGTGCAATCAGCTGAGTCCAAACGTCGAACACCGGCCCTTTTCGCCTGAGGAAGATGAAACCATCTTAGCTGCTCATGCTAAATATGGCAATAGATGGGCCACTATTGCTCGGTTACTCCCCGGTCGGACCGATAATGCGGTCAAGAATCATTGGAAGAGACACGTTAAAAAGAAGATATAGACAACAACAACAGCAACAACAACAAAAACAACCGAAACATCAACAACAAATGTTTGACGACCCGATGACAACGTTGTCTTTAGCGCCACCGGGGATGAATAGAGGCGGTGATGATGAGGTGGTGTATGGGTGAGAGGGCGGTGGAGAATTTGCCGGCGGGGTTTTGGGATGCGATGAGAAACGTGATTGCTAGAGAAGTTAGAGAGTATGTTGCTTCGTCGACGTCGTTTTCGGCAACTTCCTCCGGGTTTCATTAGTTTGAGGATAATGATGTTTGTTGCGTGTTAATTAATCACTTTTCAGTTTATTATATCCATTTGTTGTTGCTCATTAACTTGTTTTTATATGCTTACAATTCGTTAAAAGAAATTCTCAATGTCCAAGTTGGAAGGCTGAGTGGTTTTCACTATTTTAATTAATAACATCTTCACGTGGACCCATTTATGGAGGGATTTTTTTTTTTTTTTGTCGTGGGACAATATCATTATGCTTCATTACATTTTTTTTTTGTTATCCTTTGGAAATTTTGGTCAAGATTGAAATCAGAATTTTGAAGACTTCAATCTTGGACACCATGACTCAAATAGATGTTTGATTTGTGTTTGGAAATTAGAATCGAAATTGGAATGGATTATAAATGTTTTTTTTTTATGTCATTTCTTCCCTTTGAATTAGAATGAATTTTATTATATTATTAAATTAAAATAATTTGAAATTCACAAGTGGAGATGAAAGTAAATATTTATTAATACTTTCATTTTCATAAAATAATTCATATTTTGCTCAAGCAAACAACAACTATGATTATTGTTAATTTTCATTATTATTCCTTCCACTCATATTAATAAACCAAACACCTCCTAAATACTTTAATAAATGCATTCCAAATCAATCCCACAAATCTGAAAAAATAATAAGAATAATAATAAAAACTTAAAAGCTTTGAGCAAACACAAGGACAAGGGTGTGAAAATCCAATAAAAATCTTCTATCTCTTCTCATTTCAGTCTTTATTATATTACGTAATAAATTGTCAAGATTTTTTTTAAATTTAATTATAAGTTTTATTAACAGAATTTTAACATTTATTAAGTAGTAAAATAGAAAGTGAGAGAAGATGACTTAGCATATCTTTATGTTGTGATGAAAGTCACAACCAAAAGAGGGAGAAAGCAAAGAAAAAACCTTTGCCACTTTAAGAATGTCGTGAAGGCACTTGATTTCCTCTAAAGAACGCTACCTGGTTACAACTGCCAGTATTTGGAACTTCTTGTGGAATATAAAATGCACAAATTTGAGGTTACATCATACCCATTTTCAGACTTTAATCTTGGTTTAATTGATTTTATTACAAAAGTTGTTTAAACTAATGAAAAGGTCATTTGCCTTTAGAAGCTTCAAAAAAAAAAAAAAAAAGTGAAAAGGCATCTTTAAGGGTATATCTTTAAGCCAATTTTATTTCAATTCAAAAGTACTAAGAAACACATCAGAGGCAAAGAAGGCAAGAAAAAATCCCTCATAATTTCATTTATATGCATCTTAATTATGTTATTCATCAACAATCAGTTAGATGAGAATTATGATGCCATTCAACATATTTTGTTTCATTTTTAAAATATTTCCTCGCTGTATATTAGCTAGGCTTCCAAGTGATAGGGATCTTATAATATACAGCTGGGTCCGTCAAATATCTTGGACCAATTTCTAATTTGACCAAATTAGAATGAGATGTTAAGTGTAAACCTAATAAACGAAACATGTAAAGAAAAGAAACATTTCTTGGGATATTGGGCTCTTGGAAGCTCGAAATGGGGTGGTGGGACTGGGACAACTGGACCATGCTCTATTGCCCGTTACGATAAATTCTTGTATGAAATTTGATCAATATATTTAGGATTAATAATATTTTATTCTCTTAAATTAGATAAATAATTACACTTTACTCCTTTAATCTATAAAAAAATACACTTTATCTTCATTTACGTTATCTATTCTTTAAAAATTTTAAAATTAACAAGATAATCTAGTTAAATGACTTAAATACACTTGGTACTATATTTTGATTTTTATATTTAAATTTTGATAATGACGTGATAATTATTTAAAATAATAATAATAAAGAAACTATATAATATTTTAATATAACACATTTCATATCAATATATTTCATGATCAAATTTTTAAATTTTGTTATTTCATTTTATATTATTTCTAATTTGAATGTTTAATTATAATGGTAGAACAATTCCTAAATAGGCTAATTTTCTATTAAAAATTCTTCTTTAAAGATATTGCGTGACAATATATATATATATATATATATTATAAAATTTTGTGATTTTTTTAATGTTTTTTAACATTTTACAATTTTGATATTTGGATGAACCTGTGAAATTTAAAAAATCAAATATAATATAATTCAACATTTTATCATATTTTCACTCCCTAATTATTTTGTTATAATAATAGTTTTTATTACAATATTAGTGTTATTATATTTTATTTTTTCCTAATTCTTTTATAATTATAGAAACATCAAAATTAAATATAATATTAAGGGTATTTTAATCATTCAACTTGATATACTAAAATTTTTAAAGGATGAATCATGTGAATGAAAGACAAAGTATAATTTTTTTAACTCAAAAAAATAAAGATTATAATTACTTATTTAATTCAGAGGGTAAAATGTTATTAATCTATATATTTATTAGAGGTAAAGTGTGTAAACTCTACATGATTCTTATATATAAAGTCCGCATAAAACGCACAAATTTTGTTTCAAGTAACTGAATGAAGCTTGACCCATGAAAGAATTTGAAGCTCTCCAGAATGCTCTCAGTTCTCACTTTGGATCTGCACTTTTCAATTTTAAACTTAATTAAGGGAGGCCAGTGGTTCCATATTGTAAACGTGCCAAGCAGCCGAGTCCGTGTGAAACGGACCAACATCTTCTATTGGCCCACCATTCTTGTGTGCTACCTGGCTGTAACAGTGTTTGTCTTCTTAATAGTTGTCTTAGTACCTATTTTGGCACCTAGAGAATAGGAGCAGCCATCAGGAGCTTTGTCAATTATTTAAATAATTTATTTTATATCAAATTAATTATTAATTTAAAAAATAAAAAATATTAAATAATTTTTTTAAAAATTTTTACTCTTAAGTATGATATTAATGAGAGAAGAATTATAAAATTAGGAGTATTAATGTAACGAGTAATTAAGTCAATTAGTACTATAATTTTGTAAAATTAATTCAATTTAATAATTTTTTTAATCACTGTGCACCAATCCAAAACAGCAATTACTGAAATTAACAGAAGAAGTATGTTAGTAACCGTCAATTGTAAACTCAATGGTGCATAATTAATGATTTGGAGACATTCAATGAAATAAGAAAAGGAAAAATAGCCGTCCCATTTTAGACAACCATTATTTATAAGACTTCTATTGACAAATTCTATGTAATGTACACAATTATAGAAAAAATAATACACAATAAATTTAAACTAAATATAGGATTATGAGATATTATTGAATTATAACAGTTGTGGATGTAATGAGCATAAGTTTTTTTTTTTTTTTAAAGAAAATTATTCATAATATTATTTGTAATAATTACTGTAACAATTTTTTAAAAATAAAAAGTGGTTAAAAACATGTTCGACGACATAATAATTGTAAAATATTATTTAGAAAAGAATGAATAAAATTTTTTATCCAAACGAACCCCATACCCAAATTTTAGGAAAAGTCTTGCTTCTTGTTCAATGTCTCAATCCGATTTAGGATAACATTTTTTGCCACCTTTAACCACTGCCCTTACAGTTTGGCAAGACAAACAAAATGGTTTCACATTTGAAGTTTTCGGATATAGACAGAATAATTTAATGGAGTCTGACTATATTGGCTTAGACGAAGACCGAAATCTTTGGTCGTTTGTCTTCTTTGCTTCTTGACAATGATAGTCTATAGAATTATTGACACTTTCCAACTTGTAAATGGCAACAGAACAGCTAAGAAACAGGAATAGTAACAACCAAGGTCAAGAATTTGTCTATTTTACAAATTTTATTTAATATTAGTATCACAAATGTTTTTGAAAAATTTTACTGTCCCTTTTAGAGAATCATTCCCTTTTGTTTTAAATATTTGTATAGTACAACACTAAGTACTTTAAAAGCTTATACTGTACAAGTTTTTAAAACAAAAAGAATAATTCCCTAAAAAGGACCGTAAAATTCCCAATGTTTCTAGCCACTCCCTGCTATTATGTGAACTTCAGTTGTGGATTGAATGTCCAAAGTTTGGATAATGTTACTCTGAAAATAGAGCAGTCAATGTCAACATAATTTCTTTTTGTTGAGAAATATGAAATAGTCTAACTTTATCTCATTTATTATTTATTTATTTAGAAAGAAAATGACAATGAGCAATTGAATGAGATAGTTGTGTGAAAAGGGGATGCTGGAGATGTAAAACTGTGTTACTCATTTTACAATGCGAAACAAATTTCAGAGCCATTGCTAGAAATCTAAGAACATAATTTCTTCTGTTGAAAAATGTGAAATAATCTATCTCATTTATTGTTCATTTGGAAAGAAAATGACATTGAGCAATTGAATGAGATAATTCTGTGAAAAGACGACGCTAAAAGTGTAAGTTTATGTTATTCATTTTACATTATACCAAAGAATGATCAAGAATGGAAATCCAAAGAATAGGATCAAACAAAGAGTGAAAATTGAAAACCACGAAATTTTCACTAGTAAAAGGTGCATGTCACAAGCTTAATAAACAAGAAAAACCAGAAACATATTGCACTAATATTTTATTCATCCAAGTTTATTACAACATCACACGAGTATAAAAAGCAATTAAATAAAGTGTATGTCTTACACTAAATTTCCATCGTGTTGTGACATATTATTGTAGTAATAATGGTATAATTAGCAAATGCTATGAACTGTTGCTTTGGTGATGAAACAGATTAATTAGGGGTATAGACGATAAAATGGAATAGCAACGAATTTCATCATTCCTTTCTTGCAGTCATCGCCATTTCCTTCTCCGCTAGCAAAGTAATTTGGCCTGACCTCAGTAAGCACGTATGAGAACCCATATCCTTCCCCTTGATTAGGACCTGCCAACAGTTTTGCGTCCCGAAAATCGCAATTCAAGAAGCTGTAAGCCAGAAGGTTTGGTAGCAGATAAACATTGTGAGGCCTCACGGTGTCACTTGGAGGAGGATATTTGAACACTGATGCACCATCACAATAGTTAACATTAGACCAAGTTAATTAATTGTAATAATAAATAAAATACCAACTTCCTAACGGAATTGGAAAATTCGATCCAAAGAAATTTGAATGTATTTTGTAACTCAGCTGACACGTTAATATTACGTTTTGTACTTATAAAAATTAAATTTTGAATTTAAATAATACAAATCTTACCTAATGTGTCGTTAATATAAAAGGGACCGTGTTTCGCGGCCCAATCATTATAATCGTAGCCGTAACGCCATCCCTCGGACCCTCCAACAATAATTGTTTCAGCTTGGTTAATTGCCAAGGTGGCTACTAAGGTTAGGAGGAGAAGAAGAGATCCTTTACCAAAAGTAATTGCCATTTCTACTGTATGTATTCTGAAATTAATGAAGCTATAAGAGATAAAGAAGCTGTGGGATGATCTGAATTAAGAAATAAATTTTGGATATTTTAGTTGGGTTTAAATAGGTGTTTTTGGCGACGTAATCCAACTATTTTTGACTGGTTCCAAGCTCAAAAAATTCCTATGCTGAATAAAAGGAATATGAAGAAGATCATCAGTTTGCCAGATTTCTTTTTTAATGCAGAAAATTGTACATCAACATTCTAGATTTTCATGCCTCTGACCGAAGTATAGATTATCTAAATTTGTGTAAATCTCATTAATGCCCCGAGGATGCTTTTTCACAGGACAGTGAAAGCCCTAAATTAAGGTTTGGGCATAGAAGTAATCTTGTTTGGTTGACGAGGAAAATTTGAGAGCCAGAATAAGAGTTTCTGTCGAAGACGAAGAATTTGTTGGCAATACTACGATTATTAGGAGCCCCAAAAGTCAAATGAGAACAACTGAATTTTGATTGTTAATTAGAAAAGATTAAAGTTTTGAAACGGTCCATAAACGGCATTTTCTTTCCCATTCATCACACAATCGAGAAAGGAAGTATATGCATTTGCTTCAATTTTCCATGCATTTGGAAATGTTTGTAGCGACAAAAATAAAAAAATGGGTTTCTAGATATCATGTCTTTTGATTGGTTTTCTTGCCTTACATTTTCTTCTATTTTGAAAAGGAGGATACACGAATAGTGAAAGCACAATTGTGACAAATTAACTAAATACATTTATTAGTGAGATAATAATTAAGATACATTGATTTTGTTTTTTTTCCCTCTTTGGTACATGTGAATGCACGAAAACAATGGCAACGCTTTGCTTAATTTGTATCTTCAAACTATAAAACGTAGACTATACATCACTTAAAATTCAAAATTTACGTGCATAGGGAGGTGAGCACCATACTTTTGAAAACATAATAAATGATTAATAATGTTGAGTAAATTTGACTAGACTCTTTCGATTTCAAGTTTCTTTTTATTTTTTTGATAAGATTACAAGTAATCCATAATAGTGGGATCAATATTAAAATATTATTACTCAAGACGATCACATAAGTAACTTATAAAATGGGATAAATACTGACACAATATTCGGCTAAATTCACACTTGTGAGACTAAACTCCATGGCATCTACTTCTAATTACTGAGATCTCAACCTTAGTTGTTTTATCACTAGATCAAAACTTGGTTGGTAAGTTTCTTTTCTATTAAGATTGGTTCAAGAGATTAACAAAATCATCATTTCTAATATCAAAGTTTAAGCTGTAGATCGCGGTTTCAATTGCAGGTTGTGTCCAAAAACATGGGTATGTACATTTGTAAAAGAGTTCCAAATCCAAATTTGTGATCCAATCCTTAAATAATTTACAAGATCACAAACAAACAAATAAATCAAATTTTATTCCCATTAAGTAAGGTCAGCTGCATGAATCTTACTACACAATTGTATTCTGTCATGGACCATATTCTCCTTAGTTCCTAGATGGACTATATCTTTCTTACAACTTACCTACCAAATATTTTTCGGTCTTCCCTACCTCTCTTATGTTGACTACTCTTGCTCTAAAATCTACTCCCTTGACAGGTGCTTTTACTAACCATCTTAACACCTGACCTAACCACCTTAAACGCGTTTCTCTCATCTTCTTATCAATAGGAGCTACTCCAACTTATCACGAATATGTTCATTGCATATCTTGTTCATCTTAGTATACTTACACATCCATCTTAACATTCGCATTTCTGCTATTCTTATCTTTTGCTTATGTATGTGATTCACTACCCAACATTCAGACCCATAAAGTATCGCTGGCCTAATTGCCGTTCTATAAAATTTACCTTGAAGTCGCAAAGGAATTTTGCAGTCGCATAATATTCCTGATGCCATTCTCCGTTTAGTCCAACTCGTTTGTATCCGATGTATAAAATCTCGATTTATACCACTATCACTCTAAAAATTGAACCTAAATATTTAAATTTTCACTTATGGGTATATCTTGATTTCGATACTAACCTCTATTCTATTCCTACTTGTATTCTTGCTAAATTTAAATTCCATATATATGTTCTTCTATTTTTGATATACTAAGTTTAAACATTTTTGCCTCAAGTGCCTCTTTCCAGGCTTCGAGTTTAGCATAACCCATCTTTTGTTTCATCTACAAAAATAATGTCATATTCAAACAACATACACCATAGAATTTCCTCCTGTATGTACCTTGTAAGTTCATCTATGACTAATGCAAATATATAAGGATTTAGAGTAGAATCTTGGTGTAAATCTATATTTATAGATAACTCTCATGTCAACCCTCTTGGTGTTCTTACACTTGTAAACACATCCCTATACATTTCCTTTATTACTTCTATATATACTACTTTGACTTCTTTTTTTTTCTAAAACTCTTCACATAACTTCTCTAGGGACTCTATTATATGCCTTTTCAAGATCAATAAAAATCATGTACAAATCATTTTCCTTATCATAGTATCTCTCGGTAAGTCTTCTTAAGAGATGTATGGGTTCAGTTGTCAATTTCCCTGGCATGGACCCAAACTGATTATCTGATACCAACGAATCCTTTAGTCTCATTTCTTAACCTTCTTTTTATCACCCTTTCCCAAAATTTCATTGTATGGCTCATTAACTTAATAACTCTGTAATTCGCACAATTTTGTATATCCCTTTTATTTTTGAATATGGGTATGAAAGTACTTTTCTTCTATTGGTCGAGTACCTTTCTACTATTCAATATTTTTTTGAAAAGATTGGTAAGTCAATTTATGCCCTTCTTTCCTAAACATTTCCATACCTCAATTGGAATATCGTCGAGGCCAACTGCTTTTCCTTTCTTCTTCTTCTTCTTCAAAGTCTCCTCCATCTCTGATTCCTGAATCCTTCGATAATACATCACATTTCTATACTCCTCAAAGTTATCTAACTCTCCCAAAATGATATTGCCTCCGTTGCTTTCATTGAATAGCTGATAGAAGTATCTCTCCCACCTTTCCTTAATTTCCTCATCTCTTACTAGTAACTTATTATTTTCATCCTTGATGCACTTAACTTGGGTTAAATCCTTCATTCTAGACGGGCTTTTCTTTGGCAATTTTATAAATATCTCGCTCCCCCTCCTTAGATTCTAATTTTTGGTAAAAATTTTCAAAAGCACTATCCCTTGCTTCACTTACAACCTTTTTTTCCTCCTTTTTAGCAAGTTTATATTTCTTAATATTTTCATCATTTCTACAACTATATAGAGCTTTATAGTTAACCCTGATAACTTTAATTTTATGTTGTACACCTTCATCCCGCCACCAAGATTCCTTGTTCATAGAAGCATAACGTATCGACTTTCCGAATATCTTCTTAATCAGTGTTCTCATTCTAGTTGCTATATGCCCTTACCCGTAAGTGATTTTAACCCACAACCATTAAGTCATGCATCCTACCACCTAAAATATACTAAAAAAAGACGGCTTTTTATGGAATAAAAATAGGTTCTGTTCCAGAGGGATAAGAGAAGGACCTTAAACTCCTTACAACTCCTCGAAAACGCTCGACAATAATCAATTACATTTGGAGCTAACATGCTACAAAAGCAGGCTTGCTTAACACAACGATAATATACAAACTAGAAAAAAGCACGTGCGTCGTCGCACATGTAATAATCCTAATTTGTTGGACATTTTTATTTTTAAAAAAATAAATAAATAATCAGTGAATGATAATATAGAGTACAAAATGTAAACATTTTATTTGTTGGATTTTTTTTTTTTATATACAAAAGGTATGTATTTGTTTTAGTATTCTATTGAAATTTTGAAGTTTGATCTCTTCATTCATATTGATGATACAAAATATAGTTAGTTTTGGTCCACAAAATTTCTATTTCTCGTTTAGGTTTTCAGATTATAATTTGTTATAATGACACCACCAATGACTCGATCATTTAAAAATAAAGATTTTTTTTCCATAATATTGAAATTTTTAGATATTTCTATATATACTTTATTATTACTAAAAGATAAAATTATTATCAAGCATCAAACTTCATTTTATAGATAAAGCATGTTAAAATTCTTTTATTAGGGAAACTATTTACTCTTATATGAGATCAAATAATTTGTGGTAATAACTACAAAATGATTAATTAAAATTTCAAAAGAGAAAAAAAATGAACCAAAGTAAAATGTAAATAACAAAGACATCTAATTAAACAGATTAAACTAATATATTCTCTATAATATAGATAAGTACCACGTACTATATTAAGATCATTATCAAAAGCTAAAAATATAATGTTGTTCTTTTATCTTGCTTTAAATGTAGAAAACATTAATGAAAAAAATTCTTTATCTTACTCTAAATACACGAAACTATATTGAAAAACATGTAATTTCTAAATATATCTAAAATAACACATAGTTTTTATATAATCACTATTACAATTAATTTTTTAACATATTGTGTAAATATGTATCAAAATAGAAAATATATTGATTGTTCCATATTTCTTAACCTTATGATAACATTCACTTCAAAACTTCATTAATATTTTAAACTCTTCCCTTCATCCTGAATGGTATCGAACGTGGTTAGATCCGAAATTATATATTTTGATATAGTATTTTACTATGAAATTAAAATTTGTATTTATAAAATATATAAAAAAAAAATTCTTTGTGGTTCTACCCTTCTTTTGGATAATTTTCTTGTACTAGATATAGTTCAAAATGATGAAGATTATGATAATGCTTGTTGTTCTTTGATTGCCTCTTCTAGTGGTAATCATGTGGATACAAATGTTTGGCATGCTAGACTTGGCTATATTGAGCAAGAAAGAATGAACATGTTAGCTAAAGTAGGACATTTGGGTAGTGTCTCAAAAGTGGACTTGCCCATATATGAGCATTGTTTAGCTGGAAAAGCAACAAGGACACCATTTGGTAAATGAACCGGAGCAGAACTTCCATCGCAAATAATCCATTCTGATATATGTGATCCAATGAATGTGAAGGTAAGGCATGGAGTCTCATATTTTATCACTTTTATTAATGATTTTACGCGTTTTGGTCATATTTATTTGATCTCCCATAAGTCCGAAACATTGGAATGCTTTAGATTGGATTGCTATATTTGAATATGGTTGAGAATCAATTGGACAAAAAGGTTAAAGCATTAAGGACAAATCATGGACGTGAGTATCCGTCAGATCAATTTAAGTATCTGTGTGATGAAAAATGAATAAAAAGGCAATTAACTATTCCTAATACTCCCCAACAAAATGGTGCTGATGAAAGAAGAAATAGAACTTTATTAGACACGGTTAGGTCAACGATGGCACAAGAAAATTTGTCTATCTCCTATTGGGAATATGCTTGTTGACAACTGCCCATGTGCCATCTAAATTAGTTACTTCCACTCCCTATAAACTTTGAACATGTCAGAAACCTGATCTAAGTAATTTGCGACCTTGGGGGTCTACAACATATGTTCACGATCAACCATAAATATGAAAAAGTGGGTCCTAGAGGAAAGAAATATATCTTTATAAGGTACTGTGCACATTCAAAGGGATATGTATTCATCGGTGAACACACAGACAGAAGTATCACTGAATTAGATCAAGAGATGCTGATCAACATTCTTGAAAAATGAATTTCCATCGAGGGGTGAAATTGATAAAGATTTTCTCTTGTATGAAATGCAAGATTTTGATGAGGTTTGCATCCCAAGTACTTTACTTGAGAGAGAAGAGGAAATTCCTCATTGTCTTGAACCAAGTGTGAGTGAAATGCCATCAGATAACTCAATTTTGTCGGAAATTTAATTGCATAGAAACAATTGTAAAAGTATTCCTCCTCGCCATTTTGAAATTGAAGAAGAAGCTTTTATGGTAACTCTACTAGATGAAAGTGAGCCTAAAAAGATTGAAGAGGCACTTTTACCAACAAATAAAGAGGAGTGGAAAAATGCAATGGAAGAGGAAATGGAGTCTATGAGAACAAATCACGTTTGGAATTTAGTTGATCTGTCTCCAGAGCGTAAACTATTGGGAACAAATGGGTTCTCAAAATTAAAAAGAAGGCAGATGGATCTATTGAAAGATTCAAGGCACGTTTAGTGGCTAAGGGCTATACTTAAACAAGAGGGTATAGACTATGAAGAAAGCTTTTTGCCTGTTGTGAGGTTTGCTTCAATTTGCCTTATCCTGGCTATTGTTGCCGATTTGAATATGGAATTGCATCAAATGGATGTTGAAACTGCTTTTCTCAATGGAGAATTGGATGAAGTAATTTACATGCAAAAACTTATAGGTTTCATTGCTAAAGATCAAGAGCACAAGATTTGCAAGTTTCAGAGATCTATTAAACAATCATCCAAGCAATGGTATTTTCGATTTCATCGAGCCATAATTTCTTATGGGGTTTACGATGATCGTTGAAAACCATTGTGTTTATATAAAGTAGTTTGAAGATAACTTTACAATATTGTTACTTTATGTGGATGATATTGTATTGGCTGGAAACAACACAAGTGTTATTATTGCTATTAAATGATAGTTATCTTCAAATTTTGAAATAAAGGATATGGGCGAGGAGACATATTCTTGGAGTGAAAATCCAAAGAGATCGTTACAAAGAAGTTTCTTACTCTTTCACAGGAGCCTTATATTTTAAATTTTTTTGAACAATTTAGAATGCAAGATTGCAAATCCAGAAGAAATAAAAAATATGGAAAGAATTCCATATGCAAGTGCCATAGTAAGTTTAATGTATGCCATGATGTGTACTCATCCTGACATTTGCTACGCAGTCGGTATCGTAAGTCAATAACAATCAAATCCTGGAATAGCTCACTAGTGAGTAATGAAATAGATAATGAGACATCTCAAAGCTACCTCCAATTATGCTTTATGTTATTAGGGAAGTGATCTACAACTTGTAGGTTACTTTGATGCAGATTGGAGTGGGGATCTGTATAAATGAGAATCCACATTAGGAAATGTGTTCTTCCGCAATAATGGCACCATATCTTGCAGTAGAAAGAAACAAACATGTTTATCATTGTCCATCATGAAGGCTGAGTTCATAGCATGCGCAGCAGCTGTACAAGAGGCTATCTGGCTTAAAAGATTTTTCCAATGACAAGATTTGAAAGTTGTTACACAATGCCTCTATGCCTACAGTGATCAATTATGACAGTCAAACAGCTATGGACCATACTAGAAATCCAAAATATATAGACACAAAATATCATTTTGTTTGAGATATTGTAACACGAAAGGAAATGACTTTACAACATATATCTACGTGTAATATGGTTGCAGATCATTTCTTACTAAACCAATTCCTAGAGATGTATTTTTGTATCATGTTAAAACTCTAGGATGCATAGATTGTGTAAGTCATGATGTAAATAAACCATGTTTGCAATGAATGAATATGGTATCTCTTATTTACTAAGCACTGATGCACATTATGATAAATATGTCACCAAGTATAGGTTGACTCTCTCATATGAGTGACCACCTCAAGCACTATGAGAAAGTGCTAAGATGAGACTAAAACACACTATTAAAATAGTAGCAAGCCTAAATTAGGCACTAATTAGTGTGTAATGTTGCCTTGACTGGGATCAAGATGAGGTCTAAATGCTTGTATAGACCGAATATGATACCCCACAATCATGTAAGCTTGGGTGAAAACCAGATACGAGGTCTTTACAAGGCGCTTGTGATAGCAAGCTGTTAAAGACTCGGGCTAGATACACATGAGATGTTGCAACTGAGTTAAGATCTGTATGGTGGTATATTTAGAAATTGACATACACTTGCATAGAGTTTTTTCCACCATAACATGTGTTTCATACCACATGTGCTAGAAATGACCAAAGAAGGGAAGTGAGTGAGTTATTTTAAATCTCTGCCTCCTCACTTGTATGAGCCCCTCGATTGTGCCTTTTGTGACTTTTGACTATGATACGAGATGGCGAATAAATATTCGCCACTTTAGCATGTTCTTTAGGTCATGATTGATTCGACCTTTCGGGCATGACTGGGAAAGTAATTTATTAATTGTTGAGTATTATATGTACGAAGGGAAGACTATTTTGATTATATTGTTCACATATATTCACTGGTCGACCAATTATGTTTCCCTTTAGGGTTGAAACATGATTGTGAGTGCATGGTGACTTGAAGCTATCAAATATGACCTTTGAGAGATTGGGTATACTTTAATTGGTGTAACAAAATAAGTCTGGGACACAACGAGACACAATATTTTTATGGGTTAAAGCCATTATGTTATGCTTAACAGGTGCATAGTTTGAGCTCCCAAGTGCAGGTGTGCTCGTAGGTCGCACAACCCATTTTCTTATATGAAAGTTATGATTTCTCAGAGAGATTGATGAGATATTTGATGGGTCTGCCCATCATGCATGAATAGGAGAATGTAGAAACAGACGAGTGAGTCGCCCATGATAGGCTGACTCGACTCGGTTACTAATCAATTAAAAAAAAAGAAATGATGACTAATCAGAAACAAGGAAAATATGGCTGCCATCTCCACCTTCTGAATACACCTCATGCTTCAAAGGAGATTATGACAAGTTAAGTAGAAGGAGAAGGTGGATGCATGAGTTATTATACATCCCAGGCTCAAGCTCAGACAAGCTCAACACTTCATCCTTCACTAAGCTACCTCCAACTTGCTCTTGCAAGAGGATAGAGATTAAAATATCTATAAATAGAGCTTGAGGAGCTCTTAGAAGATGTGGCCAGAAAAAGCACTCATTCTTTTCACACCAATCTTGGATATTTATCTAAAAAATCATAGAAAAGATTTGGATTGTGAAAATTGTGTAATTTTCATTTGGAAATTTGCATCGACCTAAACACTTGATCCTGTTCGAAAAGATCCAAAATTCCACTGTGATCGCAAAAACTACGGTAATGAGGTACGCTTCTAACACAAGTGATGCTCCACAATAACATGAATGCAAATTGTGCTAGTTCCTTGAGAAAATATTGGCTGATGAACATTAACAGAGCTTCCATTCTGCAGATGCACAACAAAAGAAGAACCGCTAGAATCATGAATAGCTACTACTTGTCCATGAAAAGAGAGAAGATCTCCTTCAGGTAAAAGGAGATCAGAATGAGAAGTTTCAGAATTTATAAAGAGCACTGGGGTAGTAATAACTGGCCTATTTCCATTATAAATGTTAGTCGCCTCTTCCAGTAGAACAGATGACTTTATCAGTCCACTTTCTGAAGCACTTATACGGTCACCAGTATCTTGGCTTCGAAAGATTTTCCTTATCAAGTTGACATAAGATCTTCCAGAACAGGACACATAGTCTCTTTCTCTCATACTATTTGTGAAATTGAAATCGCTTTCAGAGTCCAACAACATTTTGATCCATCTGTTCTCGAAATCACTCCTGAAACAAGAAATGGGTACCACCTGAAATTGGTTCAAAACCAAAAGTCAGATGTTTGTTGCTCAGCGATGAAACTTTTATAAAATATAAAATTACATAAGAAAGGCAAAAATTTACGAATAATTAGTTGTTCGGACTTACTATTTTCAGAAGACTGTAATCTACTTCCTTACAATGAGCACACATACCATGCCTGCAGTACTCCATAAACACTCTGTGCTGCTAAAAGAAACTAGTCATGATGGAGGTAGAAACATGTAAAACCATCTATAAAACTTAGTTGTAACAAAGATTTGCAGAAAATTTACCCGGATTCGGTAAGCAGATGCAGGTAGATGTGAAGCGGCATATGCTTGAGCTAGTCCTACCTTCTGGTGACACCTTATAACTGCTCGTGTTAGCTTTCTCAATGTCATGTGTAAAAACAGAAAGTACAAAAACTGAAAAGCAACAACAAAACGTATAAGTTTCAAGCAACGGTTTACATGTTTTGATCCTAATATTTCCTTCTCAGATAAAATCCCAGCATATTTTTTTCGGAAACATGTGACAATCATAAGTGTTGTTTAAATTATAACAATAATGTAAAACTTGAGTCGTGTAAGGAACTACACTGTTCTAAAGAAACTATTTCAGGCGAATTGAAATATTTTCACAGGATTAAACAAGTCTTTCTTCGTGGAGTGGAGGGAACAAGAACAACAAAATTAAAGAACCAACAATTAGCAGACAAAGTGGGAAGAATTGTATGTTTTTTCGTGTGGACTAAAGAATTGCTAAAGGGTCATATCTATAGGTTGCATTATTGTCATATATATTTTTTTTTAGTGAAAACGACCTTTAGGTTGCTTTTTCCAAATGCAACCTATTGTCAAATATTTAAAAAAAAAAAATTGTACATTATTTTAGTTATTAGGTTGATTTTTTTTTTTTTTTTGTTTATTTAAGCTGTTTTAGGGATTTTTTTTTTTTGGTGGTTTGGAATTTAGAATTTAGACTTATAGAAGAAATGAAAATAAATTAAAATATTATAAACTAAAGCAAGTAGAAAAAACATTTTAAAATTAAGAAATTACATAAAATATTTAAAAGTAGACAAAATATTTTAAAATATTTAAATTTGAATTTTTAACTGTAATGGTAGAACATCAAAATTAAATATATAAAAAATTGAAATTTAAAACTAAGGGTATTTCAATCAATTTAGTAGATTTTTTTAATGGTGTTAAAGTTTTTAAATGATGAATATTGTAGTCTCTAGATTTTCTTCTTCTCTTCTTTGTGTTCTAATTTGATATTGGGATTGGTAGAAGCCAAGTAAATCATGTGCTTAAAGGTATGTTTTAATAATAGTAATTTATTAATTTATTCTTATTATTTAATATGTGATTTATTTCAAATGTTTAATTTAAATTATGTATATTTCATATTGTATAGGGTGTAGCTAATATTTATATATTCCATGTTTCTTTTTTATATTAAAGTAGTAATAGCTTATTTTTATATTGCATGTTTGTAATAGTTTATATTGAGAATTTAATGCATTTTTATTATTTTTGATATCCATGTTCAGTATTTTTTTTTTAGTATAAATAATTGTTTTAGCAATTTGTATCTGGTTTAAATAAATGTTAATATTTAGACGTGATGTATGTTTATTGAATGCTTTGATAATT
Organism: Cinchona pubescens; assembly: GCA_025175665.1. Lineage (NCBI taxonomy): Eukaryota > Viridiplantae > Streptophyta > Magnoliopsida > Gentianales > Rubiaceae > Cinchona > Cinchona pubescens. Next base: position 826,923 of record JANKKI010000227.1, read on the forward strand.
AGTGTTTGGATAAACAAGTGAATGATATATACTTGTTAATATCCACAAATCTATTCGGGTTTAATTAATTTTTTATGTTAAAAAAGTTGTTAACTTATGTTTTTGTTAGTTTTTATCTCTCATAGAATGTGTGTTAAGCTTAGATGGATTTAATATGCATATGAGTTTAGTTTTTTTAATCTATGTATTAAATTTTTAAATTTTATGTTAGTTTAGACAATTAAAAGATTGAGGGCAATTATGATATTTTACTATTCCTTTTAGATGAAAATTTTAAATTCATTAATTTTGGTGGGTAATTTGTGAATAAAATAAAGGGATTAACAACACTTTGCTCCTCTGAATTAGGTGAATAATTACACTTTGCCTCTTATACAAAAATAATACACACTATTCCTCCAATGACAATATTCATCATTTAAAAACTTTAACATTGTGTTTGGATGGAAGGACTTGGGTGGATTTAATTTGAAATCCTAATCCTTAATAACTTATTCAAACAAGTTAATTGATTTAGTTGTGGATTCAACATTTACCAATAATTGAAAGTGTGATTTTAATGGTAAAACGAGAGGATTTGAAGTTCACCCAAATTCATACATTTCAAATCCACCTCTTTAAATCCATTAATTTCAAATACTTCCTTCAATTCAAATCCACCCATCCAAACACAACCTAACATCATTAAAAAAAATCTACTTAATTGACTGAAATACCCTTAATGTTATATTTCAATTTTTTATGTATTTAATTTTAATGTTCTACCACTATAGTTAAACATTCAAATTTGAAATATTTTGCCTACTTCATGCATTTTGGCTACTTTTAAATATTTTATATACTTTCTAAATTTTAAAATGTCCCCGTATTTTTATACTTACTTTATTTTATAATATTTTAATTTATTTTTATTTTCTTCTATAATTCTAAACTCTAAACTTTAAATCATAAAAAAAACCCCCTAAAACAACTTAAATAAACAAAACAAAATCAACCTAACAAGTAAAATAATGTAATTTTTTTAAATGTCTGACAATACGTTGCATTTGAAAAAAACAACTTAAAGGTCGCTTTTAGTGAAAATTGAAAACCACAAAATTCTTTCACTAGTAAAAGGTGCATGTCACAAGCTTAATAAACAAGAAAAACCACAAACATATTGCACTAATATTTTATTCATCCAAGTTTATTGCAACATCACACGAGTATAAAAAGCAATTAAATGAAGTGTATGTATCCACTCTAAATTTCCATCGTGTTGTGACATATTATTGTAGTAATAAATGGTATAATTAGCAAATGCTATGAACTGTTGCTTTGGTGATGAAACAGATTAATTAGGGGTATAGACGATAAAATGGAATAGCAACGAATTTCATCATTCCTTTCTTGCAGTCATCGCCATTTCCTTCTCCGCTAGCAAAGTAATTTGGCCTGACCTCTGTAAGCACGTATGAGAATCCATATCCTTCCCCTTGATTAGGACCAGCCAACAGTTTTGCGCCCCGAAAATCGCAATTCAAGAAGCTGTAAAGGTTTGGTAGCAGATAAACATTATGAGGCCTCACGGTGTCACTTGGAGGAGGATATTTGAACACTGATGTCAACACCATCACAATAGTTAACATTAGACCAAGTTAATTAATTGTAGTAATAAATAAAATACCAACTTCCTAACGGAATTGGAAAATTCGATCCAAAGAAATTTAAATGTATTTTGTAATTCGGCTGACACGTTAATATGACGTTGTACGTATAAAAATTAAAATTTAAACGTAAATAACACAACACTTACCTAGTGTGTCGTTAATGTTAAAGGGACCATGTTTCGCGGCCCAATCATTATAATCGTAGCCGTCGCGCCATCCGTCGGACCCTCCAACAATAATTGTTTCAGCTTGGCTAATTGCCAAGGTGGCTACTAAGGTCAGGAGGAGAAGAAGGGATCCCTTACCAAAAGTAATTGCCATTTCTATTGTATGTATTCTGAAATTAATGAGGCTATAAGAGATAAAGAAGCTGTGGGATGATCTGAATTTTGGATATTTTTAATAAGGCTATAAGAGAAAAAGAAGCTGTGGGATGATCTGAATTTTGGATATTTTAGTTGTTGGTTTAAATAGGTGTTTTTGGCAACGTAATTCAACTCATTTTGACTAGTTCCAAGATCAAATAATTCCGCTGACTAATAGGAATATAAAGAAGATCATCAGTTTGCCAGATTTCTTTTTTAATGCAGAAAATTGTACATCAACATTCTAGATTTTCATGCCTCTGACCGTAGTATGGATTATCTAAATTTGTGTAAATCTCATTAATGTCCCGAGGATGCTTATTCACAGGATAGTGAAAGGCCTAAATTAAGGTTTGGGCATAGAAGTAATCTTGTTTGGTTGACGAGGAAAATTTGAGAGCCAGAATAATAGTTTCTGTCGAAGACGAAGAATTTGTTGGCAATACTATGATTATTAGGAGTCCCATAAGTCAGAGGAGATCATGTGAATTTGGTTTGTTAATTATGCGAAGATTAAATGTTTTGAAACGGTCCATCAACGCATTTTCTTTCTCATTCATCATACAATCGAGAAAGGAAGTGCATTTGCTTCAATTTCAATCGCATTTCCATTTGGAAATGTTTGTAACAACAAAAATAAAAAATGGGCTTCTAGGTATCATGTCTTTTGATTGGTTTTCTTGCCTCACATTTTCTTCTATGTTGAATAGGAGCATACACGAATAGTGAAAGCACAATTGTGACAAATTAATTAAATACATTTATTAGTGAGATAACAATTATGACCCTTTGATTTTGTTTTTTTTTTTTCCCTCTTTGGTACATAAGAATGTACGAAAACAATGGCTAGGCTTTGCTTAATTTGTATCTTCAAACTATAAAACGTGGACTATACTTCTGCGTGCATTATCTAGTATATTTTGATATAATAATATTTATAAAGTCAACTAGATAATCAACGTATTCTTTTTTATTTTTTTTATTTTTTTTTGATAGGATTATAAGTAGCCTATAATAGTGGGATCAATATCAATATATTATAATTTAAGAAAATTACAAGTAACCTACAAAATGAGATAAATACTAACACAGTATTGGATTAAACGCACAAACAAACTCAAGAGATTAGAATCCATAGCATCCACATCTAATTATTGAGACCTCAACCTTAATTGTTTTACCTCAAGACCAAAACCTCATTGGTAAGTTTCTTTTCTATTTTTGAGAAAAATTAAAATTGGTTCAAGAGAGTAACAAAATCATTATTTCTAATTTCAAACTTTAAAATACAAATCGCAGTTTCAATTCCAGGGCGTGTCTAAAAACATGGATATGTACATTTGTGAAAAGTAGTAACAAATCCAATTTTGTGATCCAACCCCTAAATAAGTTACCGGATCAATGAGAGAACTTAAAATTGCTTTTGGGCCTGTGTGGTTTGTTCTCAACTACCATTTAAAAGAAACAAGAAATCATCAGTTCAGGGACACGGATAAGGGCGCCGGAAATCACACCGCTGCCCTTATCCATGACTACTCTGACTCATAATCAATAAAGTATATCTCCTATTACTTAAATTAGATGCAAGTCTTGATTACTCACTCTACAATACTGAATATGTAAGTGTAAAATAACTGTTAAAATAATTGAAAAATAAATAAATTCTATTACTTTTCAATTATCCAATAGTCTATAATACTTATTCAATAATACAGAACAAATAGCAATGATTTTTTTTTTGTAAACTACACTTGAAAAAGATGGCTTTTAATAGAATAAAAATGAGTTCTGTTCCAGAGGAATAAGACAAGGTCCTTGAACTCCTTACAACTCTTCGAAAACGCTCAACAATAATCAATTACATTTGGTGCAGACATGTTGCGCAAGCAGGACTTGTTTAACACAGCAATAATATACAAATAATATACATTTAGTACACGTCATTTCAAGTGAAAAATTACAGCAAATATCGAAACTGTAATTTATAGCAAGGTAAACTCCAATGTTCAATAACAGCTAACTGTTAACAAGCCCTTGAATGATTCGCCTTGATTGAATAAGAGGATCACTCTGATAAACTTCATTGGCCCATATATTTTGCAGTGGAAGCACTGTCATATCTCCAGTTCACTTAAGTTTTGCTTTTCTAGCCTGTTTATAGGAGTTGAACCCATAAGACCACCAACAACAGTTGTAAAGTACTGAAGGATAAAGGATCGCAGGCTGTATATTTTTCAACTTGCGTACTTACCTATAAAGTACTGAAGGAGGCATTCATGATCAAGCATCGGAGGTTATTATAAGGTGATAATCTACACACACATTTGCACCCATTTACACACTTACACATATTTTCACTCACACACTTTTCATACACACATTTTCACACATTTTCACACACTCACACTTAAACACATTTTCACACACTCACACTTAAACACATTTTCACACTTACACATACTTTCACACATTTTCACACGCACACATTTTCACACATTTTTACACAAACACACTTGCACACTTTTACATATTTTCACACATACACATATTTTTACACAATTTTACACATTTTCACACATTCACACACTTTTACATATTTTTACATACACGCATTTACACTTTTACACACTTTCACACGTACTAGTCACATTTTTACACACACATTTTGACACACTTACACATATTTTCACACACATGCTTAAATATATTTCACACAATTTCACAAACATTTTCATATACTTACACACACAGACACACACACACACTTTTACAGATTTTCACAAACACGAACACATGTACAAACACACGCTTACGTACACTTACATATATTTCCACACATTTACACATAGATATTTACACATAGATATTTTCACACACATGCTTACACACACTTTCACATATTTATACACATTTTCACACACACACACTTCCACACATTTTCACACACACTTACACACACATAGACAAACTTTCACACATTTACACACACACTTACATACATTTTCACACATTCACACACACTTACACACACATACACACACTTACTCACATTTTCACATACTTACACACACATATTTTTAAACACACACTTACACACACTTACACACACACTTTCACACATATTTTTACACACACACTTACACATAATTTCACACACACATACTCACTTAAATATTTTTCAACACAATTTCAGACATATTTTCACACACTTACATACACAAGAACATTTTCACATATTTCACACACACAAACACTTCCACACATTTTTACATAGTTACACACTTACATACACTTACACATAGATATTTTCACACACACGCTTACACACATTTTCACAGACTTACATACATTTTCACACACATTTTCACATTCTTCACACAAATATTTTCACACACACGCTTACACACATTTTCACATACTTACATACATTTTCACACACTTTCACACATTTTCACACACTTCACACAGGTTTACACACTTTCACACTTTTTCATACACACACTTTCACACATTTTAACATACACACACATTTTCACATACACTTACACACATATATAGACAAATTTTTACATATTTTCACATACACTTACGTACATTTTCATACATTCACACACACACACAAAAACTTTCATACATTTCACACACTCACACATTCACACACACTTAAAGTTGTGTACATATTTTCACACACATACACACATATTTTTAAACACATATTTACACACATTTTTACACACACACTTTCACATATTTTTACACACATGCATTTACATAAATTTTCACACACACCCACACACTTTCATATATTTTAACATGCACACATACTTACAATCTTACACATTTTCACACGCACTTATACTTTTACACATTTTCACACACACACACTTTCATACATTTTTACACTTACGCATATTTTAACACACACACATATATTTTCACAAAATTTTACCCACTTACACACACAAACACTCACATATTTTCAAATGCACACACATATACATTTTCACATACTTACACACTTACACACGCTTACGTACACTTACATATATTTCCACACACTTATATTCTGGCATTTTCACACACACACCTACACATATTTTCACACACTTTCATACTTTTTCACACACACACTTTCACACATTTTAACATACACATATTTTTACACATAATTACACGCAAACTTGTATTTAGACACACTTTCACACATTTTCACACACACACACACTTACACATACACTTTCACACATTTTCATACACACACACACTTTTACACATTTTGACATACTTTCACACATTTTCACGCACACAATTTTACAAATTTTCACACAGACACAAACATTTTGACACACACACACATACACATATTTTCGTATACACATACTTACACATATTTTTCACACACACACTTGCATACTTACACACATTTTCAAACACACTTACGCATATTTATCAAACATACACACTTACACATATTTTAACATACACACTTGCACATATACATTCACACATTTTCTCACACACACTGTCACACACCCATCCACTTACACATATTTTCTTACACACACATAGAAACATTTCATACACACACACACTTTCATATATTTTTTCACACACATTTTCATACACACAAACTGACACACATTTTCATACACTTATACTTATTTTCAAACACACACACACTAACACACTAAGATGTTATTTCACACATTTTTACGTACTTACACATATTTTTCACACGTACACACTTATACATATTTTTACACACACACACATTTTCACTTACATGTTTTAACATATTTTCACACACACTCACACATATTTTCTCTCACACACATAGTTTCACATATGTTTCAAATACAATTACACATAAACTTTAACATATTTTCTCACACGCACACACTTTTATACATTTTCACACACACACACACTTACAGACATTTTCACACTTACACACAGTCTTACCCATATTTTCACACATTTAAACACTTATATACATTTACATACACTTTCACACATTTACGCACACACATTTACATACACACTTGCACACATTTTCACATGAAAATGTGTGAAAGTATAAAAATTTGTGTAAGTATGTGTATAAATATATATATAAGTGTGTGTGTGAAAATATGTCTAAGTGTGTTTATGTGTGAAAATGTCTGAAAGTGTATAAGTGTATGTAAATGTAGTGTGTACGCGTATGTAAGTATGTGAAAATATGTGAAAATATGTGCAAGTATGTATATAAGTGTGTGAAAAGGTGTATAAGTGTGTGTAAGTGTGAAAATCTGTATAAGTGTGTGTATGTAAAAATGTACGAAATTGTGTATGTGTGTGAGAGAGAAAATGTAAGTGTGTGTGAAAATATGTGTGAGAAAATGTTTAAGTGTGTGAAAATATGTGTAGTGTATGTGTGTGTGAGTGTGTGTAAATGTGTGAAAGTGTGTAAGTATATGTGAAAATGTGTGACACTGTGTTTATGTGTGTGAAAATATGTGAAAATATGTGAAAATGTGTAAATATATGAAAATATGTATGTATGTGTGAAAAAGTATGTAATTGTATAAGTGTGAAAATGTGTGAAAAAGTATGTAATTGTATAAGTGTGAAAATGTGTGTAATTTTGTATGCTTGAAAATGTGTGAAAGTATGTGTGTAAGTGTGTGTGCTAAAATGTGTAATTGTGTGTGACAAATAAATATACGTAAGTGTGTGTATGTGTATTTGAAAATGTATAAGTGTGTGTGTAAAAATGTGTGTAAATGTGTGTGTAATTGTGACGTGTGTAATTCTGTATGTATGAAAGTGTGTGTGGGTGTGAAAATGTGTGCAAGTATGTGTGTGTGAAAATGTGTGTAAGTATGTATATAAATGTGTGAAAATATGTATATGTGTGTGTGTGTGAACATGTGCGTAATTATATGTGTTTGAAAATGTTTTGTACGTGTATGTAAGAAAATATGTGAAGTGTGTGTTTTAAAATGTGTGTGAAAATGTGTGTAAGTGTATTAAAATATATAAAGATATGTGTATGTGTGATCTATTGTGTGTGTTTATGAAAATGTATGTGTGTGTATATGTGAAAATGTGTGTAAGTGTATGTGTGAAAATATGTGCAAGTGTGTGTATGAAAATGTATATAAGTGTGTGTATGTGAAAATATGCATAAGTGTGCGTGTGAAAATGCATGTATATGTGTCATGTGTCTAAAAATGCGTGTGTGTGTCTGTGTATGTGAAAGTGTGTAAGTGTATGTGAAAATGTGTGACAGTTTGTGTGTGTGAAAGTATGTAAATGTATGAAAATATATGTGTATATGTAAAAATGTGTGTAAATCTGTGTATGTAAAAATGTGTGTAAGTATGTGTGTGTAAGTGTGTGAAAATGTATATAAGTTTGTGCGTCTGTGTGAAAATATGTGTAAGTATGTGTGTGTGTGAGAGAAAATATGCTTAAGTGTGTGTTTTAAAATATAATTATGTGTGTGAAAATATGTGAAAGTGTGTGAAAATATATGTAAGTGTGTGTGAGAGAAAATGTGTGAAAGTGTGTGTAAATGCATGTATGTGTGTGTAAGTATGTGAAAATGTGTGAAAATATGTGTATATGTGAGTAATGTGTGTGTGTGAAAATATGCGTGTGTATGTGTGAAAATGTATGTGTGTAAGTGTGTGTATGTGTGAAAATTTGTATAAGTGTATGTATGTGTGTGTGAGAAAATGTTTGTAAGTTTGTGTGTGTGAAAATGTGTGTAAGTACGTGTATGTGTTAAAATGTATGTGAAAATGTGCGTAAATATATGAGTGTGTGAAAATATGTGTAAGAATGTGTGAAAATGTGTGAGTGTATAAAAATATGTGAAAATGTAAATTTGCATTAATCACTTTACATAGCAGAACGAAATTTAGAGTTGTTGTTAGAGATTCAAAAATATGATCAAAGAGAGTGAAAAATTAAAACCACGACAATTTTCACTAATAAAAAGTGCATATCACAAGCTGAATTAAGCAAGAAAAGCAACAAGCATATATTGCATTTATTTCTTATTCTTTGAAGTTTTATTACAAATCTCCTTTCCAACAAAAAAAAAAAAAAAAAATTATCACAATATCACACGATTGTACAAAGTAATTAAATGAAGTGTATGTATCCACTCTAAATTTCCATCGTGTTGTGCCATATTATTGCAGTAATAATGGCATAATTAACAAATAAGAGCTATAAACTGTTGCTTTGGTGATGAAACAGATTAATTAGGGGTATAGACGATAAAATGGAATGGCAACGAATTTCATCATTCCTTTCTTGCAGTCATCGCCATTTCCTTCTCCACTAGCAAAGTAATTTGGCCTGACCTCAGTAAGCACGTATGAAAACCCATATCCTTCGCCTTGATTAGGACCTGCCAACAGAGTTGCGCCCCGAAAATCGCAATTTAAGAAGCTGTAAAGGTTTGGTAGCAGATACACATTATGAGGCCTCACGGTGTCACTTGGAGGAGGATATTTGAACACTGATGCACCATCACAATAGTTAACATTAGACCAAGTTAATTGATTGTAATAATAAATAAAATACCAACTTCTTAACGGAGTTGGAAAATCTGATCCAATTAGGTCGCGAATGATAAAACATAAGTGTGTAGCAAAATTGAATTGAATCGAATTTTCTAACTCAACTGACACGTTAGTGTAACGTTTGTACGTATAAAAATTAATCTCGATGATTTTAAACGTAAATAATACAACACTTACCTAGTGTGTCGTTAATGTAAAAAGGACCATGTTTCGCGGCCCAATCATTGTAATCGTAGCCGTAGCGCCAACCCTCGGACCCTCCAACAATAATTGTTTCAGCTTGGCTAATTGCCAAGATGGCTACTAAGGTTAGGAGGAGAAGAAGTGATCCTTTACCAAAAGTAATTGCCATTTCTGTTGTATGTATTCTGAAATTAATGAATCTAAAAAGATAAAGATGCTGTGGGATGATCTGAATTTTTGATATTTTAGTTGGGTTTAAATAGGTGTTTTTGGCAACGTAATCCAACTCATTTTGACTGGTTCCAAAATCAAATAATTCCAATTTTCTGATTAAAAGGAATATAAAAAAGAACATCAGTTTGCCAGATTTCTTTTTTAATGCAGAAAATTGTGCATCAACATTCAAGATTTTCATGCCTCTGACCGTTGTATGGATTATCTAAATTTGTGTAAATCTCATTAATGCCTTCCGAGGATGCTTATTCACGGGACAGTGAAAGGCCTAAATTAAGGTTTGGGCATAAAAGTAATCTTGTTTGGTTGACTAGGAAAATTTGAGAGCCAGAGTAATAGTTTATCTGGAAGACAAAGAATTTGCTGGCAATTCCCCAAAAGTCAGATGAGAACAACTGAATTTGTATTGTTAATTTGAGAAGTTTTTAACTTTGTTTTGAAACGGTCCATCAACGGCATTTTCTTTCTCATTCATCACACAATCGAGAAAGGAAGTGCATTTGCTTCAATTTTCAATGCATTTGGAAATGTTTGTAAAAACAAAAATAAAAAATGGGTTTCTAGATATCATGTCTTTTGATTGGTTTTCTTGCCTCACATTTTCTTCTATTTGGAAAAGGAGGATACACAATTAGTGACAGCACAATTGTGACATATTAACTAAATACTTTTATTAGTGAGATAATAATTAAGATCCTTTGATTATATTTTTCTTTGGTGCATATGAATACGCGAAGTGTCAACAATGGCCACGTTTCCCTTAATTTGTACCTTCAAACTATAAAACGTAGATTGGATATGTCACGCCTCTGACTTGAATTTGTCAGACATGTGTTATTTATCGTATTTATGAAACCGTACTACCATGAATACAAGACATCAATTATATATAGTAATTTCAAATATAAATTACGCAGTAAAAATATCTATTCACAAATGATATTCAATTTAATGCAGTATTTATTCAAATAATAAATCCCAAAATTACAAAATTACTCAATGAAAACCTGGTGTCACGGGTACACATGCTTTACTTATTCCAACAAATAGACTATTCTAAATCAAATAACTATAGTAAAATCCTATTACTAAATAATAATCTTCTTTGTCTAAGTGTGTATATGCTTCGTCTTCTATGATGACGTACTCTTACTCGTCGTCTGTACAAAAATATAAGGAATATGGTGAACGACAAGTCGCCTAATAGATAGTACTTACACCCTGCTGGATCATACAATTACATATACACATATACATTTCATAGAGACAATTTATACTATCACATACTCATATCTTTTATCAAAAATCATTTTTCTTAATCGTATGTCATTTTCATTACAAAATTCAAAATACTCAACCTTCCCATACATATACATTTCAAATATCATTTGTCTATATCAAATTATGTAACACATACTTTTCAAATAATGCATGACATATCACAAATTCATTTTTCAAATGATTTACAATCTTTTAGAGGTTGAAAACAATATATGCTTTCATCGGCTCTGAATACTCAATCTAGTGATAGATCTCACTAGAAAAAATTGTTGAGAGCTTTCCATAGAACCACTTGACATATCGTTTATCGGAATATCAATATACCAGTATATCAATATAAATCAATACTATAATCCCTACCGACTATTTTATGTCCGTTTAGAATCTTTGTTCATTAATATTTACTCATTCATCACATACATTTCATATATATAAAAAATCATACATATATCACGTTTCTATAGCTACATTGAAATCTGAAAATCACACAAGTCAAATAGCTATGCATGATTCAGATTTTCATAGTCAAATAATCATATCATAAAACACTTTTAATAAAACAATTTAGAAAAACATGCAAGTTCATAAAATCATTTAAGAAAATATACGGGTTCGTAAAACAATTTACAAATCAGGGAGTAAATACCACCTACCTCATATGCCAAAGAATCACGTTACTCTTGTACTTATTCATTTTCAGTCCAAAGAATCACGTTACTCTTGTACTTATTCATTTTCAGTATTTCTTATCAAAATTCACGTTTTTGTCACTTAGTACATGCTTGGCATTTATTTAAATATTCTATAACAATTTCCTAAATACTCAACCTTCCGATGCATCTATAATTGTCCTAATATTTGCAAAAATAATATTTACTATAATATCATATAGTTTTCTAGTAATAAAAAGGTACTTTAAAGTTATTATTATAACCTTATAAGACTTACTATGATTAAGAAACTCATTTATAATATTTGATAAAACATTTTGGACTCTATTTGAGCTAAACAAAATTTTTAGAACATTTACAAACTTAGAAATCCATTTGTGATCTTTTCGTAACTTTGAAAAACTAATTTGAACTTTTATGTAACTTTTAAAACACTTGAGGGTATTTTGATCATTTTACAAAGTCATTAAGGGTCACTATATATTCTATAAAACCTTTTGAGGTTAAATATTAACTTTATTTAAACTTTTAGGAGTCAATTTGTCATTTATAGAAATTTTCAGGGTCTATGTGAAATATTGACAAACTATAAGGGCCTTTTAGTAATTCTAGAAGGCTTCCATGGACTCAAAAGGATCTAATTTGTTGCCATAAAAGTTTCTCTAGGCCTTTATAAATGTTCTACACAACTTTGGGACTAAAGGTGAAATTTTCAAAACTTTTATTAAAACAACATCTTCTTCCCAGCTACATTCCCATCGCTGCAACTCAACTCTTTTTTTTTTCTTGCTTTCTCTGATCTTTGTTCCTCCTCTCTTCAATTCTACTCTCTGGTCTATTTTCTCTTTGATCATATCACTTTTTTTTAAAAAAAAAAAAATCCAACAATAATAAACATAATATAATTCCAAAAAATATATATATAATTTTCATATACATAAATCCAATTTTAATTTTAATAAAATAATTTTATAAATTAACTATCAATAGTAACTTTTAAATTAATTGAACTAACTTCTAAACAAATAATCTAAGTGAATAACTAATATTTAAAATAATTAAGGCATATAATTTTCCTAAAATTAAAAACAAAAATAATTAATTAACACTAAATAAGAAGAAGACTAACCGCTAATATGATTGAATTCTCTCCAATGTTCGTGTTACGTAATCCGATACTCTACGTTATATATATATATATAACATAATCGTTACTTATAGATACGTATATCATTATTTGTAGATATGTACTATTGAAATAATTGCAATAAAAGTAGTATTATTCCAATTATTTCATGTCTTAGGACTCTTACAAGGTAACTTTTATCTTCCACTACGATTAAGTCTTTTAAATTAAATTACTAAAACAAAAATAATAAAAATTCGTAGGTATTACAATACATCACTTGAAGTTCAAAATTTACGTGCATATTCCCCCAAAAAAAAGGGAGTGAGAGAGCACCATACTTTCGAAAACATAATAAATGAATAATAATGTTGAGGAAGTTTGACTAGACTCTTAGGGTAGTATAAGTTTTCGATTTGAAGTTTCTTTTTTATTTATTTATTTTTTTGGTAGGATTACAAGTTATTTTTGGACAGGATTACAAGTACCCATAAAATATGATCAATATCAACATATTTTAACTCAACAAGATATCAAGTAACTTATAAATAATGGAATAAATACTAACACAGTATCATTAGATTAAATTTACACTCGCGAGACTAGAATCCATGGCATCTATATTTAATTATTGAGACCTAAACTTTAGTTGTTTTACCACTAAACCAAAACTTGATTGGTAAGTTTCTTTTCTATTTATATTGAGAAAAATAAGATTGGTTCAAAAGATTAACAAAATCATCATTTCCAATATCAAAGTGTAAACTAGAGATCACGGTTTCAATTGCAGGCTGTGCCCAAAAACCTAGTTGTGTACATTTGTGAAAAGAAATCCCAAATCCAATTTTGTGATCCTATCCCTAAATAATTTACTGGATCAGTGAGAGAAATTAAAATTGCTTTTGGGCCTGTGTGGTTTGGTCACAACTACCATGCAAGAGAAACAAAAGCCATCAGTTCAGGGATATGGGATAAGGGTGTTAGAAATGACACCTCTGCCTTTTCCTGAAATGACTTTAACCCATAATCATGAAATCATGCGTCTTTTATCACCTAAATTATACTAAAAAAAGACGGCCTTTTATGGAATAAAAATGGATTCTGTCCCAGAGGGATAAGCCAAGGTCCTTAAACTCCTTACAACTCTTCGAAAACGCTTGACAATAATCAATTACATTTGGTGCTGACATGCTGCAAAAGCAATCTCTATGTGTTTAACACAGCAATAATATACAAATAATATAAAATTAGTACACAACATTTCAAATGTTAAATTACAGCAAATATCGAAACTGTAATTTATAGAAAGGTAAACTCCAATATTAAATAACAGCTAAATGTTAACAAGCCCTTGTATGATTAGCCTTGATTGCATAAGAGGATCAATGTGTAAACTTCACTGGCCCATATATTTTGCAGTAGAAGCACTGTCATCTCTAGTTTTTTTAATTGTTTTTCTAGCTAGTTTATAGCAGTTGAATCCATAAGACTACCAACAACAATCTGTAAGGCACAAGAAGTAGCTTTTAAGAAAAAGATAACTCATTCACTTACAGTTTAGGCAATGACATGATAAAGGATCTCAGGCTGTATATTCCAACTTACGTACTTACCCATGAAGTACCGAAGCATCGGAGGAAGTTTTCATCAGAGTTACCAATGACTTCATCACCGTCTTAAGAAAATGTAAGATCTAGGCATGAAGAATCATACGTGGATCCATAATTCTTTATTATAACTCTTCCATGCTACCTTAAAATTTTATTCAAAAGATCAACACTGGATCTAGAGGTAGCAATTGTGATTCAAATCTATTTATTATCCAAAACTATCAAACTTAGATGGATATAGTTGATTCTAAAAAGTTTAATAGATATTAATGGTTTATCCATTTATAACTATTTATTAAATAGATTTTAATGAATAAATCATGTAATCCATATAAATTCATTTAATTACAATAAATTATTACAATGTGATAATTTACACATATTTACATATATTTTCACACACACATTACACACACACTCACACACACTTTTCATACACACAAATTTTCACATATTTTCAAACACACACACACTTAAACATATTTTCACACTCACACACACCTCACACATACTTACACACATTTTCACACACATACACACATTTCCACACATTGTTACACACAAACGCACTTACTCACTTTTACATATTTTCACACACACACACATATTTTTACTGACACACACAGTTTCACACATTTTCATATACAACACTTTCACATTTTTTCACACACATTTACACTTTTATAAATTTTTACACACACTTTCACACGTACATTTTTGCACACACACTTACATACATTTTCACACTCCTGCACATTTTTTCACACACACACTTAAATATATTTGCACACAATTTCACAAATATTTTCACACACTTACACACACAAACACTATTACATATTTTCACATACACAAACACATGTACAAACACACTTATGTACACTTACCTATAGTTTCACACACTTACACAAATATTTTCACACACGCTTACACACATTTTCATATACTTACACACATTTTCACACACTTGCACACTTTTTCACACACACACATAGACAAATTTTCACACATTTACACACACACAAACTTTTGCACATTTTCACACACACTTAAACATATTTTCACACTTTCACACATACACACACTTACTCACATTTTCACACTTTCACACATACACACACTTCTTGTAAGTCACATTTTCACACTTTCACACATACACACAAACACATTTTCAACTTATACACACATATTTTTAAACACACATATTTTTACACACACACACTTTCACATATTTTTACATACACACATTTACATTTTCACACACACACACTTTTACATATTTTCACATACACACACTTTCACACATATTTTTATACACACACTTACACATACATACACACACAAAAATACTTTCACACACATAAACACTTCCACACATTTTTACATAGTTACACACGTACAAACACACACTTACAGACACTTACATATATTTCCACACACTTACACACATATTTTCACACACACCCTTAAACATATTTTCACATATATACATTTTCACACTTTCACATATTTTCATACATTTCACACTTTTTCACACACACACACACACTGTCACATATTGTAACATACACACACATTTTCACATACACTTACACACACATATAAACAAACTTTCACATATTCTCACACACACTTACATACTCTTACATATTCACACACACACAAACACTTTCAAAAACTTTCATACATTTTCACACATTACACATTCACACACACTTAAACACATTTTCACACTTACACTTTCACAAATACACACACTTGTACATATTTTCACACACATACAAACACATTTTTAAACACACATTTACACATATTTTTACACACACACTTTCATATATTTTTACACACATATGCACTTACATAAATTTTCACACACACCCACACACTTTCATATATTTTCACACACACACACACTTACATTCTAACATGCACACATACACACTCTCTTACACATTTTCACACACTTACACTTTTATACATTTTCACACACACATACTTACACATATTTTCACACACACACATATATATTTCCACACAATTTTACACACTTACACACACAAACACTTTCACATATTTTCACATACACTTATACACATTTTCACATACTTACACACTTACACACACTTACGTACACATATATATTTCCACACACTTATACTCGGGCATTTTCACACACACACTTTCACACATTTTAACATACACACATTTTTACACATAATTTCACGCATATTTAGACACACTTTCACACATTTTCACACACACTTTTACACATTTTGACACACTTTCATATATTTTCATATACACACAATTACACAAATTTTCACACATACACAAACATTTTGACACACACACTTACACATATTTTCTCATACACATGCACACACATACTTACACATATTTTTCACACACACTTGCATATTTACACACATTTTTACAGTGTGATGCGCATATTTCTCACACTTACGCACATTTTCACATACACACTTGCACACATACATTCACATATTTTTTCACACACACGTACACTTACACATATTTTCACACTTTCAAACATTTTCATACATACACACACTTTCATATATTTTTTCACACACACAAACTGTGCA
Source organism: Cinchona pubescens (assembly GCA_025175665.1). Taxonomy (NCBI): domain Eukaryota; kingdom Viridiplantae; phylum Streptophyta; class Magnoliopsida; order Gentianales; family Rubiaceae; genus Cinchona; species Cinchona pubescens. The sequence goes on from JANKKI010000227.1 coordinate 844,228, forward strand.
CATTTTCATACACTAATGCTTATTTTCAAACACACACACACTTACATGTAAATTTTTGTGTACTTACGCATATTTTCACACATACACACTTACACATATTTTTACACACACACATTTTCACCTACATGTTTTAACTCATCTTCACACACACACACAAACATATTTTCTCACACACACACACATTTTCACATATTTTTCAAATACAATTACACATAAACTTTCACACATTTTCTCACACGCACACACACTTTCATACATTTTCACATACACATACTTACAAACATTTTCAGACTTACCCACAGTTTTACCCACATATTCACACATTTACACACACATATTTACATACACACTTGCAAATATTTTCACATCAAAATGTGTGAAAGTGTGAAAATTTGTGTAAGTGTGTGTATAAATATATACAGACACACACACACACACACATATATATATATAAGTGTGTGTGTGAAAATGTGTCTAAGTGTGTTTATGTGTGAAAATGTGTGAAAGTGTATGAGTGTATGTAAATGTGTGCACGTGTATGTAAATCTGTGAAAGTATGTGAAAATGTATGCAAGTATGTGTATAAGTGTGTGTAAGTGTGAAAATGTGTGAAAGTGCGTGTGTGCATGTGAGAGATAAAATGTGAGTGTGTGAAAATATGTGTACATGTGTGTGTGAAATTGTGTAAGTATGTGTGAGTGTGTGTAAATGTGTGAAAGTGTGTAAGTACATGTAAAAATATGTGATAGTGTGTTTATGTGTGTGTTGTATGTGTGTGAAAATGTATGAATATGTGTGTATGTGTGAAAAAGTGTGTAGGTGTGTGAAGTGTGTGTAATTTTGTGTACGTGAAAATGTGTGAAAGTATGTATGCGTTAAAATATGTAAGTGTGTGAAAATATACGTAAGTGTGTGTATGTGTATTTGAAAATGTATAAGTGTGTGTAAAAATATGTGTAAGTGTGTGTGTAATTTTGTGTGTGTGAAAGTATGTGTGGGTGTAAAATGTGTGCAAGTGTGTTTGTGTGTGAAAATGTATGTAAGTATGTCGTTTTGTGTATAAGTGTGTGAAAATATGTATAAGTGAGTGTATGTGTGAACATGTTTGTAATTATGTGTGTTTGAAAATGTTTTGTATGTGTGTGTAAGAAAATATGTGAAGTGTGTGTTTTAAAATATATGTGTGTGAAAATATGTGTAAGTGTATGAAAATATGTTAAAATATGTGTATGTGTGAGTTATTGTGTGTGTATATAAAAATGTACGTGTGTGTATGTGTGAAAATATGTGTATGTGTAAGTGTGTATATGTCTGAAAATATGTGTAAGTGTGTGTGTATGAAATATGTACACATGTACATGAATATGTGTAAGTGTATGCGTGTGAAAATGCATGTATGTGTGTGTGTGAAAATATATATAAGTGTGTGTCTGTGTATGTGAAAATGTGTGACAGTGTGTGTGTGTGTGTGTAAAGTGTGTAAATGTATGAAAATATGTGTATATGTAAAAATATGTATAAGTCTGTGTGTACGAAAATTTGTGTAAGTATGTGTATAAATGTGTGAAAATGTGTATAAGTGTATGAGTATGTGTGAACATGTGTATTAGTATGTATGTGTGGAAATGTGTGTGTGTGTGAGAAAATGTGTGTAAGTGTGTATGTTTTAAAATATAATTATATGTGTGTGAAAATGTGTGTAAGTGTATGTGTGAGAAAATGTGTGAAAGTGTGTGTATGTGTGTGTAAGTATGTGAAAATGTGTGAAAATATATGTATGTGTGAGTAATTGTGTGTGTGTGAAAATGTGCGTGTGTGTATGTGTGAAAATGTGTGTAAGTGTATGTGTAAGTGTGTCTATGTGTGAAAATCTATACTATTATAAAAGTTTGAATTGTGTTTTTCCATCATGTGTTTCTTCCTAATTTGAACTACCTAAATGGGTCATAGATCAAACATCATTTACTCCTTCATTGATGGATGAAATAGTAATTATAATTATAATTCCCCAAAATGATAATAATATCACAAAAATTATAAAATCAATCACTATCCTGCATCCTAGCACAAGTAAGCCTAGAATCCTAATTAACTTAAAACACTACAAATCAATCATTGAACCTAAAAACTATCATCATCATCATCACTAAATGAAGTCACGTTCAAAAAAAAAAAATACATGTGCATCATTAGATAATTAAAGCAAATTTATTTATTTCCTTTCAAGTGTTTCTCCCTTTTAATTATACCTAATTTTCCCATCATTAAATGCAAATTATTTAGATCTTAATTGCGAATTAATCTCTTCTAAATATGAGATCATAGGAAAAAATAATAAAAATGCTGTAGCTGGAGTAAAAATTCCTAACATATTCAAACCTTTCATCTAATTTTACACGATATTTCGTAACTCCAACATAAATTTGGATCAAATCGATTTTCTCAAAAATTACCAAAACTAGACAGAGTTGAATGAATTTCAACTTCTATTTTTTTCAAAATTATACTGAAAATATTTGCAAGTGTGTATGTAAATACTGTCTCTTATACACATCTAGATGTGTTGTGACAAACTTGTCATATGTGCTTTCTTTTTTACACATTTACATGTAGTTGCACGAGATAGTCTCTTATATTTTGAAAAATTCTACGGTCTCTTTTAGGGAACCATTCCCTTGTACTTTAAATGGTTGTACAGTACAATATCATATGCTTTAAAAACTTATACTGTACAAACTTTTAAAACTAAGCGAATGATTCCCTAAAAAGGATTGTAGAATGCAACTTCTTAGGATTGCTGCTTAGTGTCTTCAAAAATTGCCTTCAATGAATACTGAATTCACTTAAAATTATGATCACCACACTTTTAACTTCCCAACTGAATATAGTTATTAGTAAAGTTCCCTTTTTTTTCTTTTTTTTTTTGTTTACTTTGTTTTGGCTGAATTTCTTTGATGTTTTTGCACATAATCGTGAAAAAAGTTAAATTCAAGTTAAACTGCATGTTGGTTTCTTTTTTTTTTTGGGTGGTGTTTTTAAAATTTGTTTGATTCCTCCGTAATAGTATCAAATATTGTGTCATTGTAATTCATGAACGTGGAAATGCAAAGGTACATATGAATGCTTCTTTTCTTTTTTTTTTCTTTTTCTTACTTCAAGACAACCGCGATACTTAATCGCTCAAATAGCCACCTTAGACAAAAGCATATGGACTGTTACTTAAAATAAAATAAAAAGAGTTTATAACCATAAAATAGTTGGAAATTTTTTCAGTTAAAAATTTGATGTACTTGCAAATGTTTACAGTATTACTATTTAATTTTAGAACTCTAATTTTAGGAGTTCTAATGTTAATTATAGAATTATTCAATTGAATAAATAAAAAAGTCTTGCACAAAAATATATGGAAGGAACGAAACTTATAAGTTTACAAATAATAACTTTATTAACATCTCAAATTAAAAATTCATAAACATTTAACATCCAAAAGTAGTCTTATTAAATATTTAGACTATAAGGTTGTGGTAGATTTTTAAAATAAGACGAATAACATTTCTATTGTTGGCTCCTTTAAATGTAGGTTAATTATTAGATTCTTCAATGGTTAGTTAGAGTAAATTAATAAATCACAGCATATGTGCTTTCATAATTTGTTAAGGTAAATAAATTATGTATATGAAAATTTTTGTTTTTTCATCAAGTAGGATATCTGATTTTTTTTTTTTTTTTTTTTGCTGACAAACTAAATTTTTTATTCATAATACTTTAAACCGACATACAATATGATAGAATGGAAAGGAAGGGGGTTACACTACATCTGTCTTTATCTTATATATAGTTACCTAAATGTATTTGTAATTAAAACATACGTTATATCTAGATGATAGAAGTTTTTAATGATTTATCATAAAACAATATACCAAAATATAAATAAAGAAATAAATGCTTGAATTGATTTAGGTTGCGTTTGGATGGGTATATTTGAACTGAAAGGGTTTGAATTGGGTAGATTTGAAATGACATAAAATTTGAATGAATTTGAAATCCACTTATTTAACTATTAAAATCATACTTTCTCACTTGTTTGTAAATTTCAAATCACCAACTAAATACCTTAGCTTGTTTGGGTAACATACGATGCATTTAAATTCAAGATCTAAACCCACCTAAATCACTCCATCTAGACACAGTCTTAATGAAATTTATAAGTTAATATTCAAAAACAAATGAAAATAATTTAATTTATATGCTGACTATTGCATTCTCCTAAGTTTCAAGAAAAGTATTTATAATTGTTTATTTACAATTCTAGATGCAGTATTGCTTAATATCATCTTACATGCTAAATCTAGTACTTGAGATATAATTGCAAAACACTTGCTTCTTCTTTTTTTTATCCTTAAAAGAACATGACATTAATTAAACAAATAAAATTAAAATTATATTACTTAATCCCTTACATTTTGTATTTGTATTTTTTTAATCCCTCACATTCAAAAAAATGCATTCATCCCTCGAAATGGAAATAGCTCCATTTTAGTATTTTAAGGGGAGGGTCAACCTAACATATAAGAATGGGAAATAAAGGTATTGAAAAGTGTTGATGAGTTTGCTGATTTCTTAATTTTAAAGAGCAAAATTATCCATTCGTCAATTCTTAAATACTAAACGACCTACCCCAAAACCTCTTTGCCACTGCTACCCCAAAACTATTACCTCAACTAGGGGTATTCATGGGTTGGGTTGTCGGGCCATTGGATTTTTGAGTTTCGAATTTTTGGGCTTCAGGTAAAAAATATGAAACCTAACCCAATCCAAGTAATATACAAGCTCAAGTAGACCCAATTCAAGTATTACTCGGGTGGGTAATCGGATTATTCGAGTCACTCGGGTTAAATTTTAAAAAAAAAATACTTGAAAGAACAAAAAATTTATTCCTTTTGAGACAAAGTCCAGTATAATTTTGAAAAAAATAGAAGTTGAAATTCATTCAACTAGATGGAATACAACTGGAGCAATACTCCATTCTGGAAAAAAAAAGAAGCATACTTTGTAAGAATAAATAGGATGACACAAAAAAAATGAAGAAGAAGATGACTTGAAGTTGAGGTCTTGGAGGTAGTGAATTGTGGAAGTATGGAAGAAGATGATAGGATTTTGAGTTAGTGGGCTTGAAGGAAGATGTCATATCTAATATAATTTATGGGTCCAAGTAACTTGAAATCTAATAATTCAACATATTTGGCCCCAAATTCATTTGGGTTGGGTTGGGTTTTTTTAGTTGAGTTGGGTTTGAACACCCCTAACCACAATTCCAAAATAAAAATAAGAAACATCCAATTTACTATTCTAGCCATAAGGAGGTGAGATGAGAAGGATGTGATGGAATGAGAAAAGGGATAAGGGAAAAGGGGGTTACTTACGATTGTGGAAGGCTGGAGAGGAAAGACAAAGGTTACAAGAAGAGGCTTGTTAAGTTAAGGTGTTGGGGCTGAGGGGAAGGGGCTAGCTAGGATGCAGTGACAAGGGGGGATTGTGGTAGAAAGGGACTAATAAGGGATAGGGAGTAGGGTTGGAGCTGTTGGACTACCGAAGTAGGGGATTCGATTTGTCTTCTAGTAGTGGTGGAAAGGAAAACGGGGGAGGAAGTGGTAGCAAGACGGAAAGGGATAGAGGTGAGAAAAGGGAATGTGGTTGTGGTTGTGGTTGTGGTGGTGGTGGTGGTGGTGGTGATGGTGGTAGGGGAAGTTTTTGGGTGATAACGGAGGAAAGTTTTGTATAGTGTGTCTTTTAGTATTTAAAATTTTGTATTACCGATTTATTCCTAAAAAAGAGAATATGTGATAAGCACATAACTATTTCAAACTAAAACATGCTCAAAATTGTACCCAATAACTAAAGTAATGTGTTTGTAATTTGTGAGAGATGAAAATACATCAATTTATATGCGAAGGACTAAAAAAATACAAACGTTACATGTGAAGACTAATAGAATATTTTCTCCTATGTTATACCATGTCTACCATACGAAATTTACTATTCATATAAGAAATTCGTTTTACAAAATACAATAAAAAAAATTCATGGTTTAACACGTGCATCGCACGTGCATGTTACTAGTATTGTATAAGTGTGTGTGTATGTGTGAACATGTGCGTAAGTGTGTGTATGTGTGTGAAAATCTGTGTGTGTGAGAAAATGTGTGTAAGTTTGTGTGTGTGAAAATGTGTGTAAGTATGTCTGTATTAAAATGTGTATGTGAAAATATGTGTAATTGTAAATATGTGAGTGTGTGAAAATATGTGTAAGAATGTGTGAAAATGTGAGTGTGTGTAAAAATATGTGAAAATATAAGTCTGTATTACTGACTTCACATTGCAGAACGAATTTTAGAGTTGTTACTAGAAATCCAAGAATATGATCAAAGAGAGTGAAAAATTAAAACCACGACAATTTTCACTAATAAAAGGTGCATATCACGAGTTCAATTAAGCAAGAAAAGCAACAAGCATATATTGCATTTATTTCTTATTCCCTGAAGTTTTATTACAAATCTCCTTCCAAAAAAGAAAAAACATTATCACAATATCACACGATTGTACAAAGTAATTAAATAAAGTGTATGTCCACATCCACTCTAAATTTCCATCGTCTTGTGCCATATTATTGCAGTAATAAATGGTATAATTAGCAAATGCTTGGTGATGATACAGATTAATTAGGGGTATAGACGATAAAAAGGAATGGCAACGAATTTCATCATTCCTTTCTTGCAGTCATCGCCATTTCCTTCTCCGCTAGCAAAGTAATTTGGCCTGACCTCAGTAAGCACGTATGAAAACCCATATCCTTCCCCTTGATTAGGACCTGCCAACAGAGTTGCGCCCCGAAAATCGCAATTTAAGAAGCTGTAAAGGTTTGGTAGCAGATAAACATTATGAGGCCTCACGGTGTCACTTGGAGGAGGATATTTGAACACTGTTGCACCACCACGCAATAGTTAATGTTAGTCCAAATTAATTAATTGTAATAGTAATTAATAAAATATCAACTTCCTAACGGAGTTGGAACATCCGATCCAATTAGGTCGAGAATGATAGAACATAAGTGTGTAGCAAAATTGAATTGAATCTCGAATTTTTTAATTCAGTTGACACGTTAATATGACGTTTGTATTTATAAAAATTAAATTTTGAATGTAAATAATACAAAACTTACCTAATGTGTCGTTAATATAAAAAGGACCGTGTTTCGCAGCCCAATCATTATAATCGTAGCCATAACGCCATCCCTCGGACCCTCCAACAATAATTGTTTCAGCTTGGCTAATTGCCAAGGTGGCTACTAAGGTTAGGAGGAGAAGAACTGATCCTTTACCAAAAGTAATTGCCATTTCTATTGTATGTATTCTGAAATTAATGAAGCTATAAGAGATAAAGAAGCTGTGGGATGATCTGAATTTTGGATATTTTAGTTGGGTTTAAATAGGTGTTTTTGGCAACGTAATCCAACTATTTTTGACTGGTTCCAAGCTCAAAAAATTCGTATGCTGACTAAAAGGAACATGAAGAAGATCATCAGTTTGCCAGATTTCTTTTTTAATGCAGAAAATTGTACATCAGCATTCTAGATTTTTCATGCCTCTGACCGTAGTATGGATTATCTAAATTTGTGTAAATCTCATTAATGCCCCGAGGATGCTTATTCACAGGACAGTGAAAGGCCTAAATTAAGGTTTGGGTATAGAAGTAATCTTGTTTGGTTGACGAGGAAAATTTGAGAGCCAGAATAAGAGTTTCTGTCGAAGACGAAGAATTTGTTGGCAATACTAGGATTATTAGGAGCCCCAAAAGTCAAATGAGAACAACCGAATTTTGATTGTTAATTAGCGAAGATTAAAGTTCTGAAACGGTCCATCAACGGCATTTTCTTTCTCATTCATCACACAATCGAGAAAGGAAGTGCGTTTGCTTCAATTTCAATGCATTTCCATTTGGAAATGTTTGTAGATATCATGTCTTTTGATTGGTTTTCTTGCCTCACATTTTCTTCTATTTTGAAAAAGAGGATACACGAATAGTGAAAGCACAATTGTGACAAAGTAACTAAATACATTTATTAGTGAGATAATAATTAATAGACCCTTTGATTTTGTTTTTTGTTTTTTTTCCCTCTTTGGTACATAAGAATGTACAAAAACAATGGTCATGCTTTGCTTAATTTGTATCTTCAAACTATAAAATATGGACTATACTTTTACGTGTACTATCTAGTGTACTCTAATATAATAATATTTATAAAGCTAACTAAATAATCAATGTATTCTTTATATATATATAGAGGATTATCAGTAGCCTATAATAGTGAGATCAATATCAACATATTATAATTCAAGAAAATTACAAGTAACCTTCCAAATGAGATAAATACTAACACAGTATTGGACTAAAGTCACATTCATGAGATTAGAATCCATAGCATCCACATCTAATTATTGAGACCTCAACCTTAATTGTTTTACTACAAACCTCATTGGTAAGTTTCTTTTCTATTTTTGAGAAAAAATAAAATTGGTTCAAGAAAGTAACAAAATCATTATTTCTAATATCAAAGTTAAAAATACAAATCGCAGTTTCAATTGTAGTTAACACTGTCGGCGTGTCTAAAACTATGGGTATGTACATTTGTGATAAGTAGTGCCAAATCCAATTTTGTGATCCAATCCCTCAATAATTTACGGGATCAATAAGAGAACTTAAAATTTCTTTTGGGCCTGTGTGGTTTGTTCTCAACTACCATTTAAAAGAAACCAAAATCATCAGTTCAGGACAAGGATAAGGGTGCTGGAAATAACACCGCTGTCGTTAGCTACTCTAACGACATAATTAATAAATTGTATCTCCTGTCACCTAAATTGGGTACAAGTCTTAACTACTCACTTTATAATACAGAGTGTGTAAAACAACCGTTGAAATGACTTAAAAGCAAGTAAATTCTATTACTTTTTAATTATTCAATTGTCTGTAATGCTCACTCAATAATATAAAATAAGTAGCAAAGAATTTTTTCTAAATTACACTTGAAAAAGATGGCTTTTAATAGAATAAAAATGAGTTCTGTTCCAGAGGAATAAGACAAGGTCCTTGAACTCCTTACAACCATCTCTTCGAAAACGCTCAACAATAATCAATTACATTTGGTGCTGACATGCTGCGCAAGCTTGGCTTGTTTAACACAGCAATAATATACAAATAATATACATTTAGTACACGCCATTTCAAGTGAAAAATTACAGCAAATATCGAAACTGTAATTTATAGCAAGGTAAACTCCAATATTCAATAACAGCTAACTGTTAACAAGCCCTTGAATGATTAGCCTTGATTGAATAAGAGGATCACTCTGATAAACTTCATTGGCCCATATATTTTGCAGTGGAAGCACTGTCATCTCCAGTTCACTTAATTGCTTTTCTAGCCTGTTATAGCAGTTGAACCCATAAGACCACCAACAGCAGTCTGTAAGACACAAGAAGTAGCTTGTAAGAAAAAGGCAACTCATTCACTTACAGTTTAGGCAATGACATGATGAAGGATCCCAGGCTGTATATTTTTCAACTTGCGTACTTACCCATGAAGTACTGAAGCAGGCATTCATAATCAAGCATTGGAGGTAAGTTTTCGTCAGAGTTACCAATGATTTCATCGCTGTCTAGAGAAAATGTAAGATCCAGGTATGAAGAATCAAACATGGATCCATAATTCTTTATTATAACTCTTCCATGCTGCCTTAAAATTTTGTTCAAACGACCAACATTGGAGCCATTGGCTTTCCCTCTTGCAGGAATCCTAAATCTCCATGAATTTCTCATGCAAGCTTTATTTGAAATTGCTCGAGTAGGCAGTCCAAGCATTTTTGCAGCTCTCTCATAATTAGCCCAGCAACAACAGGAAGATGATCCATCATCTACACAGGATTACTAGATCTTTAAAAAAAATTGCAAATATCTGGAAAGAAATATACCTCCTTGTTAAGCAATTACAGAATTTTAAATCAAGTTACAAAATATCAAGCAGCTGAAATCTATTTCACCCCAAATTACCATTATGGTTTAATATAGACAATGATATAAGTGTGTCAGCAAGAGCAATACCCAGAATAAAGCCAGCAAGTGGGGATCTCAACCATAGATGAACACGATCGCACTCTTGTGCTTGCATATCCAGCTTTCTTATCCTTCTGTAGAACAAGGACTTGAAGGCCAACAACCTGTCTTAACTGCTATATTTAAGGAGAACCAGAAGATCAAGAAACAGAACACCTTACTAACATAGTTGAAACAAAGAAAACAAGAAGCAAGATACAAGTTAAAACAGCATGTAAAGTGTGACTACTTCTGGCTTGAGCCGGAGTTACCCTGCAATGGAGTTGCATCGGTTTGTGATCCACACCATGTGTTATTCCAGAGATCAAAGCTGCAGGATAGACACGTGGAGAAGTAGCACACTGTGCTACCAAAGAGCCAGATATAGAATCATTCCCATCAGTGCACTGGTAGTCAACAAGATTTGCACAATCGATCACAATGAAAGATGCAGGAATCAACATATATTGATTCTGTCCACTGGGAAAAAATGTCTTAGATTAAATGGTATTGTCAAAGTAAGTTTTTCCTACTATGACAATCAACAGATGTCCATAACTGCAAGTATGGTGCACTTCATTTGAACATCCATGAAAATTACATCCTTGAAATTTTTTGTAATGCATATAAGCAACAGGCAAACACCCAATGTTACCCATTTCAACCACTCCTCTTTTTAAAAGTCAGTACAATAAAAAAAAGAAAAATAATATTCATCAAACTCAAGCATCGAAAAGTAGTAAAAGCTCAAAAACAGGTATGCACAATGTAAATTTCAATAAATAAGTCTCGTATTTTATTTCTTTTTCTAAAATATGCACAAACCAGAAGGTTATGGAACAGGGTTAAAGGCCAGTGGCCAGTGTTAAGAGTTTAAGTTCCTTGTTGTAGAACAAGCCCTTAACTCTCACCATCCCCATCTGCTCTACACGCTTCTTCCTTCCCTCCTTCCCCATCCCCTTCTGAAAATTTTGGAGGAAAAAAAAGATGGTTATCAATCCTCCTAAACCTCTCATACCACACGACAGAAGTTGTTACAATCACCATTTAATCATCAAACTAAATATATGAATTCCCAATATGATGTAACGAGAACCTGGAACACAGTTTTCCAATGATAATTAAAAAAGAAAAAAGGAACGACAACAACTTGCCGAAAAAGAATACTGAGATGAACATTTATTTTCCATTTTAGGAAACTAATATATACACTTACATATTATACGAGTTGACATCAAGAGATAAGAGAAGCATTAGCACAGAACTGTAGTTCTCAAATTATGCAATAATGGATGTGTTAAAACCTAGAAGTGCAGAAACTGTCTGAAAGCCAATATAGAAGGAAATAACATTAGGTGCAGACTACAGAGGGATAACATGAATACATTGAATAAAGCATACCCAAGCACAAGAACTCGGTGAAAGGCTGCATCAACTCCCGGTCCAAACCCCGTAGGGTATTTGTGCTTACCTCAAAAATCACAGCCTGCCCAAATATGTAGAATGAAATAAGCTACAGGAAGTAATTCAATATTGTGAAAACGATACCAGTAGTTAAAAGTGGGATGAAATTGGAATATACCAATTGATGCTCCACAATAACATGAATGCAAATTGTGCTAGTTCCTTGAGAAAATATTGGCTGATGAACATCAACAGAACTTCCATTCAGCAGATGTGCAACAAAAGAAGAAGCACTAGAATCATGAATAGCTACTACTTGTCCATGAAAAGAGAGAAGATCTCCTTCAGGTAAAAGGAGATCAGAATGAGAAATTCCAGAAGAGAGCACTACAGTATTAATAACTGGCCCATTTCCATTATAAATGTCAGTCTCCTCTTCAAGTGAAACAGATGACTTTATCACTCCACTTTCTGAAGCACTCATACCAATCTTTAAGTAACTTATAATATCTGCAGGCACACATAAATTGATGTCTGAACAAAATTGAGGATCAACAGCATTGAACATAAAGTGTGAAATTTCAAATAGCTGTGAATTATCGTGCATAATTTCATCATTGCTGATACATGAATCACCGAACTGAACCATATAGACGATGAATCTGAATTCTTAAGCACCACATCAGTAGAGATTGAAATGCTCCAGAGATATGTTTCAGAACTAACAAGCATTGTAACACCAGTTTTACTGTTATCATGCTCTGCACTACAAAGCACATCATTGTTATGATGCTTTACCATGTAATAAGCGCCAATTCTCAATCTCTGCAAATTGCCAAACAGGAGTTGTGATGTTTTTAACAAGAAATTTCATCATCTTTACTGCAAATAACTAGATATAGAAGGAAAGGAGCAACAACCTGATACATGTCCAATCTTTCAGAATCAAACTCCAGGAATACCCTTCTTCCATCATGCTTATACCCGGAACTTATCACTATCTTTATGTCTGTGCAATGCACAAGACCTGGCAAGGACATCTAAAGCTTCTACTAGAGATCAGACAAGAAAATGTATGCCGATAACTGGCCTCACAGTGTTTCCTCTGTCTACAATGGTCATTGTAATATGAATTATTTAAGCAACCACATCCTTGTCGAATTTGCAGCATCAGACAATCCAGATTCCATACCCTGAGTCGACGCTACATAAGTTTTACATCTCTTAAGACATCCATGTTTCTCATACTTTTTGACATTTCTCAGTTCATCCAAGGGAAATGCACTCAAATGTGCACATTCATTCTTGTCAGGCAAAACCAGATCCCAAGGCAGGATCGTGACCTCAGCAAAAGCACTACATCTGTTTGAAATAGTTTCATCTCCTAGACACTGAGAAAATATGAACTTTACAAATTCAGGGATCAAAAAGTAGAATCAACAGCATTACAAGGCTAACAACAGCCTAAACTGTTTGCATTACAAAACTATACCTTATGAAGCAATGGAAATTTGTACTTTACCAAAAGTAAGTGAAAATTTCCACCCTCAAACTCCTGAAAGCTTCCTTTATAGTTCTTGCTAGGAGAAGGAAAAGTGACAACCTTGTCTCTCTCACTAGTGGAGCACTCTCAAAGATATTCCGACATGTCAATGGAAAACCCTGTTTCAGTTGCAAATGGTTTTAAGTGATCCAGATTATTAGGTACCCCTTGAATCACTACCACAAGGTCTTCTACCTGAAAGGATAATATGTCACATCTAACACCAAACCAATGAAATTGTTTCAACTGTTTACTACCTTTAAGAGACTTGAAAAGCTAAGAGAAAATGCAAAGAAGATTGTGGACCATCATCACTTCATGGACTCTGTTGAAAGCCCACGTTGATGGAATGTCAGGTATAACAAAGGTTAATGCTGCCAGTAGCATCAACAATTTTAGAGGGTGCTAGAGTGCTAGAGTGGAACATTATATGATTATCGTGTATGTATGATTTGGACAAGTCAACTTAGATTCAGTTGAGTCTTTCAACCATTTTAGAGGGTGCTAGAGTGCTAGACCAATCAATGTATAAAATTCTATTAAAACTATAATATAACATTCTAGTTGTTTGCTCAGTGATTCTTTTGAATAATTGTTTTAAAATGTATTTGAAGAGCAATAAAGTAGTAGAGGAAGCTAATGCATGGGCCAAGTCATCAACAAAGCGGCTTGTGACAAATGGTCTCAAACTTGAAGATATCAAGCCATATAATACCAAACTCATTCTTGGAAATGCACTGTACTTCAATGGTACTTGGCAGGACAAATTTAATTCAGAGAGAACTATGGAGATGGACTTTTACCTTTTAAATGGAGACAAAGTTAAAGCTCCCTTCATGACTGGTTGCTATGAATAAAGTCATAAATCCTATGATAGTTTTGAATTGGTCAAAATCCCTTATAAGACAGGAAAAGACGGCAATATGTTCTGTATCTTTATCTTTCTCCCCAATGAGAGAGATGGATTGCCAAGCCTATTGCATAAAGCCTCTAACGATCCTGCATTCTTCAGCCAGCAATTTAACAAGTTAGAGAGCCGGACTTACAATGTATTCTGGATTCCGAAGTTCAAATTCACATATCTTACAGCTAAAGCGCCGGAATCTCTATCCATCATGGGGCTCTGCAGAGATTTACCATTCCAGGAGGACTGCAAGGAGTTGACAGAGATGGTAGAAACTATGGGTGGTCCATTCTATGTTTCAATGATAATTCAGAAAGCTGTTGTTGAAGTAGATGAAGGGGGCACGACGGCAGCTGCAGTTACTTATGAATCAGATGGGCTTTTCGTTATATTCTGAGCCAATTAAAATATACGAATTTGTGGCTGATCATCCTTTTCTGTTCATGATAAGGGAAGAGAAGTCTAGATCAGTGCTGTTCGCTGGAGCTGTGTTGAACCCTCTCCTGCAGGAATGATAAGGGTGGAGGTTCCACTTTTTCACTTGTTTTTAATATTTGCAGAAGTTAAAATAAATCTTGCATTCGAATTGGGCACTTCAGTTAAATCAGTAATTTTTGTTAAGTCTAGTTTAAGTGGAATTCAATTTTTCTATAAAACTTGTTTTGCTGATTGTGTTCATTTTCTGCATTGCCTTGTGTTATCTGTCTGCAAACAATCAACTGCTTATGAGTATTTTACCTAAATTTGGATGATGTGTTATCTTTTATGGATAAATTACAGGTCAGATGCTACAATGGCAATTGGGGTTTTAGGACAATTAAACAACTAAAATATTGAAGTCAAAAGAATAATTTTCAGAAGAATTCAAGTTAAAACAACATTAAACTTTTAAAATATTTACAGTTTATTGAGTTCAATACTTCAGTGCAACTTCTATAAAGGAATACATTACTCTCTACTGGCTTTGACTAATATTCTTCTGCCAGTTAGAAAGCCATACAACATGTCTTGCTGAGGCTGTATCATTATGGAGGCTGTGACTGACCATACAGTTCCAACATGGAAGTGCCTCCTGAATTAATGAACACCATCCATGGTTGAACAATTGTAGACTATATTATGCCCCATACATACTGCAATTCTGCTGCATAAATGCTACGGTTACTTGTCAATTGACTGAGCTACCAGCTAACTCTTTGTCAAAAGGATAGCTAGCTACATAAGCTAAGGCCTTGCATAAAATGAAGAGAGCTTCTATTTCCTCAACCTATAGTTTCAAACCATTCAGAGTTACAGGATTTCCCTTTCTTGAGTCCCCAAATAAATTGATTTGTTTCGCTGTATCATAAACAGAACATCCAAAAGCATAAATGTTCTCAAACTGCCCCTTATGGATCCCTGCTCCGACTGGTAAACAGTTGCAAACATTAGAAGGGCTAATATTTTGTGAACTACAGTTGAGCTCCGGTGAAGAGATATCAAGTGTTGAACGAGGAGACTGACGGGAAATGAATCGAAAATCTGAGACTTGACGACAAGATTGCAGGCATTCACTGGAACAATTTATGAGTTTTCTAGTATTAGACCAACAATATGTCAAAAAGAGTAAACTATCCCTGGCTTTTCAGCATATATATCAAACTGAAGTAGAAGGAACATAATCTTACCCGTCGTGGGGTGATTCCCTATCCTTAACATAAATGCTTGGCAGAACTGACTTCAAACCCTTGTTACGTTTTGTGCGGTCCTTTGATGGCTATGTGGTTTATCCTGTAAAAACTATGAATTAGAAACTACTGATGTGTAATATGGTTCAAGAAAATATTTGTTTTGTGCAGTCCTTTGGGCTATGTGGTTTACCCTGTAAAAACTATGAATTAGAAACAACTGATGTGCAATATAGTCAAAGAAAATATTTGCACATATGAAATGTATACAATCGTAGAAATTACAGTATGACAGTGATTTGTACATAATAAACACTAGAAAAATTATAGTGTGAGCTATCCAGGTTATAAAGGAAAAAATGAAAGCAATAAGACTTACTGATAATGTAACTCTGGAAAATTCTTGCGAGCAACTTGCTACATTTTGATCACATGAATTTTGTAAGAAAGGATGCTCAAGTAGTTTAGCAGCTAATGGTCGATCTGCAGGCCTTCGCTGAAAGCAACATTGAAGGAAATCCTTGCCTTCTGGAGATAAGGTCTCTGGTATAGATGGTGATCTGTTCAACACACTGAACATGGCTTGCACTAATTCCTAATATTAAATACAATGGCATGACTTGTCAGGTATCAGTATTTGGAAAAGTCAGATGCTGAAAGGACATCCGAACATCAATTTTTAATAAACATTGTGTCAATTCTCCCAGAGTCAGGTGGACGTAATTCTAGGTGTACTAGGAAAAGAAAAGTGGGATTACGTATTTTGGCTGTGTATAAGTTGAGAATATTATTCGTTAAGAATCAAGTAATGTTTCCAGTATATGAAGTAAACTATGGAAACTAAAACTGAGATGCTTTTACATTAGAATATTCTTTTCAAGTCATTACCTAATTTTAGAGCTCATTATGAATGAACAATTTTCCTTGTCAGGATTCAAGTTCATAAATCAAGAAAATTTTCTCCAGCTACTAGAAAGCACCAGCTAAAGCTGATTCATAAGCCTACCCCATTAAACTCACTCCAAGGAGGTTTTCCTGTTAGCATTTCGATTACTGTACAACCCAAGCTCCATATATCAACCCCGTAGGCAAGCTACCTGAATTAGTATCTTTCCGCATAGCAGCCTGCAAGACCTACAACAGAAGAAAAGATATCCGAGTTTAAGCAGTCCAATCAGCTAGGTGGTGATAACTGAATGCTGCATATAAGTATACCTCTGGTGCCATCCAATGCGGACTGCCTTTCAAAGAAAGATCAGTGGCATGTCCTGTAAGCTGAAAAAACAATAATGTAGTCTTGTAATGTTAGCACAAATGGAAAAAAGAAAAATAATAATAATATTAATAGTGAAACCTCTACAGTTCAAATAAATTGTCTTTGCTGAAAAGAGTTCACATTGTTGTCTCAGAAAGCACATAATATAGAAATATCCATTTCCTAATTTGCATTGTAAGCTCTTCCATCAAGTCATCACAGAAGATGGAGGATAAGCTTTTATGGACACAATTTTTGTCCACATTACAAAAGTTGCTGAATAAGAGACTTTCTAAACTATCCTGCTCTCTCACTCTCTAGATTCTCAGATTACTAAAAGACGTAGGGATTTGCTAAAACTGCCAAAGTCATGAATTAAAGCGAGACATGAATTGAAAAAGTATTTTATAAAGTCAAAGTTGTAACACAATCTTGAGAAGCTCACATGTTTTGCCAGCCCAAAGTCAGCAAGTTTGACAACTCCATTTGCATCTACCAGCAGATTTGCCCCTTTAATGTCCCTACATAGGACATCAGCAAACCCTCAACCACTAATTAAAACAAGAAACCAAAGTAATATCATGATCAATACCACAATTTGCCCTTTCAAAATATTTTCTTTCTCCAAACAATGAGAGGTAAAAAGATGCCTTCCAATGTTTTAACTACAATTTCAGAGTATAGTATTTGTTATTATGTAAACTAGATTAAAGTACACGTTTTCAGGGACAACAATACAGTTAAAACAGATAAATGAGAATGGATAGTACTCAACCATTCTCATCAACAATGAAGTTTACCTGTGTATTGTCTTTTTACTGTGTAAGTAAGCCAACCCTGAGACAAGTATTATGGCGAGTAAAATTTCGAACTACACTCTCTGTCATAGTCCCACAATGCTCACGAACATACTTATTAATTGATCCTGGATGAACGTACTCCAAATATATGCAAAAGCTATCTTCAATCTACTCAAAATAGCATTTCACACTTCAATATGTTGTACTTCTACAAGGGAAAACATGGATGACAAGATTAGGTAGTACAAAGAGTTACTTACAGTTTCACTGCCATAATATTGTACAATATTTGGATGCTTTAACTGACGAAGAACTTTGATTTCCTGAAAAAGAGAGACGTGGAAAATTAGTATATTGTTTTGCCTGATAAATGTATTGTTACAAAAAGCAACAAAAATATGCAATTAGTAAAACACACTACTTTTTTCTCCTTTCCATTCAGTTAATTTTGCAGTTTTTCCAAGCAATATATAGGAGAATTCCACTCATTTGAAATGCAGTACTAGTTGAGCAGCATATGACCATGGTAACATCTTTAAAACGTTATGGTAACTGTCAACAAGTTCAAGTTTATCCACACTGTTGACAAGCTTCCAGATTTATTGCAATTGCAACAGGGAAAGTAGATAACACAGTAATAGTAACTGACAACAGAATGTGGAGAGAAACAGAGAAGACTTGTAGATAGATTTAGTACATCTTAAATCCACATAAATGTCAAACCATATAAAACAAATTACAAAAAGTGCAACATTTTCATAACATTTAACTGTCAAAACTGAAATTACTGACAAGCATACACGCCAATAGATTGACCTTTATATAGCTTATCTTGATTGATGCATCTAAATCGACTAGGAAGAAGCACAAAACATCAGAAATATAACTGTGTAAAACATAAACTACCTGCTCCAACTGCTTTATGCATTCTAGAGCTTTAGAATCATCAGGAACAAGATCAACCTCTTTCATGGCACACAGAGCTCCAGTTTTACTGCCATATATGAAAAAACAGATTTAATGTTCCTGTATCAGCAAAAACTGGAAAAAAACACTGCATCAGTTTGTCAACCTACCAGTTTGTTGCAACGTATACACTTCCATATGTACCACGCCCTATGAGTTTTCCTTTTTTCCACTGGGCTTTAACTGGGGATACCTCATCCACATGTTGCTGCATTAGGGATGATTGTGGTGGCCTTGAAACTCCTGGTGGAAGAGGCAATGGGTGAACATTGGCATTGTTACCATCAAGCCATGTCTCCGAGTGAGATTTATGATATGAATGCAATTGACCACTGTTTTGTTTCCTAGTACTCATGCAATGACATTGTGATGTTGGGCTTTGAGCTGGTGAGTGATCAGGGCTACATGAAATCTTTGAGGGCAACACTTCGGGGGGAGAACTTGTGACCCTATCCTGTGGTGAAGCTTCTAAAGTAGATGAAGCTCGAAATGATGAATGGAAAAGATCCACCTTATTGAATCTTTGCGGGCTAAGAGTTGGACTTGAAAAACCACTACTTGGAGCACTCCTTGCAGAAACATTAAGCCTAAGGTCACAGTATCTAACTCCTTCAACCTTAAGCTCTTCAAAAAATCCCCTGCGCAAATAAGTTGGAGATTTGGACGATGGCCTGGCAAGATCATCGCTGCTCTTCCGTTGATAGGTACTGTTGCAATTTTAACATGGATACAGAATCAAGAACTAAATTAAAAATTTATTGAATGAAATTTAAAGAATTAACATATGTTCTGTCTGCATATGTTATGTAACACCAGAAAGTACATGCATGCACCTACAAATACAAGGCAGCAATTATTACAAACACATCACAAATACCCACCTAATTTCCCTTGCCAGATATGGAAGAACTTAGAGAAAGGTAAAAATTTGGAAACTTAATAGCCTCTTCTTTTTCTCTTTTTGGAGAAGTCAGATAGTTTTTGTATTCGTCACAAATACAGAACTAACCAATCTTGGGATTTTTTTTTTTTTTTTTTTTTTCAAAATCAATCTTGGGATTTCTCAAGATCCCGTTTGTAAGATAAACTTAGGAAAATAAGAATCCTATTTCAGTAATTAACCTGAAAAAGAAAGTACCTAAAAAACAGAGAAAACTCCCAAAATAATAAATATTCACAGATAAATAATCATAGGTAGGGTTAATTAATTACAGAAATTCAACTAATTCCCAGAAAATATTGGATTTTGAGAAAAAAGGTACCTCCTAATTACAGGGTTTGAAAAGGAGGAGGGCCCGTCTCTTGGTGAAGGCAAATTATCACAACTTTTGACATTTCTACGAGTAGAAGAAGATGGATTTTCTGGAAGAGGAAGGGGCTGAGGGACTGCCGATCTTGACCAGTGATGAGATGACCCGGACCCACAAGAAGAACCCTTGTCAGGGGAAGCCGGCAAGGACTTAACCGGGCGGAGCAAACCAAGCTGATCATCCCCTATATGCCTCAACTTCCGCTGCCTAGTCAGCTTCCTCTGCTTCATGGAATTTTCTCTGAAAAGGGTAGAATCAGAAGGGGAAGTGGAAGCTGATGAAGAAGAAGTTGATGAAAATGCAAATGGCCCACATAGGAGGCATTTCATTTGCTACCGTCTATACTACTACTACTTTAGTATTATTGAGACAAGGAACAATTAATTGTGGTTATTACTGGAAAACAAATAATGTTGTCTTCATCTGATGAAACATGCTACTACATTAATAAGCTACTGGGGTCGTTGTACAGGGTGGTGGTGATGATGATGACGGAGATGGAGAAGTAAACTGGGAATGGTGGTTTTGATGGGGCATTGAACTTCGAAGAAAACGTAATGTTCATGGCATGAGAACTAATCTAATATTGTGTACGCACTCCACGACACATGGACTTTACCATCCTTCCATACAACCAAAGTTTGTCAACGGTGGAAGTTGAATTTCTACATTTCTTTCGAGGGAAAATACTCCAATGTAAGTCGACATTTACTTATCAACAGTGAGAGTTGAATTTTTACATTCCTTTTGAGAGAAAATATTTATCTAAATTCGATTTTTAGTTTTATACAATTAAAATTTGTTAAGGAGTGAAAGTTGAATTTTTATATTTCTTTCGAGAAAAAATACTTATATAAATTTGATTTTTAATTTCATTTATAAATTTTATAATGTGAATTAAATTTTATAAAATTTATGATATTAATTAAAATTTAATAAAAATTAACTTAATTATAAGATTTATAAATAAGACTAAATATCGAATTTATCTAAAGATTTTCTCCTTTCGAGAATTCCATGTCCATGCAATCAAAAGATTTGGCCTTTGGAAATTGGAGCTAAAAACAATCAATCTAATTTCACCATTTCAATAATATATGTAGGTGCATATATTATTGAACCATGTTTTATTATTATTTAATAATATTTTATAATACGAATCTCAATAACCTATCTATTTTACATACATTACATTTTAATGTCTAAACTGAGCTTTTATTTCTCTCTTACATTTGTAGTTGCTATGTTTTTTACTTTAGTAGAAAAGTAGTATTATGCAGTCTTCTAAGTGCTTTTAATAAATTGATCCACAAGTTCGTTCAATCTCGTGACTTTGTTGGTGAATTAATGTTCTATGTTTCAAAGTTAAAGACTAATTTTGTAAGATAAACATTTTTCAACTCCCGTTCCAATCTTTTTTTTCGTAAGTAATGAGAAGATTGACTCAGATTGTTAGCCCAAGTTTGAGATTTAAGTAACAATAGTAGCATTTTCAAACTCGCACACACCTAATTACAAATTAAATTTATAATTGATAATTTATAATCGATCGAAAGATTAATTCGTATAGTAATTACATCTTACAAGTTATCTACTCTTACTCGTATGACTTAACAAGCTTTTGAAATTCTTGCCGTTAAATTAGGTTTACTAGGACTTACAAAATTCATCATCATGACCATTTCATTTCAATGATCTTCATATTGCATGTTTACAAAGTCATTGCTAATGCCTCAAGAAACCAATTTATACGAGTAGAATATTTTAAGTATTTGTACTATTTGTGGGTTAGATTGGACATTTACTTATCGAGACGAAGTCAAGGTTGACGAATTCGCCGCGTGGGAACCGTTGTACTCCTACTCATAGTGAACTGACGAAACAATTGTTTGTATTACTCGGTTACTCATGTTTGTTGGCTAAGTAGGTTTTGATGGGGTAAATATTATAGCATTAAAATGATTGCAAAAATTAAGAAATTTTATTAATTTTTAATCATCTAATAGTTAAGAATACTTACTTTACAACGAAAAATAAATAGTAAAAAAAATCTTTTTTGGTTGTCACAACCGAAGTGAAATAGTAATAAAATCTTTTTTTATTGCCTTTAGCTGTATTATAGTAGAGAGAAATTTTTAAATGGATTCGATATATAATAAGTGACATAAATTCCTTAATCTAAATTCACACCATCATTTATTAAGATTATTATTTTAATAAAATAAAGTAATTTAGACTAAAAAAATCTATATCATTTATCATAAATATGATCTATCTAAAAATTTATCGTAAAATAAAAAGTGAAAACTGGGTACCAGGAGTACCGACCAACCACAAACACCCAATTACACACATTGACATGTGCATACGAGTCTTGGATTTTATCAAAAACTGCATAAGCGCTAACGTTTGACAGCAACTTATTTGTCTCTGTGCCCACCCGTTTATTCGATCGCCTCCGTGTCCCTGTTCGATGGTGAGTACCGCGTTTTGTAGATTTCATTTTTGTTAATGGTAGAATTGTTTGTATAAAAACGAATCACGGGAGACACGAGTTGACTCTTACGGCTTGACCAGAGTAGATGATAATTATATATTCGATTCTCGTTATTCTGAATCTATAAAATTAGACATGTACAAGTAACCTAAGCTAATGAATTTTATGAGTAAATCTTGATTACTCACTTTATAATATAGAGTGAATTTAACAATCATTGAAATGATTAAAAAATAAATAAATCTCATTAATTTTCAATCATCTAATGATCCATAATATCGTTACGGAGTAAGTAACAAAAAATTATTCAGACTCTATTTTCTGTAGTATTGACAAATGAATCATCTCCAAAGTATTCAATTGGACGTAAAATATTCTAAATTGCAGCATTAATTACTTCATTACTAATACAAGTATATAACCTTTAAACATTTCGGTTGGGCACTTTATGGTCCAAGAAAGTTTGCAAGCCAGTAAATTATAACATGTTAAGATTAAAAACCAAATCAGCAGAAGATTTCAACCACAAGCTAGTAATGTACAATATATCTTCAGAAAAATCTAGTTGGGATATATTCATTTATTCTAAGAGGATAATTGTAAAACTCCTTATTGTCTTTGGAAGGGTACAAGCCAAGGTAAGCCTCTTTCATCTCCTGTATGCCTAGCTTCAAGTGTGTTGTCCAGAAGTGTCCCGAGTATGATTGCGACAGTAGGAGGCAAAGGGAATATTGTATTTAATATGTTGCTGAACTGCAATCACCAGAATAAATTGTAACCAATCTTTTTCGACATCCAATAAGTATTATCTCAGACAACCTCAATGAAAACACTAGGATAGTTCATCAAATGTAAAGTCCACAAAGTATGTCACTTTAACAAAAACACAGTTTTACGCGGTGGTCCAAAACCACGTGATTTGTACGCCACAGTAAACAGATTTCAATGCCTAATTGGTTAAATATAGACCAGGATTGTGTAATTCCTATAATTTCGACCGGGGTCAATCATAACCTCATTAAGATTGGGTTCTCCTTGTCTCTAAATTTTCAGTCTATAAGATTTTACCACATGACTGTCAATCTACTCGTAAAATTTCATTTCATACTAATGTATTGCCAAAGAATGAAATTTAGACCTACTAGCAAAGTACTTAAGGGAGAATTTAGTGCTTCTGTAGGGAAAAGCATAACAGAAAGTTAACATTGCGATGGGAAATAATCTAATGCACAGTAAAGCTAATAGAATATTGAAGGAATAATTTATTTGCGCCACTAGTCATAAATAAATTTGTTTTGAACATGTCCTTTTATTCTTTCTTTACATTTTTAAGTTTTCCCCGTAAAATGTGTCACCTTTCTAATTCAAACTACATCATCTACAGCCAAACATGGAAGAAAGTAATCATACGGAAAAGTAAGATTAAAATCAGAGAATTAACTGAAAAAGCCAAGTCAGCATATTCTTACCCATCCAGCACCAGTTTTAACAGGTCCATAGCCAGTCACATCTGTGTTCATGACAAAGTACTGTGGTATTGATATCCCCAGGAACAAGGAGACGCCTAATATATAAATGTTGCAGATAGAGTTTGGGTTTGCAAATTGAATAAATGATATGCCAAAAAACAATACAAAGAGCAGTCAGACACTTGCCCCGCAAAAGACGTCGAAGAAGTCCAAAAGTTGTGAGACATCACTTACCAACAATAGCATATAACATGCAGTATATGGCAGCAAAGATTGGCAAAGGGCTGGATGCAAAGAAGGCCCCAAATTTTCCTGAAATCCACGGAGTTCATTAAATATAATGACAGAAATACTGCAAAGTAAAAAATAACAAAAAATAAAATTCACTAGCCATTTAAAAATAAAGCCTAAAAGAATGATAACAAGAAGAGTGATGGGGAAACTAAAACCAAATATTGAGAAGAATATCATGAAACCAGTTGATATCTCAACAACTCTTCTGCTCCCTACACGAGTAAGCCCAAGAAGACCAACATTCTCACTGCCTTTAATACAGATAAAACATCAAGAGACCTCAATTACACACACACACGGAGGGAGTAAAAAGAATCTAAAAGTCAACGTTAAAAATCATTAATCTGAATGGAACTTTTGGAACCCCCAACCGGGGCCACCTTTCCCAACAAAAGGATGATCTATCTGAATTTAATAACATCTCCCCAACATTCCGGATTTTAGAAACCCAACAAAGACAACAAATAATATTGATATGCTAAAAACTGAAGAAGAAGAAGAAGAAGAAAGGTACAGAAAGCAGAGGTCATATTAACAAACAAGCTGAATGACTTACACAGATGCAGTAGTACCAAGCAAAGAACCAAATAGGCCATCAAGTAGTACTGTACACTGGCCTATACCCTGCAAAAGGGCAGGAGATACACTTTTAAGTTCATCGTCACTTGAATAAACAATTTTGATAGCAAAGGTAAAGAGATGATAATAATGTCCATAATTAACAATCAAAATTAGAGATTGTTGGTGACTCTGTGACCTGCAAACCAATCCTTCAGCTCACTACATGTGAAGGAGGGGGTGTAGCACCTGCAAGCCTGGCAGCTGCATAAAATGCTCCGGTAGACTGCACAACAAAATCTAAACTCAATACAAAGCAAATAGTCTAAGAAACATATTATTCATTGTAAAACTACAATCTTTTTAAAAATTTAATCATTTCAACAACGCACCGAACCCACAACCAGAAATATTAATTAAACCCCACAACAAAATAAATAAACTAAAAAACTCATCATTCTGATATCCTTGAAGAACAATCAGAAAAATGAAAGAAAGAAAGATTAAAGGGCCCAAAACCAAATGAAGAGCATTTGTTCGTCTGTTGACAAATCACGCTTTGTAGAATTAATACCTCTGCTGACGAAACAAGTGCAGCCCCCATCATCCCAAAGACATGGCTTGCTCTAAATATAGGGGTTCCCCACTGGAAAGGATATGGAATCTTTATCCTATGTTAAAGCAAGACCATAATCAATTGATATCAAGCTTGGACTGGAATGAAATACCATGCATTTAGTATACCATGGAGCAGATGACACGAGGAAAGATCGGTCTGTACAGCAACTCATCTTAGTCTGCTCCCGAACATTGTTGTAAGCACCAGATACAGTAAGAATAGCAGCAAACGCCCAAATAATCCCCACACACGAGCAAAGCAAAGCAAACCTCTCAAGTATTGGACGGGTAGTTGGATGGATGCGTTGCAGATACTATAGTCAAAATATACAAATCAGAGATTGTCCCACCTTGTGATTTTTGACCAATTACAATGGTCAAATCTAAAACTGTTTACCTGTTCGCTGACAACCAGCAAAATTAACTTGGCCAGACCAATCTTTTCCACAGAGTTTCCAAGCTGCAGAGACACCAGAGAGTGCGTATAAAAGAGAATGAAGCTTCAACTTATAAATCATATAGAAACTGAAACATGCACCAACATAGTTAAGGAGGATAAATACCTGTGGGAAGCCCCTAGAAAACAAACCAAGGCCAACCACACAGACCACTGGCACTAAAACAACAGGACTGAAAAACCTACACAGAATTAGAGTGCATTAAGTTTTTCCACTGCATGCCTGCAGTTCAGTGAGGCGGGAGTAGGAGGGTATATGAAGAGATAACAATCAAGAAACAGAGAATCATTAGATATAGTAGACTGTGTTTGTGTACCTAGTAAGGTTCCCCCATGCCTTGTCATACCCAATAATACTATTGAGAAATGAAGACACTATTAGTGACCCCTGAACAGCTCTCATGGTGTGTGTAAATCTCTACAAGCACCCAAATTAGAAAAGTGAAGAAGGAATCCAACAATAACAACACACGGTACAGAACCTATGACACCAAATCTCCTTATTACTGCAATTTATGCCATGTCTATAAAATAGATACCTTCAGCACAAAGTTTGGTTTGGTTGCACGAAACTTTGCAAGCAGTTTAATGGACAAGTGAAAATAATTCTATAACAAGGAGTCCCATTAACTAACTTTGACACATGCTACCCCGTTTAAAGTTTTGTGAATGGAAGTAGCAGGCTACAAACATAGATAGTTGGAAATAAAGCAGTAGACTGGATGACTCGGGCGTTGTCTCCCTGTTCATACTATAAATCGAAAATGGGGTAATGTGATTGAATTTAACATCTCCAAATTACATGTGTTCGAAATAAAATGGAGATGATGAGCAAGCTTACAGGCCCCACCCATTCGAGGCACAAGCATTGATTCACAACTGCACTTCCTAGCATAACAATGTAGTGCTGAAAAGTCAACAGGACAGTTTGAGCTGCAAAATTATGAAAGCAAACAGAACCTAAATTAGCTTTAACTGAAAAGCTCGTGATCCTGTCTCTTATAGTACAGTTAGGTAAAATGGCATACCAATCATGAAATTGCAAAAACCAAGAAAAAAAAGGGTGAAAATAATCCCGGGTCCAAAGTTCACTTCCATGATCAATATGCATATTATCAAGAAATGGAAGGAAAAATTTGGCGTTCTATCAATTATCAGACACTGAAAACTCCAATCTGTTTTCACCCTAAGTCAGCCTTTATCACACTGTCAACAAAATAAGAGAGTTGAGAGAAAATATAACTTTTATTCAATTGCTCAACTTCTGAGGTGTGTTACAAATGAGGTTGCCCTTTTGCAGGGTAAAAGCCAACTACTTGATGGCCTATTTGGTAAATGTGTATGGTAGACAGTCTCTGGAATACATCTTTAGAAGAAATATTCCTTCTATAGGATTATTCCAAAGATATTCCAAGTCCACATCATTCTAAAGAAGTCTAGAATGTTCCTTCTTCTGGGCTTGTGCCAATCATTTAGACTTATTTTTATTTTGGGCCAAACCTCATCGTTTCAAAATGGGCGGACCGTCGTTAGTTGCATGTTGGATATAAGTAGATACCAAAGACTACAACATTTTCTAATGCAAAATTCAAATACTTAACAACCCTTTCTGCAGCAATTCTATAAATCAGAAAGCGTATATAGAAAATAAACAAGAAAGATATCACAATTTGATATATTTAAAACAAAGAAAAAAGACTGACGCCAAGAGGGATTAGAATCAATGCAGTAATGAAGCTGAAGGAGTTGTTCTGCAGGAGAACAAGTAGGCCCTCTAGCTGCACCAAGTGGTGGTGCTGGTCCCGGAGGTGGCGGTGGTGGTTTCCTTCCGTTTCCACCATCTTTTTCTTTTCTTTTCTTTTTTCCCCTTTTACTCAAACTTGTCAAAGATGAAATCCCTTTGAACTCTTCTTCTTCTTCTTCTTCTTCAAAACCTTTCGCACACTTGCTTGTTTTCAAGAATCAAAAACAGCACCGACAACTAAACTTGATTTTTGGTATGAAAATAATGCTTAAGCAACTACAAATGGTCAAATCTACTAATATGGACTATAATATCCCATGTTACTAGGTTAGTGTCAGTGGGATTGTTTTATTTACTAAAAAAACATTGTTGGAATTTAATTTTCTTGACGAAGAATTAAGAAAAGGGAATTTTTAATATTTTAGATCAGATCAGATTAGTACTCCCATTATGTGGTTTCTGACAAAATGAAAGACAGAGCAGAGTGATAAAGTGAGGTGGTATGTACTTTTTCTTTGTCACAAATAGTCCATTTCGAGGAACATAATGCATGGTGCTTTGCCGATGGATAGTGAGGGCCGCGTGGGCCCACGAATTTCGAGGTGTATTTTGCACCACCAGTACAGGTCTTTTATGTGGAAAATTGTTATTGAGAAATATTTAAGTAGAATTTTTTTTTTTTAGATTAAATTTTATAGAATAATCGATATAGTTAATATAAGTAAAATTTTATAATATTAGTATGAGAGTATGTGTTTTGTATGTTTAAAAATAATAATTGTTTGATTTTTATTGTTAGCGCATAAATTAAAAAATAAAATAAGTTTGGAAATACTAACTGTTTGATTTTATTTTTTAATTCACTTAATTTCTGCTTGTATAATTTTTGTTTCAACGTTTAACTAAATCAAAGAATTTTTTGTAGTTTATATGATTTTAGAGTTATTTATTCATAAGTGATTTTAAACATTTTCTTTAGATATGCTTTGTTAGAAATATAAGATATTTGTTTAATTTAATAGTTCAAATAATTTCATAAAAATTAAATAATTGTGTCTTTTGAATAATATATTTACCTTGTAATTTTTGAAATAGAAGTCCATTTCTTCGATTGAGAATTATTAAATCATTGTATAATGAACTCATTGGTACTCTATTTAACTTCAAAAATAGGAAAGTTTAAAGTATCATCAAATTTGAGCACAATGTATGACGGAAAATATATTAGAGTTTATAATTATATCCATTTTATAAGTTTAGTAATCAAAGAGGGTAGTGTAGTTTTAAAAATATTGACAATTTATCTCAGAGTCAATTGAAACCTTTCATTCTCTTCAATTATTCAAATTCTATCCTAACAACTTTGAATTTATCAAGCTGTATTAGGATATTTGTTTATTCTTGAATCCCTATACCCCTTTTGAACTAACTTGATAAAGGAACCCTTCATGTGCAAATACTAAATAGCAAATTATAATTTTGGAAACAAAATCTCTTTTAAATATATAGTTTATACAACTATAGGAATTATTTATCGAAAATAATAAAAAATTGAAAAATAATCTACCACCAGTTAGCAATTTACATTGTAAAATTTAGTGATTAAATCACTATGTTAAAACTATTAATCTCAATAGTAGTAAATTAAAAAGTATATACTCAATATTATAAATTTTATTTGATAGAATAAGATCAACAACAGATAGTTGCAGTAAATATCAACTTGTATAGTAATAATTCAAAAGTAATATAAACACCTAGTATTTAGGTTTTATTCGACAAATACACTTTAGTTAAAATTTAAGTAGCATTAAACTGATTCGATATTTCTATTTTTTATTGTGTAATTTATATGGTTACTAATATTTATTATTAGATATTATATAATATTTTTTAGGAGGACAATAATTATCTATTAAGAATTATATCTAATATAATTTTAAGAACTAATTTTAATTATAGGAAAAACACAAATTAGATTAAATATGTGTTAATTATTCAACGTATAAAAAAGGAACTAAAAGACAAGTAAGAACTACAAGATAAGAATTATGTTATTTTAAGAAAAATAAAATAAGTATAGATTATATTTTTACCCCCTTTCCTATTCATGCAATCAGTTTAATAATAATCGAGAAGATAGATTCTACATTATATTTGTTTTTAGTATACTACACAAAAGTCAAATTCTTTCATATTCAGGACAACAAATCTTTCATCGTTACAAAACCTAAACAACAATGTTAGAGACAAAATAAATAGTATTGGTGGAAGGAATATGAAAATGTTGACGATATTTATGAAGAATAATGTCTTTTTTGAAATTCAAATTTACATGACCATGAGTAGGAGTGTTTGTGATTAAGGTTATTGGGTTGGCAGATTTTCAAATTTTTGTACTGAAAAATAAACTCAATTCAACCCAAATAATATCAAAAGTCAAGTAAACCCAACCCTAGTATTACTCGGGTGGGTTACTCGATTTTCGGGTTACTTAGTTTAAATTTTTTTAAAAAAAATTGATAAAAACATTATTATAAGATATC
Organism: Cinchona pubescens; assembly: GCA_025175665.1. NCBI lineage: Eukaryota > Viridiplantae > Streptophyta > Magnoliopsida > Gentianales > Rubiaceae > Cinchona > Cinchona pubescens. The sequence goes on from JANKKI010000227.1 coordinate 874,404, forward strand.
CATTACGAATTATGTTTTGTAAAAAAGTAAATGGCTAACTCAAGAATGAAAAGGAAAAAGTTTAAAAACATATTAAATGAATGTTAGGTGAACAACGAAAAGAAAATAAAGTATAAGTTATATGAAACGGTTTAGAAAATAATTATAAATAAATTATATAGAATTATCGAGTTATTGGTTTGGGTTGAATTTTTGAAAAACAAAACCCAACCCAATATATTTCATGTAGTTCAACTCAAGTAACATTGAAACTCGATAACCCAACTAATTTAGTTCCAAATTATACTTCATTTAGGTTGGGTTATATTGGATTTGAACAACCCTAGTCTTGAGGCTTTTAAGTAATTTTAGGTATCTTTTGTTCTTTTTTTTTCCTTTTTTTTTTCTTTCTTATATCAAAAATAGAAAAAAATTTGGAATTATTCTCTCCAAAAAGTCCAAAAGCTTTATACTTGATAAATCCTACTTTTTTTGTTTACAGATAATTCTTACTATTATTTAACTTAATTCTTAATCCTAAAAAATGTTTTATTTGCATACTTGTATAATTAATAAAATTCATCATTGAAAAATAGATACTATATAGAACTATATGTTTTGTAGAAAAATCTTATTTCAACAGTACTGTGATTATTAAGATTGAAAATATATTTTAAAATTGAATACTTTTAAAAGGTTAATGGTATATCTTGTATCGAAATACAGTTTGGAGGGCCAAGTAAAACAGATTTTTAGTTTGAAGGGTCTAATTAATAATTATTCAATTTTAGGGGTCATATTGGGATTTTTTTTAGGTTTTGAGGACCAAATTTAGATTTTTTGAATTTGGTGGACTATGTTGTAATATATATATTTTTAATTTGGAGCTACTTTTTCAATTTGAAAGATCATATTGAGATTTTTGCTTAGTTTAAATGGCCAAAATGGTATTTAATTCTTTGAAATTAAAATAACCTTATTTTCATTCTTTTCTTTTATTTGTCAAACTAATTTTTCTTTTTTTTTTATTAGTTTTTAATTATTTATTAGTTTCTTTAATTGTATATAAATGTTTTCTAGTCTATGAATATGTCCACCAACATATATATGTTGATGATAGTCATATGCAAAATTCTACTTAATGAGAAATTTTGTTCCATTAACTTTTTTTTTTTTTTGATAACTTTGTTTAATATTCATATTCAATTTCTAAATCAATCTCAGAATTCTACTTTATGAGAAAATGTACTTCAATTAAATTTAATTTTAAATGAAATCTCAAAAATTTAGTTTTATTTCATTATACCTTTTAGGATTTTTTTTTGTCTCTTTACGGGTCCAAAAATATAAGTGAAGCATGTAAACTTATTTTCCAAGTAAATTTATATTTTTATTATTTCTTAATTTCTAAAACCCATCCCAAAAAAAATTATTACTCTTCTTTAATTACTAAAACTCATTCCTAATATTCTATTACATAAGAAAATTTATTTTAATCATATTTATTTTCTAATATGTAGTCTTCAAAGTAGATTTTACATAATCTTTTATTCTTTGAGAAGTACTTACATAAATAGTCTAAATAAAAAAAATGCATTCAAGTTGGAACATTAACAAAGCCAATAAATTTCATAGTGAGAGTAACTTGGAAAAAAAATCTAAAACTAAATCAAACTCCTTCATTTATTTTAGTATATATTCAGTTAATTTTTTTAATTACTTTATTTAATATTCATCTTTTATTTTTAAATCTATCCCAAATTCTACTCTATAAGGAAATTTGCTTTAATCAAACTTAATTGTAAATATAGGTCTAAAAAACTTAATTTTATTTTCTTTGTACTTTTTACAATTTTTTCTCATAAAGGGTCCAAAAGTATAAATGAAATATGTAAATTTTTTTAAGTCAATTTTATTTTATTTTTTATTATTCTTGATTTCTAAAATCCATCCCAATAAAATTATTTCCTAGTTTTTTTTTACATAAGAAAATTTACTTCAATCAAATTTATTTCCTAATATAAACCTTAAAAGTATGTTTTATTTCCTTTTTTATTTTCTTAGGAATATTTACATAAATAACCTAAATAATTATAAAAAGGTATTCAAGTTATGAGACATAACAAAGTAATTAAATTTTATAGTAATGATAAACTCGGAAAGAAAATCTAAATCACTAAATTATATTAGCACTTTTAATACAGTATAGATTTAAAGATAAATTAAGGTTCAAGAGTGGGTTTACATAAATATTTTTTATTTAAGTAGATTTGATCTACGATCACACTCTTAAACCTCATAACTATTAGAGAAATTACATGCACAATATAATTTTAGAATGAATTATATCAACAAATGCCACGTAAGTAATATCTTTGGGTATCATATTATTTACGTAACTTCTCTAATAATAATAAAACTTACAAGCAATGCCGTAAATCTATCATTCATAACTATTTCCCCTTTTTTTGTAACGGTTTTGTAATGGGTAAAATTAAATTGATTATTAAATAATTATAGATATTATAATAATTAGTCAAGATTTATGTGAGGCATCTATTTAAAGCGAATGATCACTAACTGAGAAAACACGATGCTTTATCTTTTAAAAAGTAAATCACTCGTTTTAAGTTAAAAATACAATTCCCTATCTTTTAGAAAAATAAGTCATTCTTTCTAATCGAGTGTCTTCCATTTATTATTTAATAACTACTAAAATACCTAATATTTTCACCACACACGTTGTTGTTCAAACCTTTGTTGTATTGAATTTTGAGGCCTTTAGCTATTCTTTTCCCCTTACTTTCTTGCTTGTGGAAAAAACTTGCATAAACTCGATTTTTGAATGATCCCACCTGTAGACCCTGCGATCAAAATTAAATCTTATAAAATCTTACTTACATCAACTTATATCATAGATTCCATAATATTTAATCCACACCACAAGATTTACAAATGGGATTAAAGACCAGATCTACCTAAATCTTTTCCCTTGCTTGTTTATTCATTTTGCCCTTTTGAATGCTGATTTCTTTTTTTTAAGAATCAATTAACATTGTTAAGTTAGTATGCTAAACGACATTGTTAAAAGAATCATCTAGGCGGTGCAAAACAAAAACTCTAGTTTAAATCTAGCAATCAAATATCAACAAATAACTTTAATCCAATGTTTAATCAATAAAAATGTTTGCCATTAACACAAGAAAACGACATCACCCCTGTCAAACTCATAATCTCATCCCTAGCCCACCTTGGCTCAATGCTCCCACAATACTGATTATTTCTGCATGATTGAATTTTTTTTTTTTTTTTTTTGGTACTTAAATATTTTAAACTTAATATTCCTAGTATGCAAAAATTCAAATTTTCTGTTTATAAGTCATGGTGTACGGTGTACATGATCCATTGATAACACTTAGGTGTGTTCGTTTAAATTGAAAATATTTTTAAGAAAGTATTTTTCAGAAATTTTTTTGGTGTCAAACACCAGAAAATATTTTTTAGTATAAAATAATTTTTAATTTTTCTTCCCTTGGCTGAAAATAATTTACGAAAATTTTGAGTTTAAATTATTTTCTGAATAATTCAAGGGTGGCATTAAGAGAAAAATACTTACTTTTATAATTTCATTTGTTAAACTTATTTTCGTTTTCAATTCTTTTCCAATCGTTTTTCTCTTAATCATGGATCCCACACTAATATAAGTATCGTTATGCATATTTTACTACTACATTATACTATAATTTAATTTTAAACAAAATTAATATTTTATTAACCGTAATTATTTATAAGGTATTTATTACCATTATTATAATTTTTTTTAACTTGTATTCATAAAATTAAAGATGAAATTGTTAAAAATTTTTCTAGATCTTCAAAATATTTTCATTTTATCAACCGAATACCAAAAATTTATATAAAAAATAAACTTTTTCATATAAAATATTTTTTAAAAAAATATATATTTTCAATCCAAACTAACACATTCAATACTGTAATTTTGCAATAAATAGAATGCTCACTTTGGCTACACATTTGCACAAGAGAACCATGCATGAGGAAATAATGGATATCTTACCGCCGTTTTAAAGTCTTGAAACCTGGCGCCTGCACGTGAAAACATCGTAGTTAGGACGGTCAATTGGGTCTTGTGAGTCGGATTTTGCAAAGTCTAAACTCTGACTCACAAATTTATTAGGTATTAATCGGGCCGATCCAAACTCACAAAGATAAAATTCATACTCAACTCACAAAATTATTCAGATTTCGGGCTTTAATCGGATTAACCCAAACTCACATTATCCAATAAAAATTTTTATAATATTTTTGTTAAAATTTTATTTTTTGCACCCGATCAATACAATATGAAATAATATGTACATACTTATGTCAATAAACAACTATTAATTATATCATTGAACTACAATATTTCAACTAAATTAACTAATGATATTATGTTATTATTTTTAATTATCCGAATTTAGGTAAGTTAATAGAATACTAAAATTATTAACCATTATCCACATAAAACATTATCCACATAAAATTAAGTAGTACTTAATGCATAATGAAATTACTATTTTATATATATATAAGCCGGATTTTAATTGGACCGAACCTAATAAAGCCCAAACTCGACTCACAATTTAATCGAACCTAATATTTAGCCCAAACTCAGCCCAACTCACCTTAACAGAAGCTCAGCTCATTATTTTTCGGACCAAACGGGCTGAACTCGGCCTGGCCCAATTGACAGTCAGCGGAATTTTTGGGGTCAATGGTCAACCTGTACTTTTATACCATTCTCAAATTATACATACGATACATTCTTCTATATAAATCAAGATATTTGTACACAATTCAAAAAAACCCCATATAGAGTCCCATACTTGATCCCACATGAAATCCGCCATGTTTGTATCTTGTTAGGACGCCACATGTGGCCCACATTTTCAATATCTTTCTTGGTGCATAAACAGCTGGTTTATATAAGAAAAAACCCATGCGGTGCCTACCATAACTTCTAACAAGTAAAATTCCTTCAGTAAGGGATCCTACAGATCAAGCTGACTATAGAATACGAGTTGCTTCTACAATACTCAAAACACACTGAAATTCACATAGAGAATCTGTTGAAAATGAAAGGAAAATAACTGGAAGCTCGTGCAAGCCGAACATATAGGGGTTATAGCATGATAAAACAACATAAACCAAACGAACTGAGGTGCGAGTCTTCAACTAATAGCCGCAATTGATCAATGGTTAAGAAACAAGAGGATTAACAACGCTACCGATGAACTGTACCACCCCGGTCATGTCTTCTCTTATAAGGAAAAGGAATGGGTGATCAGCAACAAAGTCTAACTTATCAAAAACTTGCAAAGGAAAAAACCGTATAATTCATCACAGAGGCAGTTACAGCTGCAGCTTCTGTTCCTTCTTCATTAACCTCAATAAAGGATTTGTGAAAGATACTCGAAACATAAAGGTTCCGACTGACAGGGGAGTCTACCATTTCGGTGAGGCCTCCTTCACCAGAGAAAGGCAGCACGAGTCCCAGTCCCTTTAGAGTTTTCGAAGCTTCAAACCCAAAAGAAATCTTAAATTTTGGGATGAGGAAGTCACCGACTTCTTCTTTTGATCGGGGTAAATGGTGATCCAAGAATCCAGGTTCAGAACCGACTTTGTCTACCAAATCTGGCAGCCCATCCTTGGCATCTGGGAGAAAGAAATACATGGAGAACCGGCGCTTATCCCCACCTTGTTTGTACGGAAGACATAATACTTTAAAGCCATCAGAGGCTCTTATATATTGTTTCTTCTTGCTGGTCATGAAGGGAACTTTAACTGAGCTGCCATCTAGTAGGTGGAAATCATGCTCCTCTGTCTTTGTATTTAATGCTTCAAACTTCTCATCCCAGGCACCTTTAAAATACAGAGCATTTGCAAAAACTAACCTTGTTGTACTGTCAACAGAGCCAGCAGGAAGAATCTCTTTGATAAGACCACTTGTTCCCTTCTCAGCCCACAAATTTACCTCATTGATGACCTCAACATGCTTCATCAAAAGCAAATACCAAAAAGTTCAGAATAATATCGAACTTGATTTATTGTCTATCTTCCTTCACTCTTTTCGTTAATTATACAACCCATGCATATTCCAAGGAAAATTTACACATCAATATTGAAGTTCTAATTCATAAAAAGGTCATATTTTATTGACTCACTTGGAGCTAAAGCACGAAATGCAGCCCATTCAGACACAAAGCAAGAAATTCAGAAAATAAAATGCATAGCATTTGCTGATAGAATCGATAACCGAGTTCAGATTACAAAACAAGATCTAGAGAAATTACTACTATAATACAAAGGAACAAAGACCTAGGAAAACAACTACATTGCAATCTAATAACATGTAAAATGAAGAGCAGATAATTTGATTTTCCAGAAACATACAAACAAACAAAGAGTATAAGATTATAAATAACTGAACGATGACTATCCATGATTCCATAATTGTAAGTTCCATATTTGTTCCAAATCACAGGAATTTTATGCTAAAATTTTGTTGAAACAATTTGCACCTTGATTGAAGAGCAGCATCCATTGTGGAATCTTTACAAACTACAATATCAACATCAGTTGTAGAAGCAACAGCCAAATAACCAAATTACAACCTATATTCATTGCTCATAGATAGCTTAGAATTAGGGCAACAGGGTGTTCGACATCGAACCAAAATGTGTGCTATCACCAACTCCCAAGAACACAAGCAAAAATTGTATGATAAAGATGGATCTTTTTCTACTAATCAACTTTCTTATGCGGCCAGACTAAAATAATATTGACATACTGAATACATTTTCACAAGCAGAAAACACCTCAAATTAAAATGGCATCTTTTTTGTGGCCTAAAATGTCTTCTTATTAGCCTTCCCTATCCATCCCCACTAGTCAATTTTTTGTACTAAATTCTAGAGAAAATTGCCAAAATAAAATCACAACTCAGCAACAAAATAAAAAAGAAAGATAATAACAACATGGTCTGCATAATAATAATCAACTAGAAAAACTTAATAATATTGTAATCAATAAACCACTGCAAAAAAAAAAAAAACCAAACCCATGTGAAAAAAGAAATAAGATAATTAAAATAACCATGAAAAAAGAAAAAAAAAATAGGAAAACTTTTTTACCTTATTTTGAAAATCAACTTGATTGGAAGCGGCCTTATAAACATCATCCACAATCTTTTTGAAAGAAGGCTTCAAAGGAAGAGACTGATCAACCCAGACGCCGTTAGCAAACGACAGTCGTGGCCCACCGGAGGGGCTGCCGTCGGCGAAGACGACGGTGACGAGCTGAGAAGCGAGAGAGTTGAGGTCGTCGGTGGACTTGGACTTGAGGAAAGAGATACAGAAGCTGATCATGGGTTGGGCCTTTGGACCCGGCAGTAATGAGGCCCAATACCACGTGGAGCGACAGCGGCGAGAAGACGCAGTTGGTGTCCTTGGCCTCCGTCGAGATCACGTGCTTTGCTAGGGCTAATGAGACGTCGTTTTCGTTGCTGATTGATTCTCTGAGGTCCATTTTTTCTTCGGCGAGGAGAGAGAGAGAGAGAGGAAGCAGAGGAATAAAGTAGAGACGAAGTAAGCTATTAGTAGTCTAATGGTAACGGTGGTAAGTGACTAAGTATGGAACGTGGCTTTAAATGGCGGAGGTTACGGACACGTGGGATACTGTTCGATTTAAGCGGTGGTGAGGATGTGAAAGGACAACATAGTTTAAAATTGAGAAATATTTAAATATACGTAATTTATATGAAAATGTTATAAATTTTTTAATTTATATTCGTTTATAATATTTAAAAAAATTATTTTATTGAATTGAAAGAATGAGAATGGATATGAATTAAAAAGTGAATATATTTATTATTCGATATGGAAAGAGGGGTGATATATGATCTCAAATATTTTCTGATATTTTTTAATCTATATATGATTGCTTAGCAATAAAGAAAAATCTACAAATTTGTTCTTATGCCTGGAGATGAATAATTTCCTAAATAAAATTTTCACTCAACACAAAATATTTGAAAAATATTTTCATATTTTTTCACATCTAGCTAAACTAGATAATCGGTAAGGATTACAAAAAAAAAAGAACAATGAGCTTAACATATTTTGATTAGCTCATGATGTCTTCATGAGGGCTCTCTGAGAAGTTTTATGTTGGTCTGGAGCAAGTATTGAACATGTTCAGTAGTTATTTCTGAATTAATGAGAATTTTTCATTTAAAGTGAGAGACCCATATTTTTGAAAAATAAAAGGATCATTCTATTCAAAAAAAATGAACTCTGCATTTCAATCCAGTAATCACTCCTGATCAAAATAAAAATTTCTAACTCTTCTTTTCTCTCAATCTTTGTGAACACTTTAGATGATGTTAGCTTTTGCCTTCTGAGTGGCCATTAAGCAAGAAAAAAGTATCATTCTAGTCTTAACTCTTACATATCAATCCGTAAGCAATTAAGCATCTTTATTTTTGTGGTTTTTTTTTTTTTGAGAGGAGGTGGGGGAGGGGGGAACAAACTATGACTATAAGCATAGTACGACACACAAAACAAAAATGAAAATTAGTAAAAAATTTAGGAACTATGGATAAAGCTAAGTTGAATCACTGTTACTATAATTTTCAGCATGACTCGTCAACTTAGTCTAGTAGGACCCCTAAACATAGGTCTACAAACTACGAAGTGTTATAAGGTTAGATAATGAGTCACGTATTAAAGTTGTTGAGTTGGATGGTCGTCATGAATTTATGACTCGTCAAGTATCAACTTTGTCTATAAACAAGGTTAATTACGTAATTTATATCTTAAAATTTAATATTAATGGATTTTTTTTCCCACTTCATTTATAGGGGTACTTGTAAATCCTATGATATATATTAAATGTTGCAAAATTGATGACATTAATTGATTTAAGTAAAATTTTATAAAATTTAATTTTGACCGCGAATTTACATCTGGAGCCTAAACTGAATTTATGATAATATTTTTCACTACATAAACATAGGACCACCTTATTAGATACAATAAAGCATAACTAGTATATTAATTATTACAGAACATGCAATACTAGCAGTTGTTATTACAATGCTACACATACTCTTACGATCATATGTAAGATTTTAGCTATAATTAAGAAGTCAAAATTATGGATAAAATTAAGTGGCCTGGTATTTGGTTTTATTTAATAACTGTAAAACTTATCTGTTTGGTTACTTGATCGATGTATCGGATAAATTGATCATCCCTCCACATATTAGGGTGAGACAGAAACATACTTAAATTTTTTTTATTTTTATCATATTAGAGTGTGTAACAGAAAGAAGGTCAGGAGAGAGGAATCAATTTTCATTAGCAGGTAATCACAAAATGGCTAATTCTAATTCTGCTGCATCATGTATGTCCACAATTTTTGAAAAGATTATAATGTTCTAAAGGATTTTGGACAACTCTATTATGCAATATTAATTGATTTGCATAATTATATAAGAGTTTTTAAGTTTATATGTGGTATCAGAGCATTAGGTAGAAGTTTATGATTTGTAAATCAATATATGTCATATTTTTATTTTTAATTAGTTTTGTCCATTAAGTTTAGGGGCAAAATTATTCAAACGGGTGCTTAATTGCTTAGATCGACTGTGTGCGATCCTTTCGAATTGGAAACTTGATTTGCTGGACTTACACTAAGGCAGTGGTTGATTTATGTTTGATAATAGAAGTTAAAAAAAAAAAAAAATCAGTAATGATTCTGACTTTTAAAATTTTATAGTATCGACTAATATTAATCAAGAGGCCGGATGATTCACAATTGCATTGGTGAATATAGTAAAGATGTGTATAAGAGTAGTTGGCAGCCATGACATGTTCTTTTAGCCACATATATTCTGCAATTGCATAGTTCTTATTAGTTTCATGGCTCGTGGCTCGTGGCTCGTGGCTCATGGCTCGTGGCTCATGTGATGTCAACTAAAGTTAAGCACAACATGTATAGATGCAATTGCAAATTTCATGGGTACTATCTAGCTCATCATATTTGTCAGGATTTTATGTCAAAAACATCCACGTTTTCATTATTCTGATTTTTGTGGGCATGTGGCCAAATATTTAAATAAAGAATTATGGTGATATTAGACAAACTCGGCTAATGGCTGTGTGGCTTAAGACTTTACTGTATATAAATTGGTTGGTTTGGCTCGGTGAGATTAAAAAAAAAAAAAAAGGTTATTAGTGCCCTCCATTCACCTTTATGGACAAACATTAAGCATATGTTTATTTGATTTGATGTCTAACATGATGTATAATTTGTTAGTCACCAAAGTGGCTAAATTAGAAAGTTTTATGAACATTGATTATATAAAATTATCAATATCTATATTATTAATGAAATGCTTATAATTGAATTTAAATGGATAAATTGACTCTCACTACTCATTAGAATTTTAGAATTTTCCCAAAGATAAATTATTTATTCAATAAATTGTGAGAATTATGGAGACAAAATGTTAATATTTTATTCGATATATCTGGATGTCCAAAGACAACAGGTATATTTGATAAAAATATTTTATTTATCTATTAAGTTTAATAGCATTTAATTTATGACAGTATATCAGAATATCTACCCAAAGAAGAGCTATGGTATACTTGATTGCTTGGTCATCTGAATTCATAAAGCAATTTCAATATTTTGAGCATTTATATATATATATATTTTTTTTGCAGCCATTTCGCTCCATTCGCATTCTTCATCTGTTGCCGTATTTAATGGTTTGAACTTCTCTGAATGGTGCGAGCAAGTTGAGTTCCATTTAGGTGTTTTGGACCTTGACCTAGCACTACTGAAAGATAAGCCTACTGCTATTACTGATTCAAGCAATGAGGAAGAGAAGTTGTACCATAAGGCAATGGGAACAGTCAAACAGATTGAGTCTTAAGTTTATGCGAGTGACTATTGCCAACAACATTAAGACAACAATTTCACAAATTGAAAGTGCAAAAGAATATCTTAAGTTTGTGGAAGAACGTTTCTGTTCTGCGGATAAGTCACTCGCTGGTGCTCTAATGGTACAACTCACGACCATGAAATTCGATGGGTCAAGAGGATTGCAAGAACATATCATCGAGATGAGTAATATTGTAGCAAGGCTAAAGACCTTGGGGATGGCGGTGGAAGACTCCTTTTTAGTGCAGTTCATTTTGAACTCACTACCTCCGAATTATGGGCCATTTCAAATCAATTACAATACTATTAAGGATAAGTGGGATGTGAATGAATTGGCTAGTAAGCTTGTTCATGAGGAAGCGAGATTGAAAAGTCAAGGAAGCCATTCCATCAATCTTGTGACTCAAGAAGCTGGCAAATGAGTTAAGGTGAAAACCAACAAGTTTAAAAAGAAGAAAAATATATCTGATTGATGACTAATGTTTCTCATATTGAAAAAGGAACGGACGGCAGATAAGTGTCACTTTTGCAAGAAAGTAGGACATTGTCAGAAAGATTGCCAGAAATGTAAAGCTTGGTTCGAAAAGAAAGGTAAAATCTATTATGTTTCTGTATGTTTCGAATCAAACTTAATTGAAGTTCCTAATAATAGTTGGTGGTTTGATTTTGGTGTTACTACTCATGTATCCAACATGATGCAGGGATTCTTTATGATCCAAACTACAAACCCAAATGAGGATTCCTATTTATGGGGAACCGTATGAAGGCTCCAATTGAAGGCATAAGGACTTATCGTTTGGTCTTGGATATTGGCTATCATTTGGACCTATTTCAAACTCCATATGTACCTTCAGTTTCTAGGAACCTTATTTCTGTTTCAAAACTTGATGCTTCTGGGTTTAACATTAATTTTGGATATGGTGGTTTCAGTTTGTTTAAGAATAATAATGTTATTGGTTTTGAATTTTTTATTGATAGTTTATATAAGTTAAATTGAAACTTGATGATAATTTTACTGAATCTTTACTTGTTGTTCATGGTAATATTGGAATTAAGCGTAGCATGATAAATAAAAATTTTGCTTACTTGTGGCATAAACGTTTGGGTCATATATCCAAAGGAAGGTTAGAAAGATTAGTAAAAAATAGGATTCTACCGAACCTAAATTTTACTGATCTCGGTGTATGTGTAAATTGCATTAAGGGAAAACAAACCAAACATACTAAGAAAGGTGCCACAAGAAGTACCCAACTTCTTAAAATAATACACACTGATATATATGTGGACCTTTTGATACTCCATCTTTTAATGAAGAAAAATATTTTATCATCTTTATCGATGATTTTTCACGTTATGGTTATATCTATTTGTTAAATGAAAAATCTCAATCTGTGAATGCCCTTGAGGTATACATCAAGGTTGAAAGGCAATTAGATAGAAACGTGAAAATAGTAAGATCAGATAGAGGTGGTGAATACTATGAAAAATATAACTGAATCAGGACAATGTCCAGGTCCATTTGCAAAATTTCTCAAAAATCATGACATATGTGCACAATATATTATGCCATAAACACCTCAACAAAATGGTGTGTGGCAGAAAGGCATAATCGGACTTTAATAGATATGGTTAGGAGTATGATGACTAACACCTCATTACCTATATCCTTGTGGATGCATGTACTCAAAACTTTCGCATATCTTTTAAATAGAATTCCTAGTAAGGCAGTCTTTAAAACTCCTTTTGAGTTATGGATTGGAAGGAAACCTAATTTAAGGCACTTACATGTTTGGGGTTGCCAAGCAGAAGCAAGAGTATACAATCCACATGAAAGAAAATTAGATTCTCGAACGATAAGTGAATACTTTATTGGTTATCCAGAGAAATCTAAAGGATACAGGTTTTATGTTCTAAATCACAGTCCAAGAATTGTGAAAACTAGTAATGCTAGATTTTTTGAAAATGGTGAAGTTAGTGGGAGTGTTTCAAAACAATTCGTTGTAGATATACAAGAAATTAAAGTTAATTTTTCTACACCTATAAATATTTCTTTATCTACATCTGCTACAAATGTTGTGCCAACTGTTAATGACTATCCTAATAATGCTGGACAATACTTAAATGATGAAGCACCCTTGAAACTAACTCACCAAGGTCTGATGAAAATGAACCACAATTAATGCCATTACGAAGATCTCAAAGAGACAATAAATCGGCTATTTCTGATGATTATGTGGTTTATTTACAAGAGTCAGATTTTGATATTAGAATTAGTAAAGTTGCAGTTTCATTTTCACAAGCCATAGAAGGTGCTGAGTCTAACAAATGGTTCGATGCTATGAAAGATGAGATGAAATCCATGGAACAAAATAAAGTTTGGGATCTTGTCGAATTGCCAAAAGGATCTAAACAAGTTGGGTGCAAATGGGTATTTTAAACCAAGCACGACTCGAATGGCAATATCGAACGATATAAAACTAGACTCGTTGCCAAGGGTTATAGCTCAGAAAGATGACATTGATTATAAAAAGACTTTCTCACCAATCTCTAAGAAAGACTCCTTAAGAATTATTATAGCATTGGTGGCTCATTATGATTTAGAATTGCACCAAATGAATATGAAAATAGCCTTTCTTAATGGAGAGCTTTAGGAAAAAGTTTATATGGACCAACGTGAAAGGTTTTCAGTTAAAGAGAAAGGTCACATGGTGTGTAAACTTAAGAAGTAAACATATGGATTTAAACAGGTCTCACAACAATGGTATATTAAGTTCAATGATACCATAAAATCTTTTGATTTTCAAGAAAATATCATTGATCGATGTATATATCAAAAGATTAGTGGGAGCAAGTTTATTTTCTTAGTTCTTTATGTTGACGATATCTTATTTGCTACAAATGATTTGGACAAATTGCGAGACATGAAAATTTTTCTCTCAAAGAATTTTGAAATGAAAGATATAGGAGAGGCATCTTATGTGATAGGAATTAAAATATTCCATGGATCATGATAGATCACAAAAATTGTTGGGATTGTCTCAAAAAAACTATATTGAAAAAGTTCTAGAGAGATTTAATATGCATAATTGTTCAGTAGGAAAGGAGATAAATTCAGTCTCATGCAATGTCCAAAGAACAATGTAGAACGGAAAGGAATGGAATCAATTCCTTATGCCTCTGTTGTGGGCAGTTTGATGTATGTCCAAACCTATACGAGACCCGATATTAGTTTTGTGGTTGGGATGTTGGGCAGATTTCAAAGTAATCCTGGAATAGATCACTGGAATGCTACGAAAAAGGTTTATGGTAACTACAAGGAATAAAGAATTACATGCTTTAATATAGGAGATTTTGTCAATTAGAAGTGATTGGATATTTGGATTCAGATTTGGGTGGATGTCTTAATAGTAGAAAGTCCACTTTTGGCTATTTATTTCTACTTGTTGAAGGATCCATATCATGAAAAAGTGCTAAACAATCTGTTATTGCATCATTTATTATGGAAGCAGAGTTTGCCTGGCATGTTTTGAAGCCACAATTCATGCATTATGGTTGTAAAATTTTATTTCAGAACTTGGGGTAGTCAACACCATTACCAAGCCGCTGAAATTTATTGTGATAATTCTGCGGCTGTATTTTTCTCCAAGAATGACAGATATTATAAAGGTACAAAATATATGAAATTAAAATATCTTACCGTTAAGGAGGAAGTTCAGAAACAAAGAGTATCTATTGACCATATTAGAACTGATCTGATGATTGTAAATCCATTAACTAGAAGCTTGCAACCAAAGACATTCAAAGAACATGTACATAGAATGGGTCTTGGTTACATTGATGAAAATGTTTTATGATATTGAGACACTTTAAGCTTGAGTAATATGTTTCTGATATAATTTAGTATGTTTCCTATTTCTCGTGATTGCGTACACATAATTTGTTCGAAATCATTTTCAACAGGAGAGTCTTTATAGGACGTTATTGTGAACCATTATGTAATAGGTATATCACTAAAGGACCTATTAATGTATACTGCATTGTTAATGTTGTAGTGTATGGAAGTAAGTATATGACTTAAACAATACAACCGTCATAACTCACATTTATAATTCATAATAGTACGGTGATCATGATAAAAAAGATTTTGTTAATTATGCGCTCTTAATATTTGTGCCATTGATGCTTATGTTCTCATCGGGTTAAGTGGGAAAATGTAAGATTTTAGCTATAATTAAGGGATCAAAATTAAGGATAAAATAAAGTGGCCCAATTTTAGGTATTTGTTTTTATCTTGACAACTGTAAAATTTATCTATTCGGTTATTTGATGGACGTACTGGATTAAAGTCAGATATATATAAATTGATCATCCCTTACCTATTAGGATCATACGGAAACATACGTAAAAATTTTTTATGTCCATCATATTAGAGTATGTGACAGAAAGAAGGTTAGGAAGGAAAAATCAATTTTCATTAGCTGTTCTTTCAGTAATCACAAAATGGCTAACTCTAATTCTGTATCAGGTATGTCCATAGATATTTTTGAAAAGATTATATTGTTCTAAAGAATTTTGGTCAACTCTCTTATGCAATATTAATTTATTTACATAATTATATAAGAGTTTTTAAATTTACATCATATACTACAAGATTCAATAGCGAAAGAAATAGTAACTGGAACAAACACGTAACATTAGGAAAAAAAAAGGCTTATGCAATATGCAAGAGCAAACAAACAGGTGTTGGATAATAATAATATACTAGTACAACATTAACCGAAACAACAGCTGTATATATAAGACTTCATGTTTTTGCACCAAATTCTTTAGTGGTTACTAATCGAGGGGATTGTAAATATGTAGTTTGTGATATAAATAAAATTGGTGGGTATTTTTGCAATTTAAAAAAAAATCAGCGCACATGCACTGCACTGTAGCAGCGCATGTGCGCTGAAGGCAGTAGCCAAAAATGTTCAGCGCACATGCGCTGCTACAGTGCATGCATGTCCGTGCACCACTGCAGTTATATCCGTTTGAAATTAGAAAATATTTAAGTAAAATGGAGAGAGTTGCAATTTTTGGTTAAAGATGGGTGTTCCATGGATTGAAAATGTGTATTCCAATGGATTTCTCTGATCTTCCATCTCTATAAAAGAGAGTTATATCCACTAATTCAACATAATATTGATCATTAAAAATCTGTCTCTTCTTATGCATTGTTCTTGGGAAGATTTCTTATTTTTTACTATTAAAAATCTTCAAGAATTTGTTGTATTTTAGAGATAGATTGCTATTCACCCAAAGCAAACTATTGAGTATAGTGGGGGCAATCAAAACCTTAAGAAAAGTGATATATACGCCTCAAATTCTACAGGTTTTGATATTCCCAAAATTTACAAGAAAAATACTTGTTTCCTACTCAATTCTTGCCATTTCATTTCCTTTGGTTAACAATCTTAAGGTTTTGATTGTGAGTAATCATGGAAACAAGTGGTGAGTCTGCCTTTAAAGTGATGAATCAAGATCTCGTAAAATTGGATCGTCTTGATAGAATCTGAAGAAACAAATTTCAACTGGTGGAAAGACAAGATGATGTTTTTCCTCATTGCACTAAAAGTTGGTTATATTTTGGACCCTGCACTGCTTGAAATTCTTGCACCAACTATTGGAGATTCAGAGGAACTTAAGGCACAACGGGAGAAAAGGAAGAAGGATGAGATTGTATGTAGAGGTCACATTCTCAATACAATTTCAGACCATTTTTATGATCTTTTCACGGCGGTCAAATCTCCAAAGAAAATTTGGGCTGCCTTGGAAAATAAATATGCTACACAAAAATAAGGTGCGGACAAATTTCTTATTAAGAAATTTTTTGAATTCGGTATTGTTGACTGGTCTTCTATTTTGGATCAAATTCATGACCTTCAAATTATTGTTTCAAAATTAAAAGATTTTGGTGTTGAAATTTTAGAATCATTACAAGTGGGGGCAATTATTGCAAAATTGCCTTCTAGTTGGATGAAGCATTTGATATGTTTAAATCTTATAAATATCTTGCAGAATAAAATCAATTGAATAAGAAAATCAAAATATTGAGGAGTGATAGAGGTGGTGAATATTTTTTTACCGAATTCTCAATATTTTGTGAACAAAATGGTATTATACACCCAACAAGTGCACCATACACTCCACAACAAAATGGTTTGGTTGAAAGAAATAATAGAACTTTAGTAGATATGGTTAACACCATGATTCTAAATTCTGGCTTGCCAAAAAAATTTTAGGGAGAAGCTTTGTTGGCTGCTTGTCATTTACATAATCGAATTCCGTCTCTCGAAACTAAAGTGTCACCATATGTAATATGGAAGGGGAGAAAACTAAACTTAACTTACCTTAAAGTTTGGGGATGTATAGCCTATTATAGAGTTTCGGATATTAAAAGAGTAAAGTTGGGACCGAGAGCACTTAAAAGTATGTTTGTTGGCTATGCTGAAAATTCTAAAACATATAGACTACTTGACATTGATTCTAATGTTATTATTGATCAAAGGAAGTTGAATTTTCGGAGACCGCAATAAATTTTTTGAAAATTCAAATATTGATTTGGATCCAATTAAAGTATAAGAACCAATTCCAAATGTTGATTCTTCTTCTAGTAATAAAAAGAAGAAAATTGATACTCCTTTTGAATTTAGAAAAAGTCAAAGACAGAGGAAAGAAAAATATTTGTCTTCTGATTTCATATCTTCGCAAGCTATTGTTTTCTTAGTTGAAGGCAATAGAGATCACTTGTTTAATAAAATTTCAATCTTATTAAATGTAGAAGATGATCTTAAATCATTTGGTGAAGCTATGTCATCAAGGGATGCAACATTTTGGAGAGAGCTGTAAATGATGAGATGGATTCAATATTATCAAATAATACTTGGATTCTAGTGGATTTACCTCATGGTTCTAAACCTATTGGTTGTAAATGGGTGTTTAAGAGAAAATATGCCACTGATGGATTTATATTGACATATAAAGCAAGACTTGTAGTTAAAGGCTTTAGACGAATGGAAGGAATTGATTATTTTGTAGATGTGTACACTTATGCACCTGTTGCAAGAATTACATCCATTAGGGTACTAATGTCATTAGTTTCCATTTATAACTTGTGTGTGCATCAAATGGATGTGAAAACAGCCTTTTTAAATGGTGACTTGGATGAAGAAGTGTATATGAAACAACCAAAAGGTTTTACATTGCCAGAAAATGAACATAAAATTTGTAAACTAATTAAATCTCTATACGGTTTAAAACAAGTACCCAAACAATGGCAAGAAAATTTTGAATCAGCCTTATTCTCTAATAGATTTAGATATAATAATGTTGATAAGTGCATTTATTCCAAATTCATTAAAGAATATGGTGTGCTTATTTGTTTATATGTAGACGGTATGCTAATTGTTAGTATTTCTTATAAAGGCGTACTTGAAATTAAGAAATATCTGTCCTTTCAATTCAAAATGAAGGATTTTGGTGAAGTAGATACTATCTTAGAGATTAAAGTTAAAAGGCATAGTAGGGGTTATGCTTTATGTCAAACATCACATTATGTTGAGAAAATTTTGAATAAGTATCAATATTTAAATGTGAAAGAAGCAAATACTCTTTTTGACCCAAACTTTAAATTAAGTGAGAATACTGGCAATCCTATTGCTCAACTTTAATATGCAAGTGTAATAGGAAGTTTAATGTATGCAATGAGTTGCACAAGACCAGATATTTCTTTTGCCGTGTGTAGATTGTCTAATATACAAAAATCCTAGAAATGATAATTGCAAAGCAATTGGAAGAGTCCTTGGTTATCTTAAAAGAACTAAAGATTTAGGGTTTTTCTACAATAGTTTTCCAACTGTGCTTGAAGGATATTCTGATACTAGTTGGTTTACTAGTATTAGTGATAAAAACTCTACAAGCGGATGGATTTTTTATGTTAGATGGAGGAGCAATTTCATCGGTTTCAAAGAAACAAACTGTAATTGCTCATTCCACAATGGCAGCTGAATTGATAGCCTTGGTCTCAACTTGTAAAGAAGCGGAATGGTTGTTATAAACTTGTTATTAGACATCAAGTTGTGGCCTCAACCAATGCCAACCATTGCTTTGAATTGTGATAGTGAAGTCACAATGTCTAGAATATTGAATAAAATCTACAATGGTAAATCTAGATATATAAGTCTAAGGCATACTTATATTAGACAGTTGTTAAATGATGGCATCGTATCAGTGGTGTATGCAAGAACATACAATGATTTAGCGGATCCGTTGACTAAACCTCTTACTAGAGATTTGGTGAGATCGACGTCATTAGGAATGAGATTGAAACATTTTATCTAACTACTAGCAATGGTAACCCAACCTTTATTCTAGTACTACCACTAGATTAAAAGGTTTAAAGGGTAAAAACAAGTTACTAATAAGTAGTTGTGAGCACTAAGATTATGTGTATATCATTCCATGTTAGTGTAAATGGTAACCCTTAAGTGGGAAAGATGAATATATAAATATTTATATTTTTAATGAAATCATCTTGTTGTGCTTTTAATCTCTAAAAGTTTGAGAAGATTTCACCTATATGATCATAAGAAGTGGTGCCACTTCTAACAAAAGTTTTGGATTCTCTTTTGTACATGACCATGAATTATGATAGAACACATGGCCGGTAACAGTGCTAAAGCTATTTTGTGAACATATGTATAAGGTTAACAAGTTCATGTGTGTGATAATTCTAGTCTAATTTAAATTATGGTTTAAGCAACAATGCCACCTTGATTTGATTAGATCTAGTGAGTTATTTACAATACAGAAAAGTTTAAGACAATAGTCACTTTCTTTATGCATGATGTTAAAAGAAATAGTGAGTTGTATTTATATTACAAATTAAATAGGGGAATGTAAATATGTAGTTTGTGATATAAATAAAATTGGTGGGTGTGTGTTGCAATTTTAAAAAAATAAATAAATTCAGCGCACATGCGCTGCTGTAGCAGCGCATGTGCGCTGAAGGCAGTAGCCAAAAATGTCCAGCAGACATGCGCTGCTACAGTGCGCGCACCACTGCAGTAATGCCAAAAATTGCAACTCTCCATTTGAAATTGAAAAATGGGTGAAATTGAGAGAGTTGCAATTTTTGGTTCAAGAGTAGTATTTTATGGATTGAAAAGGTGTATTCCAATGGATTCTCTGATCTTCCATCCCTATAAAAGAGAGTTATATCTACTAATTCAATATAATATTGATCATTAAAAATCTATCTCTTCTTATACATTGTTCTTGGGAAGATTTCTAATTTTTTGCTATTAAAAATATTCAAGAATTTGTTGTATCCTAGAGGTAGATTGCTATTCACCCAAAAGCAAACTATTGAGTATAGTGGGGGGAAATCAAAACCTTAAGGAAAATGATATACACGCCTCAAATTTTATAAGTTTTGAGATTCTCAAATTTTACAAGGAAAACACTTGTTTCCTACTAGGCCTGTCAATGGGTCGCGTCTAGACCCGGACCCGACCCGATCCGGACCCGTTTATCCGGGTCTGGATCTATGACAAATTTCGATTACCCGGATCCGATCCGGACCCGTTTAGCTATTACCTAATAAACGGGTCGGATCTGGATCTTGGTGTTCCGATCCGATTAAGACCCGGATCCGATTAAAATATTTAATATATAATAAAATTATTGTATATTAGTGTTATTTTATATGTATATATACATATATGTTGTGTAAATTGCCCATGTAATTTATATTTAATATAAAATACATGCATAAATATTAATTGTGAACTCAATACTTTTGTATAATTAAAAAAAAAAAGAAAATTTGATAAATTGTAATAGTTTTACATATAATTTTTTAAAAAATTATTAAGACCCGGACCCGGATCCGGATCCGACAAGACCCGACGGATCCGAATCCGGATATACTTTTTGGAGACCCGTCCGGATCCGGATCCGAAACTAGTAATATTAAACGGATCGGGTCTGGATATGCCTGATCCGACCCGGATCCGACCCGTATACAGCCTGTATTTCCTACTCCATTCTTGCCATTTCATTTCCTTTGGTTAACAGGGATTAACCATGGTACCAATAAACAGTACCACTCCAGATATGTTTTCTCTAATTACGAAAAGAAAACGATGATCAGCAGGTGGAAAAACTAGCATTGTTGTACGTGGAAATCATGCTCCTTTGTCATTGATTCGTCGAAGTACTTCTTAAGCCAAGCTCCTTTGAATTACAGTGCATTTGCAAAAACTAGCATTGTTGTCCACTGAGTCGGGAGAAAGAATCTCTTTGATAAGGCCACTTGTTTCTTTTTCAGCCAAAGAATTTACTTCATTGACTACTTCATCAAAACCAAACTAAAAAAATGATGAAATGTGACAGGATTATTACTCTCTCCTTTGCTTGGTTTGGAGGGTCTTCTCTCCTTCCAATCTTTTAATAATACACAGTTAAGTTCTCTTATAAAATATGTTAGATTATGATATTACTGATTTGATAAAAGAAAAAAAAGAAGAAAGGATTAGTACTCTACAATGTGAAAGCCAAAAAGGTTCTTGGATATATCAAGGTTTATTGCCGCACTGTATAATTTGTAATCCTTAATTAATCTACATAGTCCATCTGTTAGTGTATGCCCTAAAGCCAATTAATTTTAGGGATAAATTACACTTTTATATTTATGTATATTTTATAATATGGCATTTAACGAATAAAATATTTATATGTAAAATCATAAGGAGTTATGATGTAATTATATTTTATTCGTGTATATCCCTAATCGTAGTGTATGACACTAGTATATTAGCACATAAGAGTATGTGGATGCTTATTACGAATAAGTGCATCGGATTGACCCGCTAAGAGTATTCCACACTGATTATTATTTAAATGCCAGTGGATTAATCTCTTTGTGATAGTAGTGTAATGGTCCTTTGACTTGAGATCATGAGTTTATCTTGACTGTGGATTATTATTCTTTGGCTCTATTAGTCGTTACTCTTAATGAGTCGCACATACTGTAGAGTTCGGATATAATATGAATCATGAGAAGATAAGATATGACCAATAGAGGATTCACCACTCCTTATAATAAGAGAGTATATCCCAGTAGACATTGGCCACTTCTTGAAATACGATTCGAAAATCTGCGCAAAGTGGAAATAGATTTAAGAGTGTCTTAAAATCTATTTCAAGTGAGTTGTATTTTGGTAAGAAGTAAGATGTGATTAATTCGATAAGAGTTGGCATTACATCTGTATTCTTGAATTAATCGGGATATAGGTTGGTGAAAGGATATTAATTATAGGAGAACTAGTCACGGATGGGTGATGTCGAACCACTTGACATATCTCAACACTTGGGTGGTCATGATGCTTTGCTAGAAGCCAATATTGATCTATAAGTGTAAATTAATTAATTGGAGAATTAATGATAAATTAAAGGTATTTAATTTATCTAATCCTAATTAATTTAGGATTATAATTTATACTTATTACCAATGTGATTGGGAACCTAAAGGGTCACACACTTAAGGATAATTAATTCAGGATTAAAATGATTTGATAAGTATGAGATACTTATGGGTTAATTTATAAGATAAATTAATTTTTGGGTTTAATCTAGATTTATAATAAGTTATAAATATTAGGAGTTAATATGTAAGACATATTAAGAGTCCTAATGATTTTATAATTATTCATATACCCATGACCCAAACTGATTAGAATTTATAATTTCCTAAACCCAATTTGATTGGGATATTATATTATTATATATATGATATATTATAATATATATATATATGGTTAAAGGAAAAGCAGTAGTACGAAAGTAAGACTACTATGTACGACTTTCGGCCATGAAAAATATAAAGGGGCCGTCAAATCCCTTGTGAGAAAACGTGATTGTCACGTTTTAAGAAAGGAATAATAATTTAGGAGCTAACACTCCGTGGTTTGGGTCAATCAATCTTGTGAAGGTTCCTGATTTAATTATTTGTGTGGATACCATTAGAGGCCGGACACCTGTGCGGCTTGTGGATCGACGTCCCAAACATATTGAAAATTTTACTGTAATTTAAGGTACAATCTCTATACTTTTCTTGTACTACGTATAAATTAATCAAGGTGATATACCGTGATAAAAAAATAAAAATTTTAAATTCCGCTGCGTTATCTCTGATTTACTTTCTTACACCATCTTCTTTTAAAGTTTTAATATAAGAATTTTAGTTATTGTGATTTTTAAAATTTTATAAGAATATAAGATATATGGTAAAACAAGAATTACTAGTTGTACGGTGGAACTATACCGAGGCCTAACAAAAGTCTAGAGCAGACAAATCAGGGCTTACATGCCCAAATGGTTCCTATTCTGAATGCATATGATCTTATTAAACATGGCGGGAGGGTGTATTGCAATATTCTCGATATTGGGCCGAGACATATTAATCGGACTCAAAATTTAGCCATATATTTTTTTTGCAGGACCGTTACTTTTCCGTTTGCTACTGTATTCTAGTTATTCCGAGTACAGAAGTCTGGTTGGTAAAGTTTTGTTCAATCATGCATGTTAAGCAATATGGTCTCGACTAATCAGAGGAAATTAATTATGACTAATTACTGTCACAAGCTCAGATTAATACATCATTTGCATGTTTGACATATGATTCTTGAATTTCTAACTGATGCAAAATTGACCTCACTCGAGAGTTCTTAAATTTTCTTTAATCCAAAAAATATCAAGTCCTTTATGATCGGCTAAATTAGTACATCATAGATTTATTATTCACCCTTCAATTCATTACCTGTATAATATTTGTTTTTAAGTATCAGTAAAAGATAACAGGACTCTTGACCAAGAAGAATATTCAATATTCTATTAATACCAATTAATAGAATCAATTAACAAGCAAAATGCAACTAGCCACCTAGTGTAAGCAAGTTTGTCCAACATAAAGACCTTTTCTGTCGGCGCACATCCCCTCTCCAAATTCGGTAAATATTTTTAGGTTCATTGTGTTTGTGATACATGTTATATAGCTCGTGTACTTGTTATCTGATATATTTAAGAATTTTTTAAAACGTAAAATATCTAAAAGGTAATTAAACTTTTAAATTATATAAATTTTGATTATTATATACATTATTTTTATGATTAAATTAGTCACTCAACCGTTAAAAACATCGAATTTTATCCCTTCCGTCTATTTCTTCCATTAAACCTTTTATTTGTTCAACACCTCCATACACACGCCTTGTTTGCGGGGTAAAATTATCCATGTATTCTTTCTTCAGCTTTCTTTCCTTCCTTCCTTCCCACTGAATCTCATAGCTGAACTTCATATTTTTGCATCGTCGATAGCCACTCCATAGGGTCAGAAAAGGAAAAATATATATATATATATATATATATTTTTTACCTCATTCTTGGCTGAGATGAACTTATCAAGCCCTTTTCATCGCGGTAAAAAAAAATAGGGCCTAACCTCCGGGCAACCATTCTTGGAACTTAAGCCAAACCTATCAGAAACTATTGGAGTAGTGATTTATTGACGTTTTAATTCACTCACAACTTGAATTTGTTTTTGGACTATAATTTTAAAATCATGAAACAGATTGCAGATCAAGGATGGTAAGATTTTTTCCATCATATCTGTAATAGTGAATTTCCTTGAAATAGAAACCGTGAGGGACAATTTGATGAATATTCAATATGGTGTGTTTTCAAGCTTTGTTTACTTGAAATTGAATTATGCTAATTCCCTGTACTTTGAATCAAACTAATTTAAAGTAGACACATTTTTAATTTAAACTGTTGACATGGTGAAAATTTTTGAGCAAATTAGTGAAAATAATACGTAAGTAAAAGGATTTATGGAGTTTAAATAGGAAATAGTGACATAGTTTTGGAAAAAACTGGGTATGGTTTGAATGTTTGATTGAAATTTCAAGAGTTAAGATTTGTTGTAGACAATTAAAAGGGAAATAAGGAAAGATCTGGACATAAAGAAGCAAGATATGGGGTGGAATATTGTAATCAAAGATAAAAGTGAGATGAAGATTTAAGAGATTCAGAAAGAAAAATAAGATGCATGCAACACACTAATAGAATTTATGGTTCATGTTTGAAATTACAGACTGAATTTGGAGGTCTGCTGGGAAGTTTTGGGCGGAAAGGGAAGGAAGGAGGAGGAAAAAGGAAAAAAATAAATGGATAATTTTATACTTTTAATAAAACATGTGCATGTTACATGTTTGATCAAACGAAAGGTTTAATGCACGAAACTGACGAAAGGTGCAAAATTCGATATTTTTAATAGTTGAATGACGTAATAGTAACTTTTTTAACTATTATCGTTAGTTGTTCATTTTGATTTGTCGATTTAGTTTATTCGCAAGCTTAAAAATAGAGTACATGAATCGGATAGTATTATAAAGTTGAATAATGAGTCTAGCATTAAAATTGACGGGTCAAATAGTGCGTCAAAAATTTTGTAACTTGACAAGTGCCCAACACAATTCATAAATAGAAGGTTAATTATGTAATTTATAGATCACTTAATATTAATGTATTTTTCCTTTGTACGTCATTTATAGAATAATTGTGTAATCAGTAATTAATTTTTTTATTTTTAAACATTTTTTAAGTTAAAAGACTTTAAACACACAACAAATTTTTTTAAGTTAAAAACGTCACAAATAGGCCAATTCATGTACCCAATCATTCCATTCGTTAAAAGTAGATACAAGAATGATCAAGTATCCTATGTACATGAATTGAATATTAAATTATTTTTTTCGATCACTGATCAAATACATTGAGTATTCAATTCATGAATGTCCCTACTTATCATCACATCAAACTTAGACAATAATTCTAATTTTGTAAGCTGCACAATTTACTGTAAGATAGGAACGTAGGATTACCTTTCTTAGATCCGGTAAAACATATCTATAGATTATTATTGTATTACAGTACATGCAACACAAGCAGTTGTTATTATAATGCTACATACATTCTTACGATGATATACTACAAGATTCAATATAGAAAGAGATAGTAACTGGAACAAACATGTAACATCAGAAAAGAGAGGCTTATTCAATATGTAAGGGCAAACAAACAGGTGTTGGATAATACTAAGATACTAGTACAACATTAATAACCAAAACAACAGCTGCATAAGACAATGTGTTTGCCTCAAATTCTTTAGTGATTACGAAACGAGGGGATTAACTAAGGTACCAATAAACTGCACCACTCCAGATGTGTCTTCTCTTATTACGAAAAGAAAAGGATGATCAGCAACAAAGTACTCATCGTAAATATTAAGACACAAGTATCGTACTTTAGCAATGAGAAAAAAGGATTAGAAAAAATAAAACGAAAAACAAGAGAGAGAAAATAAATAAAAGAAAAAGAAAATGACATTTCACTTAACTAATGTATTGGGGGTATAATGGTCAATTTCCAACAAAAATAATATTTTAAATAGTTGACCACATGTCAAGGGTGCAAAATGCCTATTAAAATTGTTTAGGGGGTATTTTGCAACTAAAGTAATAGTTGGAGGAGGCATTTTGCTTTTAACCCTATTTATTAATATTATTTTGAAATTTTCTAATTTATTTAATCGAAATATATGATTGAATATAAATTAAAGAATTTATATACCTATTAACCTGTCTCTTATAAATTTGATCCACCTAAAAATTTTATTTTAAAATTAAACAAAATTATTCGATCTCAAATTGAATAAGGGTTCATTCAAATTTAATTCGTTAATTAAATTAATCAATCAAACTTGATTGTTAGAATTTTTTGTATGTAGATAACATGTGTTATCTACTTTCCGGTCTTTATTTAATTATACAGTTACTCTTTTAAAATTTTAAATTTTCTTAAAATTTAAACTATGCGAACAAATAAGGATTATAAAGTGCATGATGGAGTAATATACCTTTATCCATCTAACAATTTATCATTCGTTAATATATATGTATATAGATAGAGAAAGATCTAGAGGTGGTGATAAATGGTCTCAAATATTTTCTGATATTTTTTAATCTATAAATGATTGCTTAGCAATAAAGGAAATGCTACAAATTTGTTCTTATGCTTGGAGATGAATAATTTCTAAATAATATTTTCACTCAACACAAAATATTTATTTTGTGAAAAATATTTTCTTAACTTTTTACATCTAGCTAAACTAGATAGTTGATAAAAACAAAAAACAAAAAAAAATGATCTTGACATATTTTGATTAGCTCAGATGTCTTCATGAGAGCTTTTCTTTTGAATCTTTTCCCTCAATCTTTGTGAGCACTTTTAGCTTTTGCCTTCTGCGTGGCCATTAAGTAAGAAAAAACGAATTATTCTAGTCTTAACTCTTTAGAAAGAATTGGATATTTGATTTTTGGTTTAGTGGTTGGTTTAGGGTAGTACTGAAATTTTATTCTTTTTAGTGTATAACTTTTCAATGTACTATTTTTATTTGTCCTTTCAGTTTTTTAATTATTCAATAGTCTCATTTATTCACATTTGTTTTTCATTACTCTAAAAAATAGTTTATCTCATATATTCATGATATAGAAACTTAAAAAATTTAACAATCTCTCTACATTCTTAATTAAATAGTTGGTCAATTGATTGTATTCAATAATTAACTATAAATTAATTATTGAGATTTTGCTTCTTTGTATTTGTTATTTGTATTTCAATTATGTTGCATCTTTATGTATTGTCTTTTAATTAAATGTTAAAATTTTGCTTTTCATATTCTTTTTTACAACTCTCTACATAATTTTGTTTGTTTTTTCAATTCTCTAGCTATTCAATAGTCTCATTTATTCACATTTCTTTTTCATTACTCTAAAAAATAGTTCATCTCGTGCCTTCACGATCTAGAAATTAACTAAAGATTTAACAATTTCTCTACATTCTTAATTAAATATTTAATCAATTTATTGTATTCAATAATTATCTATAAATTAATTGTATAGATTTTGCTCCTCGTATTTATTGTTTATATTTCACTTATGTTGCATCTTTATGTATTGACTTTTAATTAAATATTGAAATTTTGCTTTTCATATTTTTTTTTTTTCAGATCTCTACATATTCTTGTAGTATTATAAAAATAGTAAAGATTAAATATAAAGAACAAACTCAAGGAAATATAAAAGAGAAAGAAAAAATATAAGTGTAAAGATAAAAGGGAATTAACAATTACTAATTGGCCAACTCATAAAAAAAACAAAAGAAATGACGAAATTGTAATTTGTTGAGTTTTTTGCATTTTTCTTGGGACAATTATTGAATTTTAGAACAAATAACAATAAAAATGTCATAATGACTCAAGATTGTAAATTTAAGTATGTTGAACTTGTATATAGTTATAAGTATAAGTATGTTTAACCTAAAAATATAATTATATTTAATTTTCTAAAACTTTATGTTTATATTTTATGATATAATTTAGTAGGTAACCAATATTGCGCATCGCATAAAATAAAAACTAGTATATATATGATAGAGGGGTGGTGATAAATGGTCTCAAATATTTTCCAGTATTTTTTAATTTATATATGATTGCTTAGCAATAGAGGAAAATCTACAAATTTGTTCTTATGCTTGGAGATGAATAATTTCCTAAATAATAGTTTTACTCAACACAAAATATTTGGAAAATATTTTCTTAATTTTTCACATCTAGCTAAACTAGATAATCGATAAGGAAAAAAAAAAATGTCTAATATGATCTTAACATATTTTGATTGGCTCATGATGTCTTCATGAGGGCTCTTCTTTTGAATCTTTTCCCTCGATCCTTGTGAGAACTTTTAACTTTTGCCTTCTGCGTGGCCATTAAGCAAGAAAAAAGTATCATTCTAGTCTTGACTCTTAATACTCTTAAATATCAGTATGCAATTAAGCATCTTTGTTTTTTTTTTTTTTTTTTTGGGGGAGGAACAAACTATGACTATAAGCATAGTATGAGACACACAGACGAAAAAAAAAAAAAAAAAAGCAAATTAGTAAAAAATTTAGGAACCATGGACAAAGCTAAGTTGAATCACTGTTACTATAATTTTCTATCATGATCCGTCAACTTAGTCTATAAGGAACCCAAAATATAGGTGTATAAACTAGATAGTGTTATAAGGTTGGATAATGAGTCACATATTACTAGATTGGATAGCCGTCATGAATTTCTGATCGTCGTCAAGTGCCAACCTTGTTTATAAACAGACAAGGTTAATTATTTAATTAACGTAGTAGGATTTAATATTAATGAATTTTTTTTTCCACCTCATTTACAGTGGTACTTGTGTAATTATAGTTAATTTAAACATTTTTAAAGTTAAAAGATGTCATAAATGGGCCAGATTAAGTATCTAATCATCCGAACGGCTAAAAACAAGTATAATCATAAATCATATTTATATAGACAGAACATTACGTCGTTTTTTTTCTTAATTCTGAATAAGTAAATTAGATCAGCTACTTGTCAAATGAATAAGATACCTAATCCATAAACCCTCTTGTTACTATCACATCAAACTTAGATAATATTTCCAATTTTGCAAGCCGGACAGCTTACTACAAAACATAGGATCACCTTCTTAGATACAGTAAAGCATAACTATCTATTAATTATTACAGAACATGCAATACGAGCAGTTGTCATTACAATGCTACACACACTCTTACAATCACATACTCACTACAAGATTCAATAGAGAAAGAAATAGTAACTGGAACAAACATATAACATCAAGAGAAATGAGACTTATGCGATACGCAAGGACAAGCAAACAGGTGTTGGATATTACTAAGATACTACTAGTACAACATTAACCGAAACAACAGCTACATATATAAGACTTCATGTTTTTGCACCAAATTCTTTAGTGATTACGAAACGAGGTGATTAACCACGGTACCAATAAACAGCACCACTCCAGATATGTCTTCTCTTATTACGAAAAGAAAAGGATGATCAGCAACAAAGTACTCATCGTAAATATTAAGACACAAGTATCGTGCTTTAGCAGCAGTCACAGCAGCAGCTTCTGTTCCTTCTTCATTTACCTCAACAATGGATTTCTGGAAAATCTTTGAAACATAAAGGTTCTCACTAACTGGGGAGTCGACCATTTCGCTGAGCCCTCCTCCACCTCCGCTAGAGAAAGGCAACACGATAGCCGCTTTATAACTTCAGAAGACTTCATTTATCCAAAAGATATCTTAAATTTTGGGATAAGGAAGTAGATGACTTCGACTTCTGAATCTGGCAAATGATTGTCTAAGAATCCAATTCAGAACTGACTTTGTCTAAAAAAGCTGGCAGGCCATTTTGAGCATTTGGGAGAAACAAGTACATGGAGAACTGACGCTCATCTTCACCTTGTTTATATCGAAGGCATAATACTTTGAAATCATCATAGGCACTTATATATTGTTTATTCATGCTGGTCATTAAGGGAACTTTAATTGAGCTGCCATTCAGTAGGTGGAAATCATGATCCTTTGTCTTTGATTCGTCGAAGCACTTCTTTAGCCAGGCTCCTTTGAAATATAGTGCATTGGCAAAAACTAGCATTGTTGTATTGTCCACTGAGTCAGGAGAAAGAATCTCTTTGATAAGACCACTTGTTTCCTTTTCTGCCCAAGAATTTACTTCATTGACGACTTCATCAGGCTTCATTAAAACCAAATACTATAGCAAAAACTTTAGAATCATAGGAGCATATCATATTCCAAGGAATATTAATTTTCACATCGTAATTTAGTTCTAATTCATTAAAAGACCACATCTATTGACTGCATTGAGCTACAGCACAAAATGGTTGCATCTATTCAGACGCATCAAAATATTTGAAAAACAAAATCTAATACCTCTTAGAATTGACAACAAGTTCAGAAAAAATGACATTGCCCTATTTCCTCTATCCCTATTTGTCAATTTATTGAACTAGAAACTAAAGAAGATCACTAAAACACAATCATAACTTATCAAAAAAAGATACATGGTCTACATTAAGGGTGTGCAGGTGAGATTTGATTGGCCCGAACCTCACTTATTGCATCAGCTATTTTCAATGAACACTTAATTACAAAATATCTCATTAATATCCGACATCGAGGATACCTATAAGAGGATCAGGTCACAAGTATCCGTGATTGTAGCCACCTTTCCTGTTATTTTGTATTTAGAAACTAAAACATAAAACATAATAATAAAAAAAACTAATAATTTTGAAGAGAATAGAACAATACTAAAAGCTAATTGGAAAAGGAGCAAAACTTCTGTTTGATGTTCTCCTCGTTTAACTAATGACAATGAAGATTAAATCAATAGAAAAAGTTTCACTTATAAGAACGACCGATGAATGTAAACTCACACAAACTTAATATTAGTGATGAAACAATCCAGTCATTTGAGGGTTGAATTTGTTTTACAAAATTACATATCTGTTCTCAAAAAATGTAGGATAAAATGCAAAAAAAATTCGTGTGATATGTTGAACAGGCAATTAATAGCTAGTTTTATTAAATGACATTGTACCTCCTTGTGTTTTTATGTTTTTTTTTTTGGCACAATTAACGAAAACTATCAAAATTAACAAATTTTGACTTTCACGTGCCATTACTGCATTGACATTATTTAAAAATATTTTTAACATTAAAATAATATTTGAAATGACTAATTTACTCCAAAAAAAAACCTAGTCATTCCTAAGCATCCCTTCCGCACCACTTCCTTCACTCTCCCATCTTAGCCACCATTACCGATCAGTCACCAACCACCACCATTACTTAGAAAGGAGGGGAGACAAGAGAGGAAGATCGAGAAAAACAGAGAAAGGGATATCGATATATTGGGTTTGATGGTGATGGGAGATCTAGAGGTCAAGGCCCATCTTGATGAGGAAATTAGGGGAGAGGGAAAAGATGGGGAAGATGGAATTAAGAAAGAATGGGAGAGGAGATGAGAGGCTAGGAAAGAGATTGGGGAAGAAAGGGGATGGAAAACCGAGAATGGGAGATCGAGAAAATGGGAGCAAAGAGGAAGATATGAGAGGCTAGGATGGAAGATGGGTGATCTAGGATGGGCTTGGGAAGGGACTACTATGACGGGATGAAGATCTGGGAGGTGCGAAGAAGAGGGGAAGTGTTGGCTACCGATCAATTACCAGCATCACCATTGCTTAAAAAAGATGGGAGATCGGAGGCCATGGAGGAAGGGATATCGATAGATCGGGGAAAATGGTGACGGGAGAGGTAGAGATCCGGGAAGAGGGTTGAGAGGAAATTCGGGAAGAGGGAAAAGATGGGAGAGGTGGAGATCAGGAAAGAATGCAGAGGGGAGGATGTGTATAGGAGACAGACCTTAAGAATCTCGGATGTTTAATGTTCCACATATAGATACAGTGTAAGCATCACGTATTGTACTACATATACTTTTGATATATAG
The DNA here is from genome assembly GCA_025175665.1 of Cinchona pubescens. Classification (NCBI taxonomy): domain Eukaryota; kingdom Viridiplantae; phylum Streptophyta; class Magnoliopsida; order Gentianales; family Rubiaceae; genus Cinchona; species Cinchona pubescens. Next base: position 906,940 of record JANKKI010000227.1, read on the forward strand.
GGTGTTCTAATAATTCATAAAAGGTTTTTAAAATTAAAAATGTCAAATAATAATGTTAATAGTGATCAAATTTAGATTACAATACATTCAGTAAAAAGTATGCTAATAAAAAAATTATTTCTCTTAAATTATGAATTCCAAATTAGTATACATCTAGATACCAAATTTAAAAATCTATGGACTTTTTAAAGACAAAATTTACTTTATGTGTAAAGAAAATAGAACAAAATAATTCACAAAATTAACAAAGTACTAATAAATTTTAAAAGTAGTGAATAATTATTTCTTAAGTAAATAGTGGCCAAAAAAAAAAAACATCAGTCACTTTAAACTCAAGGTATCTCTTATAGTAATAGGTAACCCCCCAAAAAAATAAAACTAGAGATAAACAATAAATACTGGGGACAAAAATAAAGACTTAAAAACTGAAAAGGCACTTAGAGTGGATTATAACTTGGGGGTCAAAATCAAAATTTTAGAACTATCTTACCTCCCCTTCTTCTTTAACAATAAGATGGTTGAACCCATTAGGAAAAATTTCTTCACCTTTCTACTGCACTCTAGATTCCAGACTGTGGAAATTAGAAATCCCATTTCAAAATTCGTATTCCAACTCCAACCAAGTTAGTGTTAATTATTTTTGATAATTTTTAAATCTCTATTCTCCAAGTCTATGGTGCTTTAATTCCAAATCCCACCTGCCATGCAACCGGAAAATTTCTGTAGGCGAGATTCAATGCAAGGTAAACTATATGCTGCATGCTAGAAGGGCTTCATTCATGATCTCTGGACAAGGAACATAGAGTGTAAAGCCCTTCTCCCTGAGTCAACTCAGATGGACTCGGTTGATTCCGACCATTTTTAGACTCGGTGAATCGAATCAACTGAAATCGATCGAGTCTTGAAGGGTCAATGCTGATTCTGGTGACTCAGATATGTGGCAGTTCATCATCGGAGTGGTAAGCTTTGTTCTGGTTATGACTCAGCCAAGTCAACTCGGACTCGGCCAAATCTTTGAACCCTGAAAAAAAAGGGGATGAGAAATTGACAAAGGGCTATCGGGGTAGATGAGAGTGAAAAGAAGGGAAGGAGGGGTTGGTATAGGAGATGGGTGATCTAGGATGGGCTTGGGAAAAGACTAGTATGATAGGGGATGGAGATTTGAGAGATGGGAAGAAAAGGGGAAGTAGGTTTTGAAAGGACTAGTATGGGGGTAAGAATGGCAGTGGTTGGGCGAAAACAGGCATAAAGTGGTGGAAGTGGCAAGAGAAAGAGATCTGGGAGTGTTGTCGATCCAATGGATGCTCCTATTATACTCGTAGTCTCTGACGGATGAGAACCAACTACCTCGACGATTCCCGCTCGTTAATACATAGAGCATCCATAAGCATATCTTCAGTTGGCACGGAAATGGTATGTCTTTTTTCAACCTACTCAAGTCCAACCCATTTGGACCTCTTAAAGGTTCTAACCAGGGAGCACGCAAATCTTTGATTTCTTCTGGAAGTGGATGATTAATCATCTGCTTCTCACGTTTCATGAATAGTTGGGACATTGAGGAATAACTAGAAAAGCATTTCGGGAATCAGGAAAGAGGGAAGGTGGGTTGGGGAAAGGCTGGAATGGTGGTCATAGGATAGCGATGGCTGGGTCGAGAGGGGACTAAGGGTGGCGGTGGTTGGTTAGGTGAAGATTAGATGGCAGCTGTGTGGGAATGAGTGATAGAGTTTCTTTGGATTTTTTCTTTTTTTACTTTGATCTCATGTTATTTTTAATTTGACTCCGAAACTTTGTGTTTTCTTTTTATTTTCAATTTGACTTAAAACTTTATAAGACACTTGAATTAGTTAGGGTCATTTATAGCATTTTATAAGTTACAAGTTAGTGTTAGTTTTGACGGTTTTCATTTATTTAAATTTTTTTTTTTTGAAGCACAAAGAAACAAAGTAATATTTAATAACCACACGAAGGTAAAGTGTATATTCATCTAATCACAAGAGATTATTTACATTTTATCCAAAATTATATGATATTTAACCATGCGAGTCACAAATCCAGCACACGCTGATTAACGATTTTAAAATATGTTCCTATTTCATCATTATTTTGCGGGAATCCCATTGTCCTAACCGTTCTATAAGCATGTCAATGAAGACTTTTGAGGTACCTGATTCTTTGATTGGGGTGGATAAAGGTAACTTTACCCACTCAACTCCAAGTTAGAGGTGAGTACGAATTCAGTTAATCAAATTTGTAACCGTTTTTACTTATAAATTAAATTTCAAAATTAGTTAATCGAAATTCGGTTAATAAATTAGTATGATCGAATTTTAAAATAAAAAATTATTTACTAAATTAGAATTAAGTTTTAAATTTAAAATTAATTGGATTTTGAATTCAATTCGGTGTTTGACGAACTTAAACCTTTCAAACAAAAAAATATTTAGTACTTACTTGAAATGTTACAACTTCTTTTTAATTAAATATACTTTGTATATACTATGATATTACAAACTAATACTATAATTTTATTTATAAACCATAATTTCAATATATATATTGCATAAATGATATTACAAATATACATACAAACACATCTACACAAATGTATACAATTTATGTATTTACAAAGGTATTATACACTTTATAAATATATATATATATAGATCATATATATATATATATATATATATATATATATAGTATTAAGAAAACATTACATCTATTTAATTATAATATAATTTTGATGATACAAAACTATGAATTATTTTATTGACGGTTAAATTTGTAGTCGATAGATTTTTCAGTTTACTTTTTATAAAAAAAAATTAGTCAAATATTCATGGCCTCAATTAGCAAATTTTAATAATTAATTCGAAACCAATCACCGAATATAAATTTGAGTTAATATTTTTTTTTAATTCAAATCAAAATTAAAAATAATTAATAATTTTAGAGCTTAATTTTTTAATTTATTAACTAAATTATTTGATCAGTTAAGCGATGCTTACCCCTATGCCAAGTTTACATAATAGCTAAACTAGATAAATTATAAGGTAATCTATCACCAACCGAACAAAATAAAAAGAAAAAATTTATTTTGATAAACTAAATAATTTAATCAAAGTTAACTATAAAATACCAAATAAATAAAACAACAAAAGTTTTTTTTTTTTTTACCTTGTTTTGAAAATCAACTTGATTAGAAACGGCCTTATAGACACCACATCAATCTCTGTGTAAGAAGGCTTTAAACGCAGAGACTGATCAACCCAGACGCCGTTAGCAAACGACAAACGGGGCCCACCGGAGGTGCTGCCGTGCTACGGGGAAGGCGACGACAGTGCTGATCAGCTCATAAATGAGCGAGTTGAGATCGTCACTGGACTTGGACTTTTGGAAAGAGAGTAGTTGGTCCTGGGTTGGGCCTTTGGACCTTGCTGCAATCAGGCCCAATGCCACGTGGAGGGACAGCGGCGAGAAGACACAGTTGCTTTCCTTGGCCTCCGATGAGATCACCTCCTTTGCTAGTATTAATGAGACGTCGTTTTGGTTGCTGATTAATTCTCTGAGGTCCATTTTTTCTTAGCCGTGGAAACAAGAAAGATAGAGGAAAGCTGGTAAGAATGAAATTATGCATTAATCAAGTTTATATTAGTATTTCTTTCGTCTTATTTTATTTGACATAATCAAATTTGTATATTATATAATTTGTAATCTTTATTTAACTACATAGTTCATCCTCTTTTAAAAATCCAATAAAAGAATTTTAGCTATTGTAATTTTTAAAATTTTAAAAGAAGATAAGATATATAGTAAAATAAGGACCTACAAATTATATGTTGGGACTATACACTTCGATTTACTTATGAGGTAGAGAAATAATAAATTACTTACCCAGGTCATTGAAGTGGCTTTCCTACTATTCACATTGGGCTTTGGATCAAACTGTGAAACAGTGATTATTGGCCTACTAAGTGATACATTATATGCGCTAACTAAGGCCTGACAAAAATTAAAGACACAAGCCCACAACTCAGGGCTTAGATGCCCAAATGAATCCTATTCTGACTGCTTTTGATCTTATTAAAAGTGATGGGAAACACAATTGCAATCTTCTGAAATTTGGGCCGAGACAAATTAATCGGACTCCAAATTTAGGCCCATATTTTTGCGTCGAACCGTTACTTAAATTCTTTACATTTGCTAATGTATTCTAGTAGTAATTCCGAGTACAGAGGTCTGGCTGGTAAATTTTTGTACAATCATGCATGTTAAGCACTATGGTCTCGACTAATCAGAGGAGATTAATTATGACTAATTACTGTTGCAAGCGGAGTCAAAAAAATCATGTTTGAATTTTTCCCAATATGATCTCCCGCAATGTGATGTGATTCTTGAATTTAGACTCATGCAAAATTGAGTTCTTAAATTTTCGTTGACCGAGGTTTAACGCTAGAAATGGATGGAAAGTGCAAAACTGTTAGCAAAACATACGTCACACCCCTCTCCAAATTCGGTAAATATTTTTATTCAACATATATAAATCGATATAAAGAAGGGTAATTAAAGAAAGAATTACAAATGATAATGTCACTCAACCGCATCGAATTTTATCCCTTCCGTCTATTTCTTCCATTAAACCTTTTATTTGTTCAACACCTCCATACACACGCCTTGTTAAAATTTCTCATATTCTAAACTCTCTTCAACTGAATCTCATAGCTCTTCATCAATAACTCCATAACTAAAATAATATATATATATATATATATTTTTACCTCATTCTATTTATCAAGGCGTTCTAATTGATATGAAGTTTAGTTTAATTAGGCCATCAAAAACTCAATATTTTTTTATAATTGAGTGACTATTTTATCACAAAAATTATTGAATGACCAAAAATTGTACAACTTAAAATATAATGATCTTTTAGGACAATAGTGACATCTTAGTTTTAACTATGGTTTGAATGTACCTATGATTCAAATTTCAATCGTCAATTCCTGTTGCAATTGAACTGCATACGCGTTCAAGTTATATGGGCTTATTGCCTAATCATGTGCTATTTAAGCAGAGAAAAGATATGCCTAATATTAAATATCAACAGACAATCCTTGGAGGTGCTGGAGGGGCCAAAAATATTTCTATAATAGTTGTTCATCTTGAATTGCCGACTTGATCTATTTAGAACTTTAAAAATGGAATAGATGAACCAGATGGTGTGATAAGGTCAGGTAACTAATCGAGCATTAAAAGTGATGGGTTGAATAGCAGATCAAAAATTTGTAATCCGAAGTGTGCCCACCCGATCCATAAACAAAAAGGTAATTATGTAATTTAATATCACTTAATATTAATGCATTTTTTCCTTCATACCTCCTTTACAGGATACTTGTGTAATTAGTAATAAATTTTTTATTTTTAAACATTTTTAAGTTAAAAGACGTTACAAATGGATCAGATCATGTCACCAATCATTCAGTTCGTTAAAAACGGATACAGGAATGATCAAGTATCCTATGTACATGAACCGAATTTGAAGTCCTTATTTTTCTGATCCGGTATAACTAGAATGAATGGACTGACCAAATAAATTAAGTAGCCAATTTATGATCGCACCTGTTATCATCACATCAAACTTAGACAACAGTTCCAATTTTGCAAGCCGCAAAATGTACTGCTTAAGATAGGCGTAAGAAAGATAGGCGTAAGACATAGATGATAACTCGGATAGTAAAGGAATGTAATGTTATAATACTTTTATTAATTTTGTATTCGTGATTACTTAACTTATTGCAACTTATTACGCAGTCTGCAACAACAGAAAAGTTACAGATTCAGTAACCTTAAAGAATTTGTGAAAATACTCGAATATGTTCTGGGACCGCCGCCAGCAGAGAAAGGCCGCTGTAGAGTTTCCGAAGCGAAATCTCACCGACATCTAATGGTGATCCATACGAATTAAATCAGAAACTTCTACAAGATTTGATCTGGGATCCAAGAAGTGCGCTAGCCCCTACGGAATAATACTTTAAAGCCATCAAGGCTCTTATAGTTTCTTCTTGCTGGTCAAAGGAACTTTAACTGAGCTGCCATCTAGCACATGCTCCTCTGTCTTTGATGCTTCAAACTTCTCATCCCAACCGGCACCTTTAAGTACTAGTACTAGAGCCATCTCTATATATATCTCATATTATCATTGATGTCATGCCGTACTAGTAGAATAGCATATCTTTTCTATTTCTTCACTTGACCAAGCCGTAGTAAGTACTAATTCCATATTTTATAAAAATACTAGTCTTATATATATCATATATATATGAAGTATGGAACTCATTCTCCGAGCGAGTTCCATTAAAAAAAAAAAAATTATTTGTTGACCGTCTGTGAATGTCCTAGTACTACTAATAGTACTACTTCTTTTATATCCTATAAAAAAATGCGTTGTATATATAATTATATATATATCATATATATATATATATATATATATATATATAATAATAATATAGAATCCTAATCAAAAATTGAAGGTTTAGGAAATCATATAAATTCTAAACATTAAAAAAATTGACGAGCATTGAATGGACATGGGTGGATATGAATAATTAGAAAGCATAAAACTGAAGAAATTAGAGTTTACACATCATTAATATATTATAGTTTATAATTTAAAGATAATTGTTTACTATTCACAATATTAACTCCTAATGTTATAATTTATAACTTTACGATTATTTTTAATGATTTTATCTTAACCAAATCCTTCATTTTTCTATTTTTGTAATAGTGCACAATTTATCGCAATAATAAATTAAATTATTCCCATAAGTATTTCTCTAGGAATGAGAGGTATGAGACCTGTCTCTTCTACTTGTCTAGATGTTCTAAGAGACAGCTCTAATCCCAATTAAATTAGGACTGGACCTTTACTAAACCTGTCTCTTAACGTGATTGGGAACCTTATTCTCCCCTCATGCAGAGCGTCTTCCTCCCCCTCCATATCTAATTCTCCACCACCAACTCCACCTCCACCTCCATGTCTCCTCCACCTCCACCTCCACCTCCACCTCCACCTCTATCTCTCCTCTCAACCACCAGCATGATTCCATCTGGTATATGCCACTCATTAAGTATAACGACTAATAGAGTCAAAGAAATAATAATCCATGATCAACATAAACTCATAGACCTCAAGTACAAAGGAGATAGCCATTACAGTAAAGCTACTATAGATTATTATTGTATTACAAATGAATACGAGTAGTAATCTATATACATTCTCTGGCAAAAGCAATTTAAGAGGGGGTAAATTAATTTAACCAAAACTTTAAAGTGTTGAGAATATCTCTACTAAACTTCTCAATCCGATGCACTTATTCTTAATAAGCATCCACATACTCTTATGTGCTAATCTACTAGTTGTTTTACATTACACTACGACCCTTAGTTATATACACAAATAAAATATAATTACATCATAACTCTAGTTGATGATTTTACATATAAATATAAGTTTATGTCGTTAATCATATATCATATTATAGATAAAAGATAAATACATCAAAAATATAAAAGCGTAATTCTATCTCCTAAAATTAATTGACTTTAGGGCATACACTCAATAGGTACATAACATCACCTTCTTAGATCCAATAGATTATTATTGTATTACAGAGTATGCAATACGAGTAGTTGTTATTACAATGCTGTATATACTCTCATCATCGCATACTACCAGATTCAATATAGAAAGAAATAGTAACCAGAACAAACATGTAACGTTAGGGAAAAAAAGGCTTACGTATTATGTAAGGGCAAACAAACAGGTGTTGGATAACACTAAGACACTAGTATAACATTAACCAAAACAACAACCACACAAGACACCATGTGTTTGTGCCAAATCTTTAGTGGTTACGAAACGATAGGATTAACCACGGTACCAATGAATAGCACCATTCCAGATGTGTCTTTTCTTATTATGAAAAGAAAAGGATGATCAGCAACAAAGTCTAACTCCTCTAAAACTTAAGATGTACACTTTTGTATCGTGCTTTAGTAGCAGCAGAGGCTGCAACTTCTGTTCCTTCTACATTTACCTCAACAAAAGATTTGTGAAAAAATGCTTGAAATATAAAGGTTCTTACAGACAGGAGGAGTTGACCATTTCGGTGAGCCCTCCACCTCCTCTAGAGAATGGTAACCTGAGCCCCAATCGCTTCAGAGATTGAGAAACTTCAAATCCAAAAGATATCTTAAATTTTGGGATCAGGAAGTTGATGACTCTTACTTTTGAAGGTGATAAATGATTATCTAAGAATCCAGGTTCAGAACTGTCTTTGTCTACAAAAACTGGAAGGCCATCCTTTGCATTTGGCAGAAAGAAGTGCATGGAGAACTGACGCTCATCTTCACCTTGTTTACATGAAAGACGTAATACTTTAAAACCATTGTAGGCACTTATATATTGTTTCTTCCTGCTAGTCATGAAGGGGACTTTAATTGAATTGCCATTCAGTTGGCGGAAATCATGCCCCTTTGTCTTTACTACATGATTCGTAGAATTTCTTTAACCAGGAACCTTGGAAATATTAATGAGGAACTAAAAATCATCATTTCAAATTTTTGTTCGAAAAATATGTCACGTAAATGACATATAATTAATTCAAATAAAAAAAAATGCTCCAAATTTGGTCAGGGACCGAAATGAGATGATTTATATTTATAAGAGACTAAAAATCATCATTTTAAAAGTGAAGAATTAAATAAACACAAATGACGTAATATTAGGGAGTAATAGAATAGTTTTTCCAAAAATATTTAGGTAGAGAAATATTTATATATACTCGGTATTTGACTTTATGTGTAAAACTTATGATGTAGATTAAATATTGTGAATAAATGACATTAGTTTGTATAAGTAAAATCTTATGAGATTTAATATTAACCATAAAATGTATAAGTGGAATCCAAGAACAGGTCTACGTAAATATTTTTTATTTAGGTAGGATTAATCTACGGTCTCACTCGTAGATATCATGGCTATTAGAGGAGTGACACATGAACATTGCAATATTAAATGACATCGACAAATGCCACATGACTCCGACATTATATTATCGTCTACGTGACTTTTCTAATTAATAATCACAAAATCTATAAGTAAAGTTGTAGATTAATCCTCTCAAAATATAATTTTTTTGTAATAGTTTTGCCATAGGTAAAATTAAATTGATTATTGACTAATTATTAAATATTTTAGTAGTTAGGCAAGGACTAATATGAGACTTCTATTTAGAATGAGTGATCATTAATTAGAAAAATATGACCCTTTACCAACAATATACTATAAACTGCCAAGGATTTTTTTCTCTCTTTCGTCGTTCAGTTTTCCCGCCAAAATTTCAAGCATAGAATTGATGAAACACAAAAATTATATGAGGGCAAGTTTGGAATTTCTGCTACTAGGGTTATGGGTTAAGGGCATGGAAATGTCTCCGCTGCTACTTTCTCAATAATTCATTCATTCTCTTGTTCTTTTTCTCTTCTCCTATCTCTCTATCTTTTTCTTTCTTCTCAAACGAAATTAGTTTAAAAGTAATATATTTTTTCCTTTGCAATATTTCTTAAAATTTTAGTTTCAAAGAAAAAAGTAGTACAAATAACTGAGGATCTATTTTACTAGTTGTTTTGGTTGAATATGAAAAGGAAAAACAATAAAAGATTTTTTAGTTCGAATTTCATTGTTGTTATTATTTACCTGGGGCTCATCAGCTACTATGTCAAAATTTTGGGTTCTAATTTTATTTCACATCTGTAGTTTGTGGTTTCATATATTGTTCCTCATTACTATTGCAGAACATAAAGGTTAGTGGCAAAAGGTCTTCTCTAAAAAGCCATTAATTACGAATTAGATTTTTATGCAAATTGGAAGTTGAAATGAGAACTTTCTTTAAGAAGTTTTCTTCCTTGTTTTCAAGCCAAATTTATGGCTTTTTAATGCTTCACGTTTCAAGAATTTAAGCCAGTTTTTAAGAATTTCTCTCTGTTTATATTTTTGGGTTTTCCGAATTATTTAGGGTTTTGTTCTTAGGCTAACTGCTATTTTCTTACGGAGGCATCATGCACTTTTCCAAGGTTAGAGGAAGTTTCTTAGGTTCATTCATTTTTCCCAATCCCTCGACCTCCTTCCTTCTCTAACTATATTTTTATTTTTTATTTATTTCATTTTTTGTTTCAAAATGTTTTCCTGATCCTTTTTTAAGTCATTATTAACATATTATTTTGATCGTATGTTTAGGTCTTGATCTTCTAAGGCTCGATGATCGGATCGGACGTACGAAAGGTTGACACTTCAACTAGTTTGTACAATAAATCCATCTCAGGTGAGCTCATTTTTGGCTGATTAGTCTTAGGGGATTTCCTTTTCTTTGTTGTTATGATGTTTTAAGTTTGTAATTCTCCCATGGCGTGCTCAATGAAGATGAGTAATTCCTTCTCCCTCTCTATCTTCCTAAAAAATGAATCTTTTCTGGATTCGCTGGTGCAAAGAGAGAAACTTTATATTGCTTGACTACTGCGTCATTAAATTTGACTTTGAGAACTAATTCAACTAATAAAGAAGCCTTAGTGGAAAATAATAATAGTGTAAATCAATTAGGCAGTGAATTATTGGTAATGCTGATGTTAAGTAACCAATTGGCCTGTTTTAGGTTTCTGAAAGTAGTGTTAACTTGAATTGATGAAACTTTTAATTTAAGTTTTGAGTAATAATGTTTCTGAAATAAGTGTCAAGGGTGACTGTCTTCCGTCTGAATAAAGTTATATATGTCGCGGTTCTAATGTTAGCTACTGCATTGATATTTGGATGATAGTTTTACGAGGTAGCAGTTAATCAAACTGTGCTTTGGTTTCAGTTTGGCTCTATCAAGTTACATTATACTCAAATAGTTTCTTTTCCCTTTTATGAACTTTTGATTAGAAGTACTATAAAACAATGATTAGAATAACTTAAGAAGTAGCACAAAAGACAACAGTTTATACGATTTTAGAGTATTGCTTTTGTATTTTGTTAACTTGTCTTCTCTATTTCCAATCTTGCACCTCTATTATGTAAGGCTTTTTAACAATGATCTTCCTACTTACATTGACTGCACAGAAAGTTTTTTTGAAGTTGCACATGCCAAACTCTTTAAATGACGAGGATGAAAACATGAAGTTTGCATTTTTTTTTATAGAGTAACTTGTTTATCTTGCAGAGGATCTGCTTGATGCTCGCATAAATTAGTTTCTTGGCCAATGTTGTGAATATCTTGAATTCATCATATTTGTTTTGCTTAATCTCAGAAAATTTAGTGGCATGTCTAAGATTCAGCTAAACTTTGTCAAACTGTCATTCTCATTCTCCTCCACCAGCCAAATGGTAAATAAAAAATCCGAGTGACATGATTGCATTTACTTTTGTAGGACTGTGGTGGTGGTACATCACACTATGGCATGGATGTGCATTGGCGTCAAATATCATCAGAGGTAAATAAATCATTTTGCTGTATTTTTCATTGAATGATGTCTTATTATTGAGATCAGCTTAAGCTTGTTTATGTAGGATAGCAGATAAAACTTAAGGGTTATCATATTCTAGAGTTTTTGGTTCTTTGACATATTATTGTAGTTTTAATTAATTTCTGCATGTCTAAAGACAGATTTGCTTCTTCTATCTTGAATAGTGCCGCCATTTGTGATTTTGTGACTTTTACCTTTTCAAAGATTTTTGTGATATTGTGGCACACATTTATATTTGATTCTTAGTTCCTTCTCCTTATCTTACATGAAATTCAATTTTTGACATATTCCCAAATATTTTACTTGCATTTTTTTTTGGGTTATTTTTATATCCCTTGCTATCTCAGGTTACTAAAAAAATGTACTTGACTCTTACAGAGGCATTGAAATCATAAATATCAATACAAAACCCTTATTAAGAATTGAAGTTTTAAGGTCATTGTTGTACTATCAGAAGATGAACAATCCTACTTTTTTTTTTTTTTTTTAAAGCATGGACAATCCTATTTTGGGTGCAACTTATATCATGTAGCTAGGATTGCTACGTGGATTAGAAACTTTCTTTTCCATTTTGCTTAACAAGTTCATACTTTAGCTGAATGCATACTCTGATGACCATAAGAGACAGGTATTTGTCACCACCGCGCACCACATGGTTATGTCGACTAATCTTCTAAAAAAGTAGACCATTCATTCCGATTTAGTGGAAATAAAAACCCCTTAACTTAAAAAAATAGGTATTTTCTACTGGTACTATTTTCACCATAAACTTCAGCTAAAGTATGAACTTGTTAAGCAAAATGGAAAAGAAAGTTTCTAATTCACGTAGCATAAATACTGATGATGTCTGAGTTTTTTTTTTTGGCCCTTCAATATCTTAAATTTAATATTCCTAATATGCAATTTTCTGTTTATAAGTCATGGGGTAGAGTGTACATGATCCATTGATAGCACTTACAACAGTAATTTTGCAATAAATAAAATGCACAGCACAAGGCAGTGAGGAAATAATAGATAGCTTACCACCGTTTTGAAGTCTTTAAAACTTGGCGCCTGTGCTTTTCGGGTTCAAACCAGTACTTTTATCATTCAGAGTTTTCGAAGCTTCAAACCCGAAGGAAATCTTAAATTTCGGGATTAGGAAGTCACCCACTTGTACTTTTGATCGCGATGGTAAATGGTGATCTAGGAATCCAGGTTCAGATCCGACTTTGTCTACCAAAGTCTTTTGATGCCAGCCCATCCTTGGCATCTGTGAGAAAGAAATACATGGAGAAGCGGCGCTTATCCTCACCCTGTTTGTACGGAAGACAACACACTTTAAAGCCATTGTAGGCGCTTATATATTGTTTCTTCTTGCTGGTCATGAAGGGAACTTTAATTGAGCTGCCGTCCAGTAAATGGAAATCATGCTCCTTTGTCTTTGACGCTTCGAACTTCTCATCCCATACACCTTTAAAATACAGAGCATTTGCAAGAACCAACCTTGTTGTACAGTCCACAGAGCCAGGAGGAAGAATCTCTTTGATAAGCCCACCTGTTCCCTTCTCAGCCCACGAATTTACCTCTTTGATCACCTCAACAGGCTTCATCAAAAGCAAATACCATAAACTTCCCAATCAAAATCAACTAATAATATTGTAATCAATAAACAACTGAAAATAAAATTTTAAAAAATTACTATATCCAAAACTTTTTTTACCTTATTTTTAAAATCAACTTGATTCGAAGCTGGCCTTATAAACGTCATTCACAATCTTCTTGAAGAAGTAAGTAAGAGATTGTTCAACCCAAACGCCGTTAGCAAAAGACAGACGGGGCCCGCCGGAAGGGCTGCCGTCGGCGAAAACCACGCTGACGAGCTGAGAAGCCAGAGAGTTGAGGTCGTCGATGGACTTGGACTTGAGGAAAGAGAGGAGCTGATCATGGGTTGGGCCTTTGGACCCGGCAGTAATCAGGCCCAATACTACGTGGAGCGACAGCGGCGAGAAGACGCAGTTGGTGTCCTTGGCCTCCCTGGAGATCACGTGCTTTGCTAGCCATAATGACACGTCGTTTCGGGCGCTCATTGATTCCCTGAGATCCATGTTTTCTTTGCAGTGGAGTGAGAGACAGACACAGAAGAGTAATAAACTAGAGACGAAGCGAGCAAGTACTGGTAAGGGTGGCTGCAGAAATTCTTATATATAGATTCAATTCTTCGTACACAATACAATAAGTAGAATAAAATTGCTTTAATTTATATTTATATTTATATTTATATTTATATTATATTAAATAAAATTTATTAAAATAATATAAATAAATATAAATTAACGAATCCCTTACATAAAATTTTTTTCAGATGACAAATACAGAGTATATATAAACTATTTTATAAAATAATCAAAAGGTCAGTCGACACGTGGACTTCAAGGACAACAAGTGTCTGGCCTTTGGCTAGAATAAGATGGAATTTGATTTATCTAGAGGTTGTTCTAGTTTAGCATGGTAATAATTAAATTAAATTAAATTTAAATTAAATTTATGATTTATTAGATATTTTAATTTGATTCGATAAAATTAATATTTTAAATTTATATTTAAAAATTTCAAATTTAAATTTGATGGAAACTTGATTTAATAAAATCTTGTTTCAAAAAATAAATAAGCAACGAACTTTATCATATTTTGAAAATTATTATTGTAATTAAGTAAATCTAAAGATAGAAGTGTTAAACTCGTTTAGATTTATTTATCTTTAAGGTCTCTAGTATCAACTTGGTGGAAACAAGATAGATATAGGGGACAGGTGGTAAGAATGAAATTATGCATTAATCAAGTTTATACTAGTATTAAATAGAGGGTTTGCACACTAATTAATTATAAATTAATTAATCTTATAAATGTTAGCAAACACGCAGGCTTTGGTTCAAATTGTAAGCTTGATGAGATGTGAAATTACTATTGGGTGATAAATTATCTCAATTATTTTATGGTGTTTTAATTTTTTTTACTATTATATGAAATGGTTGCCTATGTTTAAAATAATAAATAAATTACTATGACACAAGTCATTGAACTGGCTTACGAGATATTCACATTAGGTTTTTGTGAAAACTGAAAAAAAAAATGGTGAAATGTGAAAGGATTATTACTCCGTAATGTGAAAGGCTGAAAAGATTCTTGAGTTGATTGAGGTGTATGATCGCAACATATAATTTATAATACTTAATTAATTATATCTTCTTTTAAAATTTTAAAATAAACTATATAAATTTTTAATATTCTATTTTTTAAAATTTTATAAAAATATAGGATATGTGATTAAATAAAGACTACAAAATATATAATGAGATTATGCACTTTGATTTACGTAAGAGGTTTGAGAGATAATAAATTACTTACCCTGGTCATTGATCAAACAAAGAAAATAATGCAATGTGAAAAGATGAAAGGACTATTGTACTGAGTAATACATTCATGGGAAATTTTAAGATCTCTTTTAAGGAATAATTTTCTTGTGGTTTAAGAGATTGTACAGTATAATATTATATATTTTAAAAATTTATACTGTATAAATTTTTAAAGTTAAAAGAATAATTTTCTCACCAAAATTATAAAATTTTTCTACATTATATATATATATGTGTGTGTGTGAGCGCAGAGGGGCGGGGGGGGGCTAACGCTACAACTTATGATTTTATTGAACGGGATGGGATAGAGTATTACAATCTTCTGAAAATTGGGCCGAGATATATTAATCAGATTCAAAATTTGGGGAATCTCCTATATTTTCAGGCAGAACTGTATTCTAGAATTTACGCGTACAAAACTCTAGTGGGTAAATTTATTCAATCATGCATATTAAGCAATATGGTCTCGACCAATCAGAGCAGATTAATCATGACTAATTAAAGAAAATTTATTCAAATTACTACTCTAGATATATAAAATTAGTCATGCACATATATTAATCAGGTCAAGTGAATACTATCTTTCAAATCAGAAAAGTTTTACGAAAAATAACATGCTAGTATTAATTGGACGTGGTTTTAGTTGCCGACTAATTCTCCGACCTCCATTTTTCCTTTGCCGTGGAAACAAAGATAAGAGGGGACAGGTGGTAAGAATGAAATGATGCATTAATCAAGTTTATACTATTAAATAGTGGGTTTGCAGACTAATTAATTATAAATTAATTAATCTTATAAATGTCAGGTAACACGTGGGCTTTGGTTCATATTGAAAGCTGATGAGATGTGAAATTACTATTGGGTCATAAATTATATCTCAATTATTTATAATTATTTTACTATTATATAATATGGTTGCCTATGTTTAAATTAACAAATTACTATGACACAAGTCATTGGACTGGCTTAAGAGATATTCACATTGGGTTTTTGTGAAAACTTAAAAAAATGGTGAAATGTGTTGAAAAGATTCTTGAGTTGATTGAGATGTATGATCGCATCATATAATTTATAATTCTTAATTAATTATATCTTCTTTTAAAATTTCAAAATAAAATTTTACAAAAAATAATATATCTAATTAAATAAAAATTACAAAATATACGATAGGACATACACTTTAATTTAGAGGTTTGAGGAATAATAAATTACTTAGCCAGATCATTGATCAAACTGAGAAAATGATGGAATGTGAAACAGTGAAAAGATTATCGGTCTACTGGCTGATACACTATTTGCGCCAACTAAGACTCAACAAAAGTCTACCGCTATAACTTATGATCTTATTAAACGTGATGGGATAGAGTATTGCAATCGCTTCTCAAAATTAGGCTGAGATATATTAATCGGACTCAAAATTTTGGACCTATATTTTTTAGGCAGGATTGTTGCTTGAATTCTTTCTATTTGCTACTGTATTCTAGTATTTCCGTGTACAGAAGTCTAGTTGGTAAATTTATTCAATCTTGCATATTAAGCAATATTGTCTCGACTCACTAGAGGAGATTAATTATGATTAATTAAAGGAAATTTATTTAAATTACTACTCTGAGATATATAAAATTAGCCATAAATATATTAACAAGGTCAAGTGAATGCTATTTTTTCGTATCATACCAGTTTCGCGAAAAATAACATGCATCAGGTTATAAAATCGGCTTATTATACTCTATTCGAGAATTTCAAAATAATTAGAAGTTTTGTTTTAGGTAGTAACTTTTTAGAAGAATTTTCTGAATCGTAGTAATTCTTTATCAGTTTCTGAATAGTAGTAACTTTTCATCAGTTAGTTAATTTTCTGAAGAGTTGTATTGTCTTATTCATCTTAGAAGAATTGAAACTCTCCATGTGGTAGTGGAATTCCTAGTAGGTATGTTTCTTTATGACCAGACATGAATTTTCTCTATATATCTAATTAGACAAATTATCTGATATACTTTTCATTCTCTTGTCTAATTTTTCTATTAAAAACTCTCCGTGTGGTAGTTGAATTCCTAATAGGTATGTTTCTTTATGATCATATATGAGTTTTCTATATATATCTAATTAGACAAACTATCTGATATACTTTTCATTCTCTTGTCTAATTTTTTTCTTAAAAACTCTCCTCTTTCACTTAAACTCTCTAATAAATTATCCAGACAATAGACACTAGCACTGATTCTGTTAGTGCACAACACAAGTCAACACAAGTCAGATAAGGGTTTTATTGTATCTTACAGATTAATTCATAGAACTTTTTTGCACACTAAAGTAGGAGCAAATTAAATCTTAAGAAAAATGACATTTGTAACATGCCTTAAAGTCATTTTCTCAAATTTTTGTTCCACCATTCTTTAAGGTTTTATTTTTGTGCGATAATGGGCTTCACTACTTTGAGGGAAATGGCTACTGATTTTATCAAATTGGGACGTTTTGATGGAGGAAATTTTCGAAGATGGCAGAAAAATATGCACTTCTTTCTTGCAACTCTCAATGTGGTCTATGTTCTTAACACTCAAAAGCCTATAAAAAATGAGGAAGAGACACTTGCCAATACTCGTGCTAGGCAAAAATGGGAGAATGATGACTACATTTGTAGGTGACACATTCTGAATGGCATGTCTAAAGGATTTTTTGACACATACAAAATTGTTCCATCTTCAAGAGAATTGTGAGACAAATTGGAGGTAAGGTACATGAAAGAAAATGTGACAAGTAAGAAATTTCTTATTAGTCATTCTTTTAATTTTAAAATATTGATGAAAAATTGGTAACGAAACAATTAAGCGAAATTGATCGTATTCTTAATAATTTTAAACAATATAATTTGAATATGGATGAATCCATTATTGTATCCACATCTATAATTGATAAACTTCCACCGTCTTGGAGATATGCCAAGAAAAATTAAAAAAAAGAACTTTCTCTTGAAAATTTGACAAATCATCTCTGCCTTGAGGAGGAAATGAGAAAGCAAGATGAAAAACAGAATGCTCCAAAAAAAGAGCAATCTAGTCATGAATCTAAAATTCATGTGATGGAAGAAGACCAGAAAAATAAGTCTTCTAACAAACGGTCTCAATCTGTTAATTTCAACAAATTCAAGAAAAGAAAAAAGATGCATGCTACTATTGTAGAAAGGCCTGTCCTTTCAAGAAAGATTGTCGTCTTTTGAAAGAAAGAAAATTTTGTTGTTATGATTTATGAAATTAATATGATGGAAGATGATTGTGTTTATGGATTGATTCTGGAGCCACCAGGCATGTTTGCAAAAATAAGAGTTTTTTAAAAATATTTGAACCAATTGAAAACGGTAATGTACTCTTCGTGGGAAATTCATCTACTACTATTGTGAAAAGCAAAGAATCTCTTACTAGCACGGAACTCCAATTTACTTTTGAAAATTTTTTTACTTTGAATTATGTTTTAAATGTTCCAAAAGTTAGGAAAAATCTTGTATCTGATAGTTTGTTGAATAATTTTGGTTTCACACTTGTATTTGAGACAGATAAATTTGTACTTACTAAGAGAGGCATATTTGTATGGAAGGGTTATTTGTATGAGGGCATGTTTAAACTTAAAATTATTAATAATACTAATAAAACTATTTCTATTTGTATTGTTGAGTCTTCTTATTTATGACATAATCGTGTTAGGCATGTAAATTTTAGATGTACGCATGACATGATTGAATTGGAATTAATTCTACAAAAAGATAAAAATGAAGAAAAATATAAGTTTTGCATGCTTACAAAAATAACAAGAAATCTATATCCCAAAATTCAAAGAAATTCAGAATTACTTGAACTTGAACATAATGATGTTTGTGACATGCATAACACACTTACTATAAGAGGTAAAAAAATATTTTGTCACATTCAGTGTAGATGATTGTTCAAGATTATGTTATGTCTAGTTGTTACATTCTAAAGATGAAATGCTAGAAAAATTCAAAATTTACAAAAAAGAAGTTGAACTGCAATGTGAAAAATCCATTAAATGCTTGAAATCTGATAGAGGATGTGAATATTATTTTTCTACATTTTTTGAATCCAATGGAATAATTCATAAGATCACAACACTTTATTCACCATAACAAAATGGTGTGACAAAAAGAAAAAATAGAATTTTAATAGAAATAGTAAATGCTATGGTGTCTGATTCTGGACTTGGACAAGGTTTTTGGAGTGAAACTTTATTAACAGCTTGTCATATATTATATAGAGTTCATAATAAAAGAAATAAAATTACTCCTTATGAAATATGGAAGAAAAGAAAGCCAAATTAAAGCTATTTTAAAATTTGGGGTTACAGAGTTATTGTGAAAGTTCCAAAACCAAAAAGGAAAAAATTAAGCGAAAGAGGAATTGAATATATATTCTTGGGATATGCCTCAAAATAGCAAGACTTACTGTTTTATGGTAATAGAGCCTAATGATACAATAGTAATTAATACTATTATTGAGTCAAGAGATGCAATATTTCAAGAAAATAGATTTAATTCAATTTCTAGATCTAAGGATCAATTAACAGATTTTGATTTAAGGAATGAATTCTCTAAAGCTAGAAAAGTTGAAAATCTTGAATTAAGAGGAGTAAAAAAGTATTAAAAGAACAAAAATCTATGGTCCAGATTTCTTTATATATCTAGTTGAAGGTAATAGAGAAATAGTAGACAAACAAATAGCTTACTGTTTTAATACTTAAGCAGATCCTATTACTTGTAATGAGGCAATAAAATCTCAAAATACTAATTTTTGGAAAGAATCAATATAAGATGAAATGGATTCAATTATGGAAAATAAAACGTAAAAATTAGTTGACTTTCCACCAGATTCCAAACCAATAGGTTGCAAATGGATTTTCAAAAAAAATGAAAATGGACGGAACTATTGACATAATTTAAAATTATTACTTGTTTCTAAAATATATACACAAATATATGGATTACATTATTTTAATACATATGCACCAGTTACTAGAATTGCAACAATTCGAGTTCTAATCGCACAAGCTTCTATGTATATTCTAGTAATTCACCAAATAGATGTTAAAACAACATTCTTATGATGACTTAGATAAAAAAAGTGTATATGGAGTAATTTGAAGGGTTTATAGTTACTGGACAAGAACACAAAGTGTGTAAACTTGTCAAATCTTTATATTGGTTATAACAAACCCCAAAGCAGTGGTATTAAAAATTTGATCAAGTAGTTTTTTCAAATAGATACAAGATTAATGAATCTGGTAAATGTGTTTACAGTAAATTTCAAAATGGTAAAGGCATTTTTATTTGTTTTTATGTGGATGGTATGTTAATTTTCGATTCTGACTTACAACAAGTTGAGGATGTTAAAAAAATTTTGTCCACTAATTTTGCTATTAAAGATATAGGAGCAGCTGATGTCTTTATACTTGGTATAAAAATTATACGTAATCATAATATTATAACATTGTCTTAATCATATTACATTGAAAATATTTTGAAAAAATTCAAACATTAAGCTAATGTCAAATACTAATAAACCTGTTGCTTAACTAAATTATGCTAAAGTTATTGGTTATTTAATGTATGCAATGACAAGTACAAGGTCTGATATAGCTTATGTAGTTGGCAAGTTAAGCAGATATACAAGTAACCCAAGTAAGCTGCATTGGCAAGCTATAGGGAAGGGTATTGAAGTATTTAAAGAAAATAATAGATTATGGTATCACTTATTGTGATTATCCTTCAGTTTTAGAAGGATATTCAGATATTAGTTAGATTAGTGATAAGGATCACTCTTCAACTAACGATTGGATATTTATGCATGGTAGAGGTACAATTTCTTAGGAATCCAAGAAACAAACTTGTACATCAAATTCTACTAAGGTTATTGCACTAGCTTTTGCAAGCAAAGAAATAGCATGGTTAGAAAACTAGAAATTTATTGTATGAAATTCCTTTCATATCTAAACCAATATCTTCAATATCAATCAATTGTGATAGTGAAGCTACACTCTCAAAAGCGTGCAGTCAAGTGTATAATGGAAAGTCTAGGCATATTGGTTTAAAACATAACTATGTCAGACAATTAATATCTAATGGAGTAATCACTGTAAATTTTGTGAGATCTAGTTAAAATTTGGCTGATCAGTTGACTAAAGATTTTACACGGGATCTTTTGTACAAGACCTCTAAGGGGATGGGGTTAAAACCTATATCACAAAATCACCAAAAATAGAATTTCAACTTAATGGTTGATATAACATCAAATGTTAAGTTCAATGAGTCAAAGTACACTATTAGAGTGGTTGGAAGCACTAAATATATTCGATATTCATACCAAGGTCAAGTGCTTGGTTATCCATAGGTTTGCAGGAGGATGAACAACATGTTCTTAATGGACTAATGATCATTAAAGTGTTAGCTATGAAAATACTTATGTAAATTTGATGATGTCCACCTATGTAAGTGTGAAGTGTGGCCGCTTCTAAGAGTCAAGAACTTTGCTGTAATAGCATTTACTAAAGGATACATATACATGACCGTAAGAGTGTCAGCTAAATTAAATGAATATTCTAATACATATACTAAAGAAACGTTTACAACTAACAATTATGCATGTGTTATACAATGTCTTGAAAGCCGAACAGGCAATTGAACCGGTGGCCTGTCCGGTTCGCGGTTCGCAGTTCAATCTGTCCGATCGGTTAAACCGGTCGGTTCACTAATTTAGATTTTTTTTTTTTACCAAAGTGTGATATAATTTAAAATAACCTAAAATATATTTATATAAAATCTAAAATAGAAGTGAAACACTATTTTTGGAGAATTCTAGTCCTAATACCAAAAAATATTAATCAAATTTCTAATAAGAAAAGTAAAATTTATACAAAAATAAGTATAAAAAAGATGAAAAATAATAATAACTTAATAATTTAAGATTTGGTGTGTTGTTCAATGTTTTGCCATTTTGGAGTTTATTTTACGATTTTTTAATTTTTCTCTTTATTTAAATCATTTTTATTCTGAAATTTAAAAAATCGATTTTTTACCGGTTCTCGATTTGTACCGATTCCTGATTTTTTATCGGTTCTGTCCGATTTTTATGACAGACCGGATATATAGTTTATAACACTAGATGGTTTTAAAAATCGGTCCGACCGGTCAATTTGCCGGTCCGGTCCGATTTTCAAAACACTAGTGTTATACATTAGAGTAATGAAAAAAAAAATTCATATAAATAAACTAAATAATATAATCAAGTTAAAAAAAATAAAATTAATACCTTGTTTTGAAAATCAACTTGAGTGGAAGGGGCCTTATAAACAGTATCCGCAATCTCTTTGAAAGAAGGCTTAAATGGCAGAGACTGATCAACCCAGACGCCGTTAGCAAACGACAACCGGGGCCCACCGGAGGAGCTGCCGTTGGCGAAGACGACATTGACGAGATGAGAAGTGAGAGACGATCTTGAGGTCGTCGCTGGACTTGGACCTGAGGAAAGAAAGGAGTTGGTCTTGGGTTGGGCCTTTGGACCCGGCTGCAATCAAGCCCAATACCACGTGAAGGGACAGCGGCGAGAAGACGCAGTTGCTGTCCTTGGCCTCCGTCGAGATAACTTGCTTTGCTAGTATTAATGAGACGTCGTTTTGGTTGCTGATTAATTCTCCGAGGTCCATTTCTTGATCTTCGCCGTGGAAACAAAGGTGGTAAGAGTGAAAGCTGCTTTAATTAAGTTTATAATAATAGTACTAAATAGAGGGATTGCAGGTAATTAATTAAAAATTAATTAATGCTTGGACTTTGGTCATATTATTATACGCTGATGAGATGTGAAATCATTATTGGGTGATAAATTCTCACAATTATTTAATTTCAAAATAATTATCATTTTATATAAATTATCTTGTTTGAATTATTTGAGATAATTAAGATACTATTAAATAATTTTTTTGATTTTTACTTTAAAAAAAAATTATGTAGTTAAAATTTTAATATACAATAATATTTTAAATTATTCTTTTAATAAAATTTATATAATTTAATATATTTTTTAATTCGTATATGTCAAAAAATGCGAGGCCTGTTTTGAACGGAGGAAGCAATAAATTAGAATTAGATAGGTCAATGAAGCGGCTTCCGTGATGTTCACGTTTGGGTTAATTGTTCAAACTGAAAAAATGTTGAAATGTGATAGGTTTATTTGGTTGGAAAATATTTAAATAAATTCAATTTTTGATCTTATTTATTGATTTTGTAATTAATATTAAATTTTAAAAAAATTTATATATATTAACTGATATCATAAATTTTATAAAATTCACAAATTTATAAATAAAATTAAAAATCGAATCTAACTGATTATTTGGCTATTTGGTTTACATGCATGTCAATTCGTTTTGTGTTGTGATTGTTATCAACAAATGTTTGTTTAATAGCTATTAGTACTATACATTGGTGGACAAGAAACAAAACACACCTGTATGAATATTAGTACTATGAAATAATCACTCGCTTAAAATTCTTTACTCGCAACTTCTTCTGATTCAAATTAGAGAAAGATAACAGGATTTTCAAGTTTCAACTCGTTGCTTTCTCTATCTTCCACACTCGGCTTGCTATATTTTCGTTTTTCTTGTAAATTTTTGCTTTTATTGGAAAAAGATTTAAAAAAATAAAAAAGTAAAGGAAATTAGTCTCATTAAATGAGCTGAATCAACGCGTGTTAGATGTCAGAGTTGGAATTATTATCAATTGATTGGGTAATGATATTTGCATACTCTTTGGTTTTTTTATGTCCTTTTTACTATTTATTAGTCTAATTAATTTCTTACACACTGGCCTTGTTTGGATTCTTTTTTTTTTTTTGAACAAATTTTTACCACTTTTTACTTTATTATTTATACTTTTATGAAATATTTGTTTGGTCAGCAAAAATTTTTTTGGTCAACTTTTTTTTTTTTACTTTTTTTTCAAAAATACTATTCATTATTTACACAATTTAAATTTTTCTCTCACTATTCATTACTTACACAATTCAAATTTTTCTTTCATTATTCATTATTTACACAATTCAATTTTTTCTTTCACTATTCATTACTATTCAATCAATTATTTTACTATTCACCTATACACGTATTATACTATTCACATATATTAATATTAAAAAATTTATACTATTCATTGGTCTGAATTTTTTCTGGATAAAGAAAAAATGGAAATGTAAGTTCAAACTTTCGAACCTAGGTTTGGTAGTCTAAAATATAAGCGAAAAATAAAGTTTAAAATAATATATAAGGTTCGAACTTTCGAACTTAAGTTCGGAAGTCCGAAATATAGGCGGAAAAATAGAATTTAAGGTTCAGACTTTTGAATTTATGTCGGAGAATCCGTACTATGGACAAAAAATGTAAATT
Organism: Cinchona pubescens; assembly: GCA_025175665.1. NCBI lineage: Eukaryota > Viridiplantae > Streptophyta > Magnoliopsida > Gentianales > Rubiaceae > Cinchona > Cinchona pubescens. Next base: position 931,347 of record JANKKI010000227.1, read on the forward strand.
TTAAATTGTATTTTTATTTTGTATTAAATAAATATATGTTTAGCATACGCATATGAACATATTTCGTTTTCAAGATTTGGATTTCAAACTTGACAAACATGTAACTACTTTTGCATGTGATTTTTAATATTTGATTTGATGGTAAAAAAAAAAAAGTGAATGGGATTATGTATTTTAATATTAATAATTTTATTCAAATTTTGTCTACGTATTTTGTCTTTTAGTGCACAAATACTAAATAATTTTTAAATTATATTTTTTATTTTATATTAAATAAATACATATTAGCATACTTGTATGAGTATATCTTGTTTTTTAAAATTCGGATTTCATACGACGAGAAGGCAACTATGTTTGTGTGTGATTTTTAGTACTTGATTTGATGATGTGAAAAAAAGTGAACGAAATTATATATTTCAATATTAGTAATTTCGTTCGACTTTTACGCACGTTTTTTGTCTTTTAATGCAAAAACCCCTATCGAAAGACTTATTTACAAAAAATAATTTGCATTGTTTACAACCCAAACACTTATTCAAACTATTCACATTTTTTTATTATTTGTCTCATTACTCAAATAATTCCTCAAATAATGTATCATTAAATAATATTCCAAATAATACAATCCATAGGAGGCACTCCTTCTAGCTCCGCACACACCCATCAAGTGACTATTTATAATAATAAATATTAATAAGCGTGTGTAACAAGTTAAAACAGGTGGGTAAATATCATCAGCTTAACCAAAAATCTAGTAATTAATTTGCTCTCCGGATAAGTAGTATGCTTCATGCTGATGTCTATGGTATGGAAATGTGATTTCAGAAATGTTGTGTTTGGATGAATAGAGATTTGGGGAAGAATTTAAAATTCACCTATTTGTTGGAGAGATTTGTAAAATTAAAAATGAATTTCAAATTCAGCTAAATTAGAAAGTTATTTGAAATTTTTTATTTTACACTTTTTAATTTGAATGAATTTAAAATTTATCCATTTTGAACCTTATAAATTTTTTTGAAAAATGAATGAATTTTAAAATTTTTCCTAATAAGTGGAATCAAACACAAAGAAAGATTTATTAATTCGTTATCATTTGCGTTGCTCAACACTTTTTGTATCGAAAGAAAGACAACTAATAACGGGCTTTTTCTTTTGGATCGACGGTGGAGGTCTTTTGCATACAAAGGAGGGGAAAGAAGAAAGTGAACTTTGGGGATTGAATAAACAAACATCTTTGGGCCAAAGCAATCCAAGCTAACTTCTTTTCAACAGACACATTTGTTCGTCGAAGACCCAACAAGTCTAGGACGGCCTACTCGCCCATTAATGGAACGCTTCGAATTCTGAACCATCTTTTTTTCTCTCCTTTCAGGAGTATGATCGGTTATAATACGAGCGCAAACGTGTTGAGTCGAGTATGAATAATTTCTTACTTGAGTTGAAGTTCAAAATTTTTTGTGAAGTTTGAGCGCAAACGTGTTGAGTCGAGTATGAATGGTTTTTTACTTGAGTTGAAGTTTAAAATTTTTTGTGTAAGTTTGAGCTTAATTTGAATTCGAATGAGCATTAAGATATAAAATTTGAACCCGAATAGTTTTACTTTTTAAAAAATTTGTTTTAAAAATATAGATATTTTAATAATTTTTCAATATAATAAAAAATTAAACAAAAACTTAATAAGCACTTGAACAGAATATACATATATTCGAAATTGGCATGTTAAGAGATTCAAATTTAAATAAATTCAATTCGAATTTAATCACCTCATGATCGAATCTAACATTAAACCGAATAATTCGTAAATAATTCGATTTGTTTACATCTAAACTAGATTAGCATATCATAGATTTTATTATTCGCCCTCCAATTTATTACAGTCATGATATTTGTTTTACACTGGTAGAAGATGAGATGACAATACTCCTTGCCATTCAACTTCTTAAAAGAATATTCAATGTGCAATTACCAATTATTTTTCAGCAATTCTAGGAACCAATTAATAAGCAAAATGCAACTAAGCTATTGTAAGCAAAATTTGTCGAACATCAAGTCCCATTCTGTCGGCGCATATACCCTTGAGGCCCCCCTTCCTAACTGTATTCCCAACTCTATTTGATACTATCAAATGAATTATAAAGAAAAAAATAGAAAAAGAAAAAACTGACAATATACCGTTCACACCACATGTTGCACAAAAGGCGTGGTACGCTAATAATTTTCTTGCTCACGCCTTCTAATATATTTAGGTACTCCATTTCGTTTTAAAATAACTGTCACCTTTGGTTAGTATACACGGATTAAGAAAAGTATTAAATTACTTTAATTTTGCCAAAAGATAGTTCAAAGTGATTAAATTACCCTTTTACATTAATATCACAATTACATAAGCATCCCTTCATTAATTTGGCACAAAGGTAAAAGTTGAAAAAAATATTATTTAATACTTTCTTGATTTTTTTTAAAGCGACAGGTAATATGATACAAGACAAATTATCTAAAATGACAATTATTTTAAAGCGAATGGAGTATCCCTCTAATGGATGTTTTTGTGTGCCTTTCTGTGGTTTAATTATCCAAATATTAATCTCCAAACCCTGGTAATTCAAATTGTCTAGCTAATAAGTGCTAGTAGTTCGGCAACCATTTATTATTCCATGATTTATACTCTTAATAAATTGATGAGAATAAGACGATGGACAAGCTAAAACCCTTGAGCATTGACCAAGAAAAATAAAAAATCACAAGAATATTCTGTTTTAATTAAATTTGATTGAGTTGCATTTTATGAAGGACCAAATACAATATGACAACAAGCTTCTTTCATTAAGGAATACAAATTCATGTCATTGATTTATATCCTTCAACAAACACTGATGCACCTGCATGCCTATTTTAGTTTGAGATATATATGACCCAATGAATTTCTAAAATATGTCCGCCATTGCCTAAATATCACTAGTAATAATTAGCCTGGGGTTGCCAAAAAATGGTTGATGAGAATATTTCGGCTAGCTAAATTTAGTATCTTTCCTCTAATATGTCCTAAGTATCTCTTAGACGGCCAAAGCAGCTCTTAGGTTTCAGTATTTTTTTTTCTCAATAAAATAAAATTGACTTACATTTAACTAAAAAAAGACACAACTTCATCTTTATTCTCGACTATCCCAAAAAATTAACTGTATATGGATTTAATTGCTGGAAATATATATACTTCTTCCGTTTTAAAATGATTATCACCTTTAATTGGTGTACACAAATGAAAAAAATTATTATATTATATCAATTTTACAAAAAGATAAATCAAAATAATTAAATTATTTTTTTACATTAATATTCCAATTATATACTACTTCCTTTATTAAAAAATAGAACATACTATTTAATATATTTTTTTATTTTTTAAAATAATAAATAATATAATAATATAAAATAAATTATTTAAAATGACAATTATTTTGAAACGTTAGAAAAATATACAACTAGCACCATTTAAAGAATAGCTTTGTCAACTAAATTGAGTGAGACTGATCACTTCAAATAGTTTAAAGAGTTGAGGAGAGACACGGGCCTCCTACGTAGTGGGCGGCCGGGACGTGGGGAATGTTTTTGAGGATACAATTAGGTTTACTCCTTCGACAACAAAGAATTAGTACTACCTTATTAATCATAGCTATCAACTAACTAAGGACAGTTGACTAGTGTACTTAATTACCAAAAAGAAAAAAGGACAGTTTTCTAGTTAAGGCAACGATTACCTACTACTGAGCATTGACCGGAGTGCAAATACGTGAAGCACGAGATTTTCTCTCGTGGTAAAGACTTAAATAGATTCGATTTTTATCCCTACTTATAAATTTTATGATATGAATTAAATTTTAAAGAATTTATGACATTAGTTGATGTAAGTAAAATTTTTTAAAATTTAATTTTAACTACAGAATCTACAGATGGATCAAAAACTGAATCTACCTAAGTATTTTTCTTCTCTCGTTACGTTTATCAATCTCCAATCTCATCTCTTAAGTTTATTGAACTTTTCTTTTTTCTTTAGTAATAGATACAATTAGGTATGGGTAGATTAAACTATTATCGTTTGAAAAAAAAGAAAAAAAATTTCCAATCTCATCCTATAAATATTTATCTCATTTGATGATTATTTGTCATTTTAACAAATTTAGAAAATATGAAATAATATATTTCTAACTTTTACTCTTAGTACAATATTAATATAGGAAGGATTATGTAGTTGGAACATTAATGTAAAAGGATAATTTAGTCACTTTGAACTTCTTCTTTTTTGTAAAATTGATACAATTTAATAACTTTTTTAATCTGTATGTTTAGTTAACGTGACAATTATTTTGAAACGGAAGAGTAATACGGAACATTTATCATTATTTACATATAAAAACCTTACTGCTTTTTCATTAGAGTTGAAGATTAGAATTCTATCAAGGGAAAATTGCCAAAATAGTCCTTCAACTTTTGCACTTTAGCCAAAATAGTCCCTCAACTTTTTTTATAGCCAAAATGGTCCTCCAACTTTTATTTTTTAGCCAAGATAGTCCTTTCATGTGAAATTTATAAAAAAAAAAAAAAATTTATGGTGACTACACCATAAAAGGACTTTTTTGGCTAAAAAATAAAAGTTAAAGGACTAATTCTGGCTAAAAAAAAAGTTGAAGGACTATTCTGGCTAAAAAGAAAGTTGAGGGACTATTCTGGCCAAAGTGCAAAAGTTGAGGGACTATTTTGGCGATTTTCCCTTCTATCAATAATGGACTACAAGAAAATATTATTGGTCTTAGGGAGTTTCTTTTCAACAAAATGATCTGATTCCGGTCCAGTTTTTTTTTTTTTTTCTCTCCTTTTTGGAATTTGGTTTCTTTTTGCATGCAAGGACTTCTAAACAGATTCGGCTTGTAGTTGGGGATAAAATGAATGTAGTACTACTAATTAATAAACATAATCATGACGTCACGACAGCACGCCTTAATTTGAATATATGATCACTAACGTTAAATAATTACTAGGTAATTAGTTAATGTTAACGTGATCATCCGGCCTATCGCTGACCGTTCCCTGCATTAATAAAAAAAACTTGATTATTAGTTGAAGACTGATATACTAATATCATATATGTCTCTCTTAATTAAGTAGGATTATAAAATGAACATCTAAACATGATTAGTAGTTATGGCTCTGTCCATGGAAAGATCCATTTCTGCCGCACAGGAAGGGGTTTTTTGTTTGGACATGGAACATTTATTTATTGCAAAAAAAAAAATTGTGATAAAAATAATGTAAATCCTTCTTTAAATCCACTAACAAAAGATTAATGAACTTTAAATTAATTGTTATATTCTTAATTAGTTTTTTGTTCAAAATGAGGAAGGGATTGTGCTAGTACATAATTTTTGGTAAGGACTAAATTAAGCTAGCTAATGAAGATATTAGTAACAGTTTCTTGGCCTAATACTTGGAATGCTGACCTTAATATTTCTACAGGCAATTTCTTCATTTTCGTGCAACCAACAAATTCGGTCTTTGGGAACCTGCAAATTATTGCTAATGTCAACTAATAAAGTCAAAAAGAAGCACGTCAGAATTGTTTCCTAACAAACTTCACAATTAATATATAAACGAACCCATAAGACATTAAATCTAATCACAAGAAATCAAAAATAACCCATTCCTTCTCCAAGTTTTTTGCACTTGTGTAGATGCCCATTGATTCCTTTTTTTTGAATATTCACTTATAATTAACCCTAATGCCTCTATATAAATAAAGCATCAAATCTTGATTCCTCCAATACCCCAAATTGACTTTGTTGAAGCCATTTGCCCTTCTTGCAATATTAATTGAGGCTACTTCTAAAGAAGCTCTCAACACAAAATGGTATGCTAGTTATTAATTCTTTGAGGCTTAGAAATTGGCCTATGCATTTACACTAACTATTAATTCATGCAAGAGCTATATATAATGCATTTTGTGATATTTTTTTCTCTTTTAATTAATTAGTCATGCATATATATTAATGAAGGACCAATGTCCAAACTGATAAATAACTTTCTTGGTTTGTTAATATTCAGGCTATATGCATGGATTTGGAAACTCAGCCTAAGCAACGTGCAAAGCTTGGAGGAACTAGAGCTTCCTTATTTGTACATGGTAACTTCAAGCTTCTTCTATATTACTAGTACTTACTAGTAATGATGATAATTCTTGATATCTTTTTTTCTTCTTTTTTGGTAATTGGTCTTTGAGTGAGTCTCGAATACTAGACCAAAGACGACTCCAGTACCAACTTAGCTAAAACTCGTTTTTTTAAAAAAAAAAAATATATATAATACCATGCTGGAGACTTCTTTTCCAAGAATTGATTGATAATCATCATGCTTTGATATATGTGCAGCAATGGCATCACTGGAGAATATGGCATTTATTTCGAATGCTGTGAGCTTAGTTACTTACTTCTATGGATACATGAACTTCAACTTGACAAAATCAGCCACTACACTCACAAATTTCATGGGAACTGCCTTTTTACTCTCACTATTTGGAGGATTTATCTCTGATACGTACTTGTCAAGATTCAAGACTTCCATTCTCTTTGGATGCATAGAAGCCGTGGTATGTAAACTCTTTGTCTAATTACCATATCAATTTTCTTTAATTTGTCTAATTTGCAAGTTCATTAAACCTCTAATTAATAGTGCCTGTTTTTCTTGGTTTAATATGTGCTACATTAGTCATCGATCCACACAATATTAACTCAATTTTTTAAAGAGAAAAACCATTATAGTAGCTTGCTACCTGGCCTCTCGAGCGTCGCCTTCGCTTTGCACTATTGCCTGAGCCCGGTGCATTAGACTATGATTGAAAAAAAAGATATTTACTGAGCATATTGTGATTTTTTTTTTTTTTTTTCAGGGATTTGCTCTCCTAACAGTGCAAGCACATTTCCCACAACTAAGACCAATCCCATGCAAGGACGCAGCCACACTCCAAGCAAATCAATGTGATGCAATAACCAGCAGCCAAGAGGCATTATTATTCGCAGGTCTTTATTTGGTGGCCTTTGGAAACGGAGGAGTAAAGGCAGCACTGCCGTCTCTTGGAGCTGATCAATTTGATGAAAGGAACCCAAGGGAGGCACCTAAACTTGCAAGTTTCTTCAATTGGTTGTTGTTCTCCCATAACTATTGGAGCTATGCTTGGGGTCACTTTTTTAGTCTGGATTAGTGCAAATCAGGGATGGGATTGGTCTTTTGGTGTTTGTACTATTGCTGTCACAATGGGACTTCTGTTCCTAAGCATGGGGAGATCAATCTATCGAAATAATGTTCCCATGGGAAGTCCATTTATTCGTATTGCACAGGTATCCATTGTTTAGATTATATATTTCAACTATTCAGTGTCAATTGGGTGTCATCAATGATTTTTATGGGTGAATATGCTAGATAACACCGCCAAAGAAGGGTGTCTAAAAAAGGGGATGGTTATAATTTTAAATCTATATATTAGTTTTTTATTGATGATACTGAATTAGCACCGAAAATCTCATTTGTCCATTATTTTTGTAACAAGTGTACAAATATACTCTAAACAAAGTATTTGGCATTTTGCACTCAGGTTTTTGTTGCTGCTATTAGAAATAGAAATCTTCCAATGCCAGAATTGGCAGATGAGTTACACCGTGATGTGTTTAAGATCCGTGACAAAGAATCAGGGAAAGGAAATGAGACTGAGATTCTTGAGAGAACTGATCAGTTCAAGTATGTTGACAACTTTCACAAGTTAAAAAAGAAAGTGTTTTACTTGGGATGTACTTATTTATTCGTGACTAACAAAATTTAATACTATAATCTTTTCAGATTTTTGGATAGGGCTGCAGTTGTGAGGAATACAGAAGATTCAACCACATGCATTGCTCCAGGACCCTGGAGAATGTGTACAGTCACACAAATTGAAGAAACAAAAATCCTAATTCGTATGCTTCCAATGATATTAAGCACTGTCTTCATGAATACATGTTTGGCTCAGCTTCAAACATTCTCCATCCAACAAGGCACAACAATGGACAGAAGCATCCGAGGCTTCGAAGTGCCAGCAGCCTCAATCCCATTCATTCCCCTGTTCTTCATGTTCATACTAATCCCAGTATACGAGCACGTTTTTATCCCTATAGCACGGAAGTTCACAGGAATTCATTGACAACTGGAATACGCCAGCTGCAGCGCGTCGGTGTAGGACTTGTACTCTCAGCAATATCCATGGCGGTAGCTGGAGTGATTGAAACACGTAGGAAATCAGTTGCTGTTGATCACAACATGGTCGATTCTCTAGCCCCTTTGCATATAAGTGTGTTCTGGCTAGGCATCCAATATGCTATATTCGGAATGGCTGACATGTTTACATTGGTGGGATTGCTGGATTTCTTCTATGCAGAGAGCTCATCAGGCATGAAATCACTTGGCACAGCCATCTCCTGGTGTTCACTGGCATTTGGGTACTACACTAGTACAGTAGTAGTGAATGTAGTGAACAAGGTGAGCGGAGGGTGGCTGGCTAGTAACAATCTTAACAGAGATAAATTGAACTATTTCTACTGGTTGCTAGCAGGTTTAAGTGTAGTCAACTTTGGAGTTTATTTGATGTGTTCATCCTGGTACAAGTACAAAAAGGTAGAAATGAAACAAGTAGATGCTGAATCTAAAGTAGTAGATCCAGAGGAAAAAGTTTAAGGAAAGCAGAGATGGTAGGAAGTGTACAACCTAGAGATGTAGCCTTATTATGGTTGTTTTTGTCATAACTGTGCCCTTGTAGTCCATATATGATGCTATGTATCCACTTATTCTCTTAACAAATAAATTTTTAAATAGAGAGCTAAATTTGCTTTCGTATTGTATGTATGAAGGGGTTATAGTAGTTGATATTAAGTATTGTCAACTCAAAAAAGGATAAATACAAAACTAGGTAGATTGAAACAAAGAATCAATCTATCATCATAGAGAAATTTTGCCCCAAACTAAACAATGTAAGGAAAGTACAAGACTTTTGTCTCGCCCAACAAAGAGCATACCTTCAAGATACCAAACCAATAGTCAAAATTGGAACGGACCCAAGTAAAATCCAGATAAACATTACTAACAAGTGATTTTTTTTTTTCCTTTTGGACCTTTGTGGATGAAAATCTAATATCAGGTGCTTCAAATTCGATGTAATCAGCTTTGATAGTTCAGAAACATCAAATTAGCCCTTTACGTACTTAATAACACCTCAATCAGAAAATAAATACTACCAGTACTTAACTGGTTTCAAAGCCTCGTTCGCTTTTGGGAGTGAGCCAAAACTATTTTACAGTGCTAGATAGAATAGAACTACAATTTGTCATTTCGCACGACACTGTTTCTACTGACATACACCTCTGATAAGAGAATTGCACTAGATTATAAGACTTACTGGTGAAAGGGGTGGATTTGGGTGAAGAAAAAGGAACACCTCTGATAGAGAATTGCGCTACATTATAAGACTGAATAATGTAAAGGCGTGGATTTGGAAGAAGGGGGGAGGGGGAGATGGCGTTGAGGGTGAGGGACAATCAAACAGTTCTTTAAATTTATTCAACTCCTCCCAATGATGGAAGTTCGAAATATGTTGCATTCAAAAGGGTTCTTTTCTATCATTAAAAGGAATGAAAAAAGAAAACAATTTTCAGGCTGTCAGCATAGGTGACAATAATGGGATGGATGAGATTTATCCATCTGCAGGACAGTTTCATAAGACACTGTTTCTACTGACACAGGAGATTATATATTCACAGGAGCCGGAAAAGAGCCCAAAAGGAGAATAAATGATTGGAAAAAGAAGATCAAAAGAAACAAGTTTTGAAACAATCTCCCTGCAGTCAAGGAACTGCAACAGCAATCTTCCTTGTCCACGAGTCACACAGCGAGATTTCCTGGACAGACCAATTAAAAAAGTGCAAGAGCAGTCTTTCCTTCGGCATGAGTCATAAAGAAAGACATTCTAAACAGACCAGTCAAGAAAATGTAACAGCATCCTTAGCCACAGGCGACATGTATAGAGTGTCAGAAACTTTGGAGGGAGGCCAGTATCGAAAGACTGATCTACCAACAATGTTTTGAATTGGAAGAGGCCCCCTGTAAATGATGCAAAAGAGACAGAAGTCAGGAAACGAACCACTTCTCAAGGAAAATTGGAATATTCATGAAAAAGAAACGCTAAAAGCACGTAGAACTAAAACACAAGTATATTCCCCTTAAGTGTGTAATACTTGAGAGGAAAAGGCCAACCATGCATAAAAGCGCCCTAAGTTTCTTCTTCTATATGGGGAAGCTGAGCTATAAAGCCAATTAAATTTGTGTTGTTCTCAACTGGGATCCTAGTAGAATCTACTACACGGGCAAATAGCAGAGAAAAATAAACTCCAGATCCTATGAAATGTTTCTCTCAATAAATAAAAAACTGCAGTTCAATAATTACCAATTGTGAGAGTCGAAACTGTTGTTGCGATTATCCCCCATGACAAAGACATATCCCTCGGGGACAAGCTACAGAAAACAAAAGGCAACACATTTACAAATCAATGGAACAAAGGTTTGAAATTCTCAAAGCATGAAAATTTATTACTAGCTGAAAGAGCAATCCAAGGGAAAAGTTGACATTACCACAGGATCCATCTCATAAGCCAGTGGTTCTAAGATGAAATCCTCATCTTGTCTAGCAACACCATTGACCAACAATTTGCCATCACGTACCTAATTTTAGGAAAATATCATTAATGGTTCAGTAAATTAAAATCACAATTTCAATGACAATTAAAGAAACAGCATCCCTAAGATTATAAGAAAAAGAAACATTTACCTCAACGTAGTCCCCAGCTTTAGCTACAACTCTCTTTATGAAGACATCACCAGAACTATAACCATATTCCTGCATAAACAATATCAATTTACACAACTTTAGCTCTCAAATTATCAAAGTTCAAATACTGAGAGTTAAGACAAGGAAGCAGTCATCAAGTGCATCACATACTTGAAGAATCGGAGGCACTTTAAAAATCACAATATCTGAAACTTCAGGCTTCCTGAAAACATATGATACCTGCAAAACACAATTGTAGAATAAATATGGTTAGCATTCAAGACAAATTACAAAATATGAAGGCCTTCCTTCTCTCCAACTAAACAGTAGTTGATTGAGCTTCATCATGAATTCCAAATTGTACAACAGTCAACAAAAGCACCAACTGATTGGAAAAAAAGAAAATACATATTCATAGACTGTTAAAGATTCCAACGAGATTGCCAATATTGTCCAAGCAAACAAATGAGAATTAAATAAATTAGACTTGAAAAGGAAGCAAATTTGTGACTAGCCTGCACTACAGCTGAGCTAACATAAGATAAGCAATACTTTAAGTTCAACAAAATTAACAAAACAGAACACAAGCAATCTCACATCAATGACAGCAAATTGATTTTGGATTCTCAGCACAAGGATCATGATCAAAACTGCTGCCTATTCTTTTCCACATTGTTGTCTGAGAATGAAAAGAAATCAATCAACATCAAATACTTATGACCAATGTCCTTCATTTCAGGTCTGAAGCATCATAGGTATTGCAGTAGCAGAAGCAGAAAATTTCCCACTTGTTGCACACCTAAGCATTCTTTGTTCCCTCAAAACTTGGTCCATGATCTACCAAAATTACGTGTCGAACTATACAATTAAAGTTACAAATTCACATGACTTCTCTTTATTTACCACGAACTGTTAGCATTCAGAAACAGGAAACGACACAGTACGAAGCTTTAATGTCATCTCGTCATCTACTTAACACCAACAACAAAAACAAAGATCTTCACTTCAATTAGAAAACAGAACAAGTTGTTAGTGAACAGTTAACTATAGTTCAATGCATAAATGTCTAAAACTTGTATTACATAATCAAGTAGATTTCTATCCATATATAAATAAAACAATCCAAAAACTAAAAATCCTTTAAATAACGAAATAAGTAGTAAAAGGGATGATGACTATACCTTCTCAGCTAAAATGCGATCGCCTGCATCCAGAGTGGGGTACATAGAAGTTGAGGGAATCGATCTTGGTTCAGCCAAAGATGATCTGAACAGAATGCTAACACTCAAAGCAGTAAAAGCAGCCTTAGTATCATCCGAACAGACATTGAGCAATTTCGACAACCAACTACTTCTCGAAAGGTAGTTCAAATTTGCCGACATAGCCTCCGACGAAGCAGCAGCAACAGCAGAAATTGTATCCCTCTGAACAACAGGCCCTTTTTTCCTAGCATTAACAGGCTTATCCGCGGTAGTCGCAGTTCCCCCTTTATCTACTAGACTTTCCGCCTGCCCAATACTCGGCTGGTTACAGGGCAGCCACTTAGACGCCTGTAGAAAGGGGATGATCGCCGCCGGCTTAAGCGGCGAAATCCCAAAAACACCCATGGAAGATGAATCTATCGATGGCGAAGAGGAGGAGGAGGACGTTGAGGTTGACTTCATGAGAGAAATTAAGGCTACGGCAAAAGGGCTTTGGGGTTTTCCTCCGAAGATTTCACCGGCGAGGGTAGAATACATCGAGCAGGGGGTGGTATTAGCGGTCTTGGGTTTTGGCGGTTTAGGGTGCCGTGGCCGGAAATCCGAGGAGTAATTATGATCGTGTTTGAACCGGGTCCGTGCCGCGGCGATTTCATGTAAGAAGCGGCAGGACAGTTAGCGGCGGCGGTTGAGGCCTTAGAGGTGGCGCAGGCGGCCAGATTTTGGGCTATGTAGCCGGAGTAAGTAACGGTGAATCGGATCGCCATAATAAGGAATTGTAAAAAGCTGAACAAGATGGGGAAAATAGCGAGGTCTGTGATTAACGGGGAGGGTAGTAAGAGCACTACAATAATCCAAGAAATTCCATTGAAACGGAAGCAATCAGTGATTGATCGGAAAAAGAAACGGTGAATTGAAAAGTCAGACTATAATCGGAGGGTTCTGGGAGAAAACTGACGGTCAAAATTGGAAAAATTGATGGATGGTAAGTGGTTGAGAGAAGGAAGTTGGGGTTGCGGTTGTGGCGGCAGTAGAGGGTTTTGAGCTTCTGAGCTAATTCTCCCCCCCGGAGAGAGGAGCTCAGGCGAGGTTCGGTTGTCGTCGGTGGAAGAGAACTATGAGAGTTCAACAATTTGAGAACGCCAAGAAAAGTAAAGAACGTGGGGTGATGGGCGGTTATAGCGGGCTTATTAGTTAAGAATTGGCTGCCAAGATCAGGAGTATGACAAGGCCCGTAGAGTTTCTTATAATTACGAAAAAGCCTTTCAAAATTGAATTACAATTTGGATAGTGTTAGCTTTTTTACAAATGATTTTTTTCAATGAAAAATGATTTATAATTATCAATACCAATTTTAGTTATTCGGATGAATTTCATTCCTTCTTTCCTGAAGTTTTGTAACTCAGTAATTTTGTCATTTTGTTACTTTCTATAAATACACTATTTTGCAATTATTGTATCCACACATTTTTTATTAACTTTTTTTTTGATTCAAACACTACATGATAAAGTACATCCAAAACATTTACCATCAAAAATAATAATATCTTAAATATTGATTGTCAAAACGTAATCCAACTCAATCTATGTGCTTTTTTAATAATAAAAAATTACATTCTTCTTATTCTTTAGTGATTCATATTCATGATCAATATATCATAAATAATAAGTATCATCACCTAAATTCTAACATTTTGTTATCAAACTATATGCTCAATAAGTGAATGGAATGAGGAAATTGGTTTAATTTGATGTGTGCAAAGATATTGGAGCTCCAATTTGTTTGAAAAAAAATCATTATATATATGCTTTAGAGAGTTAAAAATGTTTCATTTTTTTTCAGTTGAAACTTTCATCCAACCATTGTATTGTTAGGTAATAATGTGAACTCTATTTCATGGGGAAAATTCTAACATCTAGAAAAATTTGGGAGTGAGATTCTTGAATGGTACTTATTCCCTAAAGTTGTTTGTAATGGTGTACTGTTCATGTAATAATGTGGCTAGTTTGATGTATTAAGAAGAATACCACTCTATGTTGGGACTTCATACATTAATAAAAAGCTTGTTTAATTTGCCCCAGAAAAAGAAAATCAAAGCTCAACACTTAACATGGTAGATTGTAAATATGGATCAAGTAGAGGGTATCTGTGTCTTTAAATCCTCTTATTATTATTATTTTCTCTAGGGAAAATCCGCTGAAATAGTCCCTCAACTTTTGTATTTTAGCCAGAATAGTCCCTCAACTTTTTTTGTAGCAAAAATGGTCCTCAAACTTTTATTTTTTAGCCAAAATAGTCCTTTCATGTGAAATTTATATTTCTTAAAAAAATTATGGTGACTTTGTTGCTTATTTTTTTTTGGCTAAAAAAGTTAAAGGACTAAGGACTATTCTGGCTAAAAAAAAGTTGAAGGACTATTCTGGCTAAAAAGAAAGTTGAGGGACTATTCTGGCTAAAGTGCAAAAGTTGAGGGACTATTTTGGCGATTTTCCCTTTTCTTTATAAATGCTTTTTTGACTTTTACTAGGAGAACCTTCTTGGATGGGGTTGCATGACTTGCAAGTGGCAACTTTCCCACCACCTTCCGTTGTTGTGCAGGTGGGCATTTACCACTCTAACACTGTCAGTAAATACTATGATTTTTTTTATTATTTTTTTTAAATACATTTTTTTGGCCAGAAAAATAAACAAGGAAAAATTTATACTTCTTATACAAAATAAAACATCCATGTCAAATAATTTGTCCAGCTATACTTTTTTATTAGTTGAACTATGACTTCGTTTTTATGGCTAGTTTTTATTATTATATAAATAATAATTTTAAAATCATTATATATATATATATATATTTCATATTTATTATATCTCAAAAATTAACTACAGTAAATAATATCATAAATAATAATCTTTCAACACAGACCGTCTAATCAACGAGTTTTTTTTTTTTTATTAGTGCTTTTAAAATAAAAAATAAATTGATAAGAGCCCAAGTCAACATCGTGTGTGCACATCCTCGAAGAAGTTCAATGAATTACGTTATTAAATCTCACCAAATCACATTTTAATATCCGAACTTGACACATCGTTGATCCTTGGTCATGGGTCTTTTGTTCAAAGGTCACGGAAGCGCATACATCAGCCATGATTTATTTGAGACAAATATTTAGATAAACTTTGATTTTTTATTTTATTTATAAATTTTGTAATGTTAATTATATAATTTTAGAGAATTTATGAGATCAGTTGATGTAAGTAAGATTTTTTAAAATTTAATTCTGACCACAGAATCTCAAGTGATGTTCAAAAATCGAATCTACTTAATATTTTCCTTTATTTGATGATGCCACCCCAATTCATGGACCCACAATAATTTCCTGAATTAAATTGTTGGTAATTAATAACGTTTCTCATCAATTAAGAAACGTCCGATTTTATCGTTTAATTTATTGATAGCATAAAACATTCTTCTTAAGAGTTTGATCCATTGATATTTTTAGTTTTTTAAAATTTTATAAAAAAATAAAACATGTTCTTTATTTTTTAAATCTCTACTCAATTTGAACAATTAATTAGTCCCTCGCATTAGTATTTGTATCTATTTAGTCTGTTACTCTTAAAATGATAATTTTTAGTCCCTCTATTACATATTCGTATTTATTTAGTTTTTCACTTTTAGAATGATGATTTTTAGTTTCTAACAAATATAAAACGTTAAATTTTAGTCCTTGAATAAAATCCTGAGTATTTTTTGGCATAAATTTGTCATGTCCCTCACAAATGTAAAATATTGAATTTTGACCTCGGAATCAAATTTTGAGTATTTTTTTACCTAAATTTGACATGTGTTGTTTACATAACATATTTTTAGAAATAAGTTCATAAATTTATCTAAGTGAAAATGTTCTATAAATGCAAAAGATATGAATAAAAATTTAATCAGTAATTTGTTTATATTTAAGATCATTTCAATAATTGACTTGTGGTTTTTTTTACACATCAAAATTTATAACCCAGTCCAATGTTGGAAAGGAAAATTTAGTTTCTAAATTTTACTCACAAAATATGTCGTGAACAACACACGACTAATTCAGGCAAAAAATTGCTTGGAATTTAGTTTAGGCATCGAAATTTGACATTTTATATTTATGAGGGACTAAAAATCATCATTTTAAAAGGGACTAAATAAATACAAATTGGTAATGTAAGGGATTAAAAATTAATATTTTAAAAGTGATGGATTAAATAGAATACAAAAAGGTAATGTGAGGGACTAATAGATTCCTATAAAAATTGCATAATATTTCTCTTATATACATCTACCTGTGTATTTCATTCATGAATTATTTTATTAAATTTTAGGGTGTTCAAAACTTTATCCTCCATCTTTTTTTTTTATCAAATTTTTTCAGATTTCTAAATTACCCTCTATCTTTTATATTCTCTCACCTAAACTAATAAAAATAGCCCTTACTCGTAATTTATAACAAAAAACTATGTTATTTTTTTATTAATTGTCTTAATTCAGTAAAGATTTAGAAGATGAGAGACGTGATTTACTTTTATACAATTTTGAGAACCAAAAATATGGACGGGCCAAACTTTAAAGACTAAAAATATTTTTTACCCTTCCTTAAATTAACTGTTTGAAGAGCCCCTAAGCATTTGTTTTCTAGCCAGAATGCAACTATTGGATAGGACCAATTATCATAGCAGATTTTCGAACGTGGTATGAATTGCCAGTCACAGAACGGCCCAAGCCATAGAAACATCAGAGCCTTAGCATCTTCGGTGGCGACCCAAATATGAAGGCCCAGTTTGAAACTAGAAATAGAAATTTTTTTTTTTTTTTTTTTTTGGGCTGGCGAAATAGAGAAATTAAATGACACTAGTATTGGCTCCGTCCTATTTGAGATGTGATTTGTGTGCGATAAAAATATGTTTAGAACATGTGTTTAAATAATTATTATTAATTATTATTTGAAAAATAATAAAAATTTTGTCATTCAAATAGAATGACTCGTATTACTTAAAGGGAAAATTTTACGCTCATAACGAGACAATTTTATTATATTTTAAATATTTATATAATAAATGTGCTCATCTTGACCCATTGAACTGTTTTCATTCTGGACTGTAAAAATAGGCTATTTAAACAGATTAATAAAACGAGGTCGAATAGATGATTTGTCATTACTATTATCGGGTCAAGAAGCGGGTCGAAATTTTGCGACTGGACGAGTACTCGTCCCGATTTATATACAGGAGTAACTCTATAATTTTTGCATATTATGCTGTAATATTAATAGATTTTTTTTTTTGCTTCCCTTCCCATTTATTGGGATATATGTGTATATATATATATATATATTACACAAAAGGAAATTTTATAATCCGTTTTAGGGAATCATATCCTTAGTTTTAAAAGGTTGTATAATACAAACTTTTAAAACATATGGTGTTGTACTATATAGTTATTTAAAGTGTAGGGGAATGATTCTCTAAAAGGAGTCGTAGAATTTTTCATATATATATATATATATATATATATATATTAACACCAAAAAAATATAATATTAGATCCAGTCGGGTATCCGGTCATCTAACCTGCTTTGATCGAGTACCCAGTCAATGCATATGGACCGAGTACCCTATCGCTTTTTCCTTGACTCGATTATCGGATGACTCAATGGACCAGGTAACCGATCTATGAATACTATGTGATTTAAAAACTTATACATACAAACATTTAAAATCAATGAGATAGTTCTCTTAGTAAAATTGTTAAAATTTGTCTATATTAAGGTGTTACATTTCCTGATCAATGAAGATTACATAAAAATTGACCAGTGACATTAGACGCCTCTTGCTTATTAACCTGCTGGTGCCACCAATGCATAGGCTTTGATCCATGATTCTTCTATGTGGCTTGGACGTCACAACTCTACTCGAATCTGGTTTAATGATAGTGTTCAATCATACGGATCTTCAAATGGTAGATTATTTTTCCGGATTTTTTAGACCCAAATCCAATCGAATCATGTTAAGAACGAAGACTCAAAGAAAAGAAAATAAGAGACCAGATCAAATCAGATCAGATCCTCCTAACACTTGTTGTATTTATCTATTAATCAATTATTGTGAAGTCTTGGAGGATTTATTTTGTTGTCCACATACATGTTCCCAGAATCCCAGCAAAGAAAAGAAATACAGTATAAAATTGAGTATACAGTCACAAAATCATCTCATATATTTATCAGTACATGTAATTATTGTAACTTAATTAAGTCACTACATCAATTTTCCCATTTTTGCACATCAATAATGATCTTGGCTCTTCAATGAATTTAGCAAGTAACACAACCGTATTGCATATTTTATTTTGTATACTAAATATTAATTCAAATATTTATCTATATTACGAAGTGTAGTAACAAATTGTCATGGTTCGGTAACAAATGATGTGAATGAACGTAACAAAAGAACTATCGTAAATCGAATTTATATAAGAATTTATTGGTCAAAAAAAAAAAAAGAGTAAAATGCAAGTGAAAAAGGACAAAATTGTAGCATCATCGTATCAGGAAAGATATAATGTGAAAGGAAGTTGTGAACAGGGGAAATCCTCCATTCCCATGTTCAAGTTCAACAAATGGGACCCAAGGTTGGTGGTCTGTCATTCATATGATCTCTTCCATTTGTGGAAGACAAGACGAAGACGCATGGTATATCAACCTCGACATCTTCATTAACTTCTGGCACTCTTTTTATTCACCCAACAATCCCACCGGAATTTTTAGCTTTCCAAGATTCAAGCTTCCACCTCGTCTTGAGCCGTATGATCACCTCCTACTAGGTTCATTGTCGTATTTAGGCTACCCAGCAAACCTTTCACTATTCCTCCTCCAATTCAATCACTTTTTTCTTTTCTTTTTTTTTAAATGAATTTAATTTCAATCTTCACTAGCAAAATGTGGCCTACCCAAAAAAAAAAAAATAAAGTGTGATTGAATATCTATTTACCAAAAATAGACGCATTACATAAGCTGATTGAATTAATGAACTCTAACACTACCATAGTCACCACCACCGTCCAAAATTCTTTACTACTAAATTTATATTAGTGTAAAGTGACTAATAAACATTATTATTGCATAGTTTATATGTTTCTTAGTTACTCTGCATTAATGCAAATGTTATATATAAATACATATTTTAATTCGTTAGACAATTAAAAAATAAATTCAATTCAAGTAACACAAATTTAATTCCAAAATCATGGACCTGTGTAAGAAGAAATAATAAAAACTACACAAAAATATTGTTGTTTTTTGGCTCGATCCATGTCAAAAGAACACAACTCCAAAACATTTACATAAATCCTTTTGTTAAATACTTGACAAACAAACATCAAGCCTAAGAGTAAAGAGATACATATGGCTTGCCAAATGCAAAAAAAAAAAAAAAAAAAAAAAAGGCCAAAAGCTCTCCTTCTCATCATCAATCAATCCCATATAGGCAGATCATTCAGAACCGACAAACCAACTAACAAAAGTAAGCCCACTTCCCTAAAACGAAACAAAACGACAAAACCCTATACTAGTATTTTTGTTCATTAATTCTCTCGAAAGACTAAAAAGTGAGGGGAAATTTTCACTTCCACTTAAGACCTTTGCCTGGCATTGATATAGCAAGTTCCGGCCAACCAAAGCAATCACCTTCTGCTAAACCACCGCCTTCAACTCCCCCACCACCCATCTGCCACGTGTTATTACATCCAACCGATGATGATGATGATGATGTACCTCCTGAACTGAACCATTTGTACCTTGACCCACAGGTTCCATCGGCCAGTCCATTTCCCCAAGACCGAACCCCAGCCCTTGAAGGCCCGGCCCGAATCCACCACTAAATGGCAAAAAACTCTGATGAGTTGTCAATAAAGAACTGAAATCCGAAGCTTCTGGGACGGCTTCATTCAAGTTCACCTCAAAACCCATTAAATGACCCGTCAGGTGACCCGACCCTGAACCCATTTGGGGAACCGGGTTTGCATGCAGCTGGGGCGGGTCGTGATGATCAGAAGAAGATGACGCCGTGGGAGTGGTGGCGGAAGTGGTGCGGGGACGTTTGTTGCATGAGGAAGAGGGAGAGGCGGAGGATGGCTTGCGGGAGCCGCCTCCGACGGGGATGTTACGGAGAGTGCCGCCGCGGGTCCAGTACCGGCGGCAAGATTTGCAGAAGTGACGGGGCTGAGAGAGGTTGTAGTTGTTGTAATAGCAGAACTTGGTGTTGTTGGAGTCGCAACGTGGGCTACGGGAGGTGTTCTGGTTCAGATGGCCTTGTTGCCATGGTTGACAGCCTCGCCGGACGTGGGTCTCCGGTTTCCGACGACATTTCAGTTTTTCTTTTTTGGTCTCTTAGTTAAGGTGGAATATTGCTCTCTTTGGTTGTAACAGATGCTGAGGAGAGTTGTGGGGATGTGGATATTAGAAAAGAAACAAAAACATATTTAGAGAGAGAGAGGGAAGAGATAAAAGACTTGTACCGGAAGAGAGCAAGCCATTTTTATATTGAGAGAATACTGTGGAGAATTATTTTTTAAAAACAAAGAATAAAAAAAAATCTGAAACCACATGTTGCTTTTAAAATGGATACAGTATCTTACCTCCTATATTCTCTCACGCTACTTAATAAATTATCATAATTTTATAAAATAATGTTATTGAAATAATTTTGATATTTTAGTAGGTGCAGTAGGAGGGATTAGGTTTTTTTTTGAAATACATTCCTTTCCAATACCCTCCAATGATCTATTATATTTAAACATAGGAATTAAAATTCATAAAAATTAATAAATTACATTAATAATTTTGTTTCAATGAGTAAATCAACATATCATAAAATCAAATTTATTGGTAAATGTTTTATTATTCAATTTGTATGAAATATTTAAACGGTGTAAAATAAGTCAAAATCAATAAAAAAAATAGAACTTTTAATCAAACGAAAAAAAAATTAATCTATTTATTTTCAAATTTTATATAAAACAAGTATATGTAATAAATTATATTATGAATGGATATGATTTTAAAAAAATATTTTTGAATTTTATTTTTATAAGGTGTATTAGAGAGAATTTTTCTCCAATTACTTGAGAGGAGTCTACACCAATGTAAGAGAGTGGCAAAAAATGTGAAAGTGAGTATCCTTAAATTTAAATTGTCTATATAGGTTACTTTTTGTTCAATTGTCCTTTATATTTTGTCACAATTTTTAAAGGGAAATACTTGGTTTTGGATTCTTTGTTACAATTTTTGATATTATACTGTGTGTAATGGGGTAATCTAATTTTTGATCTCACTTATAAATATATAGTATAGATTAATTGTTATGAATTGTACGACATTAGTTGATGTAAACAAAATCTACAGGTGCACAAGATCTTCTTTCTCATTTTCTGTCTCACTTTCTATCTCATTATCTAATGAACTGTCAAGATTCTTTTTAAATATAATTATAAATTTTTGAAGAGTAATCTTAATAGTTTATTTGGTAATGTAATAGAAAATGAGACAGAAAATCCTTAGTAGTCCACAGGTGAGATCCAAAACGAGTTTATATTAGTATTTTCCATTTCTAAATATGTATTTCAATTACCTTCTTTATCTCACCTAAATTACATGTTAAACATTATTACAGTTATTTTTCAAATTACAATTCTTGGAACAAAGTTGAAATTTTCTTAATTTAGTTTTTATTTCTTTTCTTATATTCTTACATTAAATTAGTAATGATGATATGTACATAAATTGATTCGAAATACCAATTGATTAATGGTAGATCAATTTGCAATAGCATAAGAGCTGTATTTGCTGAAAATGAACTTTTATGAGCTATACTTCAATATTTGATTTATGTATCTGGGTTGTCTAATTTCTTGTTGATTTATTTATGAAATTTAGGGTAGCATACGAAAGTTTTCTATATGACCCATGTTAAATTATGAGATAAGGTTAGTTCAAGTGAATATAGAAAATGTTAAGGAGTCAACAGTTAGGGACTGTGGGCACATACTATTGTGTTAAGTTGTTAACCATTTGCAGCAGTTTTGCACTCAAGCACCAATTTCCCTTTTTCTTGATGTACTAAGAAATAAAAAAGTTTATCTTTTTTATGTATGAAAATATTTAAGTGTACTAGATTTTATTTATAAATTTTATGATTCGAATTAAATTCTATAAAATATTATTTATATTCGTTGATGTCATTTATTCTATTATGACTTAATTAACACCATAAAGTCTACAATTCGGTGTTAATGAGTTGGATTATCAGGTTATTATGTGTCGTATAAGATGTGACCCATTTCTTATACATGTTTGTGTCGTGGTGTCGTGTGAGATCCATTCCTTATCGTGTTGTATTCGTGTCTGACCCGTTTACTATCGACAGACAATATCAGGCTATTTGAAAATTACATAACTTCCGATCCATTTGAACTAAAATCTCAAATTTTAATTGTTTAATAACTTAAATAATTATTAATACTAACCTTGATATTATAGTAATTTAAAACATATAATTAAAATTATTGAATTTTTTTGGATAATATGTAAAATAATTGTTATATTTGATTTAATAATATAATATTAAATCTATTATTTACAATTTTAAAGTATACTATATTAAATTATAATAACTAAAAAATTTCAGTAAAATTTATTCATACAGTTACTTAACGGGTTATTGTGTTAACCCATAAGTTGATCCAATTTAACCCGTTTAATTTCGTGTCATAAATGAATTGATGTAATAATGACCCGATAAATTTTGAATCGCGTCATTATCTGATACGGCGTCATTAATTTTGTATTGTATTATTGGATTTTGTTAAAATTTATTAATTCTCTAGGCTACCTAATTATTTCTCTTTAAAACACTGAAACTTGCTAGTCAAGAAAGACAGGCAGACATAGAGTCCAGACAAACTTCCACGATCCGGGTGCCAGCTGCGTGAGAAAATTTCTCACTAGAATTGATTACTGAGGTCACAATTCAAAGAAAAAAAAAATGAGGCTATTAACGCTAACAGAAAATTGTCCGCACTTAGCACACTCGAGTGGTCTATTTTGTTTAGCCAACAATTATCAAATTAGAAACCGAGTGATCCGCACCGTGGATATGATTAATGACCTTTGATTATGTTTCAATCGAGTGTTAAGAGATGTTTGGTTCTGATTTGGTAATTAATGTCGTATAAAAGATTATAAATTTCAATCTGAGTATGAGTTTATATTATTTTTTTAAAAATTATTTAGTTTAAATAAAAAAATAAGATTTTTTATATTGATAAATTAATTAATTTAAACGGAATTTAAATTACAAGTGAATAATAAAAATATGTATTTTTTAATACTTTAATTTCTGTAAAATAATTCTCATATAATATTTATAAAAATCATTAATCTTGATCCATTCCTTCTCCTCGAAGAACTTTATTATAAGAAAATTCTATTACGTGGTATGTTAAGTGATATCTCCAAATCAATGAAATTTTAATATTTTAAATAGTGGTCCATCTATTTATTTTATTTTTAGACTTACCACTTTAAATAATAAAATTTCATTCGTTTGGAGATATCACTTAACATGTCACTAAATAAGACCTCCCTATAATAAAGTCTCTCATTTTCTTCACACCCATAAATTAAACATCTCCTTAATTATTGTTAGTGAATCCACAATTAACGGATTAATTGTGAACAAAAATGATGATTACACTTTTTAATTGAGTGTGAATATTTAAAAATCGCAATTTGAGTGTGGAGAAATGTGGTGCTTCCAATTATTAGTGAGTGCCTTTAGTGGTCAGCATGGAATTTACATGCAAATCATGTGGGCCGTTGATGATCTTGAATTTTGATGGTTCAATATTTTTTTATTGTTTTTGAAGCCCTTAATGTACGCTTGGATTAATAAAGTTTCTAGGAATAACGAATTCTCTCCTCTCGAGATTGTCACAACTTTCATTAATTATAAGTATTTAAACCTTCCAATAATAATTAGGTCTGCCAAACTTGTCCTATGATGTTTCTCAAAATAAATACCGCTATAAAATATTGTGCTTAGAAGGAAAGGAAAATATTTAGATAGATCTGATTTATGATCATATTTGTAGGTCTTGTAGTGTAAATTAAATGTTATAAAATTTTTGATATTAACTGATGAAAGTAAAATTTTATAACATTTAATTTTGATTGCGATATTTATATGTGGACCTAAAATCGAATTTATGATAGTATTTTTCAATAGAACAAGAATAAATATGTGTCATACAAAATTTTTAGAGGATAATATAGAGTAATACACGACAATATGCATTGGTATAGATCCTTCTTATAAAAATACCAAATGAATTGGTAAAAATTAAGGCTAGTACTATTTTTTTTTTTTTTTTTTTTTTTTTCACTCTTTAAAAAGGATGAATGGAAAGTAATATTATATTGTATTGAGAATAAGACTAACTATAAGAAAAACAAATTGGTCATTCTTCTTGATTTTTATGATCCCTTTAACATGTTAGAGTGGCACAAAAAATAATTTGACACTCGAAGTTTTATTCACTTGAATAATCTTCAAATCCTCACCTTGCAAAATGGCAAATGATGATGCCACGATAGAAAATTAGAAATTTTATTGCCACAACAAATTTTTAGTGAAATTATTAAAATATTCCACTCTATAATGAAAAAATAATAAGGGCACAAGAATAGTTTAGTAATTTCACATAAAGGTTGATATGGCAATAAGATTTTAGCTATGACAGATCATTTGCCTTCCAAAATAGTATTGAGAGAAGAAGACAAGGGAGTTTTGAGTTTAGGTTGGTGTTATCATAAGTAGTAGGGTCATTTGATAAAATTGAAAATTGAAAATTGAAAATTGAAAATTGAAATTTAAAATTGAATAATAAAAATTTAAGTATTAAAATTTTAATTTATTGAATTCATAAAGTTATATTTATTTAAGTACTGAATTAAATTATTTTATCTCATGTATATTGTATAGTTAATTGAAATTTTATCAAGACAAGGGAGTTTTGAGTTTAGGTTGGTGTTATCATAAGTGTAGGGTCATTTGATAAAATTGAAAATTGAAAATTGAAAATTGAAAATTGAAAATTGAAATTTAAAATTGAATAATAAAAATTTAAGTATTAAAATTTTAATTTATTGAATTCATAAAGTTATATTTATTTAAGTACTGAATTAAATTATTTTATCTCATGTATATTGTATAGTTAAATGATAATATTTAAATATTAATTTTATATTAGTTTTATTTGTTAAATATAATATTTTAACACAAAAAATAGTTTACTAATATACTGGTAATATTTTCAGAACTTTGTTATCAAATACACTTAATACAAAAAGTGATAAATTATTTTTGAATGGCAAAATTTGGATAAATTTAAATTTAAAATCTAAATCCAAATCCACCTTAAGTTATTTAGTTATAAATTTAAAACAGTTAAAATATACTAATCTTAAATTTACTCAAAATTTATATTCAATAATTTTAGATCTATCATTTTCATAATTCAAATCTATCCGTTCAAGATAAATTAAATTTAAGTACATCTACTTAGTCTCTTGACAGGCAAGAAAAGAAAAAATAGCCATCACCGTGGAATTTATTAGAAACAACAAAAACAAACAGGAGAGAGTGAGAAGAATTGGGGGGAAATTTTGGGATTAGACAGCCGACAGCATGATTAGTGTCGGAAGAGCGTGGGTAGCAATTATTGGATCGTCGTCACTTTCCCACCCCATTTCTACAAAATTATATGGATGTGATTCACTCTAGACGATGAATCCTTAGTCTATATTTATTAATATAACTCTCGTAATTTATTAAAAATAATATAGATTAAGAGATTTATTTTATACATTATAAATTGAATCTATGTAAGAATTTGTTCATTTCTACTCGTACGCTTCGGAGGAATATCTGAATTCTGATCATCACTCACTGCCGGATTTTTCGGTCTCTAAAATTCCTTGATTCTCTACTACCATTCTAGGACTGATTAATTTTCTCAAAATGTACGTGTACACTTTTGCTGCTTTGCATGCAAATGCAACGCTAAACGAGTTTTTTACCAACTAATTTTAGTTAGTATTTTTAAATTCAGATCGGACGGTTCAATTCGACCTATCACTTGTTAATAACAATAATACATATAACTTCGATTGTATAATGCCTCGTTCTACATGCAAAATATACTAAATGAGACGGTACTAAACATAATTGTTAATAGACACAACAAAATTTATTTTTGAGTGACTAATGTTATATTGTTGAGAAACATTTTGAAAGTGCATTGTAAAGTTGTCTAGGATAGATTCAATAATATTACTATTAAAATACTCAATTCTTTATTTTAATTAATTAGTACTTTGAACTATTTCCTTGGAATTTAGGCTTACAAGGAAGGTGAGCTCAAAAAAAAAAAAAAAAAAAGTTTATAAGGAAGGTATCATTACTATACTATCTACTTCAAATTCAACGTTTAAGTTGCACGTTAGAGAAACAAACGTGTGAACGGAAACAAAAATTTCGGCTGTACATTGTACATAAAAATGCCAGTTAGTGATTGAGCAGGCAGCAGGTGATGACTAGAGTGAAGCTGGTTCCTGGTGGTGTGGTCATTGGTATTTGGTGGGGTTGTAGTAGTTGCTTACACAGATTTGGCGAGGCATGCGCGAGGCTTTGGGTTCCTAGTCCCAATTTTCTCCCATCATCTATCCATCCTTCTTGCAATTTTTTTTTTTGGTAATTAAATTTTTTTTAGAAAAAGTATAAATTACCTTTTATTTTAGCGTCAACGAAGGTCATCGATACATTTTATGACTTAGCTAAATAGTATTTTTAAATCCGTGGCCAACAAAATATTGAGTTAACGAGAATTAAAACTCGAAACTTTTTTTTAAAGATAAGTTATCTTACTTATAGTTCAAGTCAAACCTATTAAATGTTCCTTTGCTTTTTTTTTTTCCTTTGCTGATCATGTGTGTATATTATGCATTCAGTTGGTGAAGTGCTGCCCTGATGATGATATGTCCCATTCCCGGGCTCTGGTTGAGAGTTTCTCTATCCACCAGATTCTGTGTTGCTCTTTTGTAATGTTGCGTCATTTTCACCCAAAACCCCGTTGTCCCATTCAAACCAAACCATCCCTATTTTCTCTCCTGACCTGACAGGCCTGCTATACACAACATTATAGAGTCCAGTCAAACGACATTATTGCCCTTTTCTGTTTAATGGTATGGAAGCTTATAATCAGCCATCTTATGAGTTATTTCCTCTTAGCTGTGCTTGAATTTTCAATCAATTGGAAAGTGCGTGTCAGTGTTGCTTCTCGCTGTTCAAAGTGTAATTTATGTCTCTTTATGCTCAAGGTAGAATTTCTTTAAACAATGACTCTCAATAATCACAGAAAACCTAGCTAGGACATACTAGATTAAAAAAAAAACTCGATTGAGTTGTATAGAGTTAACTTGAACAGAATTATAGGTGATTCGGTGAGAAATTTGATGAATAACGAATTTTATTAAATTTTAAATTAAATTTATCAAATAATTACGAATATTTGTTCGAGTCAAGTTTATTTAATATTCAAAAATAAATAAATTTTATATCAAATTTTGAAAAACTTAAATTTTTTGAATTGGTAATGAATAATATGTAAAAGAATCATATGTGAAACTTAAAATTTTAAATATTTAACCTAATTATTAGCATATTTTCATTCTTAATAAATAAAATAATAAATACATACGGCTTATGATTCCGAATTTTTAATCTTTAATTCAGTAAAACTCAACTAAATTTTTGAATGTATTCGACTCATTAACTTTTCGAATTGACTAAGAGTTTCGAGTTTTTAAACATTGGTTAAAACATCATAATAGGAAAAAAAAAAAAAGTTATTTACATCTAAATTTTGGAACAGGTTCAGGGGGCCAATGTTTTAAGCAGAGAGGTTACACACCTTGTGTGTAATTTGAGAATAGAAATACTGCAATGTTTAATTCTTTGCAACGTATCTAAAGACAATGTTCATTCGACATCAAAGTTGCCGCTTACAATGGTCGAACAACATGCACTTGCTTAGAATTCAGGTTATCACAGAATAGTACAACATTTATCAGTCCTTGTTTTAAGTTCCACACAGCATTTAACAGAGAACAAGAAGTTGAAACTACTAAATTCCCCTTTATAACTATTAAGTGACTGACAAATGATGAACACACCAAAACATAAGGATACATATATCATATTTGATCACTAAATGTAGTGACAAAAAAAGATACTGGGATTTTCGAAATCAAGTTCTTGGCTTTATGATTGCTTGCAAGGGATGAAGTTAACTTTGGTTAGTAAGCCCGAGAGTATCAACATTATCTTTTTCTCCATCTGCAAGTCCCCAATCAAACTCCTGAACTAACCTGGCAATTGTTATACAAGAGATCAGCATAGCTTGAAGAGCACCTGCACATGCCCTCTTTCCACCTCCAAAGGCAGCTGTCTTGTGCAGTTCCATGTGATCGTGCTTTCCGTCAAGAAATCTCTCGGGATACCACTGTTCAGGGTTCTCCCAAACTTTTTTGTCCATGTTACAGCCGTAAATGTTGATAGCAATCTGCATAAATGTAATAGAGAATAAAATAGGATAATCAAGCAAGCATGCAAGAGATCATGGTTGAGTAATAACCTCCGTTCCGGCAGGAATATTATATCCTCCTAATTCTGTATCTTCATGCACATATCTTAGAGGAACTACAGGAACAGGACTGTGTTTTCTCAAGGTTTCATGAAATATAGCAGACAAATAAGGAAGCTGACACAGGTTCTCCTCTGTAACCTTGTTTGCGAACAACCTTTCCACAAACATTTTGAATATCCAGATACAGACGGTCCTGTTAATTATGGTGACATTAGAGTAACTACAAATTATCAAGGAGCAAATGCATTGTGGCATTACAGAAAGGTCGAAGAGTAAAAACCTGTTTTTCTTGATCTTTAGCAAGTTCGTACATGGCCCATTCTGTTGTTACCAAAGTAGTATCTGACGTTTCGATAATTGCCTCCCATATTAACATCAATATTTGTTTCTCCGTAAATGTAGTTGCCTCCGACAATAAGCAGTCAAGGTAACAACTTATTTCCTGAAGGAAGATCAAATTGACTTATCATGACTAGCAGGACATGACAAAACTCGTACATATACAAACATGAAACTGAGTTATTCCAGGAAAAGCAGTACTTTTCCTGATTCAAAACGTCTCTTCTGCTGCTTAATAAGGGCTTTCACAACAGCCCCCCTGCGGTGATCCATTTGCTGAATTTTCCTTTCAAAACTTTTATTAGGAATCCACCCCAGATCTTACGGGAAGAAATCCCTCCAGTCCACCTCAATTGCCCCCTCCATTGGGTCATGCACTAAGACCTTAATTAGCTCTTCCTTTGATAATGTGGTTCCAAATTCCTCCACATAAATGGACTCCATATCCTCTCCCAGAACCTGCAAATCCAAACAAGTATATACTTATTCAATTAATATTAGCGTCTCCAAATATAAGGACCTAGAGCGCCCTTTGACTAATTTAAACAAAAACTCACCTCTTTCAGTGCTAAGCTGAAAAGTTCAAACAGGAATATTTTTCTGAGATTTACAGCTTGAAGGGGATTCTCACTCAGAGAAGCATGCAATTGGTTAAAAGTATTCTCTACCAGCGAATCTCTATGGCCACGATGTCGTTTCTGAAATACAAGAAATTTGAATAAAATTCTAACTCACCAGCAAAGGCACAAACTTTGAATAGATGATTTTGTGGATAAAGTTATGCAACCAAAAATAGCAGACCTTCTTGGATTACAAACCTGTGGGCATGTGTTCCTAAAGAACTGTTGAGTATATGCCTCTTCGCCATCTTGTAGAACTCATCATAATCACTCATTGCAATTATACTTTTATCAGCAGTCAGGATATTTAATGCTTTTGATAGTTTTCTTGTCGAAATGGATGAGTATTTCGTCACCATCGCCTGAACCAAATGAAGATAAGTTATGATATTCATGCGACAACCGGTATCATGGATCTCCTTATGCTTAAAGAACAACAAGACTTACGTAAACATTAACGAGCCTGCACTCTAATTACTAGTTCATGAATGATTTTGAACATGATAGTTCAAGATGCTCAGCTACATAACAACATAATGCATGAGATGGTTAATTTTTTTGTCATTTATGATGTTGGCAATTTTAGAGTGCATTCTGGAAATTGTTTTGTGAAATAGAACTTCGATGCAACTATTCCATAATCTCAGAACAGAACACAGGTCAGAAAAGGAACACTGAATCTATATTGGTGTCAGGACAACATATTTGGATGTCTCTCTTTCAACAACCTTGACAATTCTTATTCCTGCTGTTAGAATTTTTGAGCGCAGACAGGTAGGTTAGTAAACTGAAGAGAAGCTGAAAATGCTGAATCACTTGCTACAAAGTACATTTCAATTTATAAGAAACTCCATCATAGATAGTATCCTTTCCGTCTAGTCGTATTTAATCTATAAAAACTTAAAAATGGAACAGTGATATAAAAGTTGACGGATTTTGCTGACTCCATATTCAAATAAACTTGGCAGTCCATAAGGGGAGAAAAACTTTAATAAGAGAGGTCTACAACATTTACCATTATTTGAAACCAAGTAGTAGACTTCAAATTAGCTAGCTCAGACAAGACAAATATCATTCTCTTCTAGTAACTTGCCCTTACTACCATTTATTCACTTAGATAACATTGTTTAAAATCTATACAATTCAAATGGTATGTGATTTTTGTCTGTGCAGAAATGACAAATTTGGAGAAAGTTGAAACAAAGATTACAAAAATTTTGCACCTATTTATCTAAATGCCTAAAGATGGGTCACAAACAACTTAGACATTTTGCTACATCTGTTTAACTTGTACTGTGAGTATCAATTCCCATAAAAATTGGGAGCATCCCAACCCCAAATTCAATTCATGAATATTCCATACATTTCCCAATTATCTAATGTTATGCAGTATGTAAGAACCAGTTTTCATACAAGCCAAGACCTCATACTCAAAAGCTGTAGATGGTCACATTTTGATCCCCTATCTTTTAACTATTAAACCAATAACAGCAGTAAAAAGGTCATTATCTAGTACTAGTAGTCTTCTGCTGACTAATTTAGAAAGAGACAGAGAGAGACTATACCTCCTTACAAACATCATTAGAATTGAGGACAACCATTTTATTGGCACCAGTTTTGATAGAATAGATTGGTCCATAAGTCTCAGCCCACTTAGCAAAAGTCTTGTGGGGCTTCTTCTCTTTCAGCTGCAGCAAATTCCCAATCACTGGTAGCCCTGGTACCTCTGCACCACCAATTAACCAAATTAAAGTACATAACTTCTTAACTCCTTTCCTACACATACAGTTCTATTTAACATCAACGCAGAATCATCAAAAGAAAAGATAACGATGCTCAAATTGGAAATATTAACACGACCTCAGTTGTAGACAATGTGTATTAAACCTAATGAAATAAATAAATGATAACTAGATTGATTTCATAAGATGTAATCCAAACTAGAAAGTCTACATGTGGGTTCAATCGGGTCGACCTAAGTTTTTTCTGCACTAATCACCTGGCGGCGGGGGATGTTTTGAAGATTTCCTCCTCTGATCATCTACATATGCTTTGATGAGCCATAGAGAAAGCCCACCAAGAGCAACAGCAGGACCACCTACAGCAACAGCAGTTCCTACTGGAAGTGCTGGAACATTAATAATTGCTTCCATCAAAGCCGTCAGTTTTTCTTTTTTTTTTCAGTCAAGTGCTCTTTGAAGAAATTTTGCTTGATGCGGTATATAAAGAAAGGACAGGAATCGGGTGATGGGTGTAGAATTAACGTTCGATCATAGAAAAAGTACAACCGGAGTCTCCTATGGAAAAAGAATTGAACTTTATGGTTTTTGATACCCAAGAAATTGAAGAGGAAGAAGACGAAAGGGTTCTCGTCCTATGCTAAACTCAAAGGTTTGGTCGAATATGCGATCCCATTTCCCCATTTTGTTTTCTCCTGTTAATAAATTTGGAGTGCTACAGCTAGTCAGTTACTGTGTTCTTACAACTACCCGGCACATGAAAATGGAAATGATTAGATCACAAAAATGGACCCTTTATTATTTTGGGTAGAAAAAAATAGAGGACAGAGGGGATACCTCTATCTTTTGATAATCAATAGCTCATATTTCATCAATAGTGATATATCGCTCATTAACTAATAGTTGAATAATTTGATAATCAATCACTTATATTTTATTTATAGTGATATATCGTTCATTAACTAATAGTTGAACAAATTTTTGATCGTTTGATAGCCTTCTATATCATGCGAGTTAATCCCTATTGACCCAAAGTGGACCCTTCATTGCAACTCAATGTATGATGTTGGAACTAGACAGTGGTGTTCCACTCACTTCTTTGTCCCTTTATTTGTTCTGCTCTGCATGAGTTCTAAAGAACTTGTTCTTGTTACTGCAACTACATTTTAACTGATTTTTGTGGATATTATATTGTTCTTGTAAAGCTACTTTCGAGCATTATTTTTGGACTCAATTATTAGGCACATCTAAAATTGTAAAAAGAATACAAATCAAAAAGATGCTTTTTGGTTGTAAAGGAAGCAATGGAGATTTGTACAACTAGATTTTTACATAAACAACAATGGGAAAAATGAATTAATTAACAAAATCTTGTTCATTTTATGTCTAAATTATGCCGTTTTCTGAACAGAAAAAACATAATCTGAAAAATTGAAAACAGCAATAAAAGTATGGATCAATCAGTATTATACTTCCAATGTAATTAATCCACTGCATTTGATTGCATATTTTGCAAAGTACTAGGTACTAAAACATTACAATAGTCTATTTACAATTGTAATTGGTGTACAATTTACATACTGCATTCTGAAATGAACAGAATACCATATTTTGTTTCTAATAACTACAAGTACAATGAGCTAAAGAAAAGAAATGATGGAAAATTTGTATAAAAAGAACCCATCACTAAATAATTAGTAGTGATTAATATCCTTGGAAGATTGGTGGAGGTGGTGATGCATAGACAGCTCCAATTGTTGGTGGAAGAACAACATCTTCATATGATGGTGGAGGTGGGGACAGAGCTGGTGTTGGTGGAGGGGGAGAATTTCTTGGAGGTGGTGGAGATTGAACAGGTGGTGGTGGGGAGTAGACTGGAGGAGGTGGTGGTGGTGAATAAACTGGAGGGGGTGAGGAGAGGACTGGTGGGGGAGGAGAATGAATGACTGGTGGTGGTGGGAAATAAGTAGGAGGTGGAGGAGGGGAGCCCAGTGGACTGGCGGTGGTGGAGAATGTACGACAGGAGGTGAGTGGACTGGTGGTGGATGAGAATGAATGACTGGTGATGGTTTTGCAATTGGTGGAGGATTAGGCTCTGATTTTGAAGGTTGTGGATTTATAACTGGTTGAGGATTAGGCTGTGATTTAGGAGGTTGTGGTTTTGCAACTGGTGGAGGATTAGATTGTGATGTTGGAGGTGGTGGCTTTGCAACTGGTGGAGGATTAGGCTGTGATTTAGGAGGTTGTGGTTTTGCAACTGGTGGCGGATTAGGCTCCGATTTTGGAGGTTGTGGATTTGCATGTGGTGGAGGATTGGGCTCTGATTTTGGAGGTTGTGGCTTTGATTTTGGAGGTTGCAGATTTGCAACCGGTGGAGGATTAACCTCTGATTTTGGAGGTTGTGGCTTTACAAACGGTGGAGGATTAGGCTTTGATTTTGGAGGGTGTGCAACCGGTGGAGTATGTGGGGCTGATTTTGGAGGTTGTGGCTCTGTTACATCACAACAGGTGGAGGATTAGGCGTTGATTTTGGAGGTTGTGACTTCGGTTTTGGCGATTTTGGTGGACTGACTGACGGTTGAGGTTGTGGTTTTGGTGAGGGATGTGCAGATTTTGGTGGTTTGGACCTTCGAACAGGGCTTTCTCTATGAGGAGGCTTCGACGCACCACCGCATTTAGCCTTGCTGCAATCGACAGGCTTGCTCACCACAGGATTGCATTCCTTTTGGGACTTCTGCTTTGGTCTGTCTGGCAAACAATTGCTTGTATCATCCAATGTAACATCTTTCCTAGAATTCGGGACGCAAGTTTTGGCCTCTCCGTTAAAGTAATTGTATCCAAATGAAAAATTCGACAAACTCGGCAATTGGCAAATGGCATCAGAAACAAAACCTGTCAACGAATTGTAAGAAAGATCCAAGAACTCAACCTTCTGAAGGCCACTGAATGTCTTCGGCAAGGTACCGGAGAGTAGATTCGATGAAACATTGATCACATTCTGATGTTGTGTTCCTAAGCTGTCCGATTTCTGATGGTAAACAACCCGAGAGATTATTCTTCAAGAAGATAATTTCGTCCAACGTGTTTGTCATGTTACCAATGCTAGAAGGAATGCAGCCTTTGAATTTGTTGTTAGCAAATACAGCCACGGAAACGGGAGATTTCCCAAGATTTTCAGGAATGTAGGAGTCGAACCAATTGTCATTTAAGAATAATGCATCAAGATCTTTGTCAAAGACTTCAGGAGGCAACTCTCCTTCAAAATTGTTGAATCTGATGTCGAGGTATTTGAGGTTAGGCATCGAGAGGACAACTTTCGGGAAAGGGCCAACGAATCTGTTGTTACTTATGTCAAATTCGTGCAATAATGTGAGTTTGGACAAACTCTTGGGAACAATCCCACAAAAACGATTCGAATTCAGATGGAGAAGAGCTACATCTTTCAACAATCCCAATTCAACGGGAAGGTATCCTGCAATGTCAGCATGGTTAAGATCAACGCCCGCTTCCACGACCGATAAATTTGGATCATCAAGAGATGTTGCACAAAATACACCATTGTATTGGCAAACATCAGGACCATCCCAATTACTTGTAAAATTTGATGGATCAGAATACATTGCCTTTTTCCATGCTTGTAGCGCAATATACCCGCGTTGAAGCCTCGGATTGGGACATTGGACATCACCTTCTACACTAAATCCAAAGTCATCAGGTAAGTCGCCATTTTCAGGAAGCGTTGAGAGTTGACGCCTAGCAATTAATGATGCTTCGTCGTCCGAGAGCGCAGAAGAAAACGAAGAAAAGAAGGGAGAAAATAGAAGGAGAGAAAGGAGAAAGCAGCTGGAAACCTGCATTTTTTGAGGCGAATGCAATGCCAAGCTGGTAGGGGTAGCCCCCAAGACCGAGAATACAAGATGAATTTTGGATGTTACAAGATGTGAGGTTATTAGAATAACAATCAAGAATAGAACATCTGAGAGGCTCTGAAAATTCTATAGGATGTACTGATTGAGTTTACCACACAAATTTCCTCGTATGACCTTGAACCTTATAATGGTTCCGACATTCTTGGAATTCGCTAATTTGGGATACCACATAGTAGTTATATAATTTGATGCAATTGTATGTGTACCATGGAAGTTGGCAGGTGCTGATGTTGTTGACTAAAAAAACAGCTTCAATGTAATGTATGTAAACCGCAAAAGACTTGGTTGGCTTGGGATGCTTGATTTGTTGTGTTAATTTCATTGTAATTCTTGGTTTGATGCAGCCCATAGACGGCCCATATGTTGTTGCCCAATATTAAGCCCACTACACCCAATCCACTATTGTTTGGACTTTGGATTGGATAAAACCTGAACAACAAATTAAAATTGGAATGATAAATTTACAAAATAGTTCCTCAAATATTCGTAAAATATTCTATTAGTCTCTCAAATATAGAATGTTGAGTTTAATCCCCTAAAAAAATCTAAATGTATGTTTTTTTTTTTTTTTTTATCCCTGAGCACAATTCTAGGGTAGGTATTTTGGCTGAAAGACCAAGTGTTCGTCACATATTCATAATTTTAAGGATAAAATTGAAAGAAAAAAAAACTTCATTTCTCTCCCAAATAAATGAAATTCACACTTTCTAATTTCCATATTTTGGCATTTTAATTGTCTTGGCCCATATTGTCAAGCGGAGCAGAAATGGAAAATATGATTTTTACCTGTTTTATTTGGGTAGAAATGAAATTTATTTATAATTTTACTCTGAAAAATATAACTATATAATAAGCACGTAATCTTTTTTTTTGACTAAAACACCACTGAATTAGTGCTCAAAAACAAAAAATATACGTTTAGATTATGTTCGAGTGACTAAACAAGTATTTTCTGAATATCAGAGGAACTTTCTTTACAATTTCTCCAAATTATAATTTACCTTCAAAGTTTTTCCTTAAAATGGAAGGATTTACCAGAACCTGGTTAAAAAAAAAAATAGTGGGAACCTGGTTAAAAAGACTTCGATACCCCTCTCTCACCAAAACCAGAGAGAATAGATTTAGGTAATGTGTTTCAATCACTGTCATCATTATTCTATCTCTCCTTCTTTCCTTCCTTTAAAACTGTAAAATTTCTCCCAACACTTAACAGTGTCACTTTTCAATAATTATAAATTGTGATTTGACAAACCCAAATCTCAAAGATGTGATCCACAACAGCAATTGCACTGGGAAATTACAAGAAGAGAAAAGTTCTTTGATTTTTTTGTCAATAGGGTTTTTTTTGCATCCAAAACCCTTTTGAAATTGGGAAAAGGGAATTCCAGAGAAGATGTGGAATGAAAAGAAGCCTCATTTTCTTGTGGGTTTTAGCCCTTCTTCAAGTTCTGAAGCTCTGGTAACAAAACTTTCACTCTTCTCTTTATTTCTCTCTCTCTCTTTTTCACCCTATTTTTGATTCTTTACATTGCTGATGGTGAAATGGATAGTGCATCCTGTTTATGTAACTGTTACTTATATGTATAAAAAGCTGCTTACTTGCATGATAATGTGCTAATTAGTAGTTGTGAATCATGGGTTAAGATTTGAAAATGGAGCTGGCCCTGATTTTTTAATTATTACATGGTTTCTATATTTGTTTTTTAGGCTGTTTGGATGGATTTTTTCATTATTCTCCAAATAATATTTTGTAATCATTACTCGCACATTTATCAACCACCTTTTATACAAAAAGCATTACTCAACACATTTCCCGATCAATTAATTTTCAGAATAATATTCTAAATAATGACGGTTTAAATGGAGCCCAATTGGAGTTTGAAATGGTGTACTGAACTTTTATAGCTCAAAATGGTAAGGAAGAAAAAAAAAATTGGGGTTTTCCATTGGTGCTTTGTTGGAGTCATGGAGAAAACTGTCACAAGCAGATTAGCCGATTGATATATTTAAAGCGAAACAAAATGAATTGATTTATATATTTTTAGAGTTAAATTTGGCAGGAATTGTTTTTTAGAGTTGTCGGTATATGCATTTGATAACTTGTTGTAAGAACAGGACTATTAAAAGGAAGTATAACAGTTTAGTTCCCATCTTTAAATGCTGTATAATTGCATGAAATGGTGTAATGTATTAAAGTAGTAATATTATGCCAAATATTATGTGTATTTTTATTTTTGAAAATGTGGATGGTTGTTTGGGAAAGCATGATTCGGAGGCCAGTATTTGACAATATAGTTATTTACAATAGGCATTGTATCAATCTGATCTATAGAGGTGGTGAATCTCTACTGATAGTCATAGATGTTCTGATACTTTTGTTGATGTTGCTGCATGAACAAGTAAAAGGGTTGGTGAGAAAATGCTCTAAATTAGAGAATTATCATTTTACTTCATCTTGGCAATATTTTAGATGAGTTTTAGACTCTTTTCCTGTAGTTTTTGATAGTGAGTGAGTGAAAGTGTCTGGATTATCTCTGTTACAGAAAATTCCGTTTAAATTCAGAAAACACATTGATGGAACGACACCAGGGATAGCATTCTTATCAGGACCTAGTGGAAATAAGATAACCTGGTATGCTAACTTAGTCCAACAAAATGATGATTTATTCCTCCAAGATGGATGGGCCGCATTTGTTAGGGATCACTCCTTGGAATCTGGTGATTCATTGGTATTCAGATATGATGGCAATTTTCATTTCACTGTGCAAATTTTTGACGAAAGCTCATGTGAGAAAGAAGGCTCCTTTAGCTGTGAATGCAGTCAATCTCCAAGCAACTATGATTGCCATTTAATGAAGAAAAGATACAGGGAGAGTTCAGCTTTACTGAATAGCATTGTTGCAGGGATTCCGAAGAGAGTGAGAACTTCTCAAGTTAATTCTGAGTGCGTAACTACAATTCAGGAACTTTATAGAGATTTAACTGATATGAATGAATGCCCAGAAGTGGCTGGTTGTTTGGGTGAAAGCTATCAAGAGCCAAACTTTCTCAATCAAATGGAAAATGGTGGATGTACTTTAAAGAACTCTGTCACTATTGCTGTGCCATCTGGAGGAAATTCAGGTATTGACACTCACTATTTCCATGAGCTTTTGGTGTTGCTTTCTAACTCTTGAAAACAATTAGTTGCATAGAAATCTATCCTGACCAGTGCCCTTGTGCAGTAGAAAACAGAGCTATTGTTGTTTCTTGTAAAAAGGGATATAAAGAAGAGAAAAGAAACGAAAATACTTCGAGTCTCAGTCAGTATACTCCAAAAAAAATAAAAAAATGAGAGGATTCATATTACTTTTTTACTTTTCTTTTCATATCTCATGATAAAAGTTAATCTTAAGTACCTTTAGTGCATATTTATGTTCTCTTTCAAATTTGTAACAGAAGCAACAATAGTTGAGAGGACAGGCAAGGAAGATTTGCTGTTGTCAGCACCAGAAGCTGAGAAAGTGGCCCGATCATTTACATCATCTTTTCCTAGTTTCACAAAAGTCATGAAAAGATTCAATACAAGTGGTTCATATATGTCACCATACATAATCTTCTCTCTCTGTGTCAGTCAGTGTGTGTGTGTGTGAGTGATATCAGAAATAACTTCAGCTTTGTTATTCAATGATAACTTATAATCAGTAGAATGTATCTTTGTCAATGGATAAGATTATTTCCAACATTATCAGTTTGTGCGATCTTTGATTGAGGACATACATTACTACTTTTCATGTTTAACATGAGAGGGTAGGTTTCTGTCTTCAATGACCTTCTGAACCTTTAGTATGATGGTGAACATTAGATGCCTAGGTCCTTAAGTCTCATCCTTCCACGAGGAAGTGGAACTTCATTCAGGTTGTAAACTAATATACTTAATGTTCATGTGTGTAATTTATCCTTCTTCCCCCTCTATTTTCCTTTAATATTATAACGGATCAAACTCCAATCCCCGTTTGGTTTTTATCTTGCAGAATGTTCCATATCAGTTTGCAATGGCACACCTTCCCAAATGCAAAGTTAAGATTGTGCTTCATAATCTAAAAGGAGAGAGTTGGACTATTAACTCAATCCCCACCACAAGAGTGCAAACATCACATACTTTAAACTGTGGAGGGTGGTTGGGCTTTGTTCGCGATAACAATATAAATGTGGGAGACATATGCATCTTTGAACTTGTGCACAAGTGCGAGCTTCGGGTAAACATTATAAGGGTCAGAAGGGAGGGCGTGAATGATTGTAGTGATAACGAAGTGCATAAGGTGATGGTTAACAGCTCTTGTGCCAAATCAAAGAAAGTTAGTGGAAATTCTCATAACATAGCTTTACAGCACACAACAAAATTTGATAAGAAGGGACATGATTCCAAGAAAGTGAGATTTGGCTATCAAACCAAACGTAGAGAATTAGGTAAATTAATTTTCTGCTACTAAGAAAATATATATATTTTTTGTTTTTCTCTCTCTTGAGTGGACTGCATTCTTTATTGTTGAAGTTTTTCAATTGGAAATTTAACAGAGATCTGTGAAACGAGCTCACAAGGCAGATTGAGTTCTCATACAAAGGGTTGTATATCAATGAAGTCTGCACCTGAAGAGAAATTAGCAGCAGAAGCAACATTTCTTTCCAGTTTTCCTCATTTTGTAAAAATCATGAAAAAGTTCAATGTCAGTGGATCATACACTCTGGTGAGTGCATTTATCTGTTGCTTCAGGTATCATTCAAGGGCTTTATTCTTAGCTAATAAGTTAGCAAACGGTTCATGAACAAAGCAATCCGTTCATGATTCCTCTTCCTGTATAATCTGTCATTGGTTTGTGAGACAGTTGACAAATATGTAATAGAGTTCAATGGCCTTCTGAAGCCAGGCTGGTCAAGAAATTTAGGATAACTTCCAGAAAATTGAGGTATAATTAGCTGTGTTTTGCTTATTCCAACTTTGACAACTCAAAAACTTGATGCTCTTCAAAAAGCATTGTAGGACACTTCTTACCTGAAGAATGTGCTGACGTTTCTCATTAAATGTTTGTGATGACTCTGGCACTTGGAAATGCATCTTCTTTCCTGATAGGCAATAACAATATGCCAGCATGCCACTAGATGTTTAAAGTTACAAAAAACAAAATGAGGAGAGAGAGAGAAAGAGAGAGTGTGTGAAGCATGATAATACTATTATGTTATTTCTGGAATTGAAGATTCACATTTTGGGAAAAAATTGTTTCTTTCAAAGATTATTCCAATCGCTCCCTTTTTCCCCCCATTCAACTATAACTTAACGGATTTCTTGTTTGAGTGTAAGCTGATTATAAATTTTATGTTCCTGTTGGACCTGATGGTAAAATCATAATTTTGTTCAATATTTTTAGTTTGAAAGTGGAAGAGCTTATCGTGGGTTAGTGTGCAAATCTAGAGAATTTGCCTTTTTGTTGTAGTAGCTGCCTGATAGTCCATTTAATGGCTTGCTCAATCATTTTCTTGCTTGAACAGTAGTTGTGATTTTTCTGCAAACTAAAGTGCAGCAATATGAGGAGTTTCATCATCAGTCATCAGTTTTTCGCTAACTGAGGAGTTCCATTCTTGCAGAAAATCCCCTATCAGTTCTCAATAAAACACCTTCCAAACTGCAGAACAAAGAGATTGTTTTGCATAATTTGAAAGGCAAATGCTGGACCGTAAATTCCATCCCGACTGCAAAGGTCCAAACTTTGCATACTTTTTGTGGTGGTTGGATGGCCTTTGTTCGTGATAATGACATTCAAATGGGAGATATTTGCATCTTTGAGCTAATAGGCGAGCATGAAATGCGTGTGCACGTATCTGGAGTTGGCATGAAGGGGTTTGATTATCAAAGTGACAGAGTTGGTTCAAATGCTGTTGATTCTTGACAAACAACTGGCAGCTGGGTTAAGGAGTGAGAATCTGTTTTCTCAAGTATTCCGGTATGTGCTGTGCAATAACTTTCAACTTTCACATGTGGTATAAGTTCTCAGTTTATAGGATATAAACTAATACTCTCTGGTAGGAAATAATTGGAATGTTAATTTTCAACAAACAAAAGCATTTGACTTATCCCAATATCCAGTGCAAATGGATCTAGGAATTCTAGTTCATGGTTGGATACTATTTTTTATTCAGATGTAGTGGTTAAATTTGTTGGTTCCTCAAGGGATTGAAGCCCTATCTATGGGGTCCCATAAAAGCTACCTATCCAGTGAGTCATGCTACTGGTGGTGTGTTGGCTGTATCAGAAAGAGGGTAGATATTAAGACACTAGTGTTTAGTTCTATTAGATTTGATATTTACGATGTTCAAGAAGATGTGCCAGCAGAGGACTAAATATTTTAAGTTGTTGTCTGTTTAGTAGTTGAGAGGATTGTTCGGTTATGTGTGTGATTTACCGTTATTCTCATCATCAGTTTTTTTTTTTTTTTTTTGGATGGGTGGATATGAAGGACCTTTATTTGCCTGTTCAGAGTAATTATGAATATTTAACATATGATCGAAGATTTTTACTTGGATGATGTTTGATTGAGGTTCTAGTGCAGATTGCCTGTTA
Organism: Cinchona pubescens; assembly: GCA_025175665.1. Taxonomy (NCBI): domain Eukaryota; kingdom Viridiplantae; phylum Streptophyta; class Magnoliopsida; order Gentianales; family Rubiaceae; genus Cinchona; species Cinchona pubescens. Next base: position 973,452 of record JANKKI010000227.1, read on the forward strand.
GTACGTGGCCTCTCCTCTCTGTCTGCACTAGAACCTTCCCGTCCTCGCAGTTGAATTTCTTTGGTGGTGTAACTGGTGATTCTTGTGTCAATCAACAGCAGGCCGGGGAGCAGTTTCACATATAGAAGGCAATAATAGCTGATTTTCGTACTGACTGCTCCGTGATGTACCAGAAGTTTGTGTGCATAAATTTTGTTGATCAAGTAGTTGAGGGAAATATGCTGAAAACTTAATCGGGTTGTATGTCCACTTGTATCCTTTTGGTTTTATCTTGTGCATATTGTACCCCCCATGAAAATCTGCACTTTATACTGGATTCTTGTATCAGGCCGAAGAAAATGCTTGTCATCTATGGATATTCTGTTGCCGTTGTAAATTAAAGAAATCCAGCAATCTGCTTAATTGCCACAGAACTTTCTTTTACATGCATGACAATACAACAGTTTTTAGACACTATTCTTGTGCTATTACAAAATGTAGATCCAGACTAATAGATTTTTATGCTGATAGTCGAAAGGAAATACTAGCCCCAAAACCTTTTTTTATATTCCTACAGCTTCTTGTAAAATACCTTGTTATGCATTGGCAGTCTGGGGTGCAATGATATAATCAGAATAACAAAACTAGTACTTTCATACAAGGATAAAATGCAATTTCTTCCATCAACACTCAGTATATTTTAGTTCTTAGTAATTGAATTTTTTTTTAAAAAAAGTACATTAGTAATCATTTTCTTGAAAGTTTACAATTGAAGGATGGAAGGTTTTTTTTTTTTTTTTTGGAGAACCCATTAAGCAGAGATGCTAAGCGTATATCAATAGTGGGTGTTTTTTCAAGAAAGAAAATAAAATCAACGTAAATAGAAAAGTGCTCAAAACCAGCCAATTTTCGATAGTAACTGAAAAATAATTCTATATGATGTAAATATTAACTCAATTACAAATACCTCATAAATTATGGGATATTTTTGGACTAAAGAATTAAGCCCATCAACTGACTAGTGGAAGAAGGGACAGTCAACCATTCTGCATTGGGGAGTACGCTTTGCTGTGTTTTAAAGAGGGAGCATTATTACATCCATTCAGTGTAAATAACAGGAAACGATTTACTAGACACATTCAAGACATTGTAAGAGTTAATTATCGCGTCAAAATTATAATCTCTCGTTTTTTAAGTATCATCTAAGGTTATTATACAGAAATTAAAATTATTATTAAATAATTTTAATTTTAAGTTATTTATACATTGTAAGAGTTAATTAACGTTTCAAAATTATAATCTCCCGTTTTTTTTTTAAGTATCATCTAAAATTGTTATACATAGATTAAAATTATTATTAAATAATTTGAATTTTAAGCAAAATTAATATTGTACGACTAAATTACTTTTTTAACTAATAATAAATTAAAAAAACCTCAATATTCTTCCATACATTAATTCTCTCTCATCTCGTGTTCTCTGTACCATCTTACGTCATTTCATTTTTTGAGATTTTAGATGTTAGAAAGAGATAAAAGGGAAAATTAATTAAAAAAAATAAATATTTCATTGAATTATTTGTGAAGTGACACTTAAAATGAAAAAAAATAAAATTAAAGTGAAACATAAAAAAAATAGAGAATATTGAAATTATCAATTCTGATTTTAAATACTTTGTTAGATTTAATTATTTCTTTTACGAATTTATTTTTTAAGTGTCAAAATTATATTAAATTAACCACTTAAATTTTAAATATTTAATCAAATCTAATATATATATATATATATATATATTTTTTAATAATTATATCAATAAATTTATCAACTTGTATGGATAGTGTAATGAACCATTACATTTGCTAGTTACACTTTAAAGATAGTCCTCCTTCAGTCTCTCTCATAACCAGCCATCTGTCCTTTTCAGTTGAGAATTCTACTCTCACCATAACTTCCTATACTGAACAAGTCATCAAAGACAGTGGAGTAGTAAATTTTACTAGTCAGTCAAAGCTAATTTTCTTGCTTAATACAAATCATCTTCCTTATTGAGGGTTCTTTTTGTTTTTTTATTTTTTATTTTTTAAATTTTTGTGCGCTTTGATTTTCAGGAGGAAAAATGGGAGATGATGGTAGGAGTTTCAAGAAATGGGACGGAAGAAATTTACTGGTCACATTTTCAATCAGTTCAGTTCTTTCAAACTCTCACTGGCCGGTATCATCACCAACTTGTAAGTTTAATTACACTAAAGAAACATATGAAAATATTGTCTATTTGAAAAATTCTTTACTACTCAACCCCTTACCATATTTTTTTTATCGTAAACTGAGTATTTATGATAGTTAGATGATTAAAAAGTAGTAGGACATTTCGACTTTTTAACGAGATCATGAAATTCTCCTTAATTTGGTCCTCTGGGTCTTGATAATTTAACACTTAATTGACTTGTATAAATTTTTCTCTTTTGATTTTTCCCCTCTTTGTGGCTTAGTTTGATCTGTTGCTTCTTCTTTTTTTTCCCTGTCATTTTGATGAAGTTTTAAGTGAAGTAGAAGGGTAAATAGAAGATCTCTTTTGTGGGTAATTGGTCAATGTAGCCAACAAAAAAGGATGCATGTTCTTTTTTATTTTTGGTGCATAAAATAGGAAGGTAGATAGCATGATAGCTACTCCACAATGATTTTAACATGCATTTTCTTTTCAAAACAAGAATGGATGTCCACATTGTCATTATAGAATTTTTTTTTTTTTGTTTGATAGCTTTTTTGTGGTTTCCTATTTTTCGTTAAAAAACCAGAAAAGATTCTCAAAATTTCAACTCAAGGAAAATTCTTTAATACCCTTCTTTTTCGTTTTGGTGATCTGCTATTGAAAACGAGACACTGAGCTTCTGTACATTGCCATTTCTTTGGAAAGTGTCTTTTTAGGTGAAAGAAACAGTTATAGTGTAGTAGGCTTATAGGGAGTGACATTTTGTTTTGAACTTGTATGTATGTAGCATCTCCTAACAGTTTACACCACATATAATGCTTAGAATTAATTGGCATTTGTATGTGCATATATTCCTCTTCTCTCTTCTCTCTTCTCTCTGTATGCTATTTGTTATCACAAAAAGTAACTTTTTTCCAAAGCAATTACAATAGACAGAGCATAAAGCAGCATTTTTTTGTTTTAGAATTTTAAATTTCTCATGGTTGCGGAATTACTTTAAGAGTACATTTATACAAAGTAACAAATAAAACCATTGATGTGTCACTAGATCCAGATATATCGCTAGATCTGGAAAAGAAGGAAAGAAATTTGATCAAGAATCTAAAATTAAGGAGTCGTGATTTGATAAGATCTTGTCATGTGAAATGGCTTTAACAAGTTGCTATGAATTTGTGATTTTGTACATGATTTTCCTTACTTTAATTACATTGTTCTGAGTTAGTTGTTGACATAGTGTATGATGGTCATCCCATAATCTCGTCTAAAGGATTGTTAGGGAACACATTCACTGGTGAGGTTTGTCAGTTTTTCTTACTACTAAACTGTCTAAATAAAAACCTCACTCTCTTATAATTCTAGTAGTAGATTAAAAGAAAAATAAACATTATACATGCATACCATTTAAGAAAAAGAGAAAATTGTCTTACACTTCTGTTTTCTTTCACTATTCTCCCAAACTCCAATTTCACAGGATGCTCTAACTTTTGTAACTCGAATCAAACATGCAGGCTATTCCCCAAAAATTTGCGAACAATTTGAAAGAGAAGCTAGTAGGAGCTGTTACACTCAAAGGTCCTGGTGGTGTTATATGGAAGGTCGGATTAACAACAAATGGTGATACCGTATACTTCAAAGATGGATGGAATCAGTTTCTTGAAGACAATTTTCTGAAGGAAAATGATGTCATAATATTTAAGTACATTGGTGACTTGCGGTTTGATGATCTGATGTTTGATCATGAAAGTTTATGCGAAATAGAAGGTTCTTAGTTCATCAGAAGAAGCAAGAATGGAGAGGTTCATGGTGGATGCAAAAGTAAGGGCAATTCTCTAGAAACTGTTGAAGTTACTGATGCATCTGCAGATGACGTTTTTGACTGTGCCCCATCAAAAAGACCTAGAAAGGATGATGCTCGGACAGCTAGGTCTCGAGGACAGCGTCGAATTAATGGCAATATCCACATGGGAACTAATATGTAGTAAGTTTCTTACAATTCAAATTTTTGGAGCACATTGTTGGTTTGAGATAACTTATAATGTCAAATACAAGTTCTTATATAACTTATAATGTCAAAAATAAAAGTACAAAGTCTTTTCACTCAATTGTTGGGAAGAATCTGATATTTTAATACTAAGTTATTTAACCTACTGTGACTTGATAAATAAACAAGGTTCCATCAATCACGGTTCTTGTGGCCTGGGGTTGTCATCCCAAAGGAGGCAAGTGACTGAAGAAGAAAAAGAGAAGGCCGTAAATTTGGCATGTTTAGCAGCAGCATCATCTGAGTACTCCTTTATAATTGTCATGCGACCAACACCTGTTTACAAGGGATTTTATTTGGTAAAGTTTTGCCAATGACCTTTCTGGTTATCTAGTTAAAATGTTCTGAAAGCCCTTCCCGAAAAATATATGCATGTTTTACGATTTCATATGCATATCTATCTTTGTAATATGTCAAATATTGAAAAATTTTATTCCTTATGTGTTATAGTCAATTCCTTCTGAATGGGCAAAGGCACATCTTCCTAACAAAAGCCAAGATCTCACACTCCAAGTGAAAGACAAGACATGGAAGGTCAGGTTCTATAAAAGGGATTATGGTGGTGGACTGGCAGGCGGTTGGAAAAGATTTGTAGATGAAAATTTCCTTGAAGAATTTGATGTGTGCTTGTTTAACCTTGCGACTAAGACGAAGGATGCCATAATCATGGATGTTAATATCTTTAGAGTGGTTGAGGATGTGATTCCAGTTTCTCGAGTGACTCCAATCAATAAAAAGGGCAGGAAGCCCAGAAACACCTGAGAGCAAGAATCAAGAAGAACATTAATGTTTGAGCTTGGGGTTGACTTTGTTTAGACATCTCTAATGCTAATCTTATGAAGTACTTTGAACTATATTACAGCCAGGTTTAGTAGTTTTTGCTTTTACAGTGAACCGTAAGAGAAATGGTCAACATTTCTACATTCGCTCCTATATGCTTCTTCCATGTACATAAGAACTATGTTTGCTGGATGTTCTATCATATTCTATGTTTGTTCTCCTTTTTCATGGTAGTTTCTATGGTTCATGAAATCAACTCCCAGGTTAATTCTCCATTTCTTTTTCTACTTTTGCAGGGTTTACCAGATATTATTGTTCTCAAGTTTTTGGACACTCATCACATCACTATGTTTTTGTTTCTTTGTTCACCTTCAGAGTATGCACAATTTTTATTTATAGCTCGACTGGGAGTGCCTAGGCTTTGGTGAATAACTTCTCAATTATAATTCTATGTTTGATCAACACCCAGAAAAGTGCTTTTGAGTTAATAACTAGTTCAGAATACTGCAATTTCAACTAGTTCAAAGCATCTTCAGTGATCAGAGTCTCGGAAGGAAAAACAAATCATGAGATTTGCGGAAGCTGCAAGATAGGAATGGAGAGATGATCTTATGGTCTTGCTTTCTTTCAAATACACTGCCAAATTTCACTGAACAACTTGCTAAGCATACAGCCTGATTGTTCAGCTCTTGCAATTTCTCTGGCATGTAATATCCTCAAAATCTAAGTGACAGTATAAGGTAATCCAAATCTCACGTAGAACAAATAAAAGCAACGGAGCATTCAAACTATTTTAGTAGGCAAGATCCATCTAACGTCCATGTATTAAACTGCACAATGTTAGGCAAAGAAAAATAAATTGCATATTGCTGCAAAATTTTGCGGAGTCATATCATCCAAAATCCCTTTAACAGGACATCCCACCAGAGAGATACCGAAGATAACTAAAAATAATTGGCAAGACCTTTTACCCTACACCATCCTTGAAAATAAAAAGACTATTGTAAAGAAGACTCATTTCCTTCACCTCCCACGTAGTCTGAAAAGTACTCAGCTGCTTAGCTCGATGGCCTCTGACATATAGCAAATAGTTGCCAGCTAATAGAAGCCATTGCCAAAGAGGTGAAAAGTTCAAAGCCTATTACTTTTGGTAACTGCCATCACATCCAAGCCTTGCCTCAAATAGCTGCAGAAAAACATACTAGATCAGTGTACGCCAATTTCAATTTCAACAGTAAATTATACAACAGATACAGCAGAAGACAGCCCAATATTCAAACCTCAATATTGACGGCATTGTTGCAACAATCCCAGCGCATGTGTATATGATAGGAATCAATGTCTTGGGTTTATTCTTCCGAAGCCACATCAAAGAGCCCAAAGCAGCAAGCGATAGACTCAAGATCTGAATAAACGAAGAGCAATAAGGCAGGAAATGAATTTATTTCAAGGACCAAAAAAATCCAAATACCTAACTTTTCATTATCTGCTTAACATTGTGCACTCCAACATGTATTCGTATATCGCCTGCTGAATTTTAACAATTCAATTATTGAACATAGGAAATTACCAAATTTGCATTTGCTTCTAGTCCTTGCAAAATGTAATCCCATGTGAATTCTAAGCATCTAGCACCCACCCAAAGGGGTGCCAATCTGTGCAGAACAGAATCAGCAAAGGCCCACCCTGTCAATGCACAAATAAACATGGTTGTTAAGAACAAGAATATGCAGCAGTGACTCCTGGTGAACAAAGATTATAGGATGAATAATTTAACAAAAGATTAGCAGCTTTACTTACTTCTGCTAGGTCAGCATACAAGATACCAAGACCCAAGACTAATACAAATAAGTTCATACACCATATGTTGTATATCATACTAAGACATAAACAATGAATTATTAGTGCAAAATCAAACAAATTCATCCACCAGTAAACTTCACACTATTTTGTCTTTGAAGCGTCTTGGGATAAGCATTCTAGGGCAGAAATTTTAATTTGCATGATGTTAATAGCGACTAACAATAAAAAAGAGGCTACCAAAACAGCCTCTTCAACAGAAAAACTGTAATAATTCATCATTGCTCTCATTGGCAACGTCATCACAACTGCCAGGTTTTCTATCAGATACTTTTACTCTCAGATATGAACACAAACATCTTATATGCTTATCCACACAGAAAAAAATAAAAAAAAATAAAAAAATAAAAATAACCGTAAGCATTTATGCAATTTTATCTGAGGTTGGCTACATTATGGTGTTCTATTAACCCCGAAACTAGTCAAACTAAACCATTAACATTTATTGGAGAACCTAAGATATCAAAAATATCATGTGAAGACACACGCACCCAAACACACAACATCATACCCAATTATGCTTACAGTTTGAACAAAACGAAGACTTGCCAAATCCTAGTTTGCACTAGTCTAGAATAAGGAGCTGAAAACATGCAAAACATATAGATATGGTAGGCTTAACTAAGGAAGCGATCCCAATAAATATCTCATGGGATACATGAGCATCTCATAAATGAGCAAAAAATTTAAGTATGGAGTGATATCCCCATCTAAACTGCGCCAGTGTCAAGTTTTTCTTAGCATAGCCGGTCCCAAGCCAGGGTAAAGGAGGAGGGTTGCGTTAGGTCGACAACCAGCGTAAAACTGTCAATCTTTTACAATATTGCACTAATGCTAGGGCGTTCCCCGAAAGTGACGCGTCGCATTGCCTGAGTGAGGCAAATAGTGGGCAAGGGCCGCTACATCTCTATGGGGGTGCGGGTGTAGTGAAAAATATGCAAGGGTCCTCACATAATAGGGGGAGAGTAGTGGGGAATAAAAATGTTTTGGAGACTAGGATTAGAATAGGAACTTGGAATATTGAAACTCTTATTGGTAAATCAATGGAGGTGGTAGATACAATGATTAGGAGAAGAATTAATATTCTGTGTTTACAAGAGACAAAATGGGTAGGAGAAAAGGCTAAACTTTAAGATAATTCAGGATTTAAACTTTGGTACTCAGGAGTAAACAAAACTAGTAATGCAGTAGGTATTATTGTAGATGGGTCGATGAAGGATGATGTAGTGCAGGTGACTAGGAAAGGAGATAGGATTATGGCCCTTAAACTAATTTTAGGACGTGAAACTATTAATGTCTTTAGTGTCTATGCGCCTCAAGTAGTTAGGTCTACATGAGTCCATTAAGGCTAAGTTTTGAGAGGATTTAGATGAGTTGATAGGTAGTGTCCCCTAAGGAGAGCATATTTTTATAGGAGGTGATCTAAATGGACATATGGGAAGAGATAATGAGGATTATGAAGAAGTGCATGGTGGATATGGTTATGGGGGAAGAAATGAAGAAGGAAAATCAATCTTGGAGTTTGGAATGACATTCGACCTTTGCATTATCAATACTTTTTTCAAGAAGAGAGAGGAACAATTAGTTACCTTTAAAAGTGGTTCAACAAAGTCACAGACTGACTTTCTCCTCACAAGAAAGAGAGATAGAAGGGTTTCTAGAGATTGTAAAATTATACCTAGAGCAAGTTTAACCTCACAACATAGGCTTTTGGTGGTGGATTTGAGGTTTAAACATCACATTAGGCGAAGGAACCTACTTAGATCACCCAGAATTAAGTGGAGGAATTTAAAGAAGGAAAAAGAAAAAAATTTTAAGGAAGATTTGTTAAGGGCAAAGTATTTGGGACTTACAAGGAGAATCTGACACCATATGGAATGACATGGCAACTAGAGTGAGAACAGTGGCTAAGAAAATACTCGGAGAGTCAAGAGGTTATGCCCCATGAACAAGGAATCTTGGTGGTGGGATGTGTACAAGATAAAATCAAAGTTAAGAGGGCTAACTATAAGGCTCTATATAGCTGTAGAAGTGACAAAAATATTGAGAAATATAAGCTTGCTAAAAAGGAGGCAAAAAAGGCTGAAAGTGAAACGAGGGATAGGACTTTTGAAGATTTTTACCAAAAATTAGAATCTAAGGAAGGGGAGCGAGATATTTATAAAATTGCTAAAGCAAGAGCCCATAGGACGAAGGATTTAACTCAAGTCAAGTGCATCAAGGATGAAAATAATAAGGTGCTAGTAAGAGATGAGGAAATTAAGGAAAGATGGGAGAGATACTTCCATCAACTATTCAATAAAGACAATGGAGACAATATCATTCTAGGAGAAGTTAGCTAAGCCCGAGGAGTATAGAAACGTAATATATTATCGAAGGATTCAGGAATCAGAGGTGGAGGAGGCTTTGAAGAAGATGAAGAAAGAAAAAGCAGTTGGCCTCGATGATATCCCAATCGAGGTATAGAAAAGCTTAGGAAAGAATGGCATAAGTTGGCTTACCAATCTTTTCAATAAAATATTGAAGAGTAGAAAGATGCCTGACCAGTGGAAGAAGAGTACTCTTATACCCATATTAAAAAATAAAGGGGACATACAAAATTGTGCGAATTACAGAGGTATTAAATTAATGAGCCATACGATGAAACTTTGGGAAAGAGTGATAGAAAAAAGGTTAAGAAATGAGACTAAGGAGTCAAATAATCAGTGTGGTTTTATGCTAGGGAGATCGACTACTGAAGTTATACATCTCTTAAGGAGACTTACCGAGAGATATCGGGATAGAGAAAATGATTTACATATAATTTTTATTGATCTTGAAAAGGCATACGATAGAGTCCCTAAAAAAGTTATGTGGAAAGTTTTAGAAAAAATAAGAGTTAGAGTAGCATATATAGAATCAATAAAGGAGATGTATAGGGATAATGTGAGAACACCAGGAGGGTTGACACGAGAGTTCTCTATAAACATAGGTTTACACCAATGTTCAGCTCTAAATCCTTATCTATTTGCGTTGGTCATAGATGAACTTACAAGGCACATACAGGATGAACATAGATGGTGTATGTTATTTGCAGATGACATTGTGTTAGTAGATGAAACAAAAGATGGGGTTAATGCTAAACTCGAGGTTTGGAGAGAGACACTTGAGGCAAAAGGGTTTAGAATTAGTAAATCAAAAACAGAATATATAGAATTTAAGTTTAGCAAGGGTGCACGTGGAAATGGAATAAGGGTTAGTATCGGAGATCAAGAGATACCCATAAGTGAAAATTTTAAATATTTAGGATCAGTTATTCAGAGTAATGGTGGTATAGATCGAGATGTTGCACATCGGATACATCAAGCAAGATAGACTAAATGGAGAATGGCATAGAAAATATTATGTGACCGCAAAATTCCTTTACGACTTAAGGATAAATTCTATAAAACGGCAATTAGGTCAGCGATGCTCTATGGGTTTGAGTGTTGGGCAGTGAATCACACACATGAGCAAAAGATGAGAGTAGCAGAAATGCGAATGTTAAGACAGATGTGTGGGTACACTAGGATGGACAAGATACGGAATGAGCATATTCGTGAGAAGATTGGAGTAACATCTATTGATGAGAAGATGAGAGAAACACGCTTAAGGTGGTTAGGTTATGTGTTAAGACGACCAGTAGAAGCGCTCAAGCGAGTAGATTTTAGAGACAGTAGTCAACATAAGAGGGGTAGAGGAAGATCGAAAAAGACTTGGTGGGTAACTTGTAGGAAAGATATAGCTCATCTAAGAATTGAGGAGGATATGGTCCATGACAGAGCGCAATGGCATAGCAGGATTCATGCAGCCGACCCTACTTAGTGGGATTAATAGAAATAAGCTTGGTTTGTTTTGTTTGTTTAGCGATATCCCCATCTAGTATCATTATTTCTGATGACAGAAGCTCAAACACTAATTCCACATGGATTAGGGATTATGATGACAAAGAAGCTCAAACACTAATTCCACATGGATTAGGGATTATGGTAGTTTGTGTGCAGAAATATATGAAAATGTACACTCTTATTTTGAAGGTACGTATGCTAATATGGACAATTTCTTATATATGAGAAGCACATTAAACTGATGCAAGTTGTGCTACAATAAAAGTTTCTGGTTGATGGTAAACTCGTATCTATTCTATCTCAAGCTCGCTTGTTCTGATTGTATCTGGGTGAACCAACTAAAGTATCCTTTTTTTTTTCATTATGTTATAGCAATCCACTCAGTTCGGGTAACACGATTGCTAACAAATTCAGGTAGCTTGGTTCCCAACATCACTCCAGATTCTCGATTGAGCTGGTCCAGGTGGGATTTTAAAGACATAAATACAAACTTTTCAGATTAAATCACTTAAAGATATGAAATGATAATAGCTGAGACATCAGAATCTTGTAGCTCGAATTTCCCATGCAACGAGCAGGAAAGAAAGAAGAGAACTTATAAAGGAAAGAAATTAAAAGTTACTCACCTAGACCAACAGCTTGAAACTTGTGATTTTGGGAAATATTCCTGTGGGTCAGTTGTGTCAAAGCAAAATAAAGACCCGCAACATCTATGAACCCAATTAAAGCCTTCAATAATTCCTGAGAGAAAGAAAGAAAAAGATGTACTTCAAATGTAAAGTTCCTCAGAAACTCATTGGAGTGAGAACACACAAAATCTTGTCTTTTACTTTTTGCCGCTAATGAAGTATGTTCCTGTATTTTTACAAATTCTATAGCTTTCCATATAAACATCACTAATAGAATGGCATGTGCCTTTATGCAAATACCATGTCTTCTATTGCATAGGAAATTAATGGCCCTCTTTGAGTGCTTTGAGTCTTAAATTTAAGCTATGCAATGTCCTAGACCACAGACGAAAAGAGAATGTCTATCTGTTGTTAACACCATAAATCGCAAAATGTCATAAAGACAGGGTACAAAGCTTTTGGAGGAAAATTCCAAACAAAGACATAATGACCATATGATCCTGCATCTACATCCTAAGCCCCACCTAATGGGACAATGTATGATAGCAGATACGCCAAAAGGGAACAAAAAGCGAGGCAAAAACTACCTGATACGGATCAAAACTGTCGCTCTCCGATACTTTAAGAAATGTAGCCAAACAAACAAGCTGAAAAGAAAACATTTGAATAGAACAATATGTTATCTAGAAACTTCACACTTAATCCACATAATGGAACTTCGCTCAGAGTAAGGATATGACTGCACCACAGCTAACCTTTACTAGTGCTGTTACAAGATAAACAACAGCAGCTTTAATGGAAGTCCCGAGCGTATCATACTCAGACCTTCATAATGTACAAGTTAGTATTTACAATGTGCTACAAATACAATTTCATATAATATAATGTTCCATTTAGATAAACAGAAAGATGCAGGTAGAGAACAATTCACAGAATAACCGAGAGCAAAGTATTTACATTGGTCTTCAAATCAAATAGCCCTTAACCAAAATAAAGTTAAGAACTAAATACAACGTCATGAATCTAGAAAGAAATATCCCCATTTTCCTTGTCCTATCAAACTTTAAGTTTTTTGGTGCTGCATTAAAGATCCACATACTACCACTAACTTACCATTCGGTAATTCTTTAAACATTCCCAATAAAATTGAAAAATCATCTAACCGAAAAACATGAACGAGGTGTCATTAAATGCGGAACAGACGGCACTGTCTTTGTGGGATTGCTTACTTGAACAAAAGATATAGTAACTCATAAAGCAAATAACCATAAAACCAAACACTCAGTTTCCTAACATTTTGGCGTCTATTCTTATTCCCTTTACAATTTAAACTATTAACTTCAATTAATTACTGCAAATTGCAATCAAATATCCCAATTAAATCTACCACAAAATTACCACCCCCCCCCCCAAAAAAAAGGAAAAATATACTTACCACAAGTAAAAAAGAAAAAAACCCAGATGCAGATGATAATTTCAGCTAATTACAGCTAAATTATACTATTATTACAACATTTTAAACGAAAAAAAGAAAAGAAAAGTGGGTTCGTTAAGACAAGATCAAAGGGGTATCAAAGAAACAAAAAATTATAATAAAAGAAAGTGGAGAGAGTGGAGAATTACAAGGGAGTAGCGGCGTAGTAAACGGCGTGAGGTCCGAACGTTAAAATTGCACAATTGAAGAAGTGAAACACCGTCATCTTCTTCTTCTTCTTCTTCTTTTTCTCGGGATTTCTTTTTTGCTATATGGAGATCGAATTCTCTGAAACTTCAGATTAATGGTGAACGTTCTTGCAGTTCTTTTTCAATTGTTTTGGATTGGGCCGTACTTGGATATTGGACTATGAGGAGATTATTCAGTATAATTTATTGGCCCAATCAGCACACTTTGGGTGTGTACATTATAAAAGTTTCGATGGAGGCTCTCTGATTTTTGGATCTCAATTAAATAAAGCCCATTGTGCAGCTAATTTTAATGCTGGTTTCAACCCATCTAGAGTAATTGGGCTAGAATTGAGTACAAAAATATATGGGTTTCGTGACTTGAAAATAAATGTCACACCCTATAATTTTCACGAGTCACTAAAAAAATTACTATATCTTTTATAATCATAAAAAAAAATTATAAGTCACATCAAATAAATGTCACGCGGACTTGAGACTATGCATAGTGTTGTTTGGAAGATTCCTTTTTTTTTTTCGAAATAATATTCTGTAATAATTTTGTACATATTTTTTAATTATTATTTTTATTTCACATATATCTTGTGACAAAAGTTTATACAATACTTTTTTAAATAATATTTTTCTTGTATTGGTAGGTGTAACGTAATCTAAATTTGTTCATGTAATCACTAGAATAATACTCTTCTTTTGAGGAAGCCGGAATAATAGTCTATATACATTAACTTATATATTACTAATATTTTTGTGATAATTTGAGTGGGAGCTTACGTTTTAGTTGTCTTTTTCTATTTTTTTTTTAAAGAATGTTTTTGTTAGTATTTGAATTTTGAATGATAAATTAATTAGTACCATGTTACATTTGTTGTCAACATAAGATTCCTAAACCAGTTTCCCTATCCATAATACATGCTGGACTTAGAATCCATTTTTATCGCTAATGATTCACCTCTTCCTTGTGGTTTTTACTGCTTTTAAGATTAGTTGTTGATTATTTCATTCTCAAGCAACAATTGGACGCCATAAGCTTATTAATTTTACTGTATTAATCCCCATCATTTTTCTTGAAAGGGAACATTAATTATTGTCTAATATATGCCATCTTTCCTCTTTATGGACAAAATGGTTTACTCGTATTCAGTTAATGTTGACTAATTCGTCAAAGAAAAGGATAACCTAAAACTCTTGTCTCCTTTCAGATTGTCTTAACCATTGTACCCAACATATGCTTGTAATTATAATTTAGGATAATTAACCAAAAAAAAAAAAAAAAGAACAAGTCGAGTACACATCTTTTTGTCTAGTTTAGGAGGTTTTTGGTTTATGGGCATGAGAAGAAGGAATGCGAATCAATGTTAATGATATTTATAGGCAGGGGCGGATCCAAAAGTTAAATTTTGGGGGGTAAAAACTATAAATACATATTCTTGGAGAGACAAATTTATAATTTTTACAAAATTTTACGGGGTAAAATCTATTTTTTTAAAGGGAGTTATTGAAATTTTTACAAAAACATATAAAGAAAAAATATTTTTGAAACTCTTGTGGAATAAAATTGTATAAATATATACATAAGTAACACTTTTTTATATTGTCTAAAATTTTTGGAGGGACAAATTCTAATTTTTATTAATAATATAATAATAATTTAAAAAAATTTAAGAGGAGAAAAATATAATTTTGACATTTTTGGGAGGGGGCGGCGGTCCCTCCCATCCCCTATGATTCGCCCCTGTCTACCCAGGTGTTGTTTAGTTATGGGAATCATGTCATGAGAATTAAAATATTAAAAAATGCTCACTTTCATTCTTCACTTGTGGCATGAATTTCAAATTTATAAATTTATTAACATAATAAAATTCATTCCTTATTCAAACTACACAAGTAAAGAGGAATAATATAAACCCATACCGATAATAGTGTTTATAATTCTCATAAGTAAAGAAGAATAATATAAACCCATACCGATAATAGCGTTTATAATTCTCATCTCGATTTCGATTCTTTAATGTGAACCAAATACCTCCTTAATAAACAAACGTAAAATTAAAATCCGTTCAGACATTCGCTTTTGCTTCATGTCTTGTACAAATGGATAATTAATCCAAATCCTAAATATGTTTTACTTGGAAGAAAATGTAAGTATTTCATTTTAAAGCCAACTAACATTGCCAGATTGATAAGGATGTCGAAAACTAAATAAACCTCCAAAAAAAAATAAAAAAAATAAATAAATAAAGGAGAAAACTTTCATTCTAATCAGTTCAAAATTCAACTTTTTTTGAGGGGCGATGAGTAACATTTAATTATGTTATAAATCTGTAATTATCATTTCAATGATTTCATCATTAAAAATAGAGGTGGATAGGTAACATCGTTCCATTTTAGTGGGCGAAGAAAGGGACACAAATAGATTTCATACAGTTTTAAGATGTCGAATAATTATTGATATTTAAGAGTAAGATTTTGGATTTTTGCTTAAGTAATGATGACAAAAATAAAAGATTAAAGAGTATAATTAAGGTGTTTTTGTGTGGCAGAATGGTATAACATGTCCATCAATTTGTTGTCTATTCCTTGCTGTTGACTAGAAAGTGACTTCAGTGGAATTACAATGAAACCTGGACGACATATTCTGCTGGAGAATATTTTGTTTTAGATAATCAAGGGTACTTTTGGTTTATCATCTTGTTGTTTTTTGCGCTATTATTATTGCTTAACTTTTTAGAATTTTGTATAGTTTTAGCAGCAATGTAGCCAGGTGAATAATTTCTCTCGTTTTGTATTAATTGGAATTACTGTGTAATAATGTGAAAGGTCATTATAATTAGGAATAACATAAAAGGAAAAAAATAAAATAAAATAAAACACTGATATGCTAACTTAGTATCAAATTCATGAATCCTAAGATGATAGTTTAAAAATTCGAAAAAACTCGGTCGAAATGTTCGAATTAGCTTGCCTTAATAAAATTATAAGTGATTTGATGAAAAATTTGACGTACATCAAATTTTATATTAAACTTGATATACTCACCAAATAATCACGAGTTTTTATCTTGATCGAGTTTATTTAATACTTAAAAATAGATAAATTCTTAACAATGTTTTTCAAAATTAAATTTTCAAAATTAAAATTGAATAATATGTAAAAAGATGATATAAGAAACCTAAAATTTTAAATATTAACCTAATTATTAGTACAATTTTATTCTTAATAGATAAAATTATAAATAAACATGATTTACAATTTTGACATTTTTAACTTGATAAAACTCAATCAATTTTTTAAATATACTCGATTTATTAACTTTTCGAATCTAGTTTTACTTTGGAGTTTTTAAACATGGCAACAAATCACCAAGTCACTAAAATTTCTCGAAAAAGTTTTGGGGCAATTTCTGTTTTAGTATGTAACTATGTATATAGCATTATCACATGATGTGCAGCAATTTTGCAGATGTTTGGCCCAGAATTGTTGGTTGGGTTGTTAGTGAATGTCAAATTGTCAATCTACATCAAACAACTCGTCATTGACCTCATAATTAGCTGCTGTAGTAAAAGGCTCTCTTCTTAGTTTGTCACTTTGTCTAGTGTACCTCATTCCACTTTTTAGTACTACTTGAAAAGCAATAAAGAAGAGCCAGCCTTTCCACGTTTGTCAACTTTCAAGAAGATTTTTGATGTACTAGACAAAAGTGCAAATCTTGGACATAAATTTTCTCTCGTCTTGTAATACTTGATTAATTTGATAGTTGAAGTATATTGGTTGAAATTTACTATCATTAGGGAACCATGTTGGTGATGAAGGACAGCCCCCTCCCTCCCCAGTTTATTCTCATTTTTACACGAGAAATAAACATCGTTCTCTTTCGAGATTAATTTCTTACATGTATTAACGTATATTAATTATGCACAAAAAATAAAATTTACGATAAATTCTCAAATTTTGTGTAAGTTTATAAATGCATGACTTTTGATCTATACAAGAATTTGTCCACCTTGAATATTAGTCTTAATTAGATAGAAGAACAATGTGCCTTAGGTGGAGGACAGGCAAATCCTACAACAAGGATCAATCTTATTGCTTAGTCACAACTTTCCACTTTCAACAAGCCCATCATTATTTTTTGATTTCGATTTCAACTTTGGAAGTGCTTATTCGATGTTCCTTTTTTGTTTTTAAATATTTTTTTCCTGGTGGAGAGGGATTAATGGAAAATATGGCTTTAATTCTTGCTTGGCAATTACCATAAGAGGGCTAGACTCGATCACTTTCCCAAAAATAAAAAAAATAAAAAAAATAGAAGACCTTTTTTTTTCTTTTTCTTTAAAAAAAAAAGAAAAGAAAACTAGGAATGCCTATTGGCTCTTCTTTTGTTATTAGCGCAGGCCACAAGATGCCGGGTTCGATTGGAATGATAGATGATAAATTGCAATGTATTTTTCTCTAAAATCAGCATATCGAGCTTAAATATTATACAGCAAATTTGATGATGTGATAAATCTGAGATGTAAAATATTGATTAAAAATAAAAATATGAATAAAATAATTATATTTTATTATTTAAAAAATAATGAATAAAAATCATCATCCAAATTGTACATGACAGTACTAAGAGTTTGGCATGGAGCCAGTGTTTTGTTAATACTTAAATTCGAACATATAAAATGGTAATTCTTGTTAAACAATTCTGTTTAGTCCAATCAAAATTAGCGGAAATCTGGTATTGTATTTTTCCTCGTCCAACAAAAAAGATTCTTTGAAGGGGTAAATTAATTTTGTACAGAAATCGGATGTAGTCCACTGATTAAAAATCTTTTTTTTTTTTTTTCTTTTTTGATCTTAGGATAATAGTTTCCATTGCATTTTCAACAAATTTATACTTTTCCTTATACAGATTAATACTGAAAAAAAAAGGAAAAGAAAAAATCAAGCGTATTCACACTTTCATAGGAATTTCCCAGGTTAATTAATTGCTTAGCTGATCGGCCTAAATAAAACGACACTTGCAGGAAAACAAAAGGAAAATAAATTCTCATTGGTGTTAGATAAAAGAATAAAAAGGCTAAGATTATAAGTAATTGCATGATCTGATTTCATTAGTTAAAAAAAAAAAAAAATTCATTTTTAGTTCATCCAGGGTGAAAATTGTAATTTTCATGAACTTTTACATAGTCATTGACTCATTGTATTGAAATTGAAACTTCTCAAGTTTTCACGAAGAAGTTGGCCTTGGTTTTTCTAATTGGAAAATATAACTGCGACAATGTCTCCCATCGATAGCTACAGCAATGAACTCCCCCAATTTTAGGTTCTTAATTAGTGCAAACCTTTTACCATGCTGTTTTGACCACCACGATTTTGTACACAAGAATCATTTATTTTCGAAAAATAATTTACAACATCACAAAGTTTTTTTTTTGAAGAAACAAGATCATACATTTAGATTCATTAGCAAAATAATCACGTGATACAATCATACTATTATTAAATTATGAATCCTAATTTTTTTTAAATATTTGATCAGATATTAGTTATTATTTTACGAATTTAATAATATATTAATAAATTTGTAACTATATCATTTCGTATAAATTCACTTGTTATTTTCAGCCGTGGGAATTTCACCAGTCCCATTTGCCCGAAAATATTGCAAACAAGAAACAATTAACTAGCTACTATAAGTAGTAACACTAGTAGTAATACTAGTAATTTGTTTAGTGTATGAAAATATGTGATGTAATGTCGTGGCTCTCGTCAGTCGAAACGGCGTTGATTCCGGTGATTCTTTTCATTTCTTTTTGTCTTCTATCTTGAGAAGAAATTAATTAGTAGACAGAAGAAGCGAAATTATGTACAAATTTCAAAGCATATTGCGAATTCCTAAGAAGAAGCTAATATTCTTCTGAGCATTATAGCTGTAATTCTACACTTGCTTAAGACAAAACTAATTGAGTATTAAATTCGTTACACATGGAGTTATGACTTATGACCGTCCATGCATCCTTAATTAATTCACTACTTTCATGAATGCTTTGATCATGGATTGGCTGTAAATTGAAAGAAATTAAAGAACGTATTAAAACAAATAATCTAGGGGTAGGTTGTTAGTGATACTACTACAAGGGTTAACGAAGTTCAATATCATGAACCTATATTTTATATATTCTACATGTTACATGCACAAAATGTAAACATAGTCAAATGCCTACACACGATCTAAACATAGGCAGGGCAGGGGACAGAGCCACTCAAGATATGCATTAATTTTATTTTGGCAAAATTTTAAAATCCGGCCATCATCATCAAATCGTACTTATTATATAGTTTTCAAGACTTATATACGTGTACAATACAATATGATGAAGGTCTATATTCGACAAACCTTCTAACATGTTGTATGATTCTATAATAGAATCATAGAGTGTAGAATTATGTTTTATTTTTTTTACTCGTTATTATGAGTTCGAGATAATTTTAATAAGTGCCTTGTGGTGCTAAAGAGTATGTCTTCCAAAATTTTCGAGAAAAACTCTTAGTTGTATATGCTAATGCCTATATTCACGTAAAAATGCTTCTATTAACCACCTATGCAGTGTTGGTTCTCCATATGCAGTGTTGTTTTTTGTGAACTCATTTCAATTTTCGCCTTAATTTTGGCTATTTCTCAAAGCTTTTTGGCTCTAACCACGATAGAAGACCTATGCATGGAGAGACGTGGTGCTTTGATTACCACGACTAGGAGCTTAAAACCCGTCCAAGCATTCGATGGGGAATGGCCGTTCTTGCCAAATTAAAAGAGGCAGTCAAAAATAAACAATTGTCATCTTGGAAGTGAATATACCGAAAAGCTAGCTAGCTATGTGTAATATAGCTTTCTTTTTGGCATGTTTTATAAGGTTCCATCAAGAAACGTCATGTATAACAATACAAGAAGCTGTTCGAGTGAATTCATCTTATCATATACTTCCCTAAATTTTGTTGTTTGATTTACTTAATATCTTATATATATATATATTGTGTTAGTTTAAGTATTTTGTAAAAATCGAATCAAATGTGGATACGTGATAAGTAAATGATTTATTGGAAAAAAAAAAAGATTATTTATGTGCCAAAACAACAAGCGTAAAGAAATAAATGAGACAAGCGAATAGTTACTCCATTTTCTTTTAAGTGTTGTTTAAGCTTATGACATACAAATTAAAATAACTAAATTCTAGGTAAAATTAATCATGCATGACTAAATTACCCTTTTGACTAGTAATAAATTAAAATAGTCCAAACATTAGTTCTCTTTCTCATACTATTTTCAAAAGGCTCTCTCCCCCAATCTCAGATTCCTTTTTCTTCAGTAATTAATGAAGATAATGGCAAAATTGATTAAAACAAAAAGTAGAATTTTATTGGACTTTTAAAATGACACTGAAAGTAGAATAATTTTTTTTAAAAAAAATAACACTTAAAAGAAAATAAAGGAAGTATTATTATTTCAACTTTTTACCACGATTTAAACACATCACCCCAAAAATAAATCCAGTCAACTAGTGCAACTGTGCAAGTAGTCCGTAATTCCCTAGATTTTACTTCTATTTATGTAATGACTTGACTTCTTCAACCACGGCAAGTTGACAACAAGAATATAATTAACCACCATTTTGCATAAATTTAACAAGTAATTAAATTCCTTTTCTCCTTTATCCTATGTAATCTCCACTTTCCTGAAGTAGCCTTGGAAAATTGTCAATGGTCGTTATCCAAAAGGGTCAAAAGATGATGAAAAAAGTTTAAGGGAAAGAAAAAGGTTGACCACATCAACAAGTATGGTATCACAAAGAAGACTTTTTGGATCATGAAGAAATTACCAAGATTTCGTAGTAAGTAGTATTGTCTAAAATTTGTTTTCTCCACCTCTTTGAGTAGAACAACATAAAGGCCAGTGTGCATAATATATTGGTACATACATACATGTAGCTATTACTGTGAGTCTGTGATCATTAACGACTTCCTTGTGAAGTCCGCATGTTAGGGTTGGTTTGCGACACTTCCAGTTACCCGACAAATTAAGCAGAATGGTATAACTAGGAAAGAGTGAAGAAGTTTTCTTATTTCAAAATGTAGTTAGAGTAATGCTTCTACATAGCAAATGGAAAAAGTATTCTCTCCATTTACTTTTAAAAATTAAAACCGTCCATAATCTAATTCATGTGCTATACAAATATTTTGGAATATATATATATTTCATCAAAATTTGAAATTTTTTGCAGTGTCTAAATGTGATATATAATTCAATGGTGAAATTTTTTCCAAATAAATTGTTTTTTGGATATGAGCACTTTTCTTTATCCGATTAGATAAAAATAATGATATATTCAGATTATTTTCTAAAATTTTAATTATTTAATAATTCAGATATCGATAAATGAACAATAAATGAAGGAAAACTAAATAAAAGGGATCCAAATCTATGAAAATGTGTAGCTCGGAGGAATTCTTTACATCTTAAAAATTTGTAGATAAAGTAGTAATTCTTTACTACTCCCTCTATTTCATTTAAATTATGGTTTGGATTGATGCGCTTGGATTCAAACAATTACTGTTAAATTATATTAATTTTATAAAAGATAGTATCATTTCATATTAATATCAACCAACTACATAGCATCTATCCATTAATTTGGTAGTAAGTGTATAATTTAAAAAAAAATATCATTTAATACTTCATTAATTTTCTAAAACGGCTAATAATTTGACACAAAACAAATTATATAAAACTTATAATGAACTGACCTTGTATAGTAGTTTGAATAATTCTTTATATTTCAAAATGTAACTTTCTTAATTAACAATATTATTTCAATCATACTACTCCTTCTATTTTAAAATAATTGTAATCCATGATTGGTATTCAAGGATTAAGGAAGTTATTAAATTATATTAGTTTTGCAAAAAGATAGTTCAAAGTGACTAAATTTTCATTTTGTATTAATATTCTAACTATATAATCCTCCCTTCATTAATATGATACTAAGAATTAAAGTTGAAAACATATCATTTAATACTTCCTTAATTTTCTAAAGTAACAGATAATATGACACAAGACAAATTATCTAAAGTGACAATTACTCCCTCCATTTCAAAATAATTATCACTTTAAACAATTTGTTTTGTTTCATATTACTCTCTCCATTCCCTTTTAAGTGTCACTTTAACCCTTAATACAAATATTAAGATTGCTATTAAATAGCCTAAGTTTTAGATAAAGTTGAACCTACATCACTAAATTGCCCTTTTGATTAGTAATAAATTAAAAGAGTTCTAACATTAATTACAAGTTAAGTAATTATATAATTGCTAAAAAGATAAAGACAAAATTGGTGACGAATAATTAATGCCTCATTGGATTTCTAAAGTGACATTTAAAATGAAACAATTTTTTTTTACTAAAGTGACACTTAAAAAAGAATGGAGAGGGTATCTGTCACTTTAGAAAATCAAGAAAGTATTAAATGATATTTTTTTAACTTTTATCCTTAATGCCATATTAATGAAGGGAGGATTTTGCAGTTGGAATTTAATGCAAAAAAATAATTTAGTCACTTTAAATTATTTTTTTTACAAAGGAAAAATAACTTTAATAGTTCTTCACATTTTATATTTGTACTTTTTTAGTTCCTCACATCTAAAATGATGCATTTTAATCCCTCACAAATTCAAAACACATAATTTTAGTCCCTCCATACAATTAGGTGCATATTTTGGCATGAAATACTCAAATTGCATATCGCATGTTACATTTTCGTAACCAAAATTTACAACACATAAATTTTAAATACTACACGACACTATCTAAATTTTCCACCACCCATCCTAAAATTCTTGCCTATCATCACCACTCTTGTTTCCTTCCCTTGCCGTTTCTTCTTTGCCATCCCTATTACAGTGACCCAACCTTATTATTTTTGAGACAATTTAGTATTTAAGTTTATGTGTTGTTAATTTTAACTTTAAAAAATATTACATGTGATATACACATGACTATTTCAAATCAAAATATGTACGTAATTATGTCAAGAGACTAAAATAGTACGTTTTGAATATGTGAGGGAATAAAATGCATCATTTTAAACGTGAATGACTATTAAGGTCACTTTTCCTTTTGCAAAATTGATACAATTCAATAGCTTCCTTAATTTGGGTGTACTAACTAAATATAGTAGATATTTTGAAATAGAGGGAATATTTTGAAATAAAATATGTAATTGATTGACCTTGTTAAATTTTAACAACTTTGTCCTAGCTAAAAATTGCAAAACCAAAAGTCCTACAACAAAGTTGTTCAGAAGCATTATCATGAATTAAATAAAGGAAAATGGGGAGACGGTGGAGATATGAAAATTCAGATAGGTTGATAGCTATTTGTTAGTATTATCAGCCGATTGAGATCTTAATATTCCACAATCCAACACACACGATTACAAAGGAGGAAAAGAACAAAGACTCTATTAATTATAGAATAAATTACTAAGTAGAATTACTAATAAGGTTGATTAATTTGCATTTCCCGGTGAATCTAGAGCGGATCAGGCGCTGACCGTGGCTTTGAAAATATTAACAAAATGATTAATGTTTTCTACTCACCTAGGAAATGAGGCATTATTTTATAAGGGAAGTGCTAAAATTAGATTAGATTAGATGTATGAATATTAAATTAATTAGGGTTGAATTAATGTAGGAACAACAAAAGAGAACAAAGGATGAGCCTCGTATATATCGCCCAGAAAAGGTCACGTCCACAAGTCACGTGATAGGAATCATGTTGACGCCGAGGAATGTGGGGTTTTTTTTTTATTTTTTTTTATTTTAGTAAAATACATTTATTACGAAAATATTCTATCAAATGACATAGTATATTAGTATTAATATTTCAAAATTAATTAACTTCTACTACTCGGTTTGATCCTTGAGATCCTACTTTACATAATAATAATAATAATAATTAGTAATTAGTTTGTGGACATTAATAATAATCTACTCGTATTAATAAAGCTTCCCATAATAAAATTTTAGAAAATTCCATGCTCACTTTAGGAGAGCATATTATTGTACTTTAAATATTTATATAGTATAATATTATATTCTTTAAATAATTGTACAATATAAGTATTAAAGTACAACAATATGATATCTTAACATGACTATAATTTCCTTAATATTGTATTTGGATTGATAGATTTAACAAAGAATTTGAAATGCATCAATTTGTTGGAATAATTTGTAAAGCTGAAATAGATTAATTTCAAATTTACTCAAACTAAAAAGTGTGAAATGAATGATTTTAAACAACTTTTAAATTTGAATGTATTAAAATTCATCTACGTATTAATATTTTTAATTTTACAAATTCTTATAACAAATGTATAAATTTCAAATTCTTTTCTAAATTTATCGATCTAAACACAATATAAAATTTTTCTCCGGATAGAGAAGGACTAGACAGGGTGGTGGACCTGATAGGGTTGAGGCCAAGACCCGGGAATATTTGGACACGGAGAGGGAATATTGGTGTCGAGACAAATTTACAAATACTACTAGTTGGAATTGAATTAAGCTACTCCCATCCCACTCCACTTCTTCAATGTTCAATCTTCACGCATCACCTAGACACTAATATAGAGAGATATTTATTGTGTAAACTTTCTTGAGTATCAATACAACAGCAAAGCCAAATTTTACCTGAAAAAAAATTATTTTTTTGTAAAAGAAAGCAAACTTTACTTTCATTGATTTGTTTGATTTAATTTATCAATTTCAATACGTACTTCAAGTTAACTGTAGATATCAATAAAGGTTGTTTTGATATGTATCAGTATCACCTTTTATTTTCTATCGTTCGATGACTATATATATATATATATACACATATACATACATATATCGACTTGAATGTTAGATAATTCATTTATGTCTCACTACTAATGGACACCATGTTTTGTAATTATGGTTAAGAATCGTCATTTGATTGATTATTTGGCATTTGGGGAGGAATAGAGAGAAGAATATTCAATTTCATGACCAATGATATTTGGTAAAAAAAAATGCCTTTGTCCAATGAAATACTCAGGAGTTGTTAAAGTTCAAACATATTTGTTGGTTTATGATTTATTTGTATTTCATCACAATATGTTACTCTGTACAATGTTACTCTTTTCTTTTTTTCTTTTTTTTTTTCCGGGGGTAAGGAGAGTATGTTACTCTATCATTTTATATCTAGTAGCATCAAAATTTTTTATAGTAACACGAACTGATTTATAGTACCATAATGATAAAATAATAGATTTTTTTTTTTGGTAAGTCCAACAAATAATACATAAATTGCATTAGCAGCATCAAGCATGACAGTCAGAAATGGTGTTGGGGAATTTTGAAGGAGCTGGGCCACAGTCAGCAACATGCGAGTCTGTGGCCTAGCTCGTGTCGCCAAAGTTGAAGCCTCGCCCTGAGATCTATTCTCCATAATATTTACTGCAAAATTTTATGAGACCTCAAATATGTTTAAAGTCGTTTTCAGTAAAAATAACATTATTGTTCTACTTATCTCTCGGGCAAAAATTTAGTAAGCGTTTGGTTTACGGATATGAGAATCATGGTTAATCATATTTATAGGTGTTGTTTGGTTAATTGTTATGAAAATTATTATATAAGAATGAAAGTATTAGAAAATGTCTACTTTTACGTGAGTTTTAAATTGATTAATTTATCAATATAATGAAAGTTATTTTTTGTTCAAATTAAACAAGGTAGGGAAAATGACATAAACCCATAATAATAACAAAATTTATGATTTTTATTTCGATTTTGATTCTTGAACGAGAATCAAACATCTCTTTAGTGTTTTCAATATTTTCTTTAGCTGGCAAAAGGGAAAAGCCCCGAAGGGTTGAATACTGGAGATGCACGTAGCTACACATTGTTTAGGTTAAGCTTTTTTACCTTAAAAGAAGATAATATCCACGAGAGGATAAAAAAGGTGCTAGACTTTTTTGGTGATTCTAGATTTGCAGCTCTGTACAATATTGGCATGATATTAATCATTGGAGTATTTGCAACATTTAAGTACAATTCAAAGGATTTTAAATCTCCAGCTCTAAGAGTAAAATGTCTCACATTCGAAACCAACCATTTTCTTTTTTTTTCTTTGACCAAAAAGAATAAAATTACCTAACTAATCATAGTCGTAGTTGGTCATTATATGTTAATCTCCTTTCCTTTTCTTATTAAACAAGAAATTAGACTGTGCTAACTAATTACCTAAAGATTTCTATGAACCAATTACAGGGTTTTTCAACAAGTATACTGTATGAAATATGACAATGAACTGCAAGTCAGATGGTAAAACACTTCTTTTATGACTTGTTGGTCATGTTCACTTACGGGTTCAAATCTCTAAAATGTAAAGGGAGAATCGGAGAGGTGGTTTTGTGTAAAAAAAAAAACTATATGAAATATATAGTTCATTCGGTCAACAAGTTAAATAGCTAGGCTGGCAAAAATTGTTTTTGACTTATGGTTAATTAGACAAAAACGAAAGGTTAACTGAACTTGTAAAACACCACAAGTGAAGCTAAGATGTTGGAGGGGAGTGAGGACTGGGAACTGGTGTTATTGATAAATAAATATACTTATATTGTAGAATATATATATATATATACAAGAAGCTGTTTTAATTAATATAGATATTTCGGCCTGCCTCCTAAGCCTCTTTCGTGAAAAAACATTTAGGAATATTCTAATATCAGGGGAAAACATAACAAATGTAAAATAAAAACAGTAGTATAATCTCATCAAAAACCAAAAATAAGATAATGGAATAAATGAGTCACCATCCATCATCAGAGAGAAAGACTAGTATTCGATTCCGTTCGAAAATTCTATTGCCCCCGATCCCCAAAACCCCACCCCATCTCCCAAACAACACAAACTCACCCAACTTTCAACCATTCCCAGTTCAGAACCCTCCATTTATATCAACACACCTTTCCTTTCCAACCCCCCATTAGAAAAGATAAGGTAAACGCAACCCCAACCTTTCTTTTATGCATTTTCTTTGATTATTTATAACCAAAAACAGCCTCAATCACCTACTAAAAAGCCTAGTTTTAGTAGTTTCCCCTTTTCTCTCCTTTCCTTCACCTCCTTGGCTAGACATTCAAGAAAATCATAAGCCACTCAACTCATCAATGATATAATCACAACTCTCATTCTCCTCATCATTATACTACACTTCCAATCTTCTTCTTCTTCTTATTATTATTATTATTATTATATTACACTTTCAATCTTCTTACTAGCACGCCACGCACGAGCAACATGATCAAGAATACATCTACAACTGATTTTCCTGATCTTTCTCTACAGATCAGTCCACCATCATATGTTGAGCAAGATGGATTGGATTGATAATAAAAAACTCTAATTATTCCAGTGATCGTAGCTCGACGACTGATTCTGGAAGCTGTGGAAGCGATTTAAGCCACGAAAATAATGGAGGTTTTGATCCAACTTTGAGTCTAGGGTTCGACATGGCAGCTTCAAATCCTCTACCTTTACAACCATCAAGGAATTTTCAGCCTTACCATCATTATCAACCTCAATTATATAGACGTGATCAGTTCAAGACAAATTCAAGAATGATAAATGGGCTTAGAAGAAGCGTTAGAGCTCCTCGTATGCGATGGACTTCAACCCTTCATGCTCATTTTGTTCACGCTGTTCAGCTCCTCGGCGGCCACGAGAGTACGTTTGTTTTCATTAAAAACAGTTAAAAATTAAACCCTAATTCTAAAATGAGATACAGAGGCAGTTTATTTTGTTTCCGTTTAAGAGAAATGCATAGGAGCGACAAAAGATTATGGTTCCATCGGACGAATTTTTCATTATTTAATAATTTGCACATTATTATTACTGAAATATATTTTGTAACTAGCTTTTCATTTCACACAAAAAATATAGTGTTATTTCAAATAATATTCAGAAAAATATCTTAAATAGACTGTCCAAACCGAGCCATGATCATCTTGCTTTGAATATACTATGACAGGAGCGACACCAAAATCAGTGCTGGAATTGATGAACGTCAAGGATCTAACACTAGCTCATGTGAAGAGTCATTTGCAGGTGGGATTTGAATAATACTAAGATGAACATTTATTGTTTTGTTTTTACTTTAGTTTCATGTTTGCATATATTGTACTTTTTTCTCATGTCATATATGTAATTATTAGAGGTATGAATTGTATGTGATATAGTGAGTGGGTGATGGACTAGTCACTAGTGCAAAAGGGTTAGGCCAAAAGGGCATCTTAAGCATTGAGAGTACTCCTCTTAGCAATATATATAATGTGGACTCAATTTTTTTACTTTTTATTTTTTTGAATCTGGATGTTCATGCAGATGTATCAACTAAGAACAGTGAAGAGCACTGACAAAGGAACAGCAGAATCAACAGGTATTTGGAAATTTTCTCTTAAGGTCCCAATTTTTTCTTATCTTCCATCATGTTCTTTGTTTGTAAACTTGGAACATTTTCAATTAAAGGGTTCTTCCTTTTTTTTTTGTAATTTTATTTTAGTGAATAAAACATAATTATAATTTGGCATGGACCAACTAATAAAATAGAGTTGTAATATATGTGAACTAATTTGCTATTTGTCTGATAAAGCTAGTGCAATGGCTCTATGATTGTGTACTTATTTTGCAGGTCAAGGGCAGACAAATATGGTTTTGAGCCAAAGGACAGGGATTGTTGAAGTTGAGGCAGGAATGTCTTGTGAGAAAGCTGATTCCAAACCTTCTACTGATTCAATCAATATTTCACAACCATCATCATCACCATCACTACCAATACTACAAAATTCTCAGAGGTGAGTGAGTGAATGCACAATGAATGTATCTCAAGAATCTTGCAGTTTCTCTAGCTAGCTTCTCACTTTCCATTTTTTTGTTTTTTATATATAGTACAGTACTACCTTTTCGACTGTCAAGCTACATAGAGCATATTCTTCAAACAAATGATTAACATTTGAAAGAATTATTGGTATACATGATAAAAGGAATCTAATCATCAGTGATAGAATGCAGGCACCCTTGTACATACACACTCAAACACAGCCTTGACCATTACTGGAGCTTCTCTGGTCCAACATGTTTGTGTCGTATGATTTTTATTTTTTTTAAATAGTCGTATGATAATTGCTCCAATTAAGAATTTCAGTTTTCAAAATTTAACATTTCCAAACGGAAAAAAGTAATAGAAAGAAAAAGAGTAGGGTTGTGATCTATTTTGAATATGCAATTGCACCTCATAGACTTTAATTAGGTGGTCCTTGTTCGGATTTCAAGGTACTCTTTGTAGAAAATTTTTTTACTATTAATTTTATATTGTGGAGTAATTAAAAAATAATAAAATTTTCATACTTTACATTAAGGTCAATTATTTTAACGATTGTTATATTCATCCCGTATTACTATATAAGTAGCCAAAACTTACTCAATAATGTGTACAAAAAATTCCAAAATTCACAACTTGAGGTTTCCTTCTTTCAGTGCCACTTAACTAGCGTCTTTTGCATTCTCTATATCAATTCCTATCCTAATTACTATCACACTTTCTAGCTATATGTTTGTTATGTATAATTTAATTTACAAGAGTATTAATTATGTTAGAGTACACGTAACGAGAATACAAATAATGAGATGCTAGATTGACACAGAAAAAGAGACAGAAAATCTAATAACCTCTAAAGCTTTGAAGTCAGAAAATTTTTATTTTGGTAAAGAGTAATTACTGGACAGGTGTAGTAATTGTTCCTAACCAATAGGAACCTGCCATTTGAAATGCAGGGCCCATTTTTCTGAATAGGATGGCTCTCTTATTTTTCAGAAATATGGGTCTTCCTGCTCCAAATGAAATATTCCCATTAACTGAGGAATAAATCTCTTATATATTTACTAGACATGCCCAATAATTGTTCCTAACCGACATAAAATTTCTCCAGAAATCATTAGTTCGCACACTGGGATAGTATTTTCTGTGGATTGGCTTTACTTTTACGATTGTTCGATATTGGAACTTGGAAACAGCTACATTGCAGATGATGACTTGTAGTAGTATCACAAATCTACGAAATTCACCTTTTTCTGATTCTCATTTTTTGACATATGGGCGAACAGATCTTCGTCTGCATTATCTCCAAGGAGAAATATATGGTGCCACCCAAGTCAAGAAAATCCATTAAGTTGTTATCAACATGGAGCCAATGCTACAAAGGTATCAAATTTAGCACGTACTAAGTATATTACTCTCTCTCTTTCGGCAAAATACTAATTTAGGCTCAAATCATTTTAACACATAATTAATGTTCCGAATTCTATTTTGATTGGATTGTCATCGTAGGGTGCTGGAATTGAGTTTAGTACAAATAGGTCATCAGCATTGGCATCTTCTTGATCATATGTTGCTCAATCTTGAGTTCACCCTCGGCAGATCAAGCTGGCAACTGGACCACGTTGGAAATAATACTACTGACTTGACCATTAATCTCAAATGTTGATGAAACCTAGCTACTATGGAAACATTAATTATAAACTTGTAGTATCGTTTGCTTCTAGGTTGAGGGGACATATTTTTAATGTGGGATTGTTTCAATTTTGTCTGGAAATGAAAATTCCATCGAAGGAAAAAAAAAAATAAGAAGAGAAATTAGTTAGTAGATGGATTTCATGAAGCATATTATTGATCAGATGATAGACAGTAATTGCTTGCCCTCTTGAGTATATCTCTTACGTTCGAAAATATTAATTTCTTGTATGTAGTATGCTCTCCCACCATAAAATAAAATCTAGAAGATTTATTCAATAACATTGGGTATTTATAGTCTAAATTTCCTTGCCCTGTTGCCTAAATTTATTAAATTGGAATTCCAACCTATTCAACAAAATTTTGATTAAGTTTTAGTTTTAATTACTCCTTTCGCAATACAAAATGAGTATTACATCCGTTGAAGTAACTGAAAAACAAAAAGCATTCATTACTTTTCAATTATACACAGTCTATAGTACCTCTGTAATAAATTTTTCTATTTTAAATTGTTTATAAATAAAAGAGTCCGTCAGTGAGCAAACCTTATTATAGGAATAAAATGGCAGCCACACAAAGTTTCAAGTTTCTTGAAGAAATTATTATTGGAATTCTAAAATCTTAGATAACACGAAAACTTTAGTTTTGAAACACTGAATTTGCATGCTCACTCCGCTTGTTTAATTCTACAAACCTTAAATTATTTGTTATGAGATTATTTGAAAACTGAAACCTCGAGTACCATGATAGGAATGAGACATATAATATATTCAACTTTAGTTTATTGTAAAGTCAAAATATTTGGGGTTTTAATTGATTCATAGTCATTCCATCGGTTTTATTTTCCCCAGCCAAAACCAAGATTAGAATGTTGTATACTAGAAGTGTATTCTTTTATAAAAAAAACTTACATAGATTCGGTTTTTGATCTTATTTGTAGATCTTGTGATCAAAATTAAACATTAAAAAATCTTACTTATATCAACTGATGTCATAAATTTTATAAAATTTAATTCACATCACAGAATCTATAAATAAAATCAAAGATAAGGTCTATCTAAATATTTACCTTCTTTATAATCTCATACCGTGAGCCGAGGTTGGTCCAGTCAGTGTTTCTTTTGAGACCATTAATTACACCACTTCATGGCCCGTAGACGCCAATGACCTCACATTTTTTTTTTCCCGATCTTACGCTGGGGAAAGGAAGAGAACCAGCCAACCAAGATTGGTCATTGGTTCATACAATAAGTAAAAATGACAAACTCGATGAGACTTGTGAGGATGATTCTTACTACTTTTAATCCTTTTGTTTGTTGGTGAGTGATCTGTAACTCGAAAGGATTGTTTGTTGAATTCAAATCCAGGCTGACATTATTGACGATAGATGTTTAAGCACTGTCCCTTAGTGCTTGCCTGTGACGTTGGTACACGACAAGATAACTAAGGCACCATATTCAATAAGAATTTTTTTTTATTATTTACCCTGCAATATGTAATTAAAAAATAAAAGTTTTACTATTCTTTTAATTATTTCAACAACTGTCATACCTATTTCGCATTATAAAATAAATAACTAAAACTTACACGTTCAACCAGGGAGTCTGATTTCCTTGTAAGGAAGTTTTTAATTCTCCTATGTAAATTGGTAATTCCAGATGCACACTCCATCACTCATTGCAAACAAGAATTCAAACAATTATGAGAGGTTTGGTTTCATTTTGTGTCAGAATAGAAATAAGAATTATACATTCTAAGTATTTGTTTATGTTATTCCTTTACTTATTTGATTTGAACAATAAATATGATTTATTATATTAATAAATTAATTAATTTGAAATTCAAGTTATAAATAAAAAATAGAAATGCCAAAATAGACATTTTCTAACAATTTCATTTCTATCAATATAATAGTGATAAACTAAACAACATATATGAATTTGACTAATTTTAATTCTCATTCTTTTTCTCATACCGATAAACCAAACATCTCCGTAGAGAAAATTTCATTTTGGAATGTAGTAACTACATAGCATGCCTAATAGTTATTCTCAGACGAACAACATTCTTCTATATGGAGTAAATTATTCACTCATCAAAAAATAATGACCTCCTATTTTCAAAAAGTGAGCCTCTTACTCTACCATGAACCCGGGCCACATAATA
Source organism: Cinchona pubescens (assembly GCA_025175665.1). Classification (NCBI taxonomy): domain Eukaryota; kingdom Viridiplantae; phylum Streptophyta; class Magnoliopsida; order Gentianales; family Rubiaceae; genus Cinchona; species Cinchona pubescens. Next base: position 1,006,303 of record JANKKI010000227.1, read on the forward strand.
ATTTTTCCTAGACTCTTATTAATTTTGAGGCAAATACTAAGTACATTCATTTTCCTCCTAGATCCATAAATACTCTTCCCTAAAGAAAATTTATGAGAAGCAGGCTTTTCGGAGGAAGCTTTACCAGAATTATCTCTTTGAGGGGATGCCATGGAAAACCGAGAAGAAGGATTTCTTTCGTGCAACACAATTTCTCTCTTAGAGGGGAAAGTATTCGACTGGGAACAAATGGGAGAATTCTGATGATTGTGCTCAACATATATATTGGGGGACACTTTTGATTTTTAACTTAATTCCATCACAGCAGCCTCTTCCGTCTGTTTTGCAAAGAAAAACAAATCACGGGGGATTTAATGTATATTTCAATATTATCAGGGAGATAATTTGTAAGTTGGACAAATTACAGGGGTTCTGTGTAATTTACCTTTTTTTAATTATTTGTTTACTTGTAATTCAGTATAGAAAGCTACGTACTATTAGTACATACTACTCCAATTAATGTTTGTGTGAAATGTTGATTGAGGAATTGAAGAATAAACACGAAATGGAAGTCCTCATTTCGCACTTTTAGATGATTTAATTTGAGATCTTTTTTAATTTGATAGCAATTGCAGAAAAGAATTGTTTGAAATCAAATTGACGTGTTTATTTAACTTACAAGTAATCCACAAAATTATCAAAACACATTCGAAGTAATCAACAAAATTCAATCCAATTAACCGTAAGATGGTTTATCAATTAATGAAATTTCTGATTATTAAAAAAAAAAGCGTTTATTTACTTCTTACTGGGAATGATATATTTAAATTTTGAGCTACATAGTAATTGGTAAAGGTTTCGGGAAACATGCTTGCATGTATCACCTAACAATCAGCCAACTATATAACATATTTAATGGTCAAACGTAATATCTGATCAATAATTTTATCATAAATCCGATGCATTTGAAATTTCTCACGACTCCACAATCATTTTGCTTGACAGGATATTAGCATACCTTTGATTGTCTGTACTCTTCCAGTTTTATGACAACTAATGCAGAAAGCTCAAGAATAAGATTTACAAAAATTGTCTTATTAATCAATTGTTATTGGTACCACCAAACAAGTACTTAAATACTTAGGCAGCTTATATTAACGGATATAAATGTCTCAAGAAATTTCTTTAAATTGAAGTAACTACAATAAAAAATAGTTCATACTAAAACACAAGAAAAATTTATTCATCAATTGGAAACTCTCATTATAATGTTTCACGACGTCTGTGATCATCATTCATCCACTCATCAATATCACATTCGCCTGTTTCATGATTAATTTTATCAAACAAAAGACCATCACAAATAATGTTGATGATCCAATGGTGGATCTGTGATCGATCAATACTTAGCTGAAGGTATTGAATCCCAAGGAGAATCGCCGCCGTGGCCCTGTTGCATATAACGCTCGGCCGGCTCCGGGATCTAGATGTCAGAAACACTCCAAACCTTAACAGATTTATCAAGGCTTCCACTATAAACAACCCACCGCCGATCACCGCTAGAGGCGGAGTCTTTATCCAATTCTGCCGCCAGGCACTTGACCGGTCCGGTGTGACCAGTCAAAACAGATAAACAAGTATGAACATTTCCATCCCTTCTCCAAACACATATTGTTTTATCAGCCGATCCGCTGAATGCCAAATTCCCTGCCGCCGTAAGGCAGAGGACGGCCAATTTGTGGCCCTTGAGGACCCCGCCATGGGTCAATTCCTTCTCACGTGCCTATTTCCCAAAAATTCACGAGCCCATCAGACGATCCACAATAAATCACCGATCCTGATTTGTTGGCGGCTAAAGCAGTCACAGCACATTCTTGATTTAAGATTGTTTGTACAAAAATATGTCGAACAGTTTTTCCACTAGATTCTCTTTTCCAAACCTTAACGGTTCCATCAGCGGATCCCGTGTAGACCAATCCTTCAACACTAGCCACAACAGAATTAACAGCGTCATCATGGGCTTTAACGGATTCGAGACATTTGGAATTCTCGACCCTCCAAACCTTAAACGTTTTGTCCCACGAGGCTGAATAAAGAAGCCCTTGTTCTTCGTCCAGGCTCAAGCAAGAAATGGCATCACAATGTTTGATCCAAAGGGCTGTCCTCTTACGTTTCACCTCCACGTAATTACTAGGTTTCATTGAGGCCTTGAATATATCAAAAAATGTGGGTAATGTCCCCGAGCGTTTATGGACGCTAGGATTTTTAGGATTAATCTTCCACACACGAGAAGATGTAACCTTTCCGTCTTGATGGCCTGTAAAGATCTTGTCGTCCCCGGAGATTATAATGGCCTTAACAAGGCCGCTGTTGGATTTGAATGCGGTGAATTCTTTCATATTCTTCCAAACACGAATGTTCTTGCTATCTGAACCCGTGTAAAGAATGTCTTCCTTGGCCGCCAAGGAATATATATGACCTTCTTCTCGAACAATCGAGCCAATTAGGCCATTTTGTGGGGTACTAGTAGTATTATTATTACTATTATTTTGTAACATGTTTTCTTCCATATTGTTGGACCAAGGGGACTTTGCAAAAGGTGATGAATTTTGGTTCCAAGGAGACATCGCCATGGGCGACATCTCCCCGCTCATCCGGTTAGCATCGTAGCCCGTGAAACTGCTGTGTCGGGCAGCCACGAATTCTTCATCTGTGGCTACCGTTGAAAAGTTGGGGTCTGAATGGATCTTGATTGCCAACTTTTGGTGGCAAACTCGATGTCTCGGAAAACATTTTTTAGATTCCTTTAGCTTTTCTATTTTTTTTTCTTGGTATACACATTAGTGCTATGTATAAGAGACAGTTTAATAATGGAAAATGATCAAAGGAATTGGGAGAATTATTTATAGACGAGAGAAAGAGAGGAGGAAGGAATGGGAGAGAGATTTTGTAGCGGGTGTGAAAAAAATATAAGGACTTGAAAGCGGGAGTGATGACAAATTATGTGTTGACACGTGTGAGAAGGAAACGTAATTCTTCCATGCGGAGGGATTTTTCGGTCGGGTCGGAAAGTTTGTTCTGTTGGTGGTTGGACATGTTGGTTGACTGGTTTGGGAGAAAATTAGTTTTTGGTACGGTTATGGAAAGTTTTTATCTTTAACTTTAAGCACTATTAAGGGAAATTTTGGTCGAATAATGAGATAAAGATTACTTTCCAAAAAACATAAACGTCGAATTAGAGGTATATTTCCTCAAAAAAGAAAAAAAGAAAAAAATAAAAAAAAATTGGAGGTATATCAGTATGCAGTGATAGTGGTAACAATAAAGCATCATATCATTTACGTTGCGTTTGATGTGAGAGATTTGAATAAATTTAAATTTCAAATTGAATCTATTATAAGTTTATTCAAACAGAGTGAATGGATTTAATTAGACATTTGAAATTCACTAACAAATAAAAATGAAAATTTAAATTTATTTAAATTTTATATCATTTCAAATCTACCACATACACATCAATTCATTTTAAATTTATTTTACAAATCAAATCCATCGATCCAAACACATTCTTAAATAATTTTTAGTCAAATATAGAAACCTCAAGTTATATAATATTTATAAATCTCAGTTGATATAGTCTGTTATGATATTATATGTTTGCATTAATAACTTTTGTTTTCAGAGAGGACTAAGTTCACCTTATTCTGTTTAATATTAGATTGTGATACTACGGATTTAAGAACAGTTGAGAACTTGAATCTTAAATTTTCTTCAGTATTGGCATAATTAAACCATACCTTTTTTCAATGCTAACACTCTCAGCTTTTATAAATCAAATTGGTGACTGAATATTAGTGTGTGTGTGTTGAATACATATTCATCCTTTCATCTTTACTTTTTCGAGTCTGAAAGTGTTTAGCTCATGAGAGGCACAAACATGACACAGCCAGAGACAATCTGTTGCAATATATCTAACACATCCACAAACCCATGTAATGATATTGGAAATTTCAGGTTTGCCAGCTTTTATACATCAAAAACGTTTACTACTAATTTCAGACACTTTTACGTACCCAATAAGGTCAACAAAAAATAGATATCAAAATGAAATGCAAATATCCTAAAACATTTTATATGCACAATTACTAGCTTACCTAGTGGATTCCTGTATAAGAACTTGGCATTGTAATTAATTATAAAAGAAAGCACATTTACTTAATTAGGTTGTCTAATCTGATTAATTAAATATATTAGGATCCCTTACTCACATCCAACGGCCTTATTTTAGGACAACATATACCACCCGGCACCTGCTCCCCCAAACCTCTTATACAATTGACAATACAAACGTACTCTAGAATGAGAAAGCTCCAACAAGGGCTATTGAATTTCATACTCACAACATTAACTTTCTGCTCCCCTGTTAGGTAAATATTTTAACAACAATCCTCAAATCTTTCACAAAATTAAAAATTTACTTTTTAGATAAAACTTTTATTTTACAAATAATCGAACGATTATATTAATTATTCTTTAGGTGATACAAAAAGTGATAAGTAAAGAATTATTCTTTGGAAATCTCGTCAATTTTCAACTGTTGACGCAACTATCCCATAATAGGCAGACACGTTGATATACGAACTGGTTCGAAACAAATTCCGAGGCGGCTTCAACTGCTACCACGAAAACAAAACATCAACCGCTGTTTGCATCCAAGAATATGGTTGGGCTACACCTGGGGTAGCTTGCAGATTCACAAGACCCATTTCAACGCTTCTCGCGTTGCCACGTAAAAATCTGCGACGCAAGAACCGTCCCACGTGATGATAAGAAGCGGCATCCACTAGAGCTATTTGAAGAAACTATTCCATTGCCCAGATGAAAGTTTGTGGCCTCGTTGCTCTCTTGGATATGGAAATTTGCATGTCCGTTGGTGCCAAGGAAATCTTTTTACTTTATTGTACACTTTGTCCAAATTTCCCAATTCTGGGAACTAAATTATGAACCGCAACATATCATGTGCATGTTACTAAATTTTACTGAGCTACTAAGTTGACAAGTAGGAGTGTTAATTGTGTTGTATAGCAAATAATCTATATTATGTTATAATTGAATCATAAAATTCAAATATTAACCTTACATAATTAATGATTGTATTGACGTGTCATGTTTACTCATTTATTACCGTCGTGTCTAATTTTTCTAATTATTTATGATTAGTAGTACTAAATTAATGCAATAAAATAAATTCAATATAAATAACATTGACTTTTCTCAAAATTTTGTATGAGAACAACAATTTTCTTGTATCGTTTTCAATGTTACAGTGTTTTTCAATTATTTAGAATTTTATACAACGTCACACATAAATATATTATAATTAGTTTAATGAAATTATGTCCACAAGTCAGTTTGTTATGCACCAAATTGTGCATAATTATAACATGATATATTATCTAATTTATTTATTCTTTCACGTTAGCCTTGAACTTTCTAACATGTCTGATTTGTTATCTCACTCGTAAAATGTACTTTCTAACATGTTTGATTTCAGCTTGAATTACTTCCCCTTTTAATATCTAAGCGAACTCTACATGTTAAACAAATTATCATTTGTTAAAGCTTTCTTCACTCGACTATTTTAACGTTTAAATAATCGAGCTTAGCTTAATATCGATAAAAGAAAATGGTACCAAAACTTGCCTAAATATCGAGGGATTGTGCCTATATGACTTGTGAAATCTTTGCTTATTCATGATTAACACAAGAATTTTGTGTTCGCTTACAGCTTACTTGTTTGTGCTAATCTCTGTGAACATTGACAAGCCCATCTGACAGATGTGAACTAATGAAAGTTATATGCCCAATAAAATGCCATCCAACTAAACAATTATTGTGAAATTAATGGAGAATTCTACCATCTTATTTAGGGAATCATTTCCTTAATTTTAAAAGTTTATATAATATAAATATTAAAATTATATGATATTGTACTGTATAAATATTTAAAGTATAAGAAAATTAGTATAAAATTTTCCGAAAATAATAATTGTAATTTGTAACAACTGATAATTTTTGCACATCTACTATGTTGAGAATTGCAAGCGACGTAGGAAAGCCCACGAGAAACAGACTATATGGTGGAAAGCCCAACCAATCTGATCTAATGTAGCCACTACAACAAACAAAATGGCCCAATTTAACAGACTAAAAAGTTTAACAAAATGGCCCAATTGCAGAGTATGCAGAAGACTTACTCTTTATAGATCTATCTCAAGGTAACAATTTTTCTTTTCCTTTTACTTTTTATTTCGGGTATATTTCACAATTTCAAATAGAGATTTCACATTACATTGTTTTGTATGTATCGACTCCTCGGCTTGTACTCATTCATCACCATTGAGATGGGATGTATTGGGGAAAAATGCTACATTTCACAATAAAAATATCAATATCTTTAGGGTTTAGACCAATTTTCATTATCAATGAATCAATAGCTGACGGCTGATGTGCAACAGGTAGCATTAGAGACCCGGGGGGGATGGCTGGGGTGGTGACTTCACACTAGTTTAAACTCGCGGTGTTGATCGTGATTACAGTGATGACTTCACACTAGTTATGAATTGGTATCGGATATAATTTATTCAAAATCATGATAAAAATCATAAACAGTTACTTGTAGATTAATTTTATGACATTAACTAGTCAAAAATAAAATTTATACAATAATTTTAATCCAAATTTTAAAATATATATCAAAACAGTATATCAATATCAAATCGAAAAAAGTCATTTCAAATACGATTTGACCGAATTGACTCGAATTTACGAATATATATATATATATATATATCAATGGTGTATCAAAATAGTATATCAATATCAAATCGAAAAGAGTCCTTTCAAATACGATTGGACCGAATTGACTCGGATCCACCGAATCTTAAAACCAAGGTTAGAAATGATGATATTTTTATCCAGTCGAGCAAATTTGCTCAGGCAAGATACACACAATAACGCTACCCTAACTCAATAACCGGATTCCATTCTTTTCCAAGTATTCTTGCATAAAGATGGATCGGTAATAGTGTAATACTACCTAATTTCTGACCTCCAAAGAAAAAAAAAAAGTCACCAACATCTGATTGAAAACCACTCTAATCCATCGACAATTTATCCAGTAAGCATCGCAAACTAACCTTATAATACAAAGGGATTCCTTTAAAAGCAATAAAGCAAGATTCCCATTATCACGTGTATAGTTAGAAATTAAAAGAATCCTAATCCTAGAGACAATTAAAAAATATCACTGCTATTTATTTTGCATTTTTTCCATGATGATGGATTTCCCTATATAAAGCACATCTATGACACACCCTAAAACCTCTCAAAGGCTCAGCATTATTGTTTTCTTGAGCATATATATCAATTTCCAGAAGTCAATATGTCTGCCATAGTTTCAAAGAAACATCCCAATATCATAGATGATGAGAAAAACCCAGAAAATCACCAAGAAGAAAGTGATGATCAGAAGATAAACCCAACCACTCATCTATACTTGAAACCTGCTCATTCCGCTGGAACACTAGACAAGGCTGGAACATTAGACAAAGAAGTGGTGCTGAGGCGAATTCGTCACCGGAAGAGAGTGAATAGTGTGAAGAAAGCTGTTCAAGCTCTTCTCAGCTTTCCGTTTTCTTCAAAGAATTATAATGACATCAATAATAACAAGGTGCCGGCGGCTCCCTGTATCATCAAGTGGGCTGATGATGCCTTTGCTGCTCCTTAATTAAACTGCAATGAGAGATGTATAATATATATATATATAGTACTAGTAGTTTTCTGGTAAATGTTGCTAGAGATGTTGGTGTATAATGATTTAAGGTCATTTGTACAGGTTTTAACTGGAAATTATTAGTAATTTGCAAGTTCTTTATTTTAGCATGAAATATTTGTTTCTTTCCTTGTTTTTTTTTTATTATTATTTTTTTTGGTGGGGTTAATTTGTAGTACATTTTTTGGATGGTGAAATACAGAAGTAGATAAAGAGTAGAGAAAGTGGAGAATCAATTTGGAAAGCATGCACTGAACGATAATTAATTATGAGATACCGAAAAAAATTAATTTGATCCTTATCTTTAAAGTATTAATTAATTTGGTCTTTTATTTATTAAAAAGATCAATTTAGTCCCTTGTCTTAATAAAAATCAACTAATTTAATACTTGTAACGAAAATTATGGACAAACTAACAGAGTTTTTGACAACACACCTATGGCATGTTAACGAATACATAATTATCACGTATCTTGTTTCATTAATTTGCTCGTTATTTTTGTCATAAGTCTTAGATTAGTTAATTTTTTCAAAAATAAAGAATTAAATTGGGAGTCTATTATAATAAATAAGAGATCAAACTAATCAATACCTTAAAGATAAGAGATTAAATTGGTCTTTTTTGTGAAGAGATACTCAAAGTTACTTTGGTGAGAAAAATCAATTAAAAAAGGCGATATCTTTTGAAAATGCTGGAGAATGTATGAATTGAATAATCTATCATATGGGTCACCTTTAGTTTTTTCTTTTTTTTTTTTATGTTAAAAAACTTGAAACATAAGAGATAAGCATTAGAAATTGACTAAATACCTGCTTTCGATATATAGATAAGGAAACGATATATGTCCGTTTCCTCTTTCTAATCATGCAGATTTGTAATTTATCATATGGTCACCTAATCAGCTAAAAGAAACCAATTCTTACATTTCTCAACCTAGAATTGTTGCTAGAGATGTTAGATTCTAGAACAAAATAAGCGTGCTTTTCCTAATTTTTCTTTAATAATTAATCTTGTCTGGCTAAAGATCAAAAAAAAAAAAAAAAGGGGGGATGGAAAAACTTGTAGGCCACTTGACAATGACTTTATGACTCAAAAAAATGGTTCAATGAAACCATATGAAAATGAACAAAGATAGAGACGATGCCGCAATAATTTTATCTTTTATTTTTCCTCCTTAATTGATTTTTGGTGACTGACTGATGCACAAGTTGCAACATAAAGAGAATAAAGTTGAAAGAGATAGACGTATAAATATAGCCCGTAGATTTAATATTTACTTATTGATGAATGTAGGTTGATGGGCTGATTAGCTCCTTTCTTGGTCTTTACAATGTTATCGTCGGTATTTTAAAGACGGAATTTTCTGCCTCTATAATCGGAATCTCTGACATTAATAGGGTTAGATTTAAGAGGTCTGCCGATCAGGAATATCCGATCATGTATATAAGTACATATATATCTGCATTTCTGTTATATTTTATAATTATCTTTTCAAGAATTACAAGATACATATCTTTATTCTTTTAGGAAAACACTATTTATAGACGGAGCTTTTTGCCTCCATGGTAATCGGAATCTCTGAGATTAATAGGATCAGATCTAAGAGGTCTGCCGATCAAGGATATATGATCATGCATATATGTACATATACATCTGCATTCTTGTTATATTTTAAAATTATTTTTTCAAGAATTACAGAATACATATCGCTATTCTTTTAGATGAACACATTATATATCATAACGACGAAAAGGACTGAAGGGTTGGTGCATTCTTGTGTTTCTTTATGTATCTTTTCCTTCCTCTTATTTTGAAAACCTGACTGGCAAAATATTCAATCTACTCTTAACTATACTAAAGGTCACTTTTTTTTATCCCCTGAAGCTGCAAGAGGTTTAGATCCCAAAAACTTTGCGGTGGTGAGTTTTCTCAATCAAATATACTAATGCATGTGTTCTTCCAATTTTTACGAGCAATTATCCTTGTTTTGGATTTACTTTCCTCACAGCTACACTTTTTTCCCATCTACATTTGTGTGGCTGCTGAGTTATATAACTGCTATTATAATATTCGTGCAGTCCCTAAGACTAAGACCAACTTAAAAAATTATAGATCCAACTAATTTAAAGACTTGCACTTGACCTATATTGTTCAAGAAATCGATTAGTTCTAACAATTATTATTTAAAATATTATTTAGTAATAATTTTTAAAATGTGTTGTATGTGAGATAAATAATAATTAAAAAATATTAAGAAATAATTATAAAATATTATTTAAAAAATAATAAAGAATATTAAGAACTATCCCAACACAAAGGGATCACCTCCTACACTTTGCTTCATGCATTTGTTATCCACCATTGCAAGAAATAAAGGTCTATACAAGTATACAACAATAGTTCTTTATTACAATTGCATGACTCAGAAATTGGTTATATATATAATTATTTAGATAAATCTAATCTTGAATTTTACTTGTAAATCTTGTAGTCAGAATTAAACTTTATATAATCTTATTTATATTAATCAATATTATTTATTTTATTATATTTAATTCACACTATATATATATATATAGAGTCTCATATATAAGACTAAATATTATATCTACCTAAATATTTTTCAAACTGTAAAAGCTCCTATCTAACCCGTGATTCCATGACCAGCTAGCCGCCTCCCTGATTTTCGGCTTTGAAAATTAATTTGAACCTCATAAACGTTGATAATTAAGCTTCATCTGGATGCAACGTTATTCTCACGGTCAAATGTTTAGAATTCTTTCCCTTATAATATTCGACATGTCTAATTCTGTAAGACAAAAAGAAGGATTAAATTAGATTAGGAGATGCCATTTTAATTAGTAACATGTTCAACCTTAATTATTGTAAGCATCAGGTCATAAGAAAAATCCAACACAAAGCAGCGCCATAATACAACAAAGAAGATCAGCAAAATTAAGACGGATCAAATATTAATAATCAAAAGAATTATTAAACTAAGCAAACCTGAAATTAATACTAGAACCCTATCATCTCTATTTTCCTCATTTCAGACACTAGAAAATTTGAAAGAGCAAAACATAGAAACTGTCTCTTATACAGAGGTAGTTTTTTTTTTTTTTTTAATTCATGATGATAAATTTACAATACTAAAATTATGATACGTGTTTTAATCTTTAAGTTAAGGATTCAAAGAAACATTTCATGTCTATGAAAGAAAAATTATGACATGTACTCCTGATAAGATTTCTTATTCTGTAAACATTATATGGACTTATAATTGACGGAACTGACTGTTTGACTATGACATCTTCAAGAATAGTAGAGTACTCTATAAAGTTTTCTATCTTATTGGTAGTATGACGAGGTAAAAATTAGATAGAAATAACATGTTTAAGGTAAAGAACTGAGTTTAGATCTTAGTTTTCTATTTTCTAATGTGTTTAAAGTTCTTCCCCTTAAATCACATACATATGTATGAGTATATGAATACACGGGAATTTTTTTTAAAAAAAATGTATAGACCAGATCTTGATTACAATTATAAACCTTGTAAAGTACATATTAAAAAATCTTAGTTGTATTTATTGATTTTATTTATTTTAAAATATTATTTAATTCACATTATAAAACTTATAAATAGAATTAAAAATCGAGTACGCATAAATATTTCTCTTTAGGATATAGCTAGCCATTTCCTTTGGCTGGCACATATATTGATTATCCCTGGCCAATGATCATCCTGCAAAATGGAGGACGAGAATGTCAATTTTCCTGCACCGTGAAATCAATAGATGATACAATGCCGTGCATCATATTCCAATCCAAAGTGAAATTGACGAGCAAGCAATTGAAAATTTTCAATTGAGGTGGGGGCTGACGAACGATCGGGAAATTTGTGACTGGTATCGCTCAATAGGACGTGGATCTACACAACTACACCCACTTTAACGACTTCAATTATTGACAACAAATAAAGGAAGTGGGAATCCACCGCTTGACTGAGAGAACTTTTTTTTTCTTTTTTCTTTTTTTTTTCAAATAAAAATTCTTTATCTTTTATTTACACGAACTAATAAGTGACAGAGAATTTTTTATTTTATATCTCGTGTTACTTTTTGTCACACTATTTAATGAAATGTTTAAATTCTGTAGAGTAATTTTATAGTAATCTTGACAGTCATTAAATAATATGACAAAAATTAACACAAAATGTGAAATAAAAAATCTTCAATGATAATAAATTATAAAGATAGTGTTTTATTACCTAAATTACAGTCGATTGTAAACAACATAAGAGTGATGAAATAGTACTGAAGTCCAAAGACACCGTCAAACACTTGGGTATTCCTCTCGTAAAAATAGTAAGAATTTACTTGTGAGTCTGAAAAATTCGTGAAACCTCCTCATATGTCAACCGTTTCACACGTCAAATATTGGTTAATTTTAAATGACCATCAGTTTATTCCACATTAATTTGAAAAGGCAGTGGTGAATTCTACCCACGAAAAAATAAAATATAAAAATAAAAATAAAAATATATAGAGCATTATCTAATTTAAAAAGAATTGAGAAACAATAAAGAAAAATATACATTTTTTAAATCAAGAAATAAACACAATTTGTAGTGTATCCTTCTATATTTGTCTTTAATTATCTAAACAAAGATTGGATTGGTTTTTACTCTTCCTGTGAAAAGAGTACCTAACATTGCAAATGTAGATTTATAATATAAAAGTGTTGGCTCTAGACTTTCCAGTCAATAGTAGGAATTTATGAAATTCCCATTCTTCTTCTCAGTAAGATGTTTTTATCTAGTTTATACCCATCCTTTCTATTAACTTCAAATTTGGAATCTATTTTAGTCAAACAATCCAAAATATTTATTCCGTCTCAATATATGATTCATTAAGTTGTGGACAGAAAACTAGTCACCCTTAAATTGAAAAATTAGTAGCGTCATCATCATCATCATCTTAATTAATTAACTTTAATTACTTCCCTTAATTTCAGTTTGATCTAATCCCTTCAAACTCAAAACTCACATTACACTTTCAGTTGTTCACTCCATTTCTTCTCCTCTAGTTTCCAATTCATCTTTCTCTCCTTCATCCTTCTCACTGGTTCTTAATTCCTGATTTTCCACGAATTCTCATATACCCTTTTTTTCATGATACATAAAAATAAAGATTGCATCCCTCAAATCATACATGATATAGTAGTCAGTAGTAGAAGCATCACTTTTAACATCAATTCTCAAGAAATGGTACTGTTAGTACAGTTCCTGACAATCATCTTCTTATATGTTGTTACATCGTCCGGCGGCGATGCATCAGCAATATGCGATAAATATTGTGGTGACGTTTTGCACGACAATATTCCGTTCCCATTCGGGTTCTCATCAGGCTGCGAAATCCAACTAAACTGCACCTCAAATGGTACCATGGTAATCCACGATTTCCCGATCATAGACATCACTTATAATTCCATAATGGTCAATCTTCAAGCTGACTGTGGCCGATCCATTAAAACCATACAATCTCTCTTCGGTCCAAATTACGCCCCGACATCGCATAACGGGATTCTCCTGGAAAACTGCACGGCTCACGTTCCATCATGTGTGATTCCAACTAGCTTACTACGGTGTTGACCCATTTCGAGCTGCTTGATTGTGGTGCTAAAAATGGTAGTAATTTGAGCTGTTATTCTGAGCCTAAGATTAATAATAGCCAAAGCCTATTTATAAACTACCATAATTTGGCGAAAACTCAATGTGGTTCGCTGTTTTCGGCGATTTCGATCGAGTCTTATGGGAGTAATTCGTCGTCTGTTTCGCTTACTGTTCAGTTGGTACAGTTGGGCTGGTGGCTTCCGGGGAATTGTCAGTGCTCTAAACATGCCAATTGTAACCATATATCGTCTCCGATGGATGGAAAGCCGGGCTATCAGTGTCAATGCTTAGAAGGGTACGTCGGGGATGGGTACACTGCTGGATTGGGGTGCCGGAAAGGTTTGTTCACAATAACCAATCGTCTGCTGATTTTTTTCTTTTTCTTATTACTCGTTTCGTAATACAGAACATATCATGAATCATTACAAAATTTTAATACAAATTTTTTCCTTTAATTGATGACTATCTGTTGGTTTTCTTTTCTTTTTATTTGCTCAAAGTTAATCTTTTGTGTCATCATGAAGAATCTATGATGGTTTAATTATGGGATCCAATTAGATAAAGAGCTTCTTTTTTTTTTTTTCAAGAATTACAAAATTAACTTCTACATATGAAGTTATATCAAACTATATTTTTTTTTTACATATCAAAAAAAATATTTATTTGAAATTAAGAGTTAAGACTAATTATTAGACCATTTATGTCCGTTAATTATGATATGAACTTCCATGTTTGTGGTGTAGGAGTATTATTTTTTTTTCTTTATTCTTGTGGCATAATGAACCAAATTGATTTGGTCAACCTGCATGCAAGATGAATGAGGATTCCATTATCTAACTATCATTAACCCTTCAAAAAAAAAAAAACTATCATTAAATAGAAATAATGGGTCCAGCGTCTAGAGAAAGTAAGCATGCTGAAATGATAGGAGGAAAATTTCAAAGGTTGAATTATTACTCGTTGATTTTATCAAAAGGTAACAAGATTCATTTTAAGTGGGTCTAATTGGGAGGCCACATAATTTAAGTTTATGAAAATTTTGTAGCCTCTTTATAAAATCAATTCGTTTGTAGTTTAAAGTATCATATCGTTTAATATTTTTAATATTATATATTTAAAAATTTTATTTTTAAAATTAATAAAAATATTCTCAAACAATTAAAATTCTTTTAATTTATAACTGATTCTTTGAAAATGTTGAAATTTTGTTCTTCTATTTATTCCATATTATCCAAGACAAAATCATAATCATGGTCCATTTGAAAGTACATGTAGACTTGTAGGACCAAACGATGATAATCACGGTCTTTGTTATATCTTAGTGCTGCTGGCAGCAATTGAATTCATGTACACTAAGAATTGAGTCAAGTCAACCTATTCCACTACCCCAACCATCAATAACTTCTTTAATCATCAGTTATATAGTCTATAAGTTTGAACAAATTCCACATTAATCATGAGCGACATTGAATTGAAATAGATCGTGCTTACCTACTACCTTGACACAGGATTCTCCTCCCTAGTGCATAGTAATCACAATCCATATAGTGATAATAACACACAGATTTTCCTAAACTGAATTCTGCATATTTTTCTCTTATTGTACTTTAGGGACCCTATTAAAACTTAATGTCCTATCAAGGTAATTAATTCGAGGATATGTAAAGGTGATCAACTATTTAAAAAAATTAAAGAATGTGACGTGAACAGAAGGTTAATTTGAAATTTTTAAGATTAATTAAGTTTTATTTACTCATTTGACAATGTAGAAAAAAGTATTGATAATCGTTAATATTACTTTTCAATCCAACAGGTTGAAATACTAACTCTGCAATGTACAGTGAATAGAAAATAATTTTTCCTCAAGGTTATTGTATTTGGGACTTCATTGTGTGAAGATTTCTTTCTTTTTTTCATCTATAAATAAATTGTCTCTTGGATTTTCTTATATTAACAGACTCCACAAAATGCAACCCGGCTAAGTACTATATTACAGGCCAGTGTGGAGGGAAAGCAAGAGTTGGCATTCTAGTTGGAGGTAAGCCAAAATTCTCTACACAAACAAGGCCAAGAAAAAAAATTTCAACATAACTTTTTACAGCACTATTATAGTGTGCTAATTAGGCTACATTTTCAGGAGTTCTTGCTGGTGCAGTTTTAATGGTAAGTATTGGCCTAATATGCTGCTTAATTCGACGCCGTTCGAAACTGAGAACCAGGAACAAAACGAAGAGGGAATTATGTGAAGCAACAGGAATTAATATTCCAGTGTACCATTACAAAGAAATGGAGAAAGCTACGGATTCATTCTCAGATAAAAGAAAACTAGGAACTGGTGCATATGGGACAGTTTATTCAGGCAAACTACACAATGATGAATGGGTGGCAATCAAGAGGATCAGGTATAGAGGTACTGAGAGCATTGAACAAGTACTAAATGAGATCAAACTTCTTTCTTCTGTCGGCCATCCGAATCTTGTTCGCCTTTTAGGTCAGGAATCTGCTCGATTGAAAAAGGTGAACAAATATTAGTTTATGAATTCATGCCGAATGGGACATTATCGCAGCATTTGCAAAGAGAAAAGGGGAATGGACTACCATGGCCCGTTCGGATCACAATAGCTACTGAAACTGCCCAAGCAGTTGCTTATCTACACAATGCTGTTCACCCTCCTATTTATCATAGGGATATAAAGTCGAGTAACATTCTCCTGGATTATAATTACAAGTCGAAAGTTGCTGATTTTGGGCTTTCAAGACTTGGGAAGGTTGAATCGTCTCACATTTCAACTGCACCACAAGGAACTCCAGGATATCTTGATCCTCAATATCATCAGCACTTCCATTTATCTGATAAGAGCGATGTCTATAGTTTTGGAGTCGTTCTTCTTGAGATAATAACAGGGTTAAAAGCGGTGGACTTTAATCGGCCACAGCACGAAATAAACTTGGCAAATCATGCTATTGACAGGATAGGAAAGGGATGCTTAGATGAAATAAGTTTCGATCCGTTTCTAGAAAAGAATAACGATTCTTGGACCATTTCATCATTGCATAAGGTGGCTGAAATGGCATTTAGGTGTCTTGCATTTGACAGGGATATGAGGCCTTCTATGATGGAAGTGGCAATTGAATTAGAACAGATTAGACTTGGTAAATGGGCAAATTCTGAAGAGGAAACAATTACTGGCCTTCCAGCTTCAGTAGAGGTATCAATATCATCTTGTTCTTCATCATTTTCTATTTGCAAGAAACCATTGAATTTGATAGTTGACAAGCCAGAATCCAACAGGGGTATTGTATCAGTCAGTGGGAATTCGAATTCTATGGAAAGGGATTATTCTCCAGTTTCTGTACAGCATCCTTGGCCAAGTGAACAAAGTTCGCCATCCTCAAATAGTTTGCTCAGTCATGTAATTCCTTTGTGATTGATATAAACCAATGTTGCACAATAAGCTGTTTACTGCGGTACATGACATGGGTACAGGTATGTGGTGTTGTAACTTGTATGAGGAGATAAATTTAGTTGGTATACATTTGTGTGTTTGTGATAAGGAGGCTATGTAGTTGTACTAAAAAAATTTATATATATTTCATTGTCAGTAAAATCGTTGTATATACAAATAAATCATTATTTAATTGTATTAGAATTTTAATTATACTATAATTTTAGTTGTATTAAAATTTTAAATGTATTTGTTATCTCTTTAATTATTAAATTACTGTACATTATAATAACCGTATTAATAAGCAAATATATTGTGTTTTGGTACCAAAATATCCTTACAAAAATGTGAGTAGAGACGCATTAATATCCTTACAAAAATGTGAGTAGAGACGCATTAAGTAACACTGATCTAAACCGCAAAGATGCTTCTCTTTTGGATGATTATTAAATCTTCATTTTTGAAATACATATTAGTGAAATGTACTCGTTTGGTTTCTTTGAAGACAGATAGCATGACCATTCTTTGAAAATTGGGAAAATGGCAAAATCCAATAGGATTCGAGTATGTTCGAATCAGTGTCATACATAAGCATGAATATATACATATATATATATATATATATATATATATATATAAATATCCATGATGAGAGAAAAAAAATGTTAGTGTCTTAATTTTTTGTAAATTTGAAAATTTTGGACAAATGTACAAGGTTTTGTATGTTACTTTGTGCTAGTTTTAACTACTTTACACTCTAAATGATTTAAATTCGTTATACTTCAATTTAATTTTTAACATTATTATCAAATTTAATAAAATTTTTGATCATGCACAACAAAGATATAACAAGATATACAATAAATATATAGTAGCATGTACAACAATTTGCCGAAACTTTTGAGATGTACATACAAAGATTACGTTAATTTTAATGGTGGTGTTAAAAGTTGGATTAAATAAGTAAGAGGCATGAAAGTTATGGCACAAAATATTCAAAATTAAAAAGTGCAAAATGGAATATAACGTATAAGTTGAGTTCCAAAATCAAATTAGTCCTAATTTATCTTTGACTTGGCACTAGAAGAAATATTCATGGATTGGATACCCGATCCATAATGTCATTACCAGACCTAACCCAGTTATATCAGGTCGAGAAAAAAAGCGACTTGACACCCTGTCCATATATAAGAGTACCCAGTCATCTAGGTATTGGGTCAAAGTGGGTCGAATGAGCGAGTACCCAACCCAATCCAATAATACATTTTGTTAGCATCAAAACTTAATATATATATATATATATATATTTATTTATTTATTTATTTATTTATTTATTTATTTATTTATGTATATATATATATAAAAGAATGACTACTAATGACACATATACCCTTATAGATAGGAAAGGGAGAAGAAAAAATTCATTAATATTAGGCTATAGTGTGCAAAATTGCGGAGTCAACCCAGTATATGGATCGAGTCGAATACTCGTCTGGTCACAAATTTTTGACGTGCTACCTAACTCGGTAATGGCAATTCCCAATCCGCTAACCGACTCAATTTTATTAACTAATAATCGAGTAAGTCGAGTACTCTATTTCTATTATTGGGAATTGACCAATTCAACGAATTTTTTAGATCGACGAATTAAGAGAAACACCACTAATTAAAAGGGCAACATAAAGAAACAAAATACTATATTACATTAAAAATCAATCATTATGTCTAAATTTTAAAGTGGATTGAATCTGTTACTCAAAATTTGAGAACAGGGGAGGAAGTGTAATTTTGAAACTAGATGGGAAGTAAATCTAATTATGCCAAACTTCAGGAGAAATTTGTGAAATTATTCCTAAAAAATAAAAAATAAAATTTACCATAGCCTGGGATTTTCAAGTGAATACAATTACCTTACACGTGGCAAATTGCAGGAACCGATGCTCTAAAACTCAAGAACCATCAACACTAGTACGATGTGGTGGGTTCATAGGGTTTAAGGACGGCCTTCTCCTTAAACCCCTCAATTCTCAGCCTCTAATATATCCACTCTCGAACTAAAACCTTTGGACTTTTTAAGTAAAAAATGGGATTTTGCAATCAGCATGTTGTTGGATTCACAATCAACTCCCATCCTCTGGAATTTCTCCATTTCATCCTCACAAAGTAAGTTACTTTTTATTACCTCCTAGCTAAAACTTCAATCTTTCATGTAATTTTCTTTTTCTTTGCTTATATGTCCTCAAAATTTTGAAATAATTGCAATTTTTAGGCTTCCCTTTTAGAATCAGCACCCAAGAAGCATCTCAATACCCATGTTGGACTTGGATTATCAAAGCAAACGTTTTGGTTGCAAAATCAGCTGAAATGTATGGTTTCTTATTCGATTGTGTTCTTGCTCAAATGGGCTCTCCTGTTTTCTTGATAATTTTATTCTATTGAACTGTGAGCCTATTAATTGGATATAAATGCAAGTTCAAGTTTTGATTTTTTTTTTTTTGGGGGGGGGGGTTATTTTCTGTTGGGTTTTTTTGGTTCAGCAAAATGGGGATTGAGGAGAGGGGTTGTCGTGTGTGCTGTTAATTCTGAGCAATTTGGGAAGTTAATTAGTTTTCAAGAAGGGATATTAGAGATGTGAAGGTGAACGCAATTGATGGGTTGGAGCCATTACGGGGAAAGCCGGGTTCGGTTTCATTTAAAGGGCTGACTCACCAATCGGTTGAAGAAAGTAAATTGGTTTCGGCTCCTGTGGAGGAAAATGCAGGGTCTTTTATGTGGGTGTTGGCCCCTGTTGCATTGATCTCGTCGTTGGTGCTTCCAAGGTTTTTCCTTGGCAATGCTATTGAAGACCTATTCAGGGATGCAGTTCTTTCAGGTATTGTAATTGTGGCTTGCTGTTTTTTTTTGTGTACTTCCGGACTATTTTTGCATTTCCTGCACAAAATTGTTGTATTACTGTAATTTAGAGCAAATGCGACATGGATAGATGGAATCTAAATCCGAATGTGATCTTCAGTGCTTGTAATGTATCATGTTCTAATGTGTGTTGAATCACTTACAGCTTAGTGATACTTGCTAATACTTTATATGGGAACATTATAGTATGTTAGTGACGTGATTGATCTTGCTGTATCCACAAACCTTATCATTGATAGTAGCATGGTTTGTGGAACTGATACACAAAAGTACCAGGTTACTCCTCTACTGCAATTTTTGTTCTCTTAACCAATTAATATTTGCCTCAGCGTATTATGATCGAAGTTCTTAATCCCTGAAGGTGTTGCTTATAAGGGTTGGTTATTCGTGTGAGCTTTATGGAGAAGGTGTTGCTTATAAGAGTCAGACTCGTTCAATTAACAGAAGGAAAAGTCAAACTTATGGTCATGCTGGCCAGTTCTATAGGGGAAGGAAGTAACTGAATGATTCAACTTCATAACCAAATACACTACATTCATTCTTAAAATTAGCTCTTTATGATAGATGGCAACTAAAACATACTGATAGATATTTAATGTCATTGAAGATGCTTGCTAATAGCTGAAAATGCTATTCTCTGTAGTTCTCTTGTTGACTTTTGTAAGTTTAACTTCTGTCTCAATATTATTCTAATGGTTAGGATTAGTTCCGGAGCGTGCATGTACATTTTCTTTTGCATTGCATGATATGTTCCTTAATCTATTTGGCTATTCTGTCATCTTCTAAAACAAAATTTTATGAAGTTCCTTGCGAATGATTATGCAGAAATTATTTCATCATTCGCTTCTGAGGTCATGTTTTATATCGGACTTGCAACATTTTTGCGCATAACTGACCATGTCCAAAAGCCATATCTGCAATTTAGTGCAAAGAGGTGGAGCCTCATAACAGGGCTTAGAGGATACTTAACCGCCGCATTCTTTATAATGGGTTTTAAGATCTTTGCTCCCCTCTTGGCCGTTTATGTTACTTGGCCTGTGCTTGGCTTACCTGCATTGGTCTCAGTAGTTCCTTTCTTACTCGGCTGCTTGATTCAGTTTGTGTTTGAGAAACGTCTTGAAAGCCACAATTCCTCCTCTTGGCCCCTAGTTCCTATTATCTTTGAGGTACGTGAACTCTGTCATAATTGATTCAAGATTTCATTTCCATCATAATGAATGCTGGATTTAGTTTGATGTCTTCCAAACTGTCATTGCAGGTTTACAGGATATATCAACTTACCAAAGCGGTTCACTTCGTCGAGACGTTAATGTTTGCAATGAAGGATGTACCTGTTACCCAAAAATTGCTGGAAAGAAATGGTGCATTGGTTTCTCTCATCGTGACTTTCCAATTGTTAGGTGTGTTTTCACTTTGGTCATTGTTAACATTTCTCCTGAGGCTGTTTCCTTCCAGACCCGTTGCAGAGAACTATTGAAGTTTGTAAAGGATCTGTTATGAATTCTTTTACCCTGCTATTTTGTGCTTATATCAGGAGTATTTTACATTTGTTCATGAAAAATATTCTTTTTGTCCGAGCATTAGGCCTATCACGATTAAGAGAGAAATAGGAAGTCTGTTGTGAACTTTCGAGACTAAAAACGATAATATACCAATAAAATCCTGCTTTCTGACAACCCACTCTGAGAATCAGCATTTTTTATGATTGATATGACCAATTAATTTCAATTACAAGGTGTCACTAGCATCAACGAACGTTGATGAGGGTTGGCTCAATTTGTAAAGTTTGAACACTAGTGTAAAAGAAGTTCAGGTTCAAGTTTATTCAAATTTATTTGGGGACGGAGTCGGGACAGGTGTTGAACAATCATCAAATTAAACAAGAATAAGTTTTTTTATAGAATAAATAATTTATATATAATTATAAGAATATAATCAGATGTTGAATGTCCTAACCATACAAAGTTCAATTTTCGTACAAGATGTACTAAGATTCAACTTTTTAGGGGTTAAAGGAAAGAAAAAGATGAATTTTTTAATTTTAAGGGTACAAATATAAGATAAAATTAAAATTATTAATTTTTTTCCCTTACTTTCTTTGTAAAATTTGGAAGTTAAGGGGTGCAACTGCCACTGTGGAGATTATGTCCCTGAGTTTATTGCTACTTAAAAATCGCTATAACTCGGAAAACTCTTGGGTGAGTGTGTGGGTGGATCTCAGCGTGTATGGATAGCGATTTCAAAAAAATAATTATGAGCTTCAATTGGGATATAAACTATTCGAGTTGAACGTGAATAATATCTTACTCGAACTCAAGCTAGAAATTATTTGTGAGGTTCGAGTTCAAATTCAGACTCGACTCGAACAAGTTTTAAAAGTAGAGTTCGAATTCAAAAATTTTGATAGAATTCGAATCGCTTGAAAATTAATAAAACGAGTTCGAATTCGAACTCAATAGTTCGATTTTTTTGAAAGTAAATATGTAAGTTTTTTTTTAAAGAATATAGTATTTTAGTAATTTTACTTGTAATAAAAATATTTAAAAAATAATATATGTACTCGAAAAGACTATATATATAAGTTCAAAATTGACTCGTCAATTAATTTGAAATCGAGCAAACTCGACTTAAAATCGAATCGAGCCTTTCACCAAACTGCTCGATGCATTTGCACCCCTGCGTTTACACCCCTAGCTTCAACTATTGTGATCCATCCTTGAAATCACCACGTTAATTCTAGTGGAGTCGCTCACTTCAAAATCGACTCATCAATTTATTCAAATTTCAACAAATTCGACTCAAAATTGAATTAAATTTTTAACCGAATTACTCGCAAATAATTTAATATGTTTATACCTCTAACTTCAACTACTGTGATCCATCCGAGAAATCGCCAGTCAACTCTAGTGAAGTCGTTCACTCGACAACATAGCATTAACCGACACTGTGCGAAACTTCCCAATTAGACGGCGCAGGACACAGAACCGGAGTATTAGCACGTGTTCGTGTTGGGCCGACTAAAACTACACCCAAAGTTACGTTCTTAACAAGGAAGGAATAAACCGCCGTTAACTTTTTCTCGTCCTACTACCCAGCTGTCTAGACTAAGCCAACGGTCCCTGAAAGTGCAGCAAACCAATACAAGTCCGCGTAGAGATACCGCTATGCCACGTGTCCGGTTTAGAATAGTTCGGGAACCATAAACTTATTTGACCAAAGAATGAATTTCACAAGTACACGTTTGGAGTTCACTTTTGAGGTAGAATTGGGTTTTAGTTTGTTTATAAATTTTGTTGCGTGAATTACATATAATAAAATTTATAATTTCAGTTAACAATTTTTAAAATTTAATGTTGACCATAAAATTTACAAATTGAATCCAAAATTAAATTTATGTTAATATTTTTCACGTTTTTGCATGTATTCCTGAACGTACTGATAATTTTGATCGTAGTATGTGGGGTGGGGACTGGGGAGCAAGTTTCATACACGTACTAAATTTTTGTTTCAAAAATTTATATTTCGTAAGGAAGAAAAAACATATTTTCTTGATCTTAAGGAAAAATACATAGCAAAATATATGATTTCCTTCCATTAGAGATCATAATGTTTAACCGAAAAAAGGTAAATTAAATTTTTTTGACCCCATTGAAGGATTTCCTTTTCCCTTTTTTTTTTTTTTTTTCCAAATTATGATAGTTTCTTTTCTCCGTCGCTTATTTTTTTTCTACATTGAAATGTTTCATGAGTATATATATTCCATATCACAATTGAAATGCCATATCCAAATGGTGACACAAATGCAACATTTTACGGTGATAAATGAGGTAGTTCTTAAGATTTCCGTGTATGAATGGGTAGAAAAATCAATATTCAATCACAAGAGAGAGAGAAAAAAAAAAAAAAAAAAAATCTAACTTTTCCAAGAAAAGTGAAGAAAAAGAACAAAGGTTATCCCACAAAGAGACAATTTTAGCTAATATGCCCCGAATCTTCTTCTTTTCGTGTCTACCACATCCCCTATTCAAGTACATGAAACAATATATATACATCCCCTACATCTCTATACTCCACCAACATTATAAGCCAAATTTCCAGACCAAATATAGAGCTACCTTGTATTCTAATATCCATACAACACAATGGCATCCACTAAACTATTGAGAATATCCAGGCCTTTGGGTCTGCCTAGCTATTCTTCTTCTTCCAAGAACTGCAATTTTTCATCAAGAATATCAACTAGGTCTGTAAAAGCAGGCACCCTATGATTCGTGTATTGTGAGCAGTGGTGGACTAAGTGCAGAGAATTGGCCATCTACTAGGCTAACTAGTGGACATGTTGAAAGGGCAGCTAAGGAAGTAAAGGTGTCCGTTTCGACTTCAGGGTGCCTTGTAACTTCCAAACCGAAGACGGATGTATGGGCAGATTTAGCTCAATTTCTTGCTGATGTTGCTGATTTTGTAGTTTTAATGATTAGGAGATTAGCTCTTTTTATCAGAAGAATTCCATGGAAGTTGCACATGCAGATGTTTGTTGAAAAGGTACTGCTAGGATCTCAAACCTCTTGTATTACATGAAAAAAAAAAAAAAAGAATCTGCTTCTGATTGTAGTGTATAAAACTAGAAGGGGATAATCATAATTAAGAAGTCATCTGAATCAACATATTTAAAAGAACTATCATTT
Source organism: Cinchona pubescens (assembly GCA_025175665.1). Classification (NCBI taxonomy): domain Eukaryota; kingdom Viridiplantae; phylum Streptophyta; class Magnoliopsida; order Gentianales; family Rubiaceae; genus Cinchona; species Cinchona pubescens. The sequence continues at coordinate 1,030,832 of JANKKI010000227.1, forward strand.
GTGCAGGTGATAATGGATTGCAGATTCTTTGCAATGTTTGGTGTAGGAGGATCTTTACTTGGTTCAGCATTATGCTTTGTCGAGGTAAATTACTGTTGAAAACTATTTTATTGTTTTATCCCAAGTTAACAAATTATGAGAATATTAAAATTTTCTATATATACTACTGTTGCAGGGATTTTCCTTGATAGTGGAGTCATATTTTCAATACTTTCATTCCCTGTCTCAAGGGTCAGCGCAAGAACATCTTGTCCCCCTCTTAATCGAAGCAATTGGTATAATCCATTGCCCTTTTAAGTTTTACTTTTTACCACATTTGCTTTACCTTTTCACAAGCTTCTTCACTAATCAGAACAACTCATCAGTAATTTTAACATAATTTTCCTGCAGACATGTTTTTGGTAGCAACCGCGATGCTTGTCTTCGGAATGGGGATGTACGTCATGTTCGTGGGACCATCCGGCCGTACAGGAAAATGGTCACAGCTTCTCCATGATCCATATCTCTCAAGGTAAAATTATACATCCCACCCAAAATAATAATAATAATAATAATGCATGAACAATTTAGTACAGGAAGCCAATGTATTTATGTAAAAGTGTGCTTAGTTTCTAATATGTTATATGATTACTAAATTTTGTTGATCAGACACTACCATCAAGGATTGGAATTCACACAATAATGCAAGCAAAGTCGAAAATCGGGCAAGCTGTGATAATGATACTTCAAGTGGGGGTGTTGGAGAAGTTCAAGACCATACCTTTAGTTACTGGTTTCGATCTTGCTTGTTTTGCTGGTGCTGTATTTACTTCTTCAGCTTGCATATTCCTCCTCTCAAAACTTGCTGTTGGTGGTGGCAATATCACTTTGAAAAGGTGGTTTACCTGAGCTGCATGGGAAGATTAACTTGCCATTTATGCCAGCAAACTCAAAGAGAAGCCCAATTTTGTTGTTAAAGATTATATTGCATGCAACGTATAGGGAAAAGCAAAGAGCTCGAATTTGGAAGCAAGAAAGACCGATGAGACTAACAGTACAGCAAGAGAAGGTTCTATACATGGAAAAGGAAGCTTCAATTGAACAGTGCAGCCGTTCGATTTTTTGTTTCTTTATTTTTTCCGCTTATATTTGTATTGCTCGACATACACAGATTATACATATCTTCTTATAGTTTTGTTGTATAGATGAAAGAAATGTATATTATTCATTCCAATAAGATCAGAAGCAGAGTTTCTGGAGAAGGATCTTGAAACGAACCGTTTCCAATCATTTCAGATATACTAGATCAATATTAATCCTTCTGCTGGATTGATGTCACAGCTTCATAAACCACTCACCAAGAGGCCGTAAACATCAAACAAATAATTCATTCAAGAGTAACTCGCTCATTAAAAAAAAATGTTGCATAGATCTGTACAGATACGGAAAGAAGAAAAGAAAATATACAGCTTAGTAGGCTACGATTTCCCTTTATAATCCAACAAATTTGCACGGATGAAGTCAAGAAACCTGACAACTTAAGAACTACCTAACAAAATGAATCATGTTGTTACAAATGATACACAGCTCTATTCAGACTGCATTGCTGCAACTCAAAATTTGTGAATTAACGAATTAAATCAGGTGCAAAAAGCCAAACTTACTATGTAAACACAACTTTACACCAAAAAAAAAAATGGAGAGCCAAGCATTTCAAAGAGCAACTGCTTTACATAGATGCCAAAAGTTCTCTCATCTCCGTCACTGATGGGATATTCTCAGAAGGGTAAACCTTAGCTACAAGCTGGGCAAAACTGTCGTACTTGTCTAGGAACTCCTTCTGACAATGAGTGCAAACAATGATATATTAGATTTCCAAGAGAGGGAATAATCACAAGGTAACCTTCCCCAAGAAAAAAAATTATCCTGGAAATGACACTCATCAAAACTTCACAAAATTATTAGTCAAGGAGCATATTTAAACACCCAATATACTCCATACTCAATGCCCAGTGTCCCAAGAAGGAAATATAATTCTTCCAATGGGAAAAAGGAAAACAAGGAGAGGGGAGGGAGGAAGGGGGCAAGACTAAAGATAGACCCTTCTAAGTAACATCAAGTGCATAAACTAAAACTCATGATAGCCCATCTGCTAATCACAGCCAGAAGATTACAAAAGCCATTTCACAACATTCAGAGTCTAGAAGGCAATAAAAAGATCCGAGTCCATACCTTGCATTTATCCCATAATGAAGGCAACAACTCTTCTGAAGTAAGGTTCTTTTGCAACTTCTTATACATTGCACTAATGGACTTGTCAACCTATATAGACACGAATCCATTGTCATAAAAAAGAATAGCGAAAGAATAGAGAATGGAAAGACTTATCCACTGACTTACCCCAGATAAGCTGGATTTCACCACCTTTCTGAGATCCACTTTTGACAATCCAAGCTGGAACGGAATCTGACATTCAAAAAATGTATCAGCCTTGAGGCATTCAACAATAGTTAAGTTAAACATCCTAAAGTTTTAGGTCCCTGAACAACCACAAGGCTTAAATCACTCCATTACAAGTCAGCTACTGCATTCAGAATTCCAGACACAAACACACAGAACAAAACACACTTGTGAGATATTATGAGATTGCATCCAGATAAGGATAGCTCTTTGATACAGTTCAGAGAATACCAGTTAGCAGCTGCAGGTAGTCTTCCTAGATGGACATACTTAATATGGTATCTCAGAGATGTGAGTTTTTTAAAACTTCCCAAAGCACAAAGCAAACTACTTAAGATTTAGGAATAACATAGCCTCACAAACACAGACATAAAACTCAACATGAAACCAAAATAACAAATAAGACATAGCCTGTTTGATTACCAGAGGAGATTTCACATAAAAGAAAGATGACAATAAACTTTTCATAAATCAAATAATAGTCTTCAAAATATCCCAAGGATCAAATGAGGGTGACTATGAATGGCATGCTAAGAACCAAGACTAGAGAAGACCTAACATGAGGTTCACCACCTTACGTGTAATTGATCAACTACATGTAATTTCAAGGAAAGAGCTATCTTGTAATAACACTTGTAGAGACAGATAAGTATTAGACTGATAAAATCAACTATATGCATTCCTCTGGAACTAACCTCTTCTGGAGTGATTGTGTAAATTAAGTCCTCAATTCTTCGAGCAAACTGGAACAAACGTTCAAATTGCTGCGACCAAGAAAGTTGGCAAAAAAAGTAAATACGGAAGCAGATCACAAAACATGCTGAAATCTTAAAAAACAACCAGAAGCAATACAAGGAAAATGATATATCATCATACAGAAAGTTTGGATAACTTACATAATATATGATCATGTTAATATGGCGGGTGCAAGATTGTTCGTAAGCTTCGCTAGCTTGGTGATAGAATTTCGCTAAAGTTGGCACAACATTTGCAAGGTCATAAAGACTGAAGCAAGTATCTTAAGTTAGAGTGTGAAATTACCAAGAAACAAAGACAGTAGATCTGCAATTTATGAAACTATGCATCTTACGTAAGGGTACCTATTTTGAAATGCAGCATAGTTTTCTAGAAGTAAAATATCAGCATACTTTGGGTCAGCCTGCCCGATTTTGTCCAAAGTGTCACAAACATTATTGTTACCTGTCAAAAAGATTTTCCCAAACATCTAAATCATATCAAGCCATTCTACAGACAAATAAGGAAAAGCCAATCATCCGTAAACATTAAACAGAACTACAAGATGTGAAGAAAAGATAAAAACTAATCACGATGACAACCAAACGGACCCTTTGAATTATCGTTTATTTAAAAATATCAAATTTTGTTTTTGACGAGCCAAATGGCCAACATAAAATCATACTTGTTCATTCATTGATTTTGTACTTACCAATAGATCGAGTAAAAAAATCACCACAGCCTATTCACAGAATTAGGAATTCAGATAAACCATTCAATTTAGAATACCATTGAGCAAGCCAAAAAACTTACAAATTTTGTGTATGCCTGATCAACCAAATCCCTGGATTGTCCTTGGATGTATTGTTCCATACGAGTTGCAAGAGTAGCAAACCTGCACACAGAAATATAAACCCAATGGTAATGGATATCAACATCGATACCGAATGAGCCATTTAGAAGACAAACTAGAAATTAATGTATACAAAAATTCAAAAGAATCACCAGATAACATAACAAGAACTAAGAAGTATTTCATTCATAAGAAACTCTGATTAACTATCATGAATTGTACTCCTTAAACCAGTAGAGAAATGGGTCTTCGAAAATTCTCACTGTAGCATAAAACTGAAGGTCAGTTTACCGTGGTATATACGACAACATTCCAACCTGCCTAACATTTCGCTCATTTCTTTCAATCTGGTGACAAGCCTCCTCCACAAACTGCAGCATAGTGTTGACAGAAATTTATCAAAAAGACATTAAAACATAACTGTACAGTTTAAAAGTAAAGAGGCTGTTAACTCACACGGGTAAACTGCATCGAAATTCTGGACTCCAGATCATCAAGCAACAGGCGTACAAAGCCTGCTGCATCTGCTTTTTGACCAGAAATATAACGTTCTGTAATTCCATGCATTGATATGCAGCGTAAGGGATCAATCTTGTATGCCCGAAATCCACCACGGCATAGAAGTCTTCCTAAACATGCGATACAGAATACAAAAGTATACATTTAGAACGAACGTTGGAACTTCAATTATAAATCAAGAGCTTCAGTAAACTCGAAATTCATGCTCCCAAGATGCAAAACTAAGAAATTTGAAAGGCAAAAGGACTTCTGATCAAGCTCAATATCGAAGATGATCCAAACTGTACGAGAAATAATTGATCATGTGTGTCCGGCATCTTAAACACTTCATAAGTTAGGATTGGCAAGAATATGAAACCATGGTCCATTCAAAAAGCTAGGAACAAGAGAAACCAGGTGCTTGGTCCCACAGGAAAATTTTATATAACAGACTGCATTCAGATGAATACCAGTGAAGCTTTTACTGAGGTGGTTTGGGACTCGAGCCTTTTTCACTAAACCAACCTATTAACTAAAATATTATTATAAGATTACACTAAACATGGCAACCCCTGTTGATGTTTGCAAATTTTTTCTCTTCTTGTGTGATACATTTTACCTAATTGCAGCTTGTTCAAGTCTTTCTGGACTTGGAATGTAAATGAATCCATGGATTTTGCAACCTTAATATTCTATTCACTTTTTTTTTTTTTTTTTTTCAGGAAGGGCAGCAAAACAAATACAATGGTTATTTTTTAGTATGAAATAAACTTTTTGACGTAGTAATATCATCTTTATCTGTTCTCGTACCACCCCAACCTAACTCGAAAAGATAAGAATAATAAATGCACAACACTGCTTAGCAGGTATTTACTTTCGCGGTGCCCAAGACAAAACAGAGAATCATCAATTATAATATTCTATTTCTTTAAATTTGACTTTTTTATGTACTTTTAGTTATTTCAGCTAAACAAGACAACACTATAAACTAAATCACAAAGTATACAAGAACAGTGAATTATGCTTCCTTCAACTTCACAAACCTTTCAGTTTTCTTAACTTCTTTCACTTGTCTGTCTGGCTTTGGTTTTTGCTCATGTTTTGTCAATCAATAACAGTATGCTATAAAGGACAGAGGTGTTTCTGATGAAGATGGCAAGAAAAAATGTATAAGAGTACTACAAAAAACAAGGACATCATCTACAATTCATGCTAAAAAATAATCCAAATGTACTACAAATATTAATCTTAAAAAACTACTAAGCTGTCAACAAAGTCCTTGAGAAAATTCTTTCAGCAAGAACCACATTCTCCGGGCCCATAAAATCCTCCTAAGTGTCTCAAATGTGATTTTGCAGGAGCTACAGACAATAAATTGTTAATACAATGGAAGGACCATAGATCACCTCTGATAGAATGCTGAGGTTGCTTTACTATATTATACCATAGATATCAGACATCAATGTAGACGGATGCATTATTCTCAAAGCAATCTCAATTCTCAGTATGAGGATTTGAGCACTCATTAAAAATTTTAAACTCCCATCTTGTTAATCCAAGGAAAGTTCAGCCATTCGGAATATAAAATACCTGTATTCCATCAAGCAAATCGCGAAGTGATTCACATTTAGTGCCTCCAGGTCTGCAGCACTTTCACCTACAGAATGACAAAAATGACATCAAAAAACTTCAAATGGATGTCTTGCAAAAAGGGAGACCAGTAGAAGAAGATGTGTTACCAGCTTTGTTGTCATTTTCATCAATGTCCATGATGCCTAAATCATCATCATTTCCATCCTCATCGTCATTCATACCACCTTCCTTGCCATTGGCAAGGCCTCCTGGCGGAACAAGTGCAGGTACTTCAAAGCACATGAAGTGTGCAAAGAATGAACTCTGCAGTTTAGGCAATGAACAAGTTTATCTGGGAAGAAGTCATATCATGAGAGATAGAGGGAAGAGATATTATCTAATAGAGTAACAACCTCATCGACAAGAAGTGGGATGAATATGGTGAGCATCTTTGCATAAGCTTCCGAAACTGTAGAGGTATCTTGATTGTTCACATTTTGACTGGAACCCGTCGAACCGTCAAGCCATACAGTAGGATTTCGCGATGCTTTGGTACTAGCACGAAGCTCATTGGCAAATTCACGAGCCTACAAAAGAAAGGACTAAGAGAACATTTAAATTCTACATAACAAACAAGGACTAAGAAAACATGTAAACTCCATATAACAAATTTGCAATTGCTTTGCAACTTTACTACTATTAAACTTTCTTTATTTGATTTTGGCCAGAGACTAAAATGGAGTTCCAAAAGTACACAATTCAAATGAAAACCATTTGGCACAAAACATTTGAAAGAGCAGCAGATTCAAGATACAAAATTCCAACCATCACACTCTTTGGTATTACTCGATCTTAAATGGAAGCAATGAACATTACCAGGTACACATAGACGAAAGAATCCATTACCATTGATAGGGTTTTGTCACCTTGTCAATTTCCCAGAAACCACAGTTATCCTGGTCCAGGTAACTTGCACAGACACGAAGTCAAACTGCTTTGACACGATACAGTATACAACCAGTGATCAAGTAAATAGCTTCAGATTCTAACAAATTAACTTATTATTCTTCTGACACTTAAAGTTATTACTTTAACAAACAATCATCATATAGATCAGTCAAGATCTACTATAACTTCTGAGACCAGGACCTAAATTCAAGCAATTTATAACTTCACACACGAACATAAACCATCAAAATGAAGGTAGTCATTTGCACAAAGTTCAATTATCTTCTCACCTCACGGCGTAATAGTAAATTAAGGGAGCCACAGTAAGCTTTCTGTAATGGACTGAGGCAATTCTTATCGAGACTCTGCAAATGTAAGGACAGAAGAATACACCGTAAGCGAAAAAAATAACAACTAACAACCAGCAATTCATCACCAGAATTAATCATTCAGTAGACCTTCAAGTGTTGCAGAAGGCGAGCATATGTCCTGCACTTATACCGCAGATCAGCATGATCGGGCATCTTCAACTGTCCACGCTGTTTACTCAAGTGAATGGAAAATTTAGTATTCTCCTTCAGGAAATTGATTATCACTGACGGCAAAGCAGAATTACTCTGAGATGTAAAAATACCTGAGAAAAATAACTCTTGTCACTTATCATGAAATCCACCAAACTAGCAAAGTAGTTTCTCAAGAACTCAGATGCTCTCCGAACAAATGTAGTCTTCAACTTCTCCAGTTCAGCGCGCTTTTCTCTTACCTGTTAGAGTTTAACCAGTTGTAAGAGAAACCACATCAACAAATTTTCATAATACTTCGCATTTCTTTAGGAAGCCTGAATAAGGTGCAACTTTCGATGAAATTAACATGTAATCATTCGGTGAGAGAACTAAATGCTTGACAGCACCAGAAAAAGAGGAAAAAACAATAAATTCTTGCTGACTTTCTTTCTTTTTTGCCCCAGTCTCAAGCATAAACACCTGGATTTTAGGGTCAGATGATTATTCTTACAAATTATTCAAAGGCAACAACTACAAATGATTTTAGAGTAGCCAGAAGCCCCAGGTATAGCAAGAGATGTGTGTATCATCACATAGATATTTTATTTGATATAGTATGTCCTTGGAGTTTCTACTAAATTCTATCGCAAAATCCTGCATTCTCTCATATCACTATGTAGCATGGCAGTTAACACACAAGGATCATAGTTCTCTGGTCCCTTATCTATTAAAAAGACCTATTTGGTCCCTCGTCCTTAAAAATATTAACCAATGTAAGACTTGTAACGGAAATTGTGGACAAACTAATGAAGTCGTTGACAACACATTAACGGTAGGTTAACAGCCACGTGATTATCACGTGGCTTGGTCCATTAATTTGTCCATGATTTCCATCATAGACCTTCGATTGGTTAATTTTTTTAAAAATAAGGGACCAAATTGATCAATATCCCAAAGATAGGGGACTAAACTGGTCTTTTTCCCATACATAATCAAGTTAGGTACCATAATTCAACTACCACCACAGTACAAATTCAAATAAATTCCACTTAATAGCAGATGCAAAACGTCCAAAGCAGTTTACATACAGCATGCATGTCTGCATAGCTAGGATCCAAGCTAGGAACTTCAAGGGCTGCACAAAGCATTAGTTAACCATTCGCATGAATCAATGTTTTCAAACATCCTTGCCTCATCAAATGAACCACCTGTTAGACACGCTGCATACTGCAATAAATTGAACATAATCAATACCAAATATGATACATGATCACACAGATTTTTACAGCCCAAAAAAGAATTTTTGAGTTGAAAACATAATGAAAAAGTGGAAATACCTCTGAAGGGATATGTAATCTTTCAAGAAGCTTATCAAGTTCCTCAATCAAGGATTTATTGTTTACAGAATGCATTTCAAGCTTGTTATTCCGAGTTTCAATCTGCGCACACACAAAATAAAATGCAGATCAATAGCGATTCAAAATGTTCCGTTGCAAGGACAAAGTATTATTGTTCCCAACATGATCTAATCTAAATGTGAAGCGACATAAAAATGATATTGTTTCAACTGTGATCTAATCTAAATGGAAGCGACATAAAAATGATATTGTTGCAACTGGCAACAAAAAAAAAAAGATTTATGAGCGCTCCTCTGATGCTGTGAAGCATTCTGACCCTTTGAATCAAATAAACAAAACATAAAATGCAATTGGTTGGAGTACATGAAAGACAAACACAAAAATACAGATTCTTAAAAGGCTATAGAAAAATTTGAAAAGGTATTTTTGTGCTTTGATAAGTAAAATCTTTTTTGAAAAAGCACAACTAGGCTACTTTTTTCAATAAAAGATTTTGTCCCAAAAAAAAAAAAAACAAGTGTTGAGCTAAAAGTGGAGAATGGCAAACAAGCGCTATTCATTGACTGCCTTTTGCTAAAGAATACAGCTGGAATCACGTCAGTTTAAGCAAATGAGAACAGCTGAATGGACCCATGCAGTAAAATTGACTATCCAGGTGGAATCCAAATACAAATAGAGACCAAGGGAATAGAACATAAATGTTTATAAAATCCCAGCAGAATTCCAGGAGATACTTACTGATTCAATATCCTCTCTCATATGTCTGAGCTTTATATTGAAAATGCCCATTATGACCACTCATCCATGTCCTCAACACAATTAGTAGCCGACTCCAGCCCTTGCAATACCTGCAAGACGAGAAGCAATTTGGGAGACCAAACAATTCGTATTGTTTTAGAGAACAAAGATTTCAATTAACAGATGAAAGCATCAACTGCCATAACTATCAAGAAACCATTCACCAAAAATGATGCACAAAGTGTTTTAATCAGTTTAAGATACAATGGACAAAAATAGAATAGCCTCTAGAGCCTTGCTCGCGCATAAAATCTTTAATGAAATCCTAAGATGACAATCAAAGTCAACTACCGCACATGAAAAGTTAATAGCATCATAATTAAAGGTACTGTCAAGTAAATGAAGAATACAATGAAAAATAATAAGCTTATTAGAGGACATGATGCAAATGCGCTAACTAAGAAACTGTGAGATAATAAGAAGGTAGATTTATAATCTGTCGTTTCATACTAAATCAAGGTAAAATTTACCGTTCAACAACAATCTATATTAGAATTAATCAACAGATTTTGGGCAAAGGCTATAACAAGCCTCTGGAAACAATTCAAGAAATTATTTTGAACTCTCACCTCATCTACTAAAGGCTCATTTTCCAAAATAGCATGCACATTTGCTGCTTCTAACGCTTGAAGCTCTCGCTTTAATCGCTCAGAAAATGCTTCAGCTTCACTGATACCCATGACATAGCTGCAAATAAAATGAATGTTCTAACGATTAGCATCATTAAACTAATCTATAAGAAACAACTCCATCAAGAGCCAGAGCAGTAAGATTGGTGTGGTTACTTGCTTCTTAGTGTTTAAGTTAGGACAAAAAACCAAAAAATTAAAAAAATAAATAAAAAAAGGTAGAAAGAAGCAAAGAAAGGAAGAAAGCTCAAGACAAGCTACACAACAAATCTAGGAAGAAATGCACTACAAAACAACATTCAAGCTGGAAATAGTAGACAAGAAAAAGGTACATTCCTAAGTATCCATGTTCCAGATATCTAAAAGTAAATCTCTATCTATATCCAACCAATTAAACTCTCTCATTTTTTTCCCTAATACTAGTTACGCATCAAACCTAAGGAGACATTGGCAATCCTGCTCAAATTATCTTTCCCATTTTTAGTTAGACATATGCATACATATACACATACACAACATATGCATACTGTCAAGTCGATATCTGCAAAAAATAAAGGTACATACGTGCCTAAAAGGGCCTCCATATCCTCTTCCTCTGCTTGCGAAACAAGTTCTCTTTCAACTGTCACTTTCATGTCACCTTCAGTCATTGCAGCTTCGACAGGACCATCTTGAAGATTCACTAGTTGTTTAGTAATAGTGGGTGTATGTTCCTGTTTGGTCCACATTGTCAAAAGCATTGCAAGGTAGCAACTTATAAATCAGTGTATGAAAGTTAATACATATTTAAACTAAACCATAAACACATAATCTTCTTTCCACATTAAAAATATTTAGTCCAAATCAATAATTCACATACGAAACTAACTTCACATAGAGAAATTGCTGGGATGTACGTAAACTGACCCCTCAATAATCTAAAAAGAAGCAGATCAAGTAAAAAAAAAAAAAAGGCTCAATTACAATGACATGATTGTAGCAAGTAAGTCAAGAACTTTTACAATCCCTTCTAAGTTGTCTGAGATAAAATCAAAATGTTGGCAGCACTTTACAGGAAAACAAAAATATAGACTAGTTGTGAGGTTACTAAATCGTTTGACATAATAAAGGCTCAGAAAAATAATTTCTGTGAACAATACAAGATAAATTTTATAGAAGGAAAATGAAACCACAAAAATAATGGTGCGAGTTTTTTGTGAGCTACCAGGAGCATGTACCTTAGCCCAAAGAGCCATCTCTACAACATCTATGCCAACAACTTTGGGCAGACGGCCCAATACATCCTTGCAGATGTTTAAGATGCACATCACAAGGCGGTTCCTGCATATGAATATGTGAGAATATAATGAAGAAAAGTATCATAGCACTTCGCAATCCATTATCTATATGCCAAGAACTCATAAGGTACCTATCATCGACATTACGCATAGTCCATTGAGGTGGAGCAACACTCTGACTCCTAAGGTTATCAAAGCCCTGCAGGAATATAATCAATCCAGAATAAAGTCTAAAACTTTTGATAGCATGGGATTCTGGCAATAAATCTCAACAAGAATAAAGCATTTCTCCCATTGTCCTGTTTCAAGCAATACCAGCGTAAATGTGCATCCGCTGGGGTCATTAGTTACAACCTCCACCTTAGAAAGATGCTTCAGCTTGTATAATTTTGCAGGCTACAGACACAGAAAAATATTTTATCAGCTTAAGGCAAAAAGATATACTTCAAGAGCATGCTTCAGAGAAAATTATTATATGGGAGAAATAGCTTGGACTAAAACATAGACATGTGGCTGTATAAAAAAATCAGCATGAAACTACTCTTTCAAACTACTTTAAACCATTGCCATAGTCTAAGTTCCTTTCTTCTACTAGTCATTAATTTAACTCTCTAAGAAAATTCTTAAAACAAGATGCCCATCTTTTTTCTATGATGCAAGTTTTTAAGTTCCAGAAAACAGCTCTCTTAAACCCATTTCCCAACTTCATAAGACATGGACTCATAAACAAGATAAAGTTGCTAACATAGCTAACGAGAAATGTTTCGAGAACTCTTCAACAAGGTCACGTGCAATTTTAGAAAGAATAATATTCAAACAGATGTTAGTTATGTTATTTACATGTAGTTTATCAAAATCAAATCAATAAATTATTGGAATCAAAATGTCAAATCAGCTGACAATCAGTTGCATTCCAGAAACAAATGGCTCAGTTTTTGCCTCTCTTGTTTCAGATTCTAAGTACAACAAAAGAACATTAACTCTTATAGCAGTTTTGGCGTGCTGATAATGTTAGTTTCCAGGGATTGAGCTGGTTCACATTTTTCAAGTAATCTCAGAGAGTCATTTGCAGAAAATCAGTGTGAAGACTAGATTTTTCAGCCAAACATATTACTTGATTGGTATTTATTCCAACAAAAAACAAACAAACAAACAAACCAAGCCTTAATCCCACTAAGTAAAGTCGGCTACATGAATCCTGCTACGCCATTGCGCTCTGTCATAGACCATATCCTCCTCAATTCCTATATGGGCTATATCTTTCTTACAAGTTACCCACCAAGTCTTTTTCGGTTTTCCCCTACCCCTCTTGTATTGACTACTCTCTCTAAATTTTACTCGTCTGACAGAAGCTTCTATTGGATGTCTTAACACATGACCTAACCACCTTAAGCGTATTTCTCTTATATTGTGCTACTCCAATCTTCTCACGAATACGCTCCCCCCAAACCCCCCCCACAAAAAAAAAAAAAAAAGGTGTCCAAAGAAAGGAAGGAAGGAATAAAGTAACCAAAGAGAAAACAAAAACAAGAAGTAGAAGTAAAGATTATGCAAGAGTACCTCAAGAACTCCACCTGTAGAATATTTTAGGACACGCAGAAATGCTTTAGTCCGCTGAGTTTTAGCCTTTTGCTGCAGAAATCAAGGAATTACGCCTCAAGCTAGGATTTTGAATAAATATGATCAGGATTAGAATTTCAGTATATATAGATCAATAAAGAGAGCCAGATTTAATTCCTTTCTAAATAAGGACACTTTAAGCATTTCATGCCATGACTGGAAAGTGATATCGACCATTACAAAACTCGCAACCTAATTACCACTATTCTCACAAATAGTAAGAACAGCATTTTACAGTTCATATCCCTCATACAACTCAGCTTCACCAAGTAGCTTTTGACAGATTCCTGTCCCTTGAATTCATCATCAGTTGTGTCCCACCTCTAAATTGGTGGCTTAGAAAATCCACATTGGCAAGCACATCTATTCCAGCTCTGGTTTCGTAATGGACAAACAATTCTAGTTAAGTACTAGCATTAACCAAGAAATTCGACATTCTCTCAAGTTTCAAAATCAAAATCTGGACTGCGTATTAATTACTCATTAACAATTCATGAAACACTCTCCAAAAAACTTATAACCTCACAATCACATAATCCTTTCACAGCCTATTCATTACCTTGTTCCTTAAATGAACTATACCAAACCTCCATTAAATTAATACCAAAAATTGCATAGAAAATTATAATAGAAAACGGAAATCAAAGCAGCTAGCTAGGAAATTGAACGTACAGAGAAAATGAAATGTGAAAAAGCGAGTAGAGTATGTGATCGTGGAAAAAATGTGGAGGACGTACTGGAGATGGCGAGAACCCTAGGTTTAGCCATCTGACCGCGGCCTAATTTGGCAGATTTGCCCCAGATCCCGTGGCTTTTAGCGACTCGTATCGACATTACGACCTTCTGTTTAGTGCCTTCGATGGCAGCTTCGCATGCTCTCCGGAGCTCCTTGTCGTCGGCGCTCGATTTCGCCATGATTCCGGCGGAAGATTTTCCTTCTTTTTGGTTGATTTAAATCCTCAACCTCGGCAGAATTGGTGAAAACTGGATGATGATGATGAAGAAGAAAGATCATAGGATGCATAACGACGTCGTTGATCAGTTATTTTTGGACTTGGAACACGCGCCAAAATGACACGTGGAGCAGTTAGGCCGTTGCTGAATACTTGTATCCATAAAGACCAGGTCGGTCTACACTTGGCTCCAAGTGATTTTTTTTTTTTTTTTGGGATTTATTTTTATGTTCAGTTTAGAAATGCAAGAAAAAGGGATTTTCCAAAAATGTTTTCTAATGCTAATTAATGCTCAAAGAAGTGAGGAATTAATACTATATACTTATTGCGTGAAAGTGGAGATCATTTACCTTAATTATCATTTTTTTAACTATTTTTTAACATTATTTTGTTATGTTATCCGAAAATACGTGATACATAATTTTTACATTAATTTAAAATAAAATACAAAACTATTTTGAGACTTCCATGGTTGTTGCAAAATGATCATCATGCATTAATAGATCTTTTTGAATTTCTCCATCTCTTTTGGTAAATGCTTTGCCAAGTACCATCCTAACAAAATAATGGAGTGCCAATTTGTGATAGTACAGCAAAATTGAACTAAATTTTATCAACTTGTTACATGACCTACTCCTTTTTTTTTTTTTTTAACCAGTAATAGTTTTGCATAGCAGAAGAAGTTCGTATAAAACAAGAAGTTACATAACCTACTTTTGGTCAGTATAACACAACACTGGATTTTTTCGCAGCAATAAAGAATGAGCTAGTGAAATAGAGTAAATCTGTATTTACTCACTCCACATTTAAGTGACCGTTGAGATGCCTCAAAAGCAAGAGAGTCTCATTATTTTTTAATCATTGAACGTTTTAAGATACTTACTTTGCATAATAGGGTAAGTAGCAAAAACCTTTTCGGAGCAACAATCCAAGAAAATAACTACAAAATGAAGATCCAACAAGAACATTAGCCATTTTTTTTTATTTTTTATCCAGGTATGGTCTGGGATCGATTAGGAAACTTCAGGTGCAGTTTTATGTGATAAGTTGCATCTAAATGAGAAGATGCCCGAGTATATAGTTCAGTTTGTGCAAAAACAGCAAGGCCACGAGCAAAAGCAAAAGACCCTGTTCCACCAACAACAATCAGTTCCTTTTTCTCCTTTTGGGCTAAATTCTTGGCCTAAATATAAGACTGCCAAAACGTTTATGAGTGTTGAATGTGAGGTAAATAATGATGAATGCAGAATGAGCGAAATGATCAATTGGAATAATGAAGCCTTGAGCTTTTCCAACCACCCTAGAAGTTTTCTCAGGTCCCTCTGTGAGTGTGCGATGGAAGACCAAGGCTCCGGCTTCTGATGGCGCCACCGGGTGCAAGTTTGAGCCACCATGTTTGGGTTGCTGGATATATAGAGATAAGGCCAACCAGGGCCCTGAGTTTCTGGCCGAATTTCTGTGCAGAAGGGGAAAGAACATGGCCAGGACTGCAACTGCTATAACAGCTAAAGAAACAGCAACACAGAATATGACCTCTGGAAGCATAATTATCTAGAGGGCTACTTGAAAGTTTGATACATTGCGTCTTAGCTTTGATTCGATTCTGGTATAGCTCCTATTAATAAAGTAGTTGTGTTAGTGTTTTTGCTGTGGTTTAGCCACCTAATCCACCTTTAATATATATACCTAATCCTTGAGAATCATTATGTCTAGAAGTGGCGAAAGGAAAAGGTAAAAACCAAACAATTGTATGTGCCAAAACCAATTCCTAGCAACATTTAGATACAGTTACTCAAGAAACACCACAATTCCAATTGTTCAATCATTAGCAATCAGCCAAGAAATTGTAGTTAGTTGTCTTCTATACTAAAACCTTTCTTTCTTTCTTTTGGCAATACATCATCGAGACATGATATTCTGATCAGTTAATGCATCTCAGTGAGAAACACAATTGCTATAGGAGAAACATGCACTACAAGAAAATACCATAGTATTAAGGCATTACAAGGAAGCCAAAATGTTTTAGTTTAGCACCAAAATTGTTGCACCAACATGCATGGACTGTAGAAAAATCCAAAAGAAAAAAAAAATACTTACAATAATCAGACCCTGAAGATAACCACTATATTCTATCGCTTCAAAGAGGTACAATAAGTAATATGATCCTTTCACAAGA
The DNA here is from genome assembly GCA_025175665.1 of Cinchona pubescens. Classification (NCBI taxonomy): domain Eukaryota; kingdom Viridiplantae; phylum Streptophyta; class Magnoliopsida; order Gentianales; family Rubiaceae; genus Cinchona; species Cinchona pubescens. The sequence goes on from JANKKI010000227.1 coordinate 1,047,191, forward strand.
GATGAATGATGGTCTTAATAGGGTTTTAAGGAATCAAAAAAGAACTGCAGCAACTATAATATACAGAAAATGAGTATCATGTCCCAGCTCAAAAGAATGATTGTACCCACACTGATCCTCTGAACACCCTCCAAAAGTTGGTGGAAGCCAATTACTGACAACCAAAAAATGGGAAAAAAAAAATTTGAAAGGAGAATAGGAAATTAACTTGTCAAAGGCTTAGCCTTGCGTATGTGCCCCATGCTCTTAACAAGATCTTTGCGTGTGCATACAGGGAACAAATTGATGTCCCTTAAAACTTTGAACCGCCAGAGAACATATGGAAAGCTTAGCTGATCACAGGAAGTGAAGCGAACCACCTCATTAAACCAGAGGCACATGAAGAGGTTAGTTGATGTCGTGTGCTCCCTCAGAATGATGGAACTATAATTTGCCTCAGCTAGAGCTGTAAATATGTGATGGAGGTGCATGTCAGCATTTTGTAATTACAACACATATTTGATCAATGCAATAAAGGAGCATGCACCACCACGCATTAGCTATCAAACTCCAAAAAAAAAAAAAAAAAAACTTCTTTTCCGATTAATAGCAGTAGCAAATCTTTTTTTTTTTTTTGGGGGGGGGGAAGGGGGGTGTTAAATGAGCGGGTTAAATACATTAAACCCCCTTAAGGTTTGGGCTGTTTTGCACTAAATCCCCTAACATTATTTTTTTTCTCACTTTGCCCCTTTGACTAACGGTCAATGTAACTCCGTCGTTAATTTTTTTTCAAAAAGACAAATTTACCCTTAAAGATCAATTGCAGTAAACCCCCTCAAGGTTTAAGCGAAATTTCACTTTACCCCCTCAGGTAAGTTTTGTAGCATTTAATACATTGGGATAAAAATAAAATTCAATAATGTTATCAATATTGTTAAAAATATAAATATGCTCCAAATTAATTACTATTTTAACAATATTCTAATTCTCGAATTATACATTCTTTAATATTTAAAATTTTAAAATACAATGAAATAATTAATTTAAAATTTTTGATGAATTATTAAAGGTATTTCATCCAAATTATTTTAATTTTTATTTTTATTTATATGATAAAGTTCCTTTGTATAATTTAGGTATTAGTTAAATTATATTAACAAAGGAAAAAAGTAAGAAAAAAAACCATTTTAAATAAACATAAAGAAAAGTAAAAGGAAAATAGATTGATATAACTTTAATAGATGGTTATAAGTCTTGTATATTTAAAAATTTATTTTTACATGAAAATAAAATATAATAAAAGGACCAAAAATACCGAAAGTACTAGGAAATTTTTATATTTAAATTTTTTTCACAAGTATTTTTAAAGAATCACTGGTGTTGGTGGATATCATTATATTTTTAGTTGTTTTAACAATATTTTTATATTGATTAATGACTAAAGTAGGTTAATTGATACAAAACTTGAATTAGGGATTATAAATTAAATGACAAATATAATACACTTTAAGGGGTTAATTTTATATATTCTTGTAGTGTCTAGGGGTAAAAATGTCTTTTTAGACTTTTTAATAGTCAAATTGCTGACAAAATGGGCAAATTGAGAAAAAAATAACGTTAGGGGGTTTAATGTATTTAACCCTAAAGGAGCAATTAATGAACTATTTCCAAAAAGCACCTTTCCTGGCCAACGTATTCTATGAAAGTTGAACAACTGAAGTAACAATTTGGCTTCCAATCATCCCACCTTTTTGCCGAATACCCTACTAAGTAGCAGGGATGCATGCATACCTTCCAATCAAAACAAGAAGGGATGCAAGCATACCTTTCTTCCCATTGAACCTCTTATCCTCTGGGAGCACATCCTTGCGATACTGAGTTAATTGTACTCCCACCTCTTCTGGTGTTGCTTTATTTTTCTTGACAACAGCCTTTGCCTCATCATACACACTACTGCGTGCTCCATGTTCTGAAATTGCAAGTACAGAATGTGTTCTTTGTTGATCGCCAAAGAAGGGCTTCCAATACGCCGAAAGGGTCCCTTCTAAACTGGGACTTGGAATCCACCCAAATCGAGTATCTAGAATTTGGAAAGAGACGGTGGGCTAGCATCTGATCAAAGAGGAGAAGAATTAAAATCCTTGAGCTGTATAAGTATATTCTAGTAAAACTTTTCATCAAATGTACACCAGAACCGATTTATGTTCAACCACGAATTTAAACTGATAAGATGATATACAGTTGCAGAACATCGAATATTGGGTGTATGAAATAAGCAATCCAGACTTGTGTATTGCAAGTTTGCCAATCCTTTCCCAGGCAAGACAACTGAATTTTATTTACCCCCTTGTTTATTCTTTTGAAAATGAGAAGTCAAACAAAGATACACAAGCAATTGCAGCAAACTTACTAGAATGATGAAGAAACAGACAACTACTACAGGAGAACCAAACATTTCCCTACCTTGGGGATTTTACCATTTAACCTTTGGTCACGAAAGATGGTAGATCCTTAACTATTATAATCCTCCACTTCCCAATAAAACGGTACGTACCAACTTTCTGACCCTGTGCTTCTTGTGCAGCAAGAGTAATTTCATCCCAAAATGCCACATAGCAGACCTGTATCCACAAAAAAACTGTAAGAATCTTAAAAGAAAGTATGGAACTCATTCAGGAGGTTTTCGCATCTGAAATGGTAACCTTCTGAAGTGATTGCTCCGACATCCCTATAGGTTGATACAGATCATCTCCGCCACCAAATGCACACGTAGAAACCACGACTTCACATTCATGCATGTACAATTCATCTTCCTCAGAAATCTTAAACCCCCCTTTCTCACTGTAGAAACCACAGTGGACTGCTGCTGTTTTGTTCACCTACAACAATCAACTTAATACATTTATTCAGATTAGCCGAAGACTATACACAATAGCAAGATAACACCACAAACAAACAGAAACAGAAACAGAAACTGATGGTCTCGTAACACAGAGACTAGTAAAAGCCAACAAGGCTACAATTAAAGAATTTATCTCCGCCAAATCTAAAGACTCGTCTATGAAAATGACAATTGCGAGATGCTACGCATTAGTGAGTACCTTAAAACTTTGATCTCTCTGCTCAAGGGTTTGGTATCCCGTGAACATATTAAATCTTGTGCCGTTCAAATGGTGATGAGACACTGTGAAATTCCCTTCTCCGTTCGGTGTATCAGTGTCTGTGATGTATTCCACTCTTTTAATGGGATTATTAGATGCTCTTTGTTCCGGTAAAACCAAACGTTCAAGTTCTTCAGGAGGCAGAAGCTTCAAACAACCTGTTACGTTGCAGAAATTAATCATGAATTACAATTCTATCAACACAAAATTCTTATCCAAAATACAAAGCACACTTGTTCACACAGTAATGTTTGATAAACCTTGACTGAAAAACTTCACTTCCAAAGTATAACAATAATAATCAGCTATACCAAGAAAGTGTATCACTATAACAGAAATCTAATTGAGAATGTGCTAAAGTTCATAACTTTATCCAAATTAACCTTAAAAAACATCATAAACCCATTAAAATTTTCAAAACCCTTTAAAGAAAAATAAATAATATAGAGTAAAAAGGGATGCTTACGTTCTCTGACACCTCCGATGAATCGGTTGGTGGGATCGACATGATTCAAGTTCCCTTGCTCCTTTTTTTGAGAATGAGGATGGTGGTCCGGCGTCGTTTTGGGTGGTGTCGGACTTCTTGTTTTTCCATAGATTCGGGAGACTTCAAAAATGAGCAATGCACAGACAGAAAAGAAGAGTAATTTTGGCCACCATTTCAAAACCAGCTTTACAAGTTGGCGATTGAAGTATTCAGTGACGTTGTTGCCTCGGAGCCCAAATTTCTTGGGCTTCTTTCGCCGGACGCTAGCTCTTACTCTTTTGTCGGCGTGCTCGTCCGAGGAATCGTCCGATATAGTAACTGAAAAGCTGTCGTTGTTAACCATATTGAATCCGCAAGAAAGAAGACAACGAATTCGATTAGGAAAGATTTCCAGGAATCATCGAACGTTTGATTTTTTCCAGTTGTCAATGGGTGCACTCTGTTGCACACTTGCACCGGCCAAAAGTACATCGAATTTTAGTCTCGCCACCAAGCTAGTTAATATTAATTCGTCCATAATTTAGATTAATTTCTTTTTTAAAGTTCATAGATTAAATTGATCTTTTTTCATTTATTGGTTTATTGGAAATAATATTAAGCAATCTGTTACCTATGAATTTGGTAATAAATTAAATTTTATAAAATAAATCAAAATTAATATATATAAATAATATTTTATTAAGATGATCAAATTTACATATAATTTAAGAAAAAATAATATTTGATCAATTAGTAAAATATATTTTTAATAATTCTTTTTCAATTTAAATTCAAAATTTATTAGTTATATTAGAATTCTAAAATTTGACTATCCTACGAAAATAATTAATGTTAAAATATGGTTTTAATGATATTTTCTAGACTAGTCATTAATTAGGTAAAATGACATTAATATATTTGTCATATTAATGGTGTCAAATAATTAGATACAAATCAAAATAAAAAAACTGACATTTAAGACTAATTGAGTAATGTTTAATTCTTACCATTAGATAGATCCAGGAGCAATCTACCAAAATTTTTTCTCTTTGGTTCAACCCATGGCTAAAGTGGTCCAACCAATAAAGTAATTAATTTATTTTTAAATAAATATTATTCTTATTTCAGCATATTTAGTGGAGTACAAAATGTTACATGAAAAACAAAATAAAATAAATTTGTGTGTAATAATAGGAATTCTAAAGTAATCAGTCATGATTAGTAAGTTGTAAAAGATTATGATTTTTGGTACATATATAAACATGTAAAACAATGTTATCTGTAAAAATAAAAAAAAAGCATTATATTATGTATTATTAATTAGATTAGATGTCTTATTTAATGTGTTCAAATGTTCAATACTGTTTAAATTATATTTGGACATTAAATACGGTTCTGCGATTATTGATAGAACTTACTACTAAAGTACTAATATTCTTGTGAAATACAAAGTTCATATTAACTTTTATTTGACGGAAAAAAAAAAAAAGAAAAAAAATGATTTTTCATGCAATTTGAGACTTTGATTGCTGCAAATGTTAGGTCCACTTTCCAAGTTTATAAAAGGAAAATTAAAAAATAAAATAAAATAAAAGATCAGTAATTAATATTTTTAATTTGATGGGGCCTCAATTATCAAAGCTGAGGCCGTTTGCTGCCCGGTCTAGGCCACATTAGCTTCTACACAAAATTAATTTTGATTTTCTTTTCGAGTTTGAAATAGTGAGAGATTAGGCTGGGTGAGTCTGGATGGAAGGAAAAAGAAGAGAAAAGAATGGAAAGTAGTTTTTTTTTTTATTTGGGAGTTTTAAGTAAAGGGGGGAAAAGAAGAGGAACGAAGGGAGATGGAAGAATACAAAATTAAAAAAATATTATTTTCATACGTGGAAAGAAATAGAAAGTCTCAAAGTTAAATTACTTTAAAATAATTATAAAATGTCATATTTATCTTTTAAATAAAATACAAAATATCAAAAGTGGAACACTTTAGTAAAAATTAACATTAATAAAATTTTCTTTCCAAAACTTCCAAACAACTTTAAAAAAAAAGTTATTTTTTCTTGTTTTCCCTCTTCATTAAAATTTTTCCATTCTTTTCTTTCTTCTCTAAATCCCAAACTCAAACCTTAGAGTTGGCCTTTAGGAATTTTTGCCTCAAAAGAACTCTAGCAGTAGCAGGCATATCTGTAGGCATTAAAGCAAAAATTCTTGCTTAGCACATACACCTACCTATTCTACACGGTAGAGAGACAAGACAGTAAATGGATTCAAATACTGGATAATCCAATCAAATTCGATTGTTAGTTTAGTTGGTCAATCATCAAATTAAATTTGAATAAAATTTAATGTACATTAAATTTTTTTATTCAACTCAAATTCGACTCAAAAAATTAAAAATATTAATTTACATTTGTAAAAATTTAAAAATTTCCAATTACTTGAATTCAATTCGAATTCAATAAAATAAAATCTTATCTAAATTGAGTTCGAAAGATAAATAAGTAAATTTTAAACAAAATTTTAAATTCATTAAAATAATCCAATAATGTTAAATAATAGATTATTTATATTCATTTACACTCATATCAACAAAATCCATTTTTGATTGAATAATTATTTGGTTATACCATTTTAGACTTTGCTCTAAATGAAGCCATTTTATGGTTCGACACATCAACTTGATGATGGCCTTATTAAAAGTTTAATTTCAATCTTCTTCTTTTTTCTTTTTTTCTTTTTTTTTTTGTTAAAAAAAACATGGGGGCGGTTCCTTTGTGAAAAAATATATCTAGATTTTCGAGTTTTCCTCTTATTAATTTTGTTTTTGTAAATAAGTTAACTTCGTGAGATATTGTGTTTCACTTGGTTGAGTAGACTAGATGCAACAAAATTTTTATTTTTCATATAGTGATATAATTTTTTCAAGGTCCAATTAAATTGATAATTAGATAAGTTTGAAAATTTTATGGTCCTTTTAAATATTATACAGTAGTACTTTGAACAATTTTATAATATAACATCAGTACAACAGTTTTATAATATAACATTACGTGCTTTTAATATTTACATAATACAAATTTTAAAATTTAATGATACGATACCCAACAGATGATAGAATTCCCAGCAAGTTTATCTAACATGTTATGCTACAGTATTAAGATTCTTAAAACCCCCAACACGGTTGAATGAAACAAGGAGTTTGTTTATAGCAATCCTTGTCTAATCACAAATACTACAAAGTTACTGCCACATCCCTTCATCTTCCATCCTAGCCAACAATCAAGTCACATTCATTAAACTCTGAGAAGAATGACCAAAATCAATATTTTAGTAATTGGCTAGTTACCTTATGTTTACAAGAAAATATATTACAAACTTCATGAAAGGTTATATACTGATGAGGAAAGAAATATTCAATAAGAAAAGACTCTACAAAACTAAAATTGATAAAGAATAGAGGTCAGGACATAAAGCAAAAGCAAAGCAAAGCAAATGCAGCCACGCTTTTCCTTTATTTTGGATTAGTCCCTTTTGTGACATTTACCTGGCAAATAAACCTGAGAGCCATAAAGTCATTAATGAATGTCATTTGAAAAAAATCAGGTAGATTGCTAATATATCATAGTCTCCTATCTATTGTATCAACTGTGTTTTGAACTATGATGAATGAAAGCATTCACCAAGAGATTCTTGTTTATTTTACCTTCGGGAAGAAAACACCAACCAATCCAAAAGCTGCAAGTCAGATGAAGTAAGTTGAAAAGGTTAAGCAGTTCTATATGCATTATTGCCCGCCAATCTTGGATCTAGTTAAGCTGTGACAAAGAAAGAAATCTTGTTACTTTTGTGTAGAAAGCACAAGGTCAAGAAACATTACACAAGAACTAGTCAGTTGAACAGGACTTTAACACCATTACCTTGATGGGGAAGTTCTGATGCTTTCTCCACACCTATTGACCTATATGGAGCTATATTATGAGTTGCCTCTTGCAGCGGAGCCAATAAATCATTCTCGATGCACTCGTACCTGCAAATAGACATATCTACCTTTAGACTTTAGAAAACGTCATTTGAATTCTAACTCTTACATGTAATGATTGTACATAGAACTAGTCCAATTTCTCATTTCCAGATTCAGGTCTAGTTAGTAAAACTCACAATTTCTTGCAAAGGTTATCGGTAACACCAGAGAGAGTAATTATCTTCATTCTTGTCTGTAAAATTATCTTTTTGTTCCCAATCAGCAAAAGGCTCTTCCAAAACCATTGAAAGTTTTTCAATATTAGCCTGAAGTTGCTGTTGCTGGTCCTCAAAAAGGTTCTGCTTTATTTGCCTTTCCTTTTGTGTCATTCCATTCTTGAATAGGTCATCACCAAACACGTAATATGCAAAAGGATAGGAATAGGAGAGAATACTCCTTGATAGCCTGAAAAGTCTGTTAAATCCATTTGTCACCCAGCTAAAATCTTTTAATTGTTGGCTCTTTGCTTCCAAGATCACAATTTTTTCTTGTAATTTGTCCTTTAATTTGGCTTCAAGCTTCAGAGAATCTGCGTGGCCTTTGAACTGATTATAATAGTGAGTATAACGAAAAAGTTGCTTTTTTGCACACTCAGCATCCTCCACTTCACCTTCTTTATATTGGCCACAAGTATGACCTTGAATAGTATTCCCTGTGTGACTTCTGCCAGTTGCTCCGCCACAAAGCCAACTGTGAAAATGAGGACAAAAGGTAAATCTTGTTGTCTGTTTTTTGCCTAAACATATCCAAAATAAAACTTAACAACATACAGTGAAAAGCCATAGAGAAGTTGCCGTTCATGTACTAAACATCAGGCAAGAGTAAGAGAGAGAAAAGGTACGCAGTATTAGGAAGCAAGCAAAAATCATTCACTTTATTATATATAAAAAAGGAAAAAAATTTGTAGAATTCTATATCACTCTCATTGTTGATGAATTTGGATCTGGATTACTAGCAACTAGATGAACATGGATCAATTAAGAAATGAAATCAGGAAGAAGCAGAAAGAGGAGAATGTAGACACGAAAGGTAACACGTAAATAAAACATAATGCTGGAAACTTGAACTCGAAAAAGAAATAGCAGCTGCAAGTCACTTACTGTTTATGAATATGATAAAATTGGAGCAGTGCATGTATACTCATGTGTGTGTGTTGTGCAGAGTGAATACTGCTATGACTGGATAAATCAAACAGTACGAGCTAATTCAGAATATTTTCAATTTTAAACCAACAAAGAATAGGAAGACTCACCAAAATGGTTGTCCACATATACAACATACTAAGTTACATCCTCCATTCTTCTCCACAGGTTTATAACATTTGGGGCAAAACTTAGTGTTCACTGTAATCCAATTAATTGTTTCTGATTCATCCTGGCACTTCTTTGTCCAAAGCTTCCACATCAGACATGAACAAGGGGATGTGAGCTTCAGATGAGCAGCTGAAACAGAACTGCACACCACAAGCACATTCAACCTCACAATATTCATCACACTCGACGCGAATTGCATTTCCACAATGTGGAATGCTAGGGCACCATTTTACTCTCTTATTATCCTCAATATATGATTCTAGAAGAAACCGATAAAACTTTTCCACAACATCAGGATGTTTTACACTAACTAGACGTCTAATAACTTCTTCGTCACAAATTGAATAGCACTTGTGGGCCATGCATGTAATGCGCCGACTCTGACCCTCATTTATCTTCACAATAAAATGCTCTGTCCAACCTTAACAAAGAAAAAGATAGAACCTGATTAGATACTGCAATTACAACATAGAGGAAGAACTTACCCAAAAAAAAAAAAAATTATTAAAAACCGAAAAGGAGCGTCTTCTTAAGGCAATTAGCTATTGAAATGGACACCGGTCCAATTGACCCTCAAGATTAGTGCTTTTTGTGATGTCTGATTACAGAATTAATAGACATTTGGTGAAAGAGCTTAAAGAGATCAACTTAAAATCAGATGTTTGGTTTGACTTAACATGCACCTTAACTCTATTCTTCAACTGCCTGAGAAGTGCGATTTGACAAGCATCATGAGCATTCACTAATTTGTATTTCGTGATTAGCATACTGTTACAAAGACGAAATAATCAATTACAAGTTTTTAATTAGCATTTAGATAGTATGCATATGAAGGATCCTGGCATCATGAGAAAGAAACAAAGAAGAGAAGCATCAAGCAAGCGACTCACAGCTGTTGCAAAAACAATGGCCACAATCCATTATTGTGGACTCATTACCAGAGACATCCTCAAAGCAGATTTGACAAGTTACTTCATTCGAAGAATGAGAGGAGTTAAGATCCTTGCTGCTCCTGACTGATAAACCTGCTGCTGAATACAACCATTCTTTACCTCTATCTGCAAACACATTAAACACTTTCTCAACATCCCAACGGTAATAAATCAGCAAGGTCCGTGCATGATGCTCCTTTAATGACAGCAAATCCATTACTCTTTGCAATGTCTTCTTTCTGTTAAAATCAACATACGCCACCAATTCAACACTGATTTTTTTTAGAGTTACTCAAATCAATAAAGCAGACATCTGGGAGAGCATGTCTCACCTGTGCCGCTAGAAGATACTTTTTTCTGATCACCTGCATAAGCGATAGGCAAATTAAACAATGTTTCTTTTTCTCCTTATAAAAACTAAGTATATAATAAAGTCCAACACAAGGGAGAGACAACAGCGAATGTAGAAAGGCAAATAACTTTAAACTCCTGTCTTGTTAGCCGGTTTCAGTTCTTGAATAGCGAGTAAGAAAATTAGCATCAAACATCAAATTACATCCTTCTTTTCCAATTCGAAGCTCTCAATCAAGCTAACAAGAATAGCCCAACTCTTCCACACAAAAGAGAAAACCTAACCAGAAGCTTAAAAGCCCACCACTGTTGAATGCAATACATCTTACTTGATCACTAAGAACAATCTACAAAAAGTTCAATACTCCACTTTACCACCACTATCCAAACAATCCTGATTCACAAACACTTCTTGGTCATCAAGAGAAACATTAAAAAACTAAAAATTTACAATGATCATCATGACCAAACTGTTTCCATTTATCTTAATTTCCCCAAATAAAACCTTAAACCCCCACCCCTGTTTCAATCTCCAAGAAAACAGTTAAAGGCCAAGGAGAAAAACACCCAAAACTTTTATATATATATATTAAAGACTCGATTTTTATCCATCAACCAGGGGAAAAAAAATAAGGAAAATATATTATTATTTCTATGTCATTAAGGATACCTTACAAGTGGGACGTGCAGAAAAAAGAGAACGGTTAGTCTCAACTTCTGGTTCTTGGAGCCCATCAACATACTCTTCCTCATCAACATCGACATCAACATCAACATCATCATCATCATCATCATCATCATCATCATCAGCGGCAGCATAAACGTTATCATAGTATTCATCATAACTTCTCTTATGCTTCCATTCTTGTAATCCTCCTCCATTCTACTCTATATTTTTCTGGGTTTTTCACTCTGTTTGATCAAGAACTATGGGAAGTTGAATTCTTGTCCCACAATGTACCGTATCTAAATAAAATTTCTTAGTTGATGAGAAAACCCAAGTCGGAGAATGGTGAAAAAAGTGAGATGATTCTTTATAAAGGGTTTGTTGTGCTAGTGGAGAAAAAAATCATGTCTTTGGAAGTTTACTTGAAGTTCCCAACTTCAATGCTTCGCTCAGGCTTTTCTAAGAAGCATTCTATTTTTTTTTTTCCCTTAATGCTTCCGAATACACTTTTCTGAAGATAAATTGCCTATTATTGTAATTTAATTTTTGAAGGTATCTAAAAATTCGTTCCTTAATGTAGAAAATAAAAGTTAACAATAAAGGAAAATGCTTTTGTATTTGTTATCGCAACTAATTGGTAAATCCTCATGATTTTGCTAATATTTAATTTATATTTTATGGTCTGCAAACTTATAATTCCTCCTGTTGTAATTTATATATATATTTTTTTAAAAATTAAAAATTTACAAATCTTAAGTATTTGTGCAAAAAGTTAAAAAAAAAAAAAAAAAAACCCTTCAAACCTAATATCCCTCCATTGCCCAGAAACCTCAACTGCTATAAGGAAAAAAATTGTGTTTTATAATAAAATACATTACTAACATTATTTTAAATAATTAAAATAATCCAATTTAAATCAATAATTTTTAACCTGATCACTTAATAAAAAATTTAAGTATTTCACTTAAACTCAAAACTATGAAAAAACAAATTATAATTTATAAACTATAAAGAATATTAGTCAAATTATAAGAAGTTGTTTGAAATTTACCCCATCTAATGGTACAAGAAAATATGGAAGAATTGTCTTTTGAGGTGTGTGAACACTAATTGATGAAGGAACATTCCAGAGAGAACGTGATACATTTTACTTGAAAAAGGGTTAACTGCAATTTACACCCTAAACTATGATATTTTTAACATTCATATATCAAAGTATTAATTTTGACAATTAACCATCTCTAACTTTTTATTTTTAGCACATTACACCAGCAAATATTATTAATGACTCGCATATCATTTAATTAAACGAAATTTTTAAAACACTATTATTGATAAACATATAAAGTTGCATATATAATCATACAGACTTTTTTTTTATTTCATTATCTGATGAAAAGGTCTTGTCAGTATTACTAGTATAAACGACATTGATTATGAAATTAAGTGTGAACTAATAATTAATAATACTTTAAAATGTTAGATAAAATAATTAAGATATATAAGTCATTAAAACTGTTCAGCGGTACAATGTATTAAAAATTAAAAATTGAATGTGATTAACTGTTAAAATTAATACTTTGAGTGCAAAGTGCAAAATCATTATAATTTACTGGTGCAAACTACATTTAACCGAATATATATATATATATATATATATATATATATAGTAGACGTAGTACTTAACTCATGTGTCAAGCAATTTTACACCTAAGTATGCTGACGTGGACAACTATGGGCCTAATTGCATGGCATGGCTGCTGATGTGGACAATTACGGTACATGGACCTGACAAATGCTGCCACGTCAACCGGGCCAAGTAATGATTTTTCTATTTCCTTTTACTATGGAAAAGGATTTGGAAAGAGAACATAGAAGATCTAAGTTTTTATAAAACACCGTTTAGGCAGGTATGACGCACTTACATATATTGTAATGTATGATGTAAATAATATTTTATAAAATTTAATTTTGATCACGAGATTTATAAGTAGAATCCAAGACTAGGTTAGGAGAAATACTTAGGTAGACTTTGACTCCACTTATAGATTTTGTGGTGTGGATTAAATTTATAAAATTTATGACATAAGCTGATGTAAGCAAGATCCTATAAAATTTAATCTTGATCGCAGAATCTACAAATGAGATCAAAAATTGAGTTTATAGTAGTATTTTCCTTTTCCTAGGCACTATATCTTGATACAGAACTCATTAAAGAATCGGCCTCAAATCGAGCATTTGTGAATTTCAGTGGATAGACTCATTGCATGGGCTTCTGAGGTCGAAAATCACAACTGCAGAAATAAGTGTGCATCCTCAGTTTTCCGAATATATGACAACAGATTTACACAAATGTTATGAATCCAAAATTTTGACCTAATCTTCATTGTCCATCATATCAAATCCCAGATGTCCATGTCAACTACAACACATACCAAACCTGCAGAACCGCGTAATAGCAAAACAAATTAAACAAAAAACAAAGCAAAACAAAAACATCAACTTTGACATGGTAATAACAAGAACCAATTTCAACGCACCAAAAATTTGGTGCTCAGACATTCATCATAAAGATGCATACATGTGCAGCAACATATTTAATTGCATGAGGAATATCACTAAGATCATTGGAACAGCAAGCTAAATATGGACATTGGCAGAACTCAATCCTAAACTGGACCGAAAATCTAACCATCCATAATGCTACTTTCCGATTGGGTTTCTGTTGCCCTTTCCTTTCCCAGTTTCATTTAACTTGACTGTAAGCTAGAATTTTGGTAATAAAGAAAAACAAACAAGACATACCTCCCATTTATGTCACAGAAGAAATTACTGATCTCTCAGCATATTAAAAAAAACTCCTTATGAATATGAGTAATCATTTCCACCAGCAAACTTTTGGACCATCAAACCAACTCAGGAAAGTTAAATCATTGTCCATCGTCTAGGATTTAATAACTTGTTGAAACATACATTTAGCTGTTCCCATAGGCCGTTAATATATGCCGTGCAAAGGTGATCCCAGAAACCTTTATACTTATATTTCATTTCTTTCAACATTTAAATGTCCGTAAGATGTGTGCAGGATCAGTTCATAATCAAGTGCAACAATATCATATATGTGTAATAGACTTAGCCCATCTATTGATATGTCTTCATGATTTGCATTAATCAACCAGACAAAGATATTGATTTATGTCATATGCCTGTAATAGCTTGTAAAGACAAATGTTTCCACATGAAGGTAAATACAAGTGGTTGAATTCTCGAGGATTACATTATAGATCAAGTTTAAAAGTTTTACTCCCTCCATCCCAAAATTTACGCCGTGTTTGGGTGTTCGCACTTTTTATCAACAGTATCCTTCAATTTCCTTCTTTACCCTTGCTGACTGTGAGTCCACATTGTGGGAAGCAAGAAAAGACTTGCGAGGACACATTATATTTGATCAGCCAAGAAGCAGCGTGCTTTCACGCTTCAAATCACTTCTAATCGTGGATGCTATGTGCTCCATTTCTGAAAATATTGCCAACATGCTTGAAGCATCATTTGGACCCACAACATTTATTAAATCTTTTATTGCTATGTAAACAAAGGGTAATGACGGAAGACTATCAAAAAAAAATTTCTATTTTGGGTAAGTGACTATGGACAATCCAAAAAGGAAAGTATGAAGCTTTTAATGGAACGGAGGGAGTAGTTCATGATCTAGAGGATAACTGTACTACAAATCTCATCCAGAAGAGTACCAATAAGAGAATGCCAGTCATAGTTTTGCTTTAAACCCAACATATTGCAGTACAAGTCCAAGAACTTGAAAAGTTACAGAAGGTGGTTAGCTTGACACATCTAAGAAATTCAGTAATTCCTTACATAAACAAACCTAGCCCTGCTTTTCTCATTCTGCAGGGTACAATGCAATGGCCTTAACGATCCTTTTTCATTATGCAAGATGTGCAGTGTAGTGTCTTATTGTTACACATTCACTTTCAGTTTGCAAAGACTTTGTGGTAGGGTATACTGTAGATACAAAATATCTACATTTCTACACTCTTCAATATTGAGATATGCACCGTGCTTCTAGCAAAAAATGAAGAGTAGCAGTCACTTAAAAATGACTTTAATCTTTTTCCTTCACTTGAGAGCTACTAATAAGGGGCTTGTATATGTTTCACAAGTGCACACATACACAAGGAAAGAGAATTTAGGAAGAGCTTTCAGTACGCTAAACCTTTTCTACAAAGCTGTACCTCAACGCTTGGAGTATTGTGGGGCTTTTCTAGCCTTCTTCAGACCAACTTTCTTCCTTTCAACCACTCTGGCATCCCTAGTCAGTAACCCTTCTTCCCTCAGAGGGGTTCTATGATTCTCACTCGCTTTCAGCAAAGCACGAGCAATGCCAAGAGATATCGCCTGAGCCTGTCCCGATAAACCAGCACCATGTGCTTTGACAAACACGTCAAAACTACTCTCATATCCTAAAGTGGCCAATGGGGTTTTCACATACTGAAGCCACAATGGATTTCCTTGAAGATATTCCTTAATGCCACCAAATTCATAGCACAATTAGAGAAAAAACAATCGGGTTTCAACTAATAAAAAAGCAGCTAGCCCAAATATTAAATTCATCATATAAAGAAGAAAAATCAAATCATGATAACAAAAATTGATTAAGACAATTCATTTCTAGATTTCCAGCAGCAGAAATCACCAGCAAGTTTACAACTTTTGACATGTGCATAAAAAATTCTTCCATATTCAGTCCAAAATTAAACAGAAGAAATAAGTATAATTCACATTAATGTAACGACCGACTAAGAAGATGCAAGCACAACCCCATAATTGCAACAAATATGAAGCATAAAAATCCCGTCCTGATAATAATTAAAAAAAAAAAGTCAAAGACCAGAAATCATAAGCTTAAATGGGTTCTAGCTACAGCAATCATCAAGTACCTTAGCGTCACGGTAATTGATGATGATTTTGCCGGAGCCCTCTTGGAGGACAACGCGGGCAATAGCACTTTTCCGGCGGCCGCTGCCGAAGATGGTCTGGGCTGCGAAACCTCCGGGAAGTCTGGATTTTACAAGCTGCTTGAGGTCGGCTGTCTCCAAATCAGCAGCTGCAGCGGAGGCGGCAATGAGGGGAGTTGGGGGTTTAGATGAAGAGAAGGGCTTTGCAGAGGGAAAAGAGAGGGTGGAGAAATGTCTATTTTGGGAAATTTGGGAAGAGCCCAAATACAAAGGAGAGAGATGCTAAAGATGAGATGAGAGCAGACTGTGAAGTCGCCATTGCTTTCCGGTTTTGTTTTTCTTTTTTGTGTGGGAGAACTGAAATGTATTAAACAAGAGGGCCGGGGATACTGTACTTTAGTTGACAAAAGTGCTCCCTTCTTCTTCCACAATGCCAATAATTTTGACGTGCAAGTATTGAATAACACCGTGTTATAAATAATTACAATCACAAAATTTATGTGATAATTCTTATATTAGTGACATTTAAAATTTTGATACCTGAAATCTCAATTCTACATCATTTATCAAAATATTATTATGTGCAAGTATAGCACTTTTTGTCGGAATGGAGTGTACGAGATTTTTTTCGAACGTTATTTGTATTTTGGTTCATTGATGCTTTCATATAAGTAATGGCCAATTGTCATGCAAACTTATAGTTTTGTACTTTAGCTTTCTTCGCTCTCTTTACTTCTTTGTTTCTTGGCAGTTTGATTACTTGTTATGTTTATGTATTGATTAAAGCTCCAATCTGATAATATTCAAAAAGTTGGCCAAACAGTTGAATTCTTAATCTTGAAACTCTAATTAGTAGGACT
Organism: Cinchona pubescens; assembly: GCA_025175665.1. Lineage (NCBI taxonomy): Eukaryota > Viridiplantae > Streptophyta > Magnoliopsida > Gentianales > Rubiaceae > Cinchona > Cinchona pubescens. Next base: position 1,063,914 of record JANKKI010000227.1, read on the forward strand.
ACAAAATGGAAATATAATGCTAATGGTACAACTTTTGCAACAAAATCCTTATCCATTATCCAATTAGGAAAGACAATTTAATTTCTAGCACAAAATATATCTTCTCGATCTAACTCTTATTTTATGGTAATGAAATTGATGATAAGCACTAAAGGGTCATTGGATTGACTGATTCTTGGTTTTTCCAAGGAATCAATGATCTGCAATTGCTGTTCCTCCCCATCTTTTAACGCGAGTTTCAGCTTGGCTTGCCTGAAATTGGAACACATTTCCAGATAAATAAAACTTATGCTGGAGGATTGAGTACTGAAATTTTAGAACGTCAAAAAGAGTAGAAATGTAGATTACTCACTTCTCTATGCCAGTTTCTAATTGAAGCAATGATTATTAAGATAACAGTCTGCAAACAAATTCCACCAATGTCATTCCACCCCACACTCCCTGCACTCGGATAAAATGGAATATCATTAGTCTTTGAGAAATTTGAAGCAGAATGGCCTCATATTACAGACACACTGTCAGAGTCAAGAGTCTTTGTCGACAAAATCCTTCATCACATTGTCAACTGATTCTAGTATTGGAGCGTTTTCTGCAACGATCAACATGTATTTTTGTAATAAAAGAAGGCCACAGATTTACCATTGCTCCAAAGTGAAACGTGAACCCCAAGAGTATGCCGAGAGGCAGTCCAACAATGTAATAGCAAGCCAGGTTGACATATGCTATAAGAGATTGCCATCCAGCTCCTATTGCAACTCCTGGAAAAAACAATTTAAGTTGATAATGCCATTGGTTTACTTGATGAAATGATATCATTTTTCCCTAAGAGCCTACGGTATCGGATAATCAGATGAAGTTAAAGCAACTTAAGACTCTCTAGTTTACAGTTTAAAGGTACGTCTGCTGACTTATACGATCCAGATGTCTACTTATAAACGACACAATATTTTTGTTGAATGTAGCAATACTACAAAATGGTGGATGTTTAAAAGAACTGCAACTTGCTTACCGGATAAGACTGGTTGAACACTGTTTAATAGAACTGTCAGTGAAAGTAAGGCTGCAAGCCTGGTAGTCTCTCTAGCAACTGCTTCACTATGGGTGAAAAGAGTTGGGAAGTAGTCCCGCGTTCCAAGCACCAACACCATTGCTAGGACACCTATGGACAGTGATGTGATTGTCACAACTACCACCGCGAATTTTGCAGCCTCAGCATTACCAGCTCCAAGTTCATTTGATACTCTCACACTGCAATAGAAGTATACAAGTGAACTCACTGGCTATAGCAACTTTAACTTTTAGTTAATGCAACAGTAGCAGAAGTATCACCTTATAGCAGCATTAAACCCCAATGCAATCATCATATCCCATCCTTGAATATTCATGCTGCAAAAGATGTTGGTATTTTTAGTAACCAAAGTCAAAGACCCTGTAATGCAAAACTAGAATACAAAGGAAATTACCAGATAGAAATGGCATCGACCAGTACCAGGGGATTTTCCAAACGACCAACTATCACCACTAATATCATCAGGTACCAGAACTCCAAGCTTAAAAAAACTCCAAATTTAGTGCATTGAAATCAGGAATATTTTCAAAGAATGTATAAAGCTCAAAGTGTCAAAAGGAGGATACCAAAGCATTATGGCAGAGGCCACAGAGAGCTTGAAAAAATTAAACAAATCTTTAAAAGCAAGCCATGAGAATCCAGTCCAAGCTCCTTCTGATTTGGTGTAGACAATGTACAAGAATTGTCCAATTACTACGAGCCACATTGAGAAATCTAAAGAAATTGCAGCTCCAATTAAGCCCCAACGGAGCTTAAAAAGGATCAACCAGCAATAGATGCAATGTAGCACCAGCACCACTACGGATACCCACAGCATTACCCACACTTTCCTCTGTGCTTGCAAGAATTTCTGTATAGGAAAGTTGAGGTAGGCATATGCATAAAGCTGTGGTATCAGATAAAATGAATATTTTCCTGCACCAGAAAATCAAGTTGGCTTCTTCAAGCAGAAACAAGGCCGGAGACAACAACAGATCAAATAACATAAAACAAAAGCTAATTTGAAAACTATAAAACTGGAAAGCCCCATTTTTTTTTTTCAACTATCCAAGAATTCATTAGGCCATATATCTACATGTAGTATATATTACTGACCAGCAGCCTCAGAGATGTCAGTGGATTCTCCGAAAAACTTGAGAATAGGAGGAGCAAAGATGAAAATAGGAAGTAAAATAGTGGCAGTGGTAACCACAATGATCCAAGATCTTTGCATGTATATCCCCAGCATCCTTATTTGTCCTGCACCAAATGCTTGTCCACACAATGTCTCTAGTGCACTTCCCATTCCCAACTGCAAAGACCAACTTAATCAAGTAAAAGAAGTGTATAATGTAGCAATCAATTACGATAGAAAGTTCAACCCATAGTTACTATACAATTTGCCAAGTAATCCTGTAAATTACGTATCAATTCGTAGGTTCTGAATTCTGATACAAGCACCAGATATTAAAACGTATGCATAAAATATTTTTAACAAAGTGATCTATTACGTATCCGTAATCCTACCACATACTAGAGAAGTACCGAGTATTCAATAAACTATGGTTCAACCACTATCCATCCCAATTACTACAAGAAGTCAAGACCTATAAATTAATTATCTACATACTAACAGTGGAATGCATGCAATTCAAAAGTAAACTAAAAACAACTGTAACAAATGAATGGAACTTTTAAGTGTTACATACCATGAGTCCAAATGCAAGGCCAGAAATAACAGAGTTACCAACAGAGACAGCAGCAAGTTCAATCTCCCCAACAAGACCAGCAAAAGTCAAGGTTATAGCATTGAGTGAGTACTGAGAAATGGCTGTGACAATAATAGGGCCAGCTATTTTCCACACGTTCTTTGATTCTATCCAGAATCTTCTACCAACTTTAGCCCACTTTTTCCTGGATTTCTTCTTCACCAAGTTGGCCTTCAAGAAAGGGTTCCTCCCAGCTCCCCATGATGGCTCTCTATAGTAGCAAGGAAAAATTACTCTCTGTTATCAGAGAATTTAGCTCGACTTTATATGTGCATGAAAAATGGAGATATGTGAGTTAAGGTATTAGTATTATGTTAATTATTGTCTTCTCCTCTTCCTTTCTTGATGAGAAGGTTTGAACGGTAGTTGACATTTTGGTTGGAAAAAGGTTAATTGTCTTCTTTCTATCTTTCTTCTGGGCTCGTAATTCTGCCCCCATGCATGGCTGGATGATCAATTCAATCTCCAATAACTCGTGAGCACGTTTTTGGCTGCGGTACCACATCTTGGGTCGGTTTATACGAGCCATTCCATACTCAAATCAAATTTAGATACATAAAAATTTATTTAAATTTGATTTGTCAATAATCAAATTAAGTTCAAATAAACTTAACGTTTATTAAATTTTTTAGTTGCGAACGATTCTAACTCAATAAAAATAAATTTGAAACATAAACAAATTAAATTTGAACATTCCTTACAAATTTAAAGACTAAAGGTTCTAATTATTTAGGGTTGTTCACAACTTAACTACATCTAGTTACGTTTGTGATTTTTTTTTTTTCCATGGTTTTTGAGTTTCCTTGTCATAAGATACAAAGATTACTGAATGACGGAGGAGTGATGACATGTTTAGTCCATCGGTAATTGACTCTTCTCCTTTTCAACGGTTTCTGTAAATATCTCATGAGAAAATCGTATAAAATAGTTTCTCAACAAGTAAAATAATCTCTTTCACCTTATAACATGTTTAAAAGTAAATATTTTTTTTATTTTAAAAAAATGTCTTAAAATAATACTAATAAGTATGAATTTAAGAAAGTAAGAGTCAACTATTTCCAAACAAACAAGTCCTTTGTCCCTATCTAGACTTTGAAATTTACTGGGAAATATAATAAGAAAATAGATTACATGTGTTTTATTGGTATCATTATGAAGAAAAAATGTTCTCCAAAAAATTTAAAAATAAATAATTAAAGTTCGATATCAATTAATTTTGACCGTTTTTAAACCAACAATTTCTACCACCTAAGGTTGTCCATCTTGAAAAGAAATCCAGCTACTTGGCATTTGCTATGTAAACAACCATACAAATTCCAAAAGAGATGGAAGGCAACAAAGGAAAATTGAAAGACCACTCACCATTTCCACTTCCACCACCACATGATACTCCCCATTCCACCACCAGCCCACCCATGACCCAACAACCACTCTTCCCCAAGCTTTTTCTTTGTTTGAGTAGAGGACAAAAGTAGTACTATCACACTGAGTACTATCACAATGAAGTGAGTACTATACCAATGAAGTGTAACACTCGCTTTGAATAAAGGACAAAAGTAGTCCTATCACAACGAAAGGAAGCATAACTTAATTAATAAAATATTTTCTTATAGTTTATTGGTGTGACTTAATTAATAAGATGTTTTGACTCTATTCATAAATTCGAATCATTCAAACATAGGCGGGAAGGATGAATTTTTTTTTTTAATAAAAAAAAAAAAAAAAAAAAAAGAGATAGTATTATTCAATCCTAATTTTGTCCAACAAAAAAAATATAGATAAATTTGTACCAAGTTCTATGCACCTATAAAATACAATATCTGCCAGTCTTATTGTGAGACCCACTGTAGCACCCATGTGACGATCAAAAACTTTGTGTTTAATCATATAAAAATTTACCTTAAAAAATGCATGAATTCCAAGTAACAAGTTTAAATTTCTGTCATTTGGGACTCTTGTAGAGATCCTCAAATCACAAGAAAACTAAACATTTCAGCATACCAAGCCTCAGATTTGCTTAAGATTGCCCTTAATTTAATTCTGAATGCACTCTAAGCCTTTCCAAAAGAGAACAACAATTGCATCTTACATTACAGGCTAAAATAGAGTAGCTTAAAATGGGACATGAAACCAGAACCATGAGCACTTCCAAATCTTGGATGGTCATTACAAAAGTATACCCAGTCTTTGCATTTAGAACAATATTGCACGATTAGAGCATGTTAATCTGGAAAAGGAAAATAGCTAAATAATCACCTTCACATAATATAACAGTCCAAAACAAATCCATCATAGGCCCCTTGGAGGTTAACAAGTATATGGCTTACGATAAACTAGGGGTCCAGGTATATGATTTGAGCTTGTACTGAAGCTCTGCAGAAACGGAGCAACTCCTTCATCAGCTCTTTTAGCAACTCCCATCCTCCATCAGTTGAGCTAGGCTTAACAGTCATTTTCTCAAGAACAGGTGAATTCGCAAGCAGGAATTTGATGAAATTCAGTTCTTGTCTGAGACCAGAGATGCCAGCAATTTTAACGAATCTCAGTTGATTAAATGGACAATTTTCATAACCTTCTTCCACAATATTTGCAGAAACTCTTGCAGCATTTTGCTCCTCTGGGCGAGCCTGGTCAAAGTTCATCAAATCCAAAGTAAATTCCCAAAGAACACATACCAACTCCTTAACAAATTTTTTTGAATAAGCATTAGGCAAACATTAAAAGTCATAAGGTATCAACCTAACATTAAAAGTTTGACCCAAAAAAAAGTATTAAACGACAAAACTTGAAGTACTCAAACACGTGAAGCAGAAAATACTCACCAACATCTCGAGCTCCTGTAGGTTAGGGGAACTTCTAAGAAGGCAAAGAGCAGCCAAACTCTCTTCTAAATCACTGAAATTAATCCTTAGTGAAAGAAAACTGAGCTCAATGCAAGGTGTAGGAAGTCTTCTAGGAACTTTACCAGCTGTCAAATACTTGAGACAAGTAGGAAATAGTAGGGTGCAGTCAGATGCAGAAATGAATCTATACTAGATATCCACAAAAAAGCAATCAGTCAACAAACTTTTTTTTGTGATCCATTCAGTTGGACACTTGGACCACCAGGAGTAACAAAAACAGTTAATGTAGTTAAAAGATGACAAAAGAAGACCACTATTAATCAAGTGAACATAATTAATTAAACTATCAACTAGCAACTAAATCTGCTCAATGGGATTCTTTAGGTTTCAAATATTGTATAAAAGAATTGAAATCTCTTATTTGGTGATAACAGAAACTACATACCTTCAGGAAATAACTCTGGACCTCAAGCCTTTGTATTCGAGGTAGGTGACCAAAAAACTTGATCAAATTGCTAGCACTGCCAAAAGGCAGATTACGATCGAATCCCATGTTTGAATACAATCCAATGGACACTACAGCTAGCTGGAATGTATCCTGGAAATTCACATTTGCAAAGACACCTCCAATGTCAAAGAAGAGGAGATTCGGAGCATGAATATTAAGATTTGTGAAACCATCAAAATTCATTAGTGTAAGTCGCTCAAGCAAAGGACAACTAGATATCAGATACTCAAATGCATTTTGGTCCATTGTAATGTGCTGAAGATCAATGCTCTTTAAATTTTTAAATCCAGCAAATGTAGCTGGAGGTCTTAAAAGACAATTAAACAGCTGTATCCAAGTGAATTAAGTTTTGGCAAAAGTATATAGACGACGGAAGCTTGTAGCGATGGCCTTTCCATATCTCAAGAACAAATTCCTTAAGAGCGCCTCTTGATAGAAACAGGATCCATTTATCAATATCGCTGACGCCTTGAAGATCACGGTGAGAAAGCTTGAATTTTTGTATTGGCCCAGAGTGGAGTAAAAGGACATGGTCAACAATGTGAACAAGCTTATTCTTCACGAGGGTCTGATCTTGAGATGAAACCAAGACAGATTGGTTATCAAATACAAGGTGTGGAAGTGTATTCCATTTGTATCTCCACTTGCTTGATAAGACACTTGTTCTTACAGCATCTCTCAGTGACAAATGGGACAAAATCTTGTCAATGACATGTTCCGGTAAGTTGGTAATATTATCCACCTCCATTTCCGATTTGCAAGGGACCTTGGATGGTTCCCATTGCTTCTGCATGTCAAAGACACAAAGAAACTGGGTCATATGATCATCACAGAAAAACAATTTCCTAGTTTGCATTGTGTACAAATTACAGAATCAGATGTACAACTTCAAATTAGAAGGCATACCTAAGTCGATGAGCAGAGAGAAAAAGGAAAGAAGGGGTTGGGGGAATAGGATTAGGCAGTGGATGATTATCACAGGCCTCGTTTTCTAATGAACCGTGTTTCACCATTCCCCCCAATTCAAATACCAACGACAGCATACACAACGTTAAGCACTTCCTCTGTCAAGATTTATAGGTGCAAATCAGTCACTCTGACTGCATTGAAGTTTTCTGCTTCTCTTTCAAATAATCTAGACAGAGAGGGTTCAACAAATTTAACTTTTCTCCAAATTTTGAACTCTGGTAGAGATCCTCAAAAAATAAAACGTAAAACAAGAAAATAGTCAAATACATTTTTCTCCAAAACATAGCTCTGATTTCCTCTAGATTCCTAAAGATTGCTAAAGTTCTGATATGATTGTAGCTGCAATCAAAATAACCGAATCCACCTAGAAGCAAAGTGGCTATGCTTGAAGCTTCGTCCAGAAGAGAACAATACTTCACCTACAGCATATACAAGTACTTTGGTGGGCAATCCAGCATTTTAGTGGCAGAGCAACCGAAATAATGACAAAAGGAAATATACTTGGAAAGAACAGTAAAGGGATGGTTACAACACCAAACTATGTAGCATAAAGCTGAAAGCTTCACTCCACAAGAAAAAGACACCATAGACACATAAGCACTCTAAGAAATTGGCTTACCATACTACTCATCTATGGCGATGAAAAGGGTTGATGACTGCACCTCGATGCCTGCAAAAGATCACAACATAATTGACACATCTAATTTGTAGGGATCATAAAATTTTATGCAATTCATCACAATCAATCGCTGGCCTGTGCAAGAGAAAAAAGAACCAATGATGCAAAGTTTCATTAAAAGTTACTTCAGGTAGAAAGTGAAGAAGGGATGATCAAATTTTAGGAAAATATTTTGGTAGATCTGGTCTCCACTTATATTATCAGACCCTGTGGGCGTAGATTAAATGTTATGGAATCTATGACATCAGCGGATGTAAGCAAAATTCTATAAAATTTAATTTTGATGGCAAGATTTAGTGGGGCCAAAAACCAGATCTATGTAAGTATTTTTCCAAATTTTATTGCTTTTCATTGATGGCTTCCATTTCCCATGCACCCTCCTCCCCTCCCCACCCCCAACAAAGATGCTAACTTTTTCACCATATTTTGTTTTTCAGCCTTCCACACCAATTCAACTCACAATCACAGAAAAAATGCAGAACCAATTTCTCAACCAAGATTGACTAAAGGCATAAAAGCCTGAAAAATGCACTAAATATCCAACTTCTTCCAACACAAAAAAGAAGACTATCTTCGCAAAAATCAAAACTTTTTAAGTAAATAAGGAAAAGATAATGAAGCATCCCAAAATAAAATTAGTACTAATCCACCAGCTCAATTAATCAATTTCTTCTTTTTTTTCTTCTTTTGTCAAATTAATCAGCAACATGGCAATGATACCAATAAATTCTGCAAAAGGGATCTGACTTCTGACCATAATCTCATAGGATCATGAAAAATTTGTTCAATAAAGAAAACCAAATTGCATTATTATGATGAGATAAAGAAAATTAATCAAAATGGCATTCAAGAAAGCAATAAGAAAACCCAATCGAGTAAAACACTAAAAAATTAGTGAAGAATAAGTTTCAGGAAACGTACTGGGCTTTTCTTCTGGGGCTTGAAATTGGCCAGATTCACGAAACTCAGAGACTTATAAAGAAATGAGGACGGGCCCTCCAAATATTTGAAAGAAATTTGGTGATCCGTCCAAATATTAAAAGATCCTGCAAACTAGAGAATTTTTCTCTCCCTTGATTGATTTTTGAACCCTTTTGGGGAAGCTATAATGCAATGCAATGCAATGCAATCTCTGCAGCTATTCTTGTTTGGGCCTAAAAATTCATAACCGTTTGTAAGAGAAAGAGGTGCTTCTATTTTGTTTTGGTGAGTCCATCTTCTAGTGATAAAGGTTCAAAAATCTTAACTAAAGTTTTCATTTATTTATTGTAAAAAAAAAACATAAATAAGTTGAATTTTAGACCTTATGATTATTTTGGTACTCTGTTTATAATCTTGTTGGCCATTTATTGATTTATTAGTAGGAAAGGTATATATATATATATATATATATATATATATGTGTATATAGTTTCTCTCAAATTTTGTTTCTCCCCTCCGGGTATTTCTCCCCTTTTACTAAAATATCCATCCTTAATGATATATAATTACAATTCTCAATAAAAAACATATATAAATGTTTCTCTCTTTTTTGTCATATCTAAAATACTCGCACTTATTAAAATATAATTTCCAATACTTAATAAGAAAATATATTTTAAGTGTTTCTCTACTTTTTTTGTAATGTATAAAATACCCACCCTTAATAAAATATAATTTCCAAATCTGAATAGGAAAACATAATTAAATTACTCATTATTTATCCTACCTATTTTTTAGGATACAACCACCTATTTTTGGCATAAATACATAATAAATATGTGAACATTTTTATTTGTATAAAAATATTTATTATAACTAAAATTTCAAAAATTAAAAACATGGATCATGTAATTTTTAATTTCCAATAAGAAAACATAATTAATTAAATTACGTGATAATTAAAATACCCGCCCTTAATGAAATATAATTACAATTCCCAATAGAAAAAATATATAAATATTTCTCTCTTTTTTTTTTGTAATATCTAAAATATCTGTCCTTAATGAAATATAATTTCCAATACCTAATAAGAAAACATATTTTAAATGTTTCTCAACTTTTTTTGTAATACTTAAAATACTCACACTTAATTAAATATAATTTTCAATTCCGAATAAGAAAGCATAATTAAAGTACTTATTATTTATTCTACCTATTTTTTAGGATACAACCACCTAATACATAATAAGATGGAAGATTTTTATATATATACAAATATTTATTATAATTAAAATTTCAAAAAATAAAAAAATGAATCATATAATTTCTTAATTCCCAATAAGAAAACATAATTAATTAAATTACTCATAATCTATTCTACCAATTGTTTAGGATACAACCATCTATTTCGACATAAATACATAATAAGATTGAAGACTTTTATTTGTATACAAATATTTATTATAATTAAAAATTCAAAAAATAAAAAATAAATCTAATTAAAATGTAAAAGACTAAATTATACATAATCTATTCTACCTATTGTTTAGGATACAACCATCTATTTCGACATAAATACATAATAAGGTGGAAGACTTTTATTTGTATAATATTTATTATAATTAAAATTTCAAAAAAAAAAAAGAATCTAATTAAAATGTAAAGACTAAATTAATCAAACAAAAATTATGTCTTCTGTATAAAAAATTAAACAGATTAAACTAATATATTCTTCATATTACGGATAGGTATAATATAGTATATTAATTTCATTATAAAAAATTAAAATAATAATTTATTCTTTTGTCTTATTTTAAAATGAATTAAATGTTCAGTATGAAAACATCCTTTATCTTATTCTAAAATGTATGAAATGTTAATAAAGTAAATGTTACAAAATTTTGGCATAACTACATAATAAGAATGTATATAATTATAAGAGTATAAAAATCATTTATATTTAAACAAAAAATAAAATAAAAATATTATATTTTATAACTGTTATGTATGTACAAATTGTTTATATTTTTTAGTCATAATAAAAACAATATTTTATAACTATTATAAATATTCTAAATTCACTACAATTATTATTTTTCTCTAATTGTCCATTCAAGTATGTCCAGTTTGAGAAACTTAATTAGATCCTTCCCTCTGCATATTTTATATATAAGGTTAGTTACATTTCACCATTTTTTTAGTGTCATTGATAGATTAATACATAACATTATATATTGACCAGTAAAGTTTTTCTATTATATCAACTAAACATGTTGACCATTTTACCCATATTATACACTAATATTTTTTTGTTTAATTTTGTCTAATAAATAAACTTTTCATGCAAAGAGAATATTTAATTCATGTAGAATTTGATTAAAAGATACATTGAAGTTGAATCTGGCATTTTTCCTAGTCTTTTTCCTTGGGATTAATTGAAGAAGATGACAATCTATACTGATATTGTTTTTTAAGCACAACTTTCCTTAACTGACGGTCAACTATAATGGTTTCACGACTTTTGATTATAGTGACTTCTTTAACTTAAAATTTTGGTTAACAGGATAAATATATTCATGAGTATAGAATTTTTTAGTATGTTCTAAATTAAAAATCACAAAATTAATAATCATACAAATAAATAATTAAAAATTATATAAAGTGGAAAATTATGGAATATATATAACATTGTTTCCTTATTTCTTTAAGTCTATATTATGATTAATTTATATTTTTTTTTTCTATCCTATATAAAGAAAAGAAAACTAACCAAACAATGAAAGTAAAGCTCAGGAACAAAATAAAAAAAACTTTTACTCTTTAATTGAGATAAAAGTATTTGTTAATTTTATATCGCTCTTTAATAGTATTTCTATTACTAAATCTTTATCTTCGATAACATTATTTTATAGAATATTAGTTTAGATGAACAATTGACGAGGTAAAAAATAAGTTCAATCCATGATACAATACATATATTTAAAATATTTTGAAATAATGATTGTAACAATACTCTAAATAGTTACTGGTGTACAATGAATTTAAATGTCAAATTTAGAAATTATAATACCAGTTGTTACTGTATATGATACAACAACAAAGAAATATTGGTTTGGACTAACCATTAGTAAGGTAAAAAAACATTTGAACCAATGGTATGATTCATGCTCAAAGTAGTTTAGAATAATTATTACAAGACCTATAAGAATACTATATATAAATTGTAGGAATGACAATATAGAAAAAAAATAAGCGATTAAGGACTCTAAAAGACAACATATATTATTCAAATATAATCATACTATTAAATACTCTAAAATAATTGCAGATATAAATTGATTTTATATATTGATTTTGGAAGTCATACAATGTAATTCTTCACTATTTAATAATATAATAAAGATGTAGATTAAATATTTTGGTATATAATAAAAGGAATTAATTGAAAAAGTACAAAAAATAAAAAAATAAATCCATACACTTTTATTAGCCTTCATTTTGTTTATATATTTAATAAATACAAATTTAATTTCATACTAAAATATTATATTAAAATATAATTTTGGAGTTAATCATATTCGATACCATTCAGGATGAATGAAAGAGTTCAGAATATCAATATTATCATAAGGTTACAAAAATGAAAAATACCAATATATTCTCTATGTGGATACATAATTAATTCACACAATATGTTAAAAAATTTAATTAGAATAGAAATTACAGAAATTACATGTTAGTTTGGATGTCTTTAGAATTAAATATTTTTCATTCAAGTTGCGTGCATTTAGAGTAATATAGAGGATTTTTCGTTAATTTTCTGTACATTTCAAAATAAGATAAAAAAATAAATTTTAACTTTTTAATTATAATGGATGTTAATATACTACGTGATATATATCCATATTATACAGAACATATTAGTTTAATTTATTGGTTTTCTTATACAAGAAACATAATTTTTGTTTGATATCTTTGTTCTTCATATTTAGGTTTATTTTTTCTTATTTTTTGAAATTTTATTTAATCATTTTTGTAATTATTATTATATATTATTTAATCTCCTGTAAATATTTTCATTAATAAATGAATTTTGACACGCTTCATTATATTATTATGATGTTTGATATTTGATGGTGATTTTATCCTTTATCTAATGATAAAGAATATATGGATATATTTCAAAAAAAAATAAATATAATGGACAAAAGTCTTTGTCTATAATTAATTAAGTTATTGGTGGTGTCGCTATTAGAAATTATAACCTATGAAGCTAAAAGAAAAATAAAAACTATTTTAGATCGGAGTTAACTACATATTATGCCATTAAAGATGAATAAAAAGTTTAGAGCGTTAATTAAGTATTTAAATGAATATTATCAAATAAATTTAAGAGATAACATAATAATATATTCTCTATATGTATATATATTTTACATAATATGTTAGCAAAAAATTAATTGTGATACAAAAAATATATAAAATCTCACTTAAAGTAATAACGTATAATTTTAGTTATATTTAGAACTACAATTTCATTAGTATTTCGTGTATTGTACAGTAAGATAAATGATTATTTTATCTAACATTCGTTGCATTTTATAGCAAGACAAAAAAAAAATTTATTATTTCAATTTTTAATAATGATTTAATATACTATATAATACCTATTCATAATATGGAGAATACATAGTTGATTTGTTTAGTTGTCCTATAGATATAATTTTTGTTATGATTTATATATTCTTTATATTTTAATTAGATTCAATTTCTTTCTTATTTTTTGAAATTTTTATTAATCATTTTTTTTGTAATTATTATTCATATATCATCCCATTACCTATTAATATTTTTGCTACTAATATAATTTTAAAATACTTCATCTATATAATGTTTGATACTTGATAATGATATTATCTTTTTTTGTAATGACAAATAATATGCACATATATTTAAAAAGTTCAATACTACGGAAAATATTTTAATCTTTAATTATTTAATTAATTGGTAGTGACACTATATGAAAATTATAATATAGGAACCTAGAAGAGAAATATAAATAAAAATATAATTATCATACGTTGTTCTCATAGAAACGAAAATTTGTTTAATTTTTAAGAAAAAAATGAAATTTATATATAATTTTGTAACAAATAACAAAAAATATTGAAAAAATGTGAAAATAATTACAATGAAAAAGAGCAAAATATTAAAAATATATAAATCTTGTATAAAAAATTCAACGGTTAAAATTTTTATACTTAGTTATCATTCATTAATTACTTATTTATTTTTTAGAAAATAAAAATTTTCAATAAATTAGAAGTGTTACACGTGCAAAGTGTATGCTCTTTTCTAGTGTGTGTATATATAAGTGTGCAATTTAATAAAAAAAATGAAATTGTGCACCATTTAACCAAAAAAAAAAGTTGCACAATTTTTTTTTATTTTTAAGAGTAGGTAGTGAAAATGCTAACAAAAAATTAAAAGAATAATATAAGGAGTGAAGAGTAGGAAGCGTGAGAAGTTAAGAGTAGTTAATTAAGATATAACAAAGATGGTGGGGATGGTATAATTAAGAAATAAAAAATTGATAGACACTAAAATTTCTTTCCTCCTTCTATATACTAGTGGGTAAAGTCACATCAAACTTAATGTATGTGTTAATAATTTAAAAAAAAAAGAAAAAAAGAATGGAAGTTATTGTTGAAAGTTGTAATGTTGAATAGTGTTATTATGTTGATAAATATAGTTAGAAAAACTACTCATGAGGGTAATATTGAAAATGTTAAAAATAACGGATACCAAATCTAGTACTCTTATTTTATTATATTGTATAGATAGTATAGATGACTATGACCAAAGGTTAAATAAAGTTGGTAATATTAGAATTTTTACACTTTCTTTTTCATGTATTAATCTTTTCTAAATAACATGTGTAGAAATTTTTTTTATACTATTTAATATATGCCATATATTTTAAAAATAATTTAAAGAATGACTTTGTAACATCTACATATGAATTGGCTTCTAAAAAATAAAAAATAAATCTACTGTGTAAGAAGAATTAACTTTTTTTATTTTTTTAAAAAAAAGGAAAGATAAATAATGGCACAATGTGTCACAAGGATTGGGCCAATCTGTGAACTTGCGAGTTCAGATGGTCGGTCTCACATCAACTCCTAGGAAGTGGCCCATAGAAATCAACAGGAAAGCAATTGAAAACGGCCTCAATGTTCGTAGATGTGGCCTATGGTCATGGGCTGTTGGAATATTTTTGGGTTGGGCCTCTCTAATTTATATGTATGACAATTTCTAATTCAAATGACATTCTTAATTCCAACAATGACAATTTAAATTTATAAATTGAGCCACATTTGAACTAAAACATCTTTAAAATGTTAATTGTACTTGAATTACTTGTCACTGATTGTTATTAGCATTTGTGGTTCACAATTGTAAACCACATCATAAAGTGAAAAGTAGACCAAAAAAAAAAGAAAAAAACCCCCACATGAATAAATTAATTAATGGCTGGTATAGTTTAATTAATAGTAAACGCTCCTAATCACCAATTAGACACACTTAACAATTCCATTAGCAAGTTGCAAGATATAGTTATTATTTTCAAAGAATCTTTTTGGCAGATATTATATCTTAATTGGAGCATATTCTTGATTATTTAAACAAAGAAGGTGGAGTGCTTAAAAGCCAATGAATTAGCACGAAAATTAATGAGTTTAATTTAGTATTTAGTATGCATGCTTTTATCATTGCAGCCATTTTTGGTTTATTTAACGAATTTTGTTACTTAAACAACACATGCAGCATATGCCCGCAACGCAAGCCGCAATGTGGACATAGAGAAATATCTTACTCGCTCTCCTCCAATAACTCGAACCCCTATGCGGCCGGACCTGCCCTGAGTCACTGTCGAGTTGGGAGATCTCAACTATACACTCCCTAGCCAATATGGTTGGGTTAAACGGTAAGTAGAATAGTATATTTTTAATGAAAATTACAAATTCAATTTTTACTGCAATCAATTATATCTTATTTAAGTATCACCGTAAATCACAAAATGTATTGGTGACCTGTTCTAAAACTAAAATGAGGATAATTTATTTTCAATCCTAAACTTTTTCTTTTTAGTTACAACAGAAAAATTTGTATATGGATTCGTTCTACATTATGTGAGATGAATTATTTAATTCATATTCATTTACAAACGTCCATCTCACTTATTATAAATCGGATCTATATAAAAACTTTCCGTTACAACGTACTACTACTCAACATTATACCTCCGACACTCCTAGTTAATGTAGTAGTATATATTGTTGAAAGTGAGTGAAATTAATTAATGAATTTCACGAGGGGTAGCCATGACACGGGACAATCAACAATTTCATGTTTGTCTGAATCTTTGTCTTTTTCAGGTTCGCGTTCCATCATGGACAGATAGCATATTACTCATTCAATAGACGGAAAAATAAAGGATCTCTCAATTATTCTGTGCATCGTATTACAAAATAAGTAATAAAAAATAACATATAAATGCAACCTTGCATTTTTATGACTCCATGGATAATCTGATTATAAATCAGTGAAAGCCTATATTTTTATTTTGGCATTTATACCGAATGAAATGATCAATCAGACTAGCTACCACACGTGCATTTCCATGCAAATTAACTTCTTGAGCCTGCCTTTTCTTTCTTTCTTTCTTTTTTTTTTTATTTTTTTTTTCTTTCAAATCTCTCAAGAAATCTATCCCCGTCACAGAACTAATATTTGGTACTAATAATATTCACAGGAGACCGACATTTTCAAGAATTCAGAAATAAACTTCAAACATCAAGAACAAGCATCTTTCCTTTGTGGGGACCAAGGAAATTATAAACACCACGCTTGTACTAGTATTTGTATTATCAAAAAGACCAAAACAGCACCAGGTTAGTGATTGCACCCCTTAACTTAATGACTACCTTTATAGTTAAATAGTGCATTTGCATATATAGTTTCTTATGCTGAAAAATTGACATCTATCTAGCTAACCTTCTTATTTTATTTACACAAATAACATGACAATTCAATTCAAGTAATATTTCCATTGGAAGCGCTGACCTTAATGCTCGAGTGGATCCGCAACGTACGGATGTCGTTATGATTAGAAAATAAAATATGCTATTACTTTTTTATTATTGAACGATCTTAAAAAGTAAAGATTTTTCCTATAACATGATGTTATCTAGTTAAATAAATTTCTTCCAACAAATCTGACACAAGAATTTGAAAATTAACAGTCGTTAATTACGAGTACTAGCTGATTAAATAACCTACGTGCACACATTTTTTTTTTTCTAGTAAATTACTAATTAAGATGAAAGTTCTCCCAAACAAATTTCACAAAACCCATATACCACTCCTTTATACAATTAATTTCAATAACCAATTCTCCTCAATCAACTATATATCAAATATATTTGCACTTAATTTCACTCAAAATGCCCCAAAGTCTCTTATAATAGAGAAGTTATCAGCACTAGCCTTTCTTGGCAAATTTGATGATGAGGGGTGCCGAAGTCCCAAAGTCAGGGAAACATCCCCGGCTGCCTGAGTACTAGTCGTCGTACCGTTATACACATCTAAATTATTTCCATGCATGCTGCCAACAGCCTTAGTAAAATATGTAGGCAATATTGTAGTAGTAGTAGATGTGGGGGTACCTTGAAGAATTGCTTGGTTTCCCAATAAGGTGGTGGTAAACTGTTGTCGTCCATAATTATTTATGAAGGTGTTCATTGAAGGGTCTTTTTCTGCAGCATTGATTTCGGATCTTTGCCCTTCTTCTACCATTGTTGTTGTTTTACTGTTGTTATTATGCATTGAAGTTTGTGCAGAGACGATTGCTGTGTTTTGTTGGTTTTGGTTTTGGTGGTCCTCATCTACTGAATCATCATAATCATCATCTGATTTAATAGTGGATAATATTTCATGATGATGATCATTCATTGTTGTGTCGTCTTCTTTGATCTCCTCTTTGTATATATTTTCAACCATTGGCTTCCATAGTCTCACCCTTGCATTGATGAACCAATTTGAAACCTGCAAAATTTGATTTTTTGAATTTATTTAGATGGGTAAGTACAGTAGATGAGTAAAATCAGAAACTGTAATTTCGAAAGTCAAATGCATTTAAATAAGGAAAATACTTTATAAATTTACATTTCAAAGTTACTTTTTAAATTCAGTTTTCGTGGCAAGATGTTATCAAATCACGATCCCATAATTTTAAATTTTCGGCCGAATTTCTTTCCTCATTTTTCAGATTTAGTGACACATCAGTGATTTTTATTTGTCGATTTATATAATATATTATTTAAATAAATTCTAATTATAACTCTTTTGTATGAGTATTAAGTTGAGTGGGAGAGTGTCTAAGAAAGAGAATTTGAGAGACAGCAAAATTATTAGTTAAACATGTATGCGAAATTACAGTATGTCGTATTTCAATTTTTTGTTTATAGGTTAAATTATAATTATTGAATATGTGATATTTTTTTATACGTGATATAGGTACCGAAATATGGAAAGTTATTTTTAAAATATATATATATATATACATATATGTATATAATAAATCAATATTCAATACAGTCTGATATATAAATACACAATAATTAATACGTGATACGGATAATTTTTAAATGAATCCCATCACTACGGGTTAGATATTATCATATATCATACAGTCATACAGATGTTGATGAGTTATAAAAACCATGCATTTATTTCATCATTCATATTATTAAATTACTACGTGGAAGCAATAGTTAATTCACATGCAGAAGTGACAGACCTTTGTCTATTGCAATGAGAATGTCTTTTGTTCAAGGGAAAGTCTTTAAATTTGCATATAGTGCCAGTGGTCCTTTAATGTATTAATTAAGGCTTGTATCATAAGGATTAAAGCTTGTACAATGTATATATATTGTGTGAAAAAAAAAGGAGTTTGAATTTGTTCCAATGTGCTGTAAATTATGACGCTTGATCAGTCCATGCACGTTTACTTGTCATTGAATCTTTTTCACTGTGCTATATAAAATCACCGCAGCAGATAGTCAGTAAATATTTGGATGTTGAGAACTTTAAGATTTCTAGACATATACAATTAATTTCGTGAAATTTGTCATCATCGTTCCGTACTATTTCTGAGATTACGTACACTTATTTTTCTGATCATAGACAAATCATAGTAGCATGCAAGTCTTTTTGTATTCCAAAAAGGATTACATAAAATACCCATTAAGTCAGCCAATTGGCAGATTTATACTCAAATACATGAAATTAGCATGTTAATTAATTAGCAATCAACTCCAGTAAAAATATTTCTACACTCATTTGTAATATTTTACAATATTTCTTTTTTTTAAAAAAAAAAAATAGAAATATGGGTATATCATATACAAGCGGAAGCATTTCGAAGGATTAAGGTGAAAATTAAATTGACAAAGCTATGATTTCGGTAACATTTCCATAGGTATTTCTTAGCATGACAATGAAGTGTAACTTAGATAGTAAGACGATTATAGATTTGTGTCACTAGAAGGTAAGGTTTCTTTTTTTAAAAGGTATTTTTTAATATTTTCATCCTTTATTTTCTTTGATAGAGTTTGATAATTAAAAACTACTACTTCTAAGTTTTCTATACTAAAAGTTAATATACAGACGAATTTGTAAATTTCTACTCTTTATCTCTCTTTCCAAAGGAAAAATATACTACATAAAACGATTCACTATTAAGTACAAAAAATTAGCCAAATCTACTTTCTTTGTTGCTTCATCTGAAACTTTATATAATGTATATCTGAGATAATTCTCATCATTAAATTCAAACTTCTTTTGAAACATACATATCACAAGTATCTAATGATGCCCTAACATGGGTATGATTTCATATCAAGCCATATTTTACGAATACTAGCTAATTCTTAAGTTCAAAATTTCTAGTCATTATATATAAAATTTAAATAGGGGATTTAGGAAATAATTATTAAATAAATAAATAGAACTTGGGGCTCATCAAAAAGTGGGAGCAATAATTAAATTAGTTTAATAATGCAACAATATCAAAATCCACTACATACCTTTTCGGTTTTGTTTCTTATATTATCATACTCACTAGCCACAATTTCATTCAATAATTTTTCTCCACAATGAAATACACAAAAAGACATATTCTTTTATACGTGTACACACGCACACACATAAATTGTGCTTGTCTAATTTTTTTTTTTTAATACATATATTTGTCCTTTTTTAAAAAAAAGAAGAAAAAAGAACCCTTCCCTCTAGTGACTCAAATTCATAACTAATAAATTACAGAGAAAGTGTCTTACTACCTAAATTGCATTTCGTTTTCCCTTTTTTAATCTTAATTAACCTTGTAAAGTAATGCATATTGTTCATTTCTTTTAGTGAAATCTTTCGCAATTATTGCACCCACGAAAATATGTTTTGCATGCTGCTAATATGCTCCACGTGTATATAGTTTATTATGAAATTAGTACAGTAACAAAAGTAAGGTAAAAAAAAATCCTTAAATTTTTTTCTGTTTGATCAAATCTATAATGCATATAAATAAATTGCACCAAAACATTGTGCGATGAAATGAAATCTAACCTTTTCTTAGAGTCTTAATAAAATGCAGCTTTTATTAACTTCATGAAGAAAAATTTTCTTTTATGATTTGTAGTTTATAATAAAAAAGAAAGGAAATTCAAGAAAATAGAAACACCTTGCTGTGTCTAAGAAATAGTGTGGGCAGAAAAATTTGAAGCTTGAGATTCTGCAAATCTTTAGGCCATTGTTTGAGACGCTCGAAACATACAAAAACTTCGGCATTAATTTTTTTTTTCCCAACAGAAGTAAAACAAAAAGGGATATTATTTATGGTAAAAAAAAGTATTAGAATCTACAAAGCCTTTCAACAATCGGAAACTATTCAAATGAAATCTATTCAATTTTGTACTTTGTTATAGTATTAGAGGCATAGTTTTCTCACATTTTTATTTTTGTTTTCCTTCACATAATTTTGTGATAAGATTATCAAATAAACAAAGATTTCATGAATAAATTCCAAGGGCTATTACTTTGAAAAAAAATCCAAGAGATATTATGACACATCAGTTTTCGTCTGAAAAAGGTTGCAAGTGAGTACCTGATTTTTCGATAAACCAGTCTGTCGAGATAACAAATGTTTGTCTGCATCACTTGGGTACCTGAGACAACATCAGAGCCGAATTCAGGACTTATCATTCAAAAATCCCACAACAATTCTTGCACTGGAATTCGTGACCACCTTAATTTCCTCAGATTATCAAATTAATAAACAAGATCCCATGAATAAAAACTCCTTTCCTCAATGTTGCATGAAAGCCATGAAAGTGTATCTTTGTTTTTTTTACCATACTAAGTCCTGATTTATTTACCAAAAGAAGAAAAAAGAAGTCCTGAATTTTATGACTCAAAAGTCCAGGTTGGAACCAAAAAATTCAGCAAAGGATTAATGTTATCATCATTACACCACAGTATGACCATATGGAAAATAGGAGGCTCATAGTCAGTAATTTCACATAATATTTATCTAATAACTTCTACGAGTAATCATTTCCACTCTCTTCCTCCCCTTGCTTTGGGACATGTCAATCTATCTCTATATTTTTTATATTTTAGACACTCAAACGATAAATTAAAATTAGTCTGATTGAGTTACATAACTGATGATTTACTAAAATTTTTAAAATCACAATATCTACGAGGATACTATTACTCTATTTCATATTATGCATTTATCTCCCTCTATTATTAAGAGCATTTTTCATCTAAATTCTACATCCCCAAGAAAATGACATTTTTATGTTGTTTAAGAGAGAGAAATGTACGGATTAAGAAAATGCTCAAAAAGCCAGGCTCTCAAAATGTTAACAGATCGTTCAGGTAAGCCTCTTTGGGGTCTCCAAGTTTCAGGATCAAGCATTCCAAATTGTTGAAAGGTTTTCTGCTGCCTCAACTTCTGCTCGAGCAATCGAAGTCTTGGCGTTTCTCCTTTCGTCAAGCCTATTGTACCATTCACGTTTTTGTCGCCAAGAACCTCGCATGTAACCTTCAATTGAGCCAAGATTGCATCCTTAATGCTCCTGAAATGCCGTGACATATATATCGCCTTCTGAGCCAAGTTTGTATATGAAGCTGCCGCCCCATATCCAGCTATCGAGTCAAATGAGTGTACTATTGCCTGCATTTGTTCACAATAATGTGTATACCTTGCATCCACCTGATCAGAGAGCATAAGGGAAAAAAATTGTGTCACAGTCAAAAACTGACACTTTTTTCTACTGAAAACTGAAGTAAAAAAAATGGTTATTAAAATAGCAAAATTTTACCATCAATTGAGGGAACTATTACAGTATATTTTAAATATTTTAAAAATTTGTACGTTATAATATTTTGTGATTTAAAACTTATACTGGACAAGTCGTGAACCACAACACAATGGTTCCCAATGCTTGAAAATAATTGCAGTACGTGAAGCAGAAAGTGTCGAGTGATTAACAGACACTTAAGCTTCAATTACCGGCCATTTCCAGCAAAAATCACTTTCTTTTGCTTGTAGAAGAAAGTGGAGACAATTGTCTAGCTAGCAACTGTACGTATTATGTAATAAAATAATTACGATATCAATTTCCTAAAGCAAACTTTAGTAGAGTACTTATTCAAAAATGAATTCAAAATTAATAAGATCATGAGAATCTATTTTATATATCTTGGAAGAATATTGTGGGGAGTTGGGCGGTCCATTTCTTTGAAAGTTTCAGCGTAACATTAGGCTTTATAATGACCCTTTTAACAATTTTTTAAAGAAAGCTTCTGCTAAGTAATTAGGTCTCCTTGTGTCAATGATACAACTCAATTATATTAAAGAAAGTGTTTAAAAATTCAAAGTAAGATGCAAAAGACATGGTCCCGAAGTGGTTGAAATTCATGATCTTCGAGCAAAATATTTTTGTTTAGTACGGATGAATCTTTGGCTTATAGTCTTCATGATAGATCCAGGATTGAACCTATAATGGAGGCATGTCGCCCCTTCCTCGACATGTACCCTAAGATGGTATCCTGTTAGACATCCAAGGCAAAGAATATAAAGAAAAATTGTTCACTCTTGGATTCGTGATGTAGTAAAATTTAATCTCTAGCTAGCTTAACAAAGTTAACAGGCACTTATTTTATGGGAAATTTCTACAATCTCCTTGAAGAATCGAATAATTTTGTTAGTTTTAAAAACTTGTATAGTACAAAATTTTAAAAAATAGACTATTATATTTTATAAAATTTTCAAATACATGGGAATGGTTCCTTAGAGATGGTATAATTTTCCCTTATTTTGTGTCACTTGTTTAGTTTAGGAAGGATCTCGATCTCGATCTCAATTTGAATTTCTCTTAATTTGCATGCTAGAATTAATAAAGAAAAGGGTTCAAAAGAAAAAAGGAAATTAACTATTCCTACCAAAAATTTTCTCAATGCTAGCTAGCATGTAGTAGAAGAAGAAATTAAGAGACAAAAATTGGATACATATATACCTCATCAAGAATGGCCAAGAGTTTGACCTTCTTCCTTTGGTACTCGGTCTTTTCAGATGATGATAAAGGTGGGCGGTCCTTGGAGGTAGGTGACGTGATGAAACTGCCCCACTAACACTATCAGCAATAGATAAGGACCTAGGGTTTCCAATTCTTGGACTCTTGAAATTCCCTTTTCCAACACAGCAGAATTCTTCTAACAATTCTTGAGCAGGCCTTAAATACCTGGAATTCCTCAAAACATTCCCAATTCTTGAAGAAGCTGGAAGTCCAACGTGAACTGGATGACTAGAATAATCCGTAACATTAGTGTTGCCTAGTGTGTTTTGATTAGGCTCTTGATTATTCTTCATCAATCCACAAAAATTCATAGAGGGCCCCCCTATTCCTCCTTGATCAAAGAAGTACATCATCCCATTATCTCCAGATGATGATCTTAATTCTTGAAATTTGGCGGCTTCCAAGTTTGGCAATGAAGAGGAAGATAATGACAAAGAAAGCCCTTGACCCTCTATGGTCCTTCCAATTTTGGTAGTGTCATCATCAACTCCATTACTGCTACCGCGATTAATCCAAGAAAATTGGGAAGGATTATCTAACTGATACCCTTGATTAATATGAAGATGATGATGCGAATCTGATGCTTTAACCTGATGATGCGGGTTCATCAGCAGAAGCTGCATGAAAATTTGGTAAAAAGAAAAGTTATTCTGTAACACAGTCTAAAAAAAAAAAATCCAATATGTTTCATTAAAAGTACTATAGTAGTACTTAGTTAATTTTACTCGCCTCATCAGCTACGTTTGCAACTGCCAGTGGCAGTTGCTGTTTTTGAGACCATCTATAACTGGATGAGATCTGACCATCTAATAGTAAATGATTAGCTGGTTTAACACGGCCTCGAGGAAAATCAAGCATCTCTGTCAACATCCCTCCTCCGATATGATCCTCATCATAAACCTGTGGCTCTCCAGAATTAGCATCCATTTGCACTTGCTGCGGCAGCTCAAAGCCTTGCACTCTTTGGATCCACTCCATCCCTTGCTGTGTAACACCTTATATCCTGTCAATTGTACCAAAAAGAGAGGTGTAAACAAGATTCATTGACTACATCCCACTTCTTATTTATGGTGTTATCCAAAATATATATCAACATAATCTTGTTTAATTGTGTAATTCAAGAATTAATTAAGATTAATCTTGGAGCTGGATTAATTAACTAGATAGACTAATTTAAGTACATATGGTGAAGAATGATGGATGGATGGGTGGATGATGCACAAGAAACTGATTTTTCTTGATTTTTCTTAGTTCTATCAAGTTATATATGTAGGTAAGTTAATTACCTGTGTAATAAGGTAGTAGTACAAGTACAAGGTTGGATGAGGAGTTTGGGACTATAGTCGTCGGCAGTAGTGTACCAGAAACATCATTATTTTTTGGATCGATGGAGCTCCACGGGGGGTGTTGATCTGCTTGTTTTAGGTGTTTGGAATCTCATTCATGGAAGCTAGGGAATGATTTGCTAATCAGACAAAAAAAAACTAGCTAAGCCAGGGATATGGGATAGTGAAAGGAGGAGGAGGAGGAGAAATAAGGGCCCTCTCTTTCTTCTTCTTCTTCTTTTTCTTCTTCTTTTTCTTCTTCTTCAATACTCTTACCCTTCACTTTCACCAAATTTGCTGTATAATGTAAATATACAAACTTATCATGTGTATATTTATTCTATGATTTAAAATATTATCCCAAAAAATAGAGTATAATAAGTAATTAAATGTGCTAGTGTGAAAGTCACTCACAAGGGTTAATTTGGAATAGTTGTTATATGTAGCACTATTCCACATACCTATTACATATGCACTCTTTTGGTAAAAATGCAAATTTACCCTTGTGAAATCACAAAAATGCTAGACGTGAAACTCAAAATGCAGTAAAATAGGCCATCCATCGTTTGAAATGACTGGAATATATTCTTTATTATTATTATTATTATTTTTGTCAAATTACATCACTATAAAAATTTAAATATATAAAAAATTAAAATATTGTACAAAGGATATTTTAATTATTTAACTATATTATCTTGATGATTTTAAAATAGTTAATAGATAAATAGTGTCAATAAGAGTCAAAATGTATATTATTTTAGGTTAGAGGGACAAAGTGCAATTACACACTTGATTCAGAATACAAAGTTTTATTAACCCTAAAAATTAACTAATCTTTTTTGTCGAATAGGGATGTAAATGTCAAATCATTTATTGTACACTTTCAAAATTTGTAGAAATTAAAACCAATGGAGTGAAAATTTAGTTTACCGTACAGTCCACTGTAGTACCCTGATTCATATTAAAGTGATCACAAATGTGAGTAATTATATGACCGATTTAGAGTATATTATGACAGGAAAAACTTAGGAAGACTTGATTTTTTATCTTACTTGTAGATCTTGTAGTCTGGATTAAATATTATAAAATTTATAATATAAGCTGATGTAAGTAAGATTTTGTAAGATTTAATTTTGATCGCAAAATCTACAGATAGGACCAAAAACCGGATTTATGTAAATATTTTCCTTATGATAGGACCATTTTTACCTTCTTTTGGCATGCAATTAACTCGTTTTAATACTTACTTAATGTTTTAAGAAAGTTTCGCTTTTGAGAAAGTTACCGTTTGAAAACAATTTAATACTACAATTATATACCCTTCAAGTCTGGCTATTTATAACTTTATAACCTAAAAGTTTCATCAGCAGCAAATTAACCGTGACTATTTATTTATTTTGTGAGTAATGAACCCTGATTATTATTGTTTCAAGTTTACTTATTCACTTTAACTTAATTTGCCATGCTTTTGCATGCTTGGGACAATTTTCTAAGGGATAAATGAACTTCCATATTAATTGATCCCCTAAATATAAGGGATAGGAAAAGATTTAGGTAGACCTGATTTTTTGTCTCACTTGTAGACTTGTAGTGTAAATTAAATGAAATCTATGACATAAGCTGACGTAAGCAAGATAGATTATAAAATTTAATTTTGATCACAGGGTCTACAGGTGGGATAAAAAATTGGGTCTATGTAAGTATTTTCGTAGGAGATATATACGTCTCCTTTGACAAGCCAGCGGTATGAACACCCAGCCGGGCAGCCAATATTAAAACACTCATTCTAGCTTACCACTAGTCCATAACAGCCAAGCAATAAAGCAAGCAATAAAGCATTAGACCGTCAATTAGGGTTAATATTCTACTAGGGACTAATTCTGTTTTGCTTGTTTTATTTTTGTTGAGACTAAGAGCTTTGCAATCTTACTGAAATATTTGTATACCTGTGTACGTATATGAATGTGTCAAAAGAATACATCTATACAAAGTGATAAATACAAAGTGACAAACAAGAGTCACTAATATGTCATTAGATCTAAAAACAAAAAAACAAAATCCGACCAGAGATCTAAAATCAAGAAGGTTGAACATTCAATAAAATTTTGACACAGTAAACTGAACTTAGAAATCGACTTTCTAAAATATTTTCCATATGAAAATTTTATACTTCTTTGTAGCATAGTTTATATACTACGTAGTCATATACTATGAACTAAATTAACTGAACATTCATAGTCAAAAAAACTACACTATAGATACGGAAAATTGGATATTTAGTTTGAAGTAAATAGGGTCTGTCTACATATGCTCTTAGGTAACACTGGTAAATTAATTATGCGGGACCCATGCATTAATTTTTAAGAAACCCAAGTTAAATTGATCAAGTTTTTTAAATATTAAGAGGAATTGTAATTGTGAGTATATGTATGTGAATTGTTAACTAGTATTGTTAAGACGCACCTTTAAAAAAATTCAAGTAAATCATAATGAAAAGACTTAACTAGGCATAATTCTTAGCGTAAAAATATGCTCAGATTTTCAAATAACGTGAAAGAATTAATAAGATTGATTAAGTGAATTCGTACTTAGTTTAGTCATTGTTACAATTAATTTGGCATAACTTCCTAATGGTATAGGAGCTAGAAGAGTCAAAGACAATGACTCTTCTAGCTAGTTAATGACCTTTTCGGAAATTCTACAGTGACATTGAAGGAATTATTCTGTTAATTTTAAAAATTTGTATAAGTACGTAATGTCTTGTATTATTGTATAAATTTTTAAAATACAACGAGATAATTTTCTCAAAAAAAATTGTAGAATTTTTGTAATCTTCTACTTGGCATGAAATGAAAAGTAATCACAAGTAAATGATGGAAATAGTTTATTAATTTGAAGGTATGATTGCTTAAAGCCTGGTTGTAAGCAATTAAAAAGGAGCTCATGCTCAAACAAGTTGTCGATCAATAGCGAACGGGTTTGTGTGGCAACTTTAGTAGAAAAGGACCACACTTCCCTTGTCGGAGGTGTTATGAGGTGCCCTTTGTGACTCATCAGAGAACAAGACACAACGGTCTTGGCTCATAAATTATGAGTTTTTGAGTGTGTGGGGGACTACCAAAAAAGAGGTGCATATATAGATGGTGACAACCACCATTATCTTATGGGATAGGTGATCAAATGGATGGAAAAAAATAATGTGTATACAGAGTACCACATAAAAGATGTTAAAAGGAGGTATTTGATTTACGAGAACGAAGGGAATAAATAAAGAATAGAAATTAAGGTTAATAATATTTATAGATGTTATTTGATTAATCATTATGAAAATTATTTTACGGGAATGAATGTATCATAAAATGTTTACTTTCATTCTGCACTTGGAACTTAAGTTTCAAATTAATTAACTTATTAACATAATAAAATTTATTCCTTATTCAAACCAAACAAATAAGGGTGAATGACATAAATTCATACTGATAGTGAAATCTATGATTCTTATTCAAATTTTAATTTTTAAATGTGAATTAAACATCTCCTTAGTAATTCAATTAGTTATATATTCCCGTTACACTGTGATTTAAAAAGTTAAAAAACATTCTCATGGGGAGTTTCATAAAGATGGAAAGAAAATTTGAGAGATATATAGTTTTGATTGAATAGGTATACCGGTGAGATTACAAACTGTTATGTAATTACATTTTCTTGACCTCTAAACATTATATGGAGTCGAGAAGAAGTATTCTAAACTGCAATGTGAAATTGATATTCAGTATCAACTTGATTAATCATGCCCTAAGAAAGGGCTCGGAGTTAATCGCAAACGTAATTAATATCTAATGATCATGATATAATAAGAATCTTGTAGTGAATTTATAAAATTTTATGCATTTACTGCACAATACCACGTTTTAATTGGAACATTAAAATAGACATGCTCATTGACACATATTCAGAAACTTAATTCATTAAAATGGATATAAACAGCCAGTTGTTGGTCAACGTACATATCAGTCGTTCATATAGGTAATGCCAACTGTCAAAATTTATTTTGGTGATTGAATAATTATTAAATATTTTAATAATTATTTAAAAATTAGTAAAAAGATTTTATTTAAATAAAATGCGATTTTTATTTGTAACAAAATGAATCACTCAGTTTAAATAAATTTTTTTATTAATTATTAAATAATTATTAAAATATCATTATTTGCACAATAATTACTATAAATGCCAATGTGTAGCATCACCATTCGGTTTCATGAAGAGACCGCTCCTATTGTACCCAGAAATGTCAGCAATCTATTCAACTTGAACTGGCTACCCTCGTTAATGCTTGGACCTACTACTTTAGCCTATATTTTTTTTAACAAAGATTTAATTTATGATATAGTATCATAAATTAATTTATATTAAATTATATTATTTAATATCACTTTGACATTATTCTATTAGATGATATGATTAATACGAATCAAAAAATTCATAATACAATATTATCAATTTGATCCATATAAAATTTTTTCAAGTTTTTCTTTATCTTATCTACTCTACATTTTCTTTCTCACCCTTTTCTGTGCATCATTCCATTCATCTTGGATTCCCATCATGCAGACTAAAACTAAAAAGAACACAAACCGATCGATGATACATAAGCAAGGCTCATTAGGGATATAACGGTAATTTCGCTCTCTTGGATAAGACGATTACATAAATTGAAGTTGGAAAATACTTAAATAGATTCGATTTTTGAATTTACCTGTAAATCTTGTAGTCAATGATTAAATCTTAAAAAATCTTACGTACATCAGTTGATGTCATAGATTTTTTAAAATTTAATCTAAATCACAGAGTTTACAAGTGAAACTAAAGACCGAATTTATTTAAGTATTTGCTATTGAAGTTAGTTAGGGTCTTCAATCTAAAATTTATAAATATAGGGTTCTTACTCATCCGAAGTATCTTGTCCAAGGTAATTAATCCAAACCGTCCTGTGAACTTTCTTTCTTCGGTTTTTACTTTAATTAATGCGAACCATCTTTTTTGGAGAAAATTTTTTGTTACTCACTCTACATTAGGGAGTGAATATTACAAACCGTTGGATAATTAAAAAATTGTAAAATTGCCTTATTTTTGAATAATTTTAACAACTGTCATACTCATTCCGTATTTTAGAGTGAGTAATAAAAAATTATTCGTTGTTCGGAAAAAGTAAAATGAAAGGTGATTCAAGATATTAGCAATTCGCAGCTCAAATTCTTTTCCAAAACTGGAGTCAAAACCAGTGGTGCATGGAAGTAGGAGGCGGGCAACCTCCACTATATTTTGAAAAAATACAAATTATATATTAGAAAATTAAAATTATTTATTTTCCCGTGCTATTTTTTTTTTTTTAAAAAGTACACTATTGTCCTTGTATTTAAACTTTCTAGCTCCACTAGCTAGCTGTCTCTTAAATAAATATACAAAAATCGTAAGATGTAGGTTTTTTTTTTTTTTTTTTTAAATTCCATGGAAGGACGAGAGAGATAATCAGTGTGACATAGACAAAATCAGAAAAGTTGGGTTTATTTAATAGAAAATAATTTATAAAACCACAAATTCATGATTATTTTCTAAAGTCATTTTACGTGATAAAATCTTATTGAATTACTAGTCTTTGATCTTTGATATTCTGCCAAATTTCGTTCATTCTTTTCTAAATCTAATAATATCTCAACGACTTTATCACTTTATTACTTTATCTTTATATAGATGCACTATTATTTAACTAATTAGCAATAGAAGGCAAGGCACCAATGGAAGAAAGCTTAGTGCTCATTATACTTGAACCATTACCTCATTTACACATGTTTTGTGAAGTTCCAGTAGGTCGCTTTCCTTATAGACACTATAAGCTCTGTAGGTACAAATCCGAAGTGGAAAGATACTTTTCTTCTCCAATATTTGCTTTAATCATTTTCCTCCCAATAAAAATAAATAAATAATTTCCTTTAGTTTGTTGTTATAAACCGTACTATTACACCTATTAGTTTTTATTTATTAATATCATGAATTTTAATAGATAAATAATTATGTATCTCGTCCTGAGCTTTCAGCATCACTGATTCTGCAAATCTTTTCCTTTCAGGGTTGAATGCCAATAACCTTTAATTTTCTATTCTCTCTCTCTTCTTTTTTTTTTTTCTTTTTTTCTTTTTAATTAATGTCCAAAACTCTCAAGAAAATATGGCCCGGCCCATGACTCACTGATACTGAAACTACAAATTTGAACGAGAGACAATTAAACCCAAACTACAATTTGCATATTAAGAAATATGTGGAAACTGTAAAAGTGCTTCATCCTTTTCTTTTCCAATCGACAAACAAATTTCTTGCAAAATTTACAAAAAAAAAAAAAAAAAAAATCAAATGCAAGTGCTGTTATTATTTATTTGTGACGACCTAAATTCACACCCCTTTATTCTAAATTTACACCCCTGCATGCATTAAATACTTGTATTAAATAAATCTACCGAATAAAAACATTATTGTATGCAAACTTTGCTTGATTATTAATGAACTTGAAAATATAGTCCGTGCAAACCTTTAGATTCTATGCTTGATTTGAGTTTTCAATGTGCTTTATTCAAATCAAAGTCAAGTAACTTAATTTTTAATACCAAAATTATATTCCTTAGATTTCCTGCTTGGTTTTCAATTTTGAAATATGATAATGATATTTCGATAACTTAAGGATTCAATCACAAACTCTTATCCAATCAAATCCAGGAAAAGGATAAATTACATTTAGCGCCGCTGTATTCATATGTTTGTTTCATTTTGCTCCATATAAAAAATGTGAAAGTGACTAAGTGAGACAAACACATAAATATACATAATAGTTTGGGAGTTTAAAGAGAAAACGAAGTTTTGAGATAAAATAAGATTATGAAAAAATAAATGAATTTTTTCCCATGTTGTTTGAAACTTTACAAGAAAAACAGAATGATTGTAGACTTATTGAGTATTTTTATTACACTTTATAGGTAAACTGGTAACTAGTAAAGTAGATACTTCAAAAAAATTTGTAGCTTTAAGATGGTTTTCTCCCAATTTCTTTTCATTTTTTTGGAGAAAAATTTTTTTTGCCCCATTTTATTACCACAAATCATCTCATTTCTTATATATATATATATGATGAATTTCAGAATAAGTATTTATACTTCATAAAACACTTTAATTTTTTTGTAATGTTTTAAATTTCGTAACATTTGGTAATATTTATACAAATTATACTTAGAATTTCTTTTTTGTATTTAGTGGTAAATCGAGGTGAATATATGTCTAATGTATCAATAGACATTTTAATAAGTATTAGTTAGAGAATTAAAATATCTACATATTAATCAGTAATATACCATGTGAAATATATTTAGAAGTTTGATTATTGTTTATTTTACATTTTAATTTGTCAAATCATATTATTTATAGGTATATTTTGTTGTTTGTAATTCATAATTTTTTTAAAAATAATTATTTCTTATGTGCAGTAGACAAAATTATTTTTTCATTTCAAAATAAATTTGAACAATTTAAGATGCATAAAGATATTTCTAATTTTTCTTTTTAACACTAAAAATTCAGATTGTTAGGCAGTGACAGATTGATAGAGGACGATCTCAATGTTAAAAGTTTCTTAAAATATAATAATCATTTGATATTGATGATTTATATTTTTTAGAATTAAATATTTTAAAAGATATTATATGACTAGATATCCGACTGCAATAATACAAGCAATTTGTTTTATACTTAGAATAATGCTATAGGTTTTTTTTAAGTGAAAAAAAAAAAACTCGCATCTCTTATGTAATTATTTCTTTGACATAAAAAAGTTATTTAAAACTAAATTTAACAAAATTTTACCTAATATCAATAATGTATCAAGAAATATTCAATGCATTAACTATATTATTTATTGGAAAAGAAATAATAAAATTAATTAATTATAAAAATTTAAATTTTACATTTCAAAAAGTCATATAAATAAATTTTAAATGCGAATCAATATTAATTTTATTTAATAATAGATAGAAGGCTCCGGTTTAAAATTGACTTGAGACCCCAAAAATTATTGAGCCGCGCCCTAATTCCTTAGAGGAGAAGAAGGGCTGTTTTAACTCTCCTAAATTTGCCTTGTATGTCCAATTCTATGATTGGTTCCTCAATTTATGTACTTATCTTATTTCCTACATTAATATTTCTTCACTTATAAAATTTTTTGTTACACTTTATATATTCTCTATCACATTATTTAACTATCAAAATTCTTTCATAATTATAACTATAAATTTTAGTAGATAGAATGGGTGAGATTGAGGATCATTAACATTTCTTCTCTCAGATAATTTTACCGTCCTTCTCTTAATTTTAAAAATTTATTCTATATAAATTTTTAAAAATTATACAATTATTTAAAATATAAAAAATCTATTTAAAAAAAGACTATAAAATTTTCTACTTCCTGCACTTTTTTGCAAGGCAATTTTTGTTGGAAAAAGCCATAGTAGACCCCACCATGACAACATAAACCTCTCCAAGCCCAACAGTCAATCCCATTCCCTTCCTAAATTCCTAATCTCAGAGAAAAATTCCAACTTATTTAAAAAAAAAAAAAAAAAAAATCCCAGCTGGGTTTTTGATAATTCCTTTGTCAAAGTCTTTTGGGTTTAACCATAAAGCTACACACAATCCACTTTCACACGGTTTTTCTTTCTTTGACTCTGAATTTTCTTTCATATATTCAAAATTTAAGCTTTCACATTCTCAATTTTCCTCCTCCTTCATATGTACTATATAATCCATCCTGAAAAAGTTTTCCCATTTTTATTTTGTCATAATAACAAAAGGGATTCCTAAATTTTTTGATATTATTTGTTGTTTTTTCTTATAAAGTTTCAATTTTTAAAGCTGTATGAAAGATGATGGTTCAAACTGATTCCCATTGAGAAATAGGTAATTCTTGGATTAAAATCTGATCTGGGATCTTTTTGCATCCACGATTCCTCTGTAGATTCTTGGTCTGTTTCAAGGTAAATCAGTTCTCCAATAATTTAGTTATTTATTTTTGTTTCTGAACATGTATTAGCTGACTGCGATCAATATGATCAATAAATTAAACTTGAAGAATCATTGTTTTCTTGATATTTTTAGCTGTGATACAAGTGTCATTAGTTTATGCCTTAGGTTCTGAGTATTTTGGTTAGTGGGTGTTGTTTGATTACTGGAGCTGTCTATTTGTTTTGGGTTTTATCTTTTTTATTCACCGTTTGTCATTTTCTTTTGGTTGGTTTTTAATTGCGTCAGTTGAAGAATGATGGGTATGTTTTAGATGCGGTTATAATTGTTGGAAATGAGTTTGGTATTCTGCATTTTCATTCAATGGTACTTGAATGTGATAAAGATAATCTGCATTGCTCTTATCGTTGTTTATGCACCTATTTCCGGGCAAATTTTCACGGAAAAAGATGAAATTTTTGGATGGGAATTAAAGCTGGAAATGCATATAGTTATGTTGTATTTGTTCATTTGCTTTTCAAATAAATCTAGTATGTGGGTTTCAATGTAGTGTCTTAGGCTCGTTGAATGATTATTCCTGAGATGGTGGCATTTTTATCTGCTCTGTGGACCATGCATCATGAAGCAAGATATTCGTTTTTCCAATCTCATTCGATGTGTGATGTGAAGTTCATGGTGGATGCCTTATTTGTTTAAGATATTTGAATCGGCAACATTATCAGCAAAGTTTTATTTGATGCTCGAAAGTAGTTGTTTGTTCTGAAAAGAGAACATCATGAGAGCAGACTAGAATCAGTAGATTGCCATATATGTTGTCTCCCAGTAATTTTGATGAGATCTAACTTCCAGAGGAAGCGTTCCTCTCATGTTTGTTATTCTTCACTAACAACATTAATTTTTGGCTAATGCTCTTAAATCTAGATAATGTCTTTCACATAATACCCGTGTCTCATTGCTTTCCGTATGAATCCTTAAAGTTTTTTGGAGAAGCCGCGGGGGGAATTTTTTAGCCCATGATGGGTTGGCTCAGTAAAATTTTCAAAGGTTCAAGCCGTAAAGTTTCAGAAGGGGAATATGATAGCAGATATGGTGCTGATTTCCTGGGAAATTATCCATCTAGTTCATGGGTAAGATATCTCCACTAAGTTGCTCCCCTTGCTCTTTCTTATGACAGTTATGAGATTTCCAATGATTTCTATGTTGTTTTCACGTATCTTTTATTGCACCACAAGAATGGAAGTTTCAGAAGGGGGATATGATAGGAATTAAATGTCTTTTGTTTTCTTAGTTAAATGTTTTCTTGAATACTTTAAAACTAAATGTATGACATCCTGTCCAATTTCTTGTGTCATGCTATGCCTCATAATCTTTTGAAAATTAAGATGAGGTGTGCTTAAAAGTTTGACATAGCATTTTGTAGAAATATAATGTTACACAAACTTCTTTAGATTTTTTTACTAATTATTGATTGTACCTTCAAGTTTAGTACTGTGGAGTTCCCTTGTATTTCCTATTATTCTATATTACGAGGCTTATTTTTGTACATTAACCTTAGGGTTGCAAGCAGTGGTTTGCTGTTTCCATAAATTGGTTTAGAGTTAAGGAGATAGAGAGTTTGTTTTCAAATTCTTTGGTTATACTTTTTTGCTAGTATTCCTGTACTTCTCCAATAACTGTTCTGCTTCAGTAAAAACTTATTTCCGTTGGGAAGCCTTGCTGTAGGATACAAGGTCAGAGTCGGAAGATATAGACCGTGCTATTGCATTATCCCTTGCAGAAGAGGATCAGAAAGGGAAACATGTTCTTGGTTAGTAACTTAGCTATCACAGTTTCATGTTAAATATAGCTCGGGCTATACTTTATTCCAGAGATATTAAGTACTAGTGCATATGTTTTTTTTTCAGGTTTGAACAATTTTTATCAATCTGTGTGATGGTACATTTTGGAAGAATTCTAGAGCTGTATTCATTTTGAAACAGAATATCTGGTCTTCTACTTGGAATATCCCATTAATAATATCTGATGTTAATAAACTTGCTTCCTCTTTAACCTTTTCAAACTTTGCATTGATTTTATTTGTTTATTTCTCTTTCAATAAAGTACCATCATGACCTATGGCAAACTTTCAGAGTGATGAATTAAGATAAAATACTTCTTTGTTATGTAATGGAGACATTGTTTCCCACTCTCTAAGAGAGATGTTTATAAGTAGGTGTCTTCAATATAAATTTCCAACTTAACAAATTGCTCAATTTTCATTAGGTAGTGAGGCTCAACTGAAAGAAGATGAAGAACTTGCCAGAGTTCTTCAGGAGAGCTTGACTCTCGATCTATCTCCACCTCAACATGGAAATAGAGGTATCTCCCGAAATGAAAATGGGTTTGGAACTGGAAATTTCTATCACCCTATTCCTTACCCATATTCAATAGGCTACAGGTATGTAAAATGTTTATGCTCATTACAATCATTCTCTTTCTTTCAGTGGGCAGTTTTCTATGTCGCTTAAATTTGTGTTCTATAGAGTTCCTGATGGAGTTTATGCCCCGTCTTATTTTTCTCCTCTTTCTGTTTTATTTACTTATAACTGGCTTCATGTTCTTCTGAATTTGAATTGGCATTCAAGTCTCAAATTCATAGGATAAAAGTTCTGAAGCAATTCATGTTTTTCCCCCTTCTTGAACAAAGGCAATGTTTTTCATTTCCATGTTAGACTGTTGTTTTAACTCTTAACTCGATGTCCTTTTTGGTTGATAACAGGGTTTAGGATAAATTAATTCTAATTGTCTGGTGGCAACAAAAGCTGGCAGACTTCTTGTCCTCTAAATATTTCCTTAAGAGATAAATAATTCAAGATTGTCTTCATTATGATCACATCTTTTAGACATTTTCCTTTTTATTCTCATCAGTTACGTTCATGTCGATCTTGAAACATTTATGCTTAAAGGCATAGCAACACTTGCAGACTTTCAGCTGTGATGTTCATATTTATTTTGCCCTAGTGGTTTCTGCGTTAACTACTTGTTTGAAGAAAAAGGAAATGGTACTGTTATGCTGCATGACACTAAAATAGTTCTAGAACAACCGGATATTTTGGTCATCCTTCATTTAGAATGTATATTTGTATCTTTTCCATTTAAGAGGAAAACATTTCGTAAGAATTTGGTTGTGGTAAACTCCATTAGAACTGCTTCTCTTTCAATACACAGAGATAGGAATTGGTGAAACTACTTTCAGACTACCTTTGGTTTTAGTTTTTAAATAGGGAAATACTTAGGTAGACCTGGTTTTTTGTTCTACTTGTAAATCTTGTTGTGTAAATTAAATGTTGTGAAATCTATGACGCTCTCAGTTGATGTAAGCAAAATTTTATAAGATTTAATTTTGACCGCAAGTAGGTGGAGTCAAAAACCGGATCTATAATAGTATTTTCCTTTAAATAAGTGTGGGGTTATTTGAGGATATGGCGGTTTGTGAGTTTTATGGGGGTAATCTGGGAAACAGCCTGAATGAAAATTTTTTGTTGAAAATTCAAATTATATAAAAACATGCTGATAAGTAGGGATGTTCAAAAGTCAGTCAAGTCGAACAAAAATTTGACTTGATTTGTTTGACTTTCGAATCGACTTTGACTCGAAATCAAATTGATTAAGCAACCCCTTGACTCGACTTTGGCTTCAATTTACAAGTCAAACCACCGGTCGAATATTGATTTACAATTTGACTAGTTTGATTGGTTTATTAGTCAAACAAGTCGTTCGATTTTGTCTGTCAAATAAGTCGAACAATATATATAAAAAGAATCTATAATTATAATAATATAATAATATATTTTTGTGCATAATATTCTTAATTTTTAATAATTAAATATGTTAATAATTGATAATATTATTTTTTCTTAATACTTAAATATCTTTTCTTTGTATAATTGTTGAAGTTATGTACATTTTATGTACTTTTTTTTTTTTTTTTTAGGTTCTTTTTAGTGATTGAACTTGTGGGTATTCACATGCATTTGATACAAACTTTTGCTGTGTGGTTGGTTCTCTTTTTATTATATACTTGTCTTGTGGCAGGATATGTGCTGGCTGTAATACTGAGATTGGCCATGGAAGATTCTTAAATTGCATGGGTGCAGTGTGGCATCCAGAATGTTTCCGTTGCCATGCCTGTAACCATCCAATATCTGATTACGAGGTACAAAACTATACCTCTAATTTGGATAATCTGTGCCAAGTTTTAGCCAAACTCATCTTGCATTGTGTCCTCCTAATCTCCCTACAGGAAAGGAATACTCTAGAACTATGGTTTTCTTGTTTCTTTGATTCTGTGAAAGATGTTTGGGACATTTCTATAAAACCATAGTTCTTCCATCCTCCACATATAGTTATTGTGCACATCCATTTCTTTTTTCAGTCTGAAAATTTACATTAGACTTATTTCAAGTTTTTTTGTTTTTTGTTTTTTTTGTGAACAAGTACTTACTTTCCAAGAATAACTAGTTTATCCATTTTTTTCATTTTTAATGTTTCAAAAATAACTTCCCATATGGAAGTGGAAAAAAGTTGACTTATATGTCTCTATGGTTTTCTAGGATGGGTGACCCCTGGAAAGTCCTCGTGTTGCACCCCTACTTTTTGTAGTGCGATTAAGGCTTGGTTTCTTTGTTTGTTTGTTTATATGTCTCTATGGTTTTCCGTTTGAAGCAAAACTGGTTGAATTACTGTTTAATTGTTTTATTGATGATCATTCTTCATTAGTACTGAATAAGCTCTTTAAAACAATGGATGGTCTACAGAAGTAGCTTTATAAACTTTGGCAATTTTTTTTGGGCATGTCACTTTAGATGCAATATGTGTTAGTTTATATATTAAGAACTGTAAGTGATTCATGATTGGTCCTGTTTACCCTTGTCTATAAATTTTCTTACTCTTGTTTCTTTTATGCTCCTATTCCATCTAGTTTTCAATGTATGGGAACTATCCTTATCACAAAGCTTGCTACAAGGATCATTATCACCCAAAATGTGATGTCTGCAAACACTTTGTAAGTATTTTTTCCTTCTATTAGGAAGGTGTTCTGTCAAGTGATTCTTGAGTATATATGCCGCTGTAAAGCTCTTGTTCTAGTTTAGGTCACTCCAAACTTATATATTTAGGAGATGTTTGGTTTGCATTCGGTTGGAACCAGAATGGGAACCATAAACCCCATTATTGGTATACGTTTGTTTCATTTCCCTTTGTTTGGTTTGAATGGGAATGGGTTTCGTTGTGTTCATGAGTTAATCAATTTTGAAACCCAAGTCATAAGTGGGGAATGAAAGTGGGTATTTTCTAATGCTTTCATTCCCATAGTGCTCAACCAAACATCATCTATAGATGATTCCCATTCTTGTCTCTTATACCCATAAACGAAATGCCTCCTTATTCTTTAAACTGAATATTTTTATTTTTGCATTTTCAGATTCCAACAAATGCAGCCGGCCTTATTGAATATCGGGCACATCCTTTTTGGTCCCAGAAATACTGCCCTTTTCATGAGCTTGATGGCACTCCTCGCTGCTGCAGCTGTGAGCGAATGGAGGTTAGCCTGATAAAAGTCTTTCCAATGTTCTAGAGGAAGTTGATAATTTTAAATCACAAGAAACTCTAAAATAATTTTGGTTTTCTCTCCTTGATAAAATAAGAATGTATATAGACCATTATTTTGTTGTACGTAAATAATAAGCTAATTAACTTTTGATTGCTGCGGCGCAGCCTCGGGATACAAGATATGTTGCCCATGATGATGGCCGGAAGTTTTGCTTGGAGTGCCTGGACTCTGCAATAATGGATATGAACGAGTGTCGACCCCTTTATCTCGACATACAAGAATTTTACAAATTAGGAGGGATTAAATATGAAAGTGGAGCAGCAAGTACCATTACTTTTGGTTGAGAGACAAGCACTGAATGGAGCCATGGATGGAGAGAAACATGTAAGAACATTGTTGGGGTTGAATTCAGAAACAAGTAAATCTTTTCCTTTAGGTTTCTTGTCTTTATATTTGGTGACATACACCAAAAGAGAAGTACTAACTATATCTGGTTTCATTCACTTTAACCAGGGGCATCATCACATGCCTGAGACAAGAGGACTCTGTCTTTCTGAGGAACAAACAGTTAGCACAGTAAGAATATTTTCATTTCTATTCAGGATTACAGATAAGCAGATGCATTCCAAGTAAATCACTAACCAAATATCTTTCTGGGATTTCAAGATTCTGAGGCGACCCAGGATAGGTGTTGGAAATAGAGTAATGGACATGAGAACAGAGCCATATAAGCTGACTCGTCATTGTGAAGTGACAGCAATTCTGATTTTGTATGGTCTTCCTAGGTAATATTCTTGCACCTCTTTTGCTGGGACTTGTGGATACAACTTTATGTTTAGATTCTCCCCCTTTCCCTTTCTTTGCTGTGTTGACGTCGTAGGTAATACAAGGCATGTGAGAAAAAGGTCTTGCATTAGCAATATAGACACTGCACTTGAGAAACTTGAAAATGGCATAATTTCATCAGAGATGGTCAAGTGTAATATTCATTGTTCTCTTGATTCGTGTATATGGCCATTCAATAGTCAAAGCTAACTTAGCAACAAGATGGCCAGCAAGACTGCCAATTTTAGACAAAAAGAAAAGGAACACTTGTAAAACAGTGAATTAAGCTCAATAATATCCCCCAGGAGTATCTCCCCTTCAGCATTCTTTCTGTCTCCCTGTTGCAGCATGTTATTAATATCTTTGGTGCTCCCTGCTACTTTTATTCTGCTCCATCCCTCCTCCTATCGCTTTCAGCAGTGCAAATCTTATAGCTTCAGCATCTATTAGTCTCCTGGACTTGGTGTTTGTGTTTACCTTTAGCTCAGGCTGTTAAGATATCCCCTACTGAGTCTCTCGCTACAATTCCAAAACTTCCTTTCCCTTTGTGTTTCTCAAGTATTATAGAAACATTCAATTCTAATGATACCTACTGTTGGGGGTTGCTATTTGCTTTTGGGTTGTTCCTCAGGTTTGCTAACGTTCCCTTTTTGCTCTTCTTTCTTTGCACGATCAGATTCACTCCATTCCTGTTCGGTTTTCTGGATTATATCCAAACTGCATGACTGTTGACTGTTGAACACCATATTGTTTCTTGCTTTCCAAATTTGTACAAAAGATTAACGTTCAAAGCAATTCTGTCCCTGCCATTTGAACACTTGCTATTTTCAATGTCCATATAATGCTATCAATCACTAGATACTTTTGCAATGTTCCTTACTAGTTTCAACATTGTTGGTACCAAATGTTATTTTCCGTATCAATGTATGATATGCAAATAGAATTTGCTGCCTGCAGGTTACTGACTGGATCAATCCATCTATAGCTCATGAGATGATGCACGCATGGCTGCGACTGAGAGGTGCTTCAAACTAATCCTTTAATTAGATAAACTGATAATTGATTCACTTTCAGCTATATAGTGCAAAGATGTCCATTTTGTTGATTGTCATGGATGATGTTTCAAAACTTATTTGAGGAATAGAGTTACAGTGTAACAAATTATTTGAAAATGAAGAGGCAGTAGAATTCATTGTCACTAATAACTTTGGCTCATTTAGATTTTTAAATTTGTCTCTTTTGATCTTATACTTTTTCATTTGACTGTCAGTTTTTGGAGATTTATGATATATCAGTTGTTTGTCCAATTTCAAAAATGTCAATCCCAGATAGTACTATTCATGTGATTTCTCATACTCTTCAAGAAGATATTTGTATCTAATTCAGATCACGCATGACATTGATTCGACACAGTGTTTACTTGGTAATAAACACACATATCAATTCTTTGTTATGGTTAATTGTTTGTCCAATGTCCAAAATTGATACTTGTGTTTGCTATACTGGATAGTACTATTTCATGTGATTTAATTATCATACTCTTCAAGAATATTTTTGTATCTAATTCAAATCACATAAAAGTTGTTGATTTGACTTTGTGTTTACTTGGTAATGAACACATGATCTGTGATTGTATTTCTGGAAAAGAGGGAATAATTGTTTTG
Organism: Cinchona pubescens; assembly: GCA_025175665.1. Classification (NCBI taxonomy): domain Eukaryota; kingdom Viridiplantae; phylum Streptophyta; class Magnoliopsida; order Gentianales; family Rubiaceae; genus Cinchona; species Cinchona pubescens. The sequence goes on from JANKKI010000227.1 coordinate 1,105,823, forward strand.
TCCAATCTTGTTTCACATAATCTGCGTGAATGTTACATGATTTGATTTTGGCTGCTCTAAAGTGTAATATGGTTATATGAATCTGTTTGTAATTTTGTTAAAGATTTGTTGCAGAAATGTTTTACAAAGCCAATATGAGAGTGATGGAGAGGAGAGATATTTAATGACACATGAATGCCAGATATGGAATTAAGGCTTCTCTAGTTCTGGCATGACCAGAACACAGAAATGAAACGACACTAATAAGCTTACGCTTTCTTTGATAGGTTATCGAACTGTCAGTCAGGAAATTGAAGAAGGTATCTGTCAGGTTCTGGCTCATATGTGGTCCTTACTGTGAAATCACAGCTATCTGGCAACAATATAGCATCGACCTCATCAAGGTCTTCTGCTTCCACATCTTCAAAGCACGGGTTAAGATCTCCATTTGAGAGGAAACTAGGGGAATTTTTCAAACACCAGATTGAAGCAGACACATCACCAATCTATGGAAATGGTTTCAGAGCTGCTAACCAGGCAGTTCTTAAATATGGTTTGGAAAGGACCTTGGATCACGTCCGGATGACTGGCAGCTTGCCGTATTAAAAACCAGCCATAATCGACAACGTAGTTCAGATTTATGTTAGAGAAAACTTGGACACTTACATGATTTTTTCCTCAGTATAGTAGTTCAAAAGAAATGATACAATTCTTATACCTTGTAGATGTCTTCTATATTAATGTAAATTGATACCAAAGAGAGATTAATAGAAATCAATTTTGATCTTCCTTTTTCTCGTCTTCTTGTTTTTATTTTTATTTTTATTATAACATCATCCTATGGAATTCATTGAAATCTACTGCACCCTGTTGCCATCAAGATCATAAACTCGAATCATGGCTTTACATTCTTCAAAAGATTTTGCATCTCCAAGTCTGTTCAAAACTAGTTGTAGTCCTTTAGGTGTAATGCATCCCGACCCCTTCTCTACCTCAAACATCTCGAAAGCTTTCTTAACATAATCATTCTCGTCACCCTTGTTATAATCTTGTTCAATTAATTGTACAAAGTCTTCAAACTCTAACATATTGTCTCCATCTTTATAAAACTCTTTAATCACCGTTTGAGCCTCATCATCCAATATTGAATCTCCAATAGACGCGAAATAAGCTCTAAGTTCCTCAGCTGAAATCTTCCCATCTTTGTTATCATCAAAGTAGCTGAAAACTTGTCGAAGTTCAGTTTCTTTGGGGAAACTTTTTGGTGAAGAATTATTGGAGGAAGAGGGTGTGGAAGATTTGTAGCAAGTTTTTCGAAATAAAGGGAGATGACTCAGTTTTAAGGTTTTTTTTGTAAACCATTTTGATGATGATTTGGTGGGAATGCCAGCTTTTCCCATTAGAGGATCGAAGAGCTTTGTTTTTGTGGGATATGATTATGAAAAGATTGTGTAATTCAGTGTTTATATAGGCAGAATTTTCGTGAAATTGGTAGTTCAGAGACAAGAAATTTCATTCCAGCAAGTTGATAAAGAAAAGGTACAAATCTGAGACTTACAAAGAAATAACGTAGTACTAACAAACATAACAAATATGACAGGTTTGAATGAAATTGCATGGCAGCTTCGTAGTTGCTTGAATTGATTGCTTTAACATTGGAGCTGACTTCACCTTAAAGTAGTAACTTTCTCAGGGAAAGTTACTGGATATTTTGGCTCCTTTTTTTTTTTAAGTTTTTAGCTCTTGGTTGGTTGTGTTTGTTGCATCTTCCATGAAAGATCCTCGAAATTGTGGCTGGTACATTGCTTTATCTCTATCAAGAGAAAGAAGAGCCAGATATTTGGAGAATACTATGAAGACTATTTTGCCGGATTTAATCTTGATTTAGCTTAAAAGTACTACTTGTGATTAGCTTGAAAGTACTTGTAAGTGAAACTAAGATAATAATAATAAAAAAAAGTTGGCTTGCATGCCGCGGCTTTTATCATTAAATTCCATAATAAAAGTTTATAAAAAGCCAGAAAGACCAATTTAATCTCAATCTATGACTATCGATTATTCTTGTCTTTATCCATCATAATCGACGAATTTGATTCTTTATTTTACAAAAATTAACTAATCTAAGGCCAATGATATAAATTATGAACAAATTAACAAAGTAACCCACGTGATAATCACGTGAACTTCATATGCGTTAGATGCATTGTTAACGACTCCCTTAGTTCATCTATAATTTCCGTCACAAGTTTTAAATTGATTATTTCTTTTTAAATGATGAGGGATCAAATTAATTTTTTTGATAGATAATGAATCAAATTGATCGATACCCTAAAATTAACGGACCAAATTAATTTTTTTCCCTTTGATAAAGTTAGTGCTCATTTGGTCCTTGGGACTAGATTGTTTCCATGACTCATCATGCTAAAATAGTTATGTGAATAAAAGTTGAAAAATTCAAGCTTATATTTAGGCTAATAATATTTTCATACCCATTTTAACTTCTTGTACAATCTTATTTATATTCATTAGTATAAAATGATCACTTGAAGGGTGTTTAAATAAAGGAAAATTCTACTGTCTCTTTTAAGAAATTATTTTCCTGTACTTAACATCATGTACTTTAAATGTTTGTCCTATACAAATATTTAAAATCAAAAGAATAATTTCTTAAAAAGGACTCCCCTTAAACAAATTATAAATACTTCGATCTTAAATTAAATCGACATTTCGTATAAATATTTAATCTCTCTGTCCAAACATAAATTAAATTGACCTTGCATAATCTTAAATTAAATCCATCTTTCCTATAAATATCTAATCTCTCTATCCAAACATAAATTAAATTGACCTTGCATAAGTGTGAGCCACGTTGGTAAAGAATTAGTTATATGATTTATCGGACAAAAAATTCTTAAACTATTTATGAATATTCTCATTGTTGTATCTATGTATAACAGCTTGGACTGATGATTGGCCATCTGTTGAGGCCTGAATACTTGTTACGGGCCCGAATTTGAATTCATAACGGACGGCTCCAACCAGCGAGTGTTAAACCTTTCTGCGGTGTGTCTTCAACAAAAGGAAAAAGGAAAAAGGAAAGAAAAGAAGAATTGGAAGGAGAAGAAGAAGGGCATAAAAGGCTTGCGAATTCAAAGACAACTTTTATTTCACATCAAAACCAAAAAAAGTATTTCGCTAAGCATTCAAAAATGGATTCTGATTATTAGTAATTGATGGGCTGGCAGAAACCAATTGACAAGTGAAAGGAAAAGAAAACTTCGATGATTCGTTTCCTCCCAATTCCACCTTCCAACTTCACTCGTCGATTCCGCCACCGCCACCGCCACTCTTCAACAAGCCTCCTCAAATGGGCTTCCGGGCTAGGGACCACCCTCCAATCTCAGCCGACCCGAACTCGCCGATCGCCTCTGCCGTATTTTAGTTCTCGAACGCTACACTGCCCTCAAAAGCCTCTCTTTCGATTTTTCCGACAACCTCGTCGACGCCGTCCTCCGAAAACTCAAGCTCAACCCCTCCGCCGCTCTTTATTTCTTCGGATTAGCTACAAATCACCCAAATTACCGACCCCATTTCAAGTCTTACTGTAAAATTGTTCACATTTTATCCAAGGCCCGATTTTTTGATCAGACAAGGTTGTATTTGGACGAATTGATCAACCTCTCGAGAAATAAAGACTCGGTTTCGTTGGTTTATGATGAATTAGTTCGGGTTTATAGAGAATTCAAGTTTTCTCCGACCGTGTTTGATATGCTTTTGAAAATGTATTCGCAAAAAGGGTTGGTAAAGAATGCATTGTACGTGTTTGATAATATGCACAAGTGCGGTCGGTTGCCGAGCTTGCGCTCCTGTAATAGTTTGTTGAGCACCATTGTTTGGTGAAAGATAAAGACTTTTTAACTGTTTTTTGTGTGTATGATCAGATAATTAGAATGGGGATCGTCCCGGATGTATATACGTGTAGTATAATGGTAAATGCATATTGTAAGGATGGCAAGGTTGGCAGAGCTGCTGAGTTTGTGGAGAAAATGGAGAAAAAGATTGGTTTGGAGTTGAATTTAGTGATTTATCATTGTTTAATAAATGGCTATGTGGAGGAGGGGGATTTAGAGAAGGCAGAAGAAGTGTTGAGATTGATGAGTGAACGAGGGGTCCTCAGGAATGTGGTGACATATACATTGTTGATTAAGGGTTATTGCAAGCTAGGGAAGGTGGAGGAAGCAGAGAAAATGTTTGTAGAGATGAAGGCGGAGAAGTGCAAGAAAATGGCTGTGGATGAAAAGGCATACGGTATGTTGATTGATGGGTTTTGTCAAGTTGGGAAAATGGAGGATGCTGTTAGGATAAAGGATCAAATGTTGGGTTTTGGATTGAATAATGAACATGTTCATTTGTAATTCATTGATAAATGGATATTATAAACTCGGTCAAGTTAGTGAAGCTGAGGGAGTAGTAAGGAGCATGAGTGACTGGAATTTGAGGCCCGACTCTCATACTTACACTACTCTATTAAACGGCTACTGCCAGGCAGGTCAAACACGAGAGGCGTTTGTTCTCTGTGACAGGATGGTTCAAGATGGTGTAGAACCTACAGTTGTAACCTATAGTATTCTTTTGAAAGGTTTGTGCCAAACTGGTGCTATTGATGATGCTTTGCGACTCTGGGTTTTGATGCTTAAACGGGGTGTTGCTTCTGATGAGGTTGGTTACGGTACTCTCTTGGATGGCCTCTTTAAGAATGGAAATTCTGAAAAGGCTTTGATGTTGTGGAAACATGTTTTAGCAAAAGGCTATGCCAAAAGTAGGATTCTTTTTAATACAATGCTCAGTGGATTGTGTAAAATGGGGAAAATAATTGAAGCCGAGCAGGTGTTTGTACAAGATGAAAGAACTAGGGCGTTCACCTGATGAAGTAACTTATAGAACCCTGAGTGATGGGTATGCTAAAACAGGAGATATTGAAAAAGCTTTTGAAATTAAGTCTGTAATGGAAAAGGAAGGAATTGCTGCTTCCACTGAAATGTTTAACTCAATTATTACTGGACTGTTTAGGGCTCGGAAATTCAGCCAAGTGCCAGATGTACTCACCGAGATGCAAAATACAGGATTAAAAGCAAACATTGTTACATATGGAGCCCTCATTGCTGGTTGGTTCAGAGAAGGAATGCTAAAGAAAGCTTTAGATGCATATTTTGAGATGAGAGCTAATGATATAGCTCCAAATACCATGATCTGTACCACAATTATCAGTGGACTATACAGGCTTGGTATGAGAGGTGAAGCAAGTAAGGTATTGCTGAAAGTAATTGAGTTAGATATGGCCCCAAGTCTTCAATATTTTTCTGACCAGCTCATGAAAAACTCTGACGAAGGACCATCAAGATGCACAGAGAATTGTAAACTCTATTGACAAAAGCATCAAAAGTTCCATTGTTCCCAACATTATTTTGTATAATGTAGCTATTGCAGGTTTGTGTAAATATGGCAGGGTTGATGATGCTATACAGGTAATAAATGATATGTCTGTGAGAGGTCTTATTCCGGATGAGTTCACGTACACTTCCCTGATTCATGGTGTGTCTGTGTCCGGTGATGTCAATAGAGCATTCGACTTGCGGGATGAGATGCTGAAAAAGGGTCTCATACCGAATATTGCCACGTATAATGCTCTTATAAATGGCCTCTGTAAATCTGGAAACCTTGATCGAGCAACGAAACTTTATAACAAGCTCCGCTTGAAAGGTCCAGCTCCGAATCACATCACGTATAATACTCTGATTGATGGATACTGTAAAATTGGTAATACTTCTGAAGCTTTAAAACTCAAAGAGAGAATGATAGAAGGGGGGATTTGTCCTTCGGCCATTACCTACTCAACGCTAGTTGATCTATGGTCTTCAAAGACAAGGTGATTCAGAGGAAGCCAAGAAGCTCTTGGATAAAATGTTAAAGGCAGGTTTTGAGCCAAAATTTTCAAGATATGACAGCTTAGTTCCAGGTATACTTGCTTAAATCACCTAAAGCTTCAGTAACCATGAAGAGTTTCAGTGAAACAAAATATCCCCCTCCTGACTTTACCCCTTTAGTTACGGCAAATCTCCTTGTTTTCCTTTTAGGTTTCCTTTGCTTTTACATTTCTTTATTTTCCATTTGCAGCAAAAATTGCATCAAGCGGTTCTTTTGAATGTTAAAGATGTCTAGACTCTAGCTCATGGTCGGGATTCAAAAATAAAGTAAGATAACCATCTGCTCCTGCTCTTCACTTTGGTTTCAGTGGGAAGGCAACATATACTGTATTTTGGATCAAGCCTCCTATAACATTACTTATTTATGCTTTTTTCTCTTTACTTCCTGAACAGGCTGAGGATACACGCGATGATGTCTGAGATTATTAACTGGTAAAGATTATGAAATTGTTAGTTCATTGTGAAATCCTAGTTTTCCTTCAATCATCAATAACTTATGGTAGAAGGTTTTCCTTTAGTCAATTGCTGTTGCTGTGGTCATCTGATCATGAAGTCCAATTAAACAGTTCACTCCTGTAGGGTATGTCAAGTAATTTCGACTTCTTGTTCCAGCTTGTATTGTGTTATAATCTTGTTTATAAGATCATAATATTTTTCTGCTATCTTACCCAACATGACATTTGGTAAACCACTTTTTGAATTCTTTTCACTGCTTACACCAACAAACTTTTTGCTTCGTTATCAAATGTTGCCATTCTTTCACATCTTGTTGAACCTCATACTCACAATATGTGCAGTATCTTGAATTTGTATGTGTCTTGTTTGATGCAAACCTGTTATTGACCTTTAAACTATCACGTTAGTATGTAGACTGCTAACATTCCTGTTTGGTGCTAAATTTCACTTTCCATGCAGTTCGCAAATTAATTCTTTGGTGGAGTGCCAAAGGTTCAGCTTTAACCTCAAAGCGTGCATATGAAGTAAGACAGAAGAAAAGGAAAGAAGGGAAGATAGAATGAAAGTTTCTTTGTGCCATTATTCCCAATTCAATGACGTTACACAGTGCAAGAGGTCAAAAGCTTTTTATAGTGACAGCTCAAGATGCAACCATCATGCTGTTGAGACGAAGATTTCAAATGATAATGCCCGGCTTTCGGGTAAGGCTCCTCAGCTTACATGCTAAATGGATAGCCCGTGTCTTTATCGATGAGACATGTTTGATGATCTCAGAAAAGGCGCCTTTCTCAGATGAGAAGATTATTCTGCCAGAGCCTGCGAAAGGGTGGGATTTGAGACAAATATGGTCTCGCGTTACATGCACTGTCAGCATCAAACTTAACAATGGCAGTTAGGACTGTCAGGTTTGTGCTCCCAACACAATTACTACAATCTTAGGTATAGCCTTTGAGATATCCGTTTTTTCTTCCATATTATTGGTTTAAAGAGAAGTGTTTTTAGTGCAGTTCTTCAAGGGAGTTTTGCACATTTGGATGGTAGAAAGAAACTTTGCAATTGACTGCAAGGAAAACTTTCCTTGGTCCTAAACTACTAGCTATACTTTGGCCTGGACAGTTGGCCATGCAATTCTCTAAAAACTCATTGCTTTAACAGTTGCTCTGGAATGCAGCAAAACTCATCCATCTTCCAGACAAAAGAATGGACAAATTCCATTGTCGGGCTTCCCCTGTCTTGTTGCAAACTCCACTCACAATTTTCAGGAGTCATTTCAGTTGTCCGTGTTGTCAAGTATATAATTTCCTTGTTCTTTTTTAAAGCTTCTCAAACTTTCATCTCAATCCAACTTATTTTGCTTGACCTGGTCTTTGATGTTCTTTTCCTTTTTATCACGATTGTATGATTTGCTAGTTTTACTTTGGCTGAAAGGTTAATTTATTGAATCACCAAGGAATGAAAGACATCGGAGTTCGACAACTGAAAGCAACTATTTAGAAAAGTTAACATATTTTTGTTCGGGAAATACTTAGGGAAATACTTAGACCTGATTTATGGTTTTATTTGCATATTTTGTAAATTAAATGTTATGAAATATATGACATCAGTTGATGTAAACAAGATTTTATAAGATTTAATTTTGATCGCGAAATTTATAGATGAAATTCAAAATCGGATTTATAGTAATATTTTCTTTTTTGTTTTACGTGCAGAAAAGAATTTCAAAGAATAGATTTGTTACTTCTATTGTGATAGAGACTATTAGGATGGGATTGGTGTTGGGCCACTACTATAAGATTTTATGAATTTCTTTTCGTAAATGTCATTTTACATGTCTAGGTCGACCATTCTTATCAACATTTATTTTTAAGCACTTTAACAATATAATAGAAAACAGTTAGAGTTACGGAGAAGAACGAATTGACAGTCTCACATTATAAAAAAAAGAATTTATCAATACAAAATAATAAAATTATTGTAAGTTGGCATTAAATTCAAAAATGAAAGAACGAGGTTGGGTATTTAAAATTAGAATTTAGTAATTTAATAGAATTTTGTCACATGAAGTTATTTTAGAAAATAGTTTTGATTTTATAATTTTATAAATAAAAAAATAATAATAATTCAAGAAAAGTCAAACCTGACCTTGTACTCGGGTTTTATGGCATGGGTTAACCAAAAATCTATATATATAATTTCGAAAGCTTCTTGTTTTGAAATTGTAGTCTTTCTTAGATTTTATTTTCTTTTCTTTTATTTACTTAAAAAAATAAAAAAAAATAAAACTACTGCCGACAGCATATTAAGACTTACACGCGATAATCATCCTAAAAGTGACCAAGTCAACATGATTAATTCTGACAGCAATGTTTATTTAATCTTAGCGAAGAGTACATTGGAATCTTTTTAAGAATAAGATACTTTATTTTAAGTTAATAGTATCCTCCCTAAACATAAAATATCTAGAGAAATATTGAGGTAGATTCGATTTTTAATTTTATAATATAATGTAAATTAAATGTAATAAAATTTATAATATATGTAAGTAAAATTTTATAAAATTTAATTTTAATCAAAAAATTTACAAGTAAATCTAAAACTAAGTTTATGTTAGTATTTTTTCTCGTATCAATAATCATTATTTTGTGGTTAGCGAAACGGGAAAGAAAAACAAAAACAAATAGTAATATTTGGATGACAGAGGACAAAGATCTTAAAGATTAAGCCTACTTGATGAGATCTAATAGTATATTAATCAATTTTCGAAATATCCAACTAAATATAATTTGAAAGAATGGTGAAATGAATGAATTTCCAATTAAGAAATATATCTGAGAAATGTTTTGAGAAAAGTGTTAATTATCTCATGTAGTGTTTAATCAATACTATTGAGGAAATTATATACTAAATAAGAAGTTTCATTTTATTGTTTAATTATGTGATATCATTTAGAAATAGGCATCAGATTTCATACTCCATAAAAGTATACATGATTATATTATAAATCCCAAGTATTTCATCATTAGTACAAATTCCGAACAGAAGAAAAAGTAAGAAAAAGGTCGGATTCCAAGTAACAACTTAGATCGCATTGTCGGAAACTTTTTTGCTTCAAAGTAAACTGCAATAACGAGGAGAAAATCTAGGGCAGAGCTTTCTTTAAACCCACGTCTCTGGGGATTTTATAATTTTTTTAAGGGAATTATTTATTAATTTTAAAAATTTGTATAATATAAATTTTTAAAATATATAGTGTTGTACTACAAATTTTTAAAACACATGATATTATACTGTACAAACATTTAAAGAATAAGAAAATAATTTACTAAAAGGCACCGTAAAATTTTCTTACATATTTATATAGGTCGGGTTCATGACATAATATTATGAATTCTGTGTTAATCACATCAATTAATAAAGTAATATTAAAGTGATACTGAATGATATAATTAAATATGAATAACAAAATTTATGATTATAAATAAAAATTTCATATAAAAAAAATTTCAAACTTCAAACGTCATGTTATGAAAGGATCTTTTTAAGTAGTATTAAATACTGAGGAATCATTTTAATTGCACTGAGTTTAGTTGTGTTGCTTGGCAAAGGCATAAAGAAAAGAAAAAAACCAGCATCACCAGTAATTGACACACAAAAAAAAAATTCTACAACGTAAAATGAACTGTATTTAATGATGCCTGACACTTGACAGTGTCTAATTGTCTCGAGGATGGTTGAAGAAATAGCTTGCAAAGCCACCAAAAAAAAAAAAAAAAATTCAAATCATTGGATAAAGCATTTGAAATTGGCAAATATTTAGGTAGATCTGATTTTTGGTTCCACTTATAAATCTTGTGATGTGGATTAAACCTTAGAAAATCTATTACATCATCTGATTCTTTAAAATTTAATCCTGACCACAAGTCTGCAGGTGAGGCCAAATACCGGATTTACTTAAGTATTCTCCTTTGAAATATGTATTGATGAGAGAGAAATTTTATATCGGATGAAAAATAATTATTGAACATGTCTAGTAGTCATTCTTCAATTAATGAGAGTCTTCTATTTAGAATGGAGGACTCATATTTTCGAAAAACAAGAGAACCATCCTATTTAGAAAAATGAATCATGCATTCTAAATGACAAATTTTTATTAATTGAGGAGTAATTATTAAACATGTCTAATAATTATTCTTATCAAAATAAAAATTTCCATTGAAGAGCCCTTCTCACTTTTTAGCGTGACTTCTTCATTTCCCTCCTCGGTGTGGAAGGATAATTGGTAAATTGCTTAATTAAAAAAAAAAAACCAAAGTTTTATATGCTGATTATAAGTTGGAAATTTTCAAGTAAATCCTTAATACTCCCATCTTATTTAGTATATACAAAAAAATCATTTAGATTGTATTTGGATGGAAAAATTTGGATAAATTTGATTTAAAATTTTAATTTATACTTCCTCTGTTTCATTTTATTAGTCTATATTTCTATTTTTATTTATTTCAAATTATTTATCACTTCTTAAAAAGACAATTGAACAAAGGCTAATTTACCTATTTTACCCTTCATACAAATTCTTAAAAATAACATTAAAATCATGTTAAACCATTAATTACTTTCACAAACTATTTCAAATTTTAAAATTCCAACACCAATTAATAAATTTTGAATTTGAATATAAGGACAATAGTGAAAAAAGTGTGTTATTAATTGATCAAATATCAACTTATCTTAAATGTGTGTCGGATTGACCATACCAAATAAATACCCAATAAGAGAGAATGTAATTTTAGGGAAATTCTACAATTTTTTTTTAGAAACTATTTTCTTGATAATATTTTAAGAACTTGTATAATATAATATTATATATTTTAAAAACTTGTACTGTATAAATTTTTATAACTACGAATACGATTCCCTCAACGAAATTTTATTTAAATTCGTACATTTTAAATGATTTATTTTAAATCAAATCTATCTATCAAACCCAATGTTATAGAATATCCTGACCGCGTTAGAAGACATGATAAGATGATAGACATACAAACATTTCCAAAATTAACTAAAAAAAGTACAGAGGGTACAAAAACCAAGCGACTTATAAGTCTTCCACTTAGATTCATTGCAATCCAGCAAAATAAAGGAGTAGACAGGCAGGAGGGAGGGAGGGACCCATCACTTCACCAAGTAAGACTTTTCTCCAGTCCTATCGAAAAAGACTTCTACTGTGATAGTTAGATTCATTGCAGTCCAGCAATTAAGATGGGGGACCCATCACCAAAGACTTCCTCCACTCTTAATATAATATAAAATGAATATTGTAAAACAATTGAAAAGTATTAAGTAAATTTTTTATTTTTTAATTATTTTAATAATTTTTATGTTTACTCTATATTACGATGTGAGTAATTAAGATTTATTCGGTATCCAAAAGGGGCATTCATTCATAATTAGTTATATGTTTTGTTTGTATTGAAGAATTTGAACAAAGATTTAAAATTCCCTCATTTGTTAAAAAGATTTATAAAATTGAAATAAATAAATTTTAAATTTACTTAAATTAAAAAATTATTTAAAATATTTTATTTCACATTTTTTTAATTTAAATAAATTTAAAATTTATTTATTTTAATCTTTTAAATTCTTACAGAAAAAAATTATATATCTTGTGATCTAAATTTAATTATATTACTCACATATCGTGAATTTTGTAAATCACATCTAATTACATTATTACTTGCATAAATAATGTCCTATCAAACACATAAATAAATAGTGTGACTAAATTTAAATTATTAAAAAAAATAAAATTGACCAACCTCAATTCCTCCGGATTTATACATACTTATCCTTCCATCTTCTGGAATTAATGCTGATTTCTAACTACTTCAAAGCGTTCGATTCTTCTTTGTTTATTCCTTATGCCACCGACAACCTCTTGTATTTTTTTTTTGCAAAGTATGACGTAAATTTCAATGTTGGAAAATGAAATGTTATATATTAGGAAGGAAAAAAAATAACTTTGAATACAATAATACAAATATATTTATAAAGGATTAATCTTTTATATTTTGATAGTGTAGAAAAATTTTACACTATTAAATGTAAATATATATCATGTAATTATATTAAATTTTAAATATTATTTTTATATATACGATATAATTTTTTTTTTATATTAATAGTGCCCGAAAGATTAATACATTTATAAAAGAATGGAGAATGGAGAATGGAAAAACAGTTGTAACGATGCACACAGTAGATATAGAATGGGCATGGGTGTTATTATATCATTTATGAAAAGTGATATAGTTAGTAACGTGTCATTAGATTTAAAAAGAAGAAACGAAATGAATTTTAAATATTTAAAATTAAAAATTGTTCATTGAATATAATTTTTTTTTTTTTACGTGAATCAACTTTAACCAATAATTTTGAATTTGATTCTATAACTTTACAAATCATTTTTTCACATTTAAATAAAAAATACTACGTGATTTAGTGTCAAATGGACACTCCAAACGAAGTAAACAAAAGAAGAAATGTCAGGGAAATGACGAGTTATTGGCATAAATAATCGAATTGACTACGTTTAATTATGAAATTCGAATCATCATTAGATCACAAATGCTAGTACATTTTACAATTTTGAAACGTAATGATAACAATGAGAACGCAAAAAAAAAAGGGTGGTGTTACGAATTTGCTTGGACCACCCCAATCATTCACAATTTATATATTTCTTCTAGTAATTGAAAAATAATTAAAACTTTGGTTTTTTTTTTTTAATCTTCATTTATTTATTTAATTTACTTTGGTAAAGAGGCAATATGGTCTCAGCTGGCAAAGCAGTGACACAATATACATAATGAGATCTCTAGTTAGAATTAATGGATTTAAATTGAATATAAAATGAAAAACGAAATACTTTTATCCCATTGACAAATATTGTATATGTAGTTGATAATCCTGTGCGCTGTTATGGAATCCTAGCATCATCCTACATCTTTCCAAAATATTTCCATATCTTTGCTAAATTTAGCTTTATATAAGTCAACATTTTTTGTTACTTGATTGAATTGATTCAAATTTTGGTTGTAATTCTTACTTACTTTTCTCAGCAAAAATAGATTAATATTGCATAAGATTTAATATTCTCATCTTCTTTGAATAACTTTTATAACGATTTATTGTTAGTAATAAACTTGTATTACCTATACTTCAAGATTCAATTTACATATCCGTAGGACTATTAAGAGGGCAAGTTCATATTACTTAAATGCATGGCGTGGTAGGTTATATTGTACTATAGATTTAGAAAACTTTTAAAGTTTTTTTAAGAAAATGATTCTTTTAAACTCTAAATAGTAACTTGTACAGTATAATATCATATATTTTAAAAATTTATATTGTATAAATTTTTAAATCCAAACAAATAGTTCCATAAAAGGCACTACATAATTCCTTAGTTTTAGTATATTCACTAAAGGAGAGTCTTGGTGCAATGCAGTAACTTTTGCTGTGCGACGTGATAGTTATGAGCTCAAGTTATGAAATAGTTTATTGTAAAAAATAGAAGACGAACAAAGTACTATGAAGTAATTAAATTTTTTCTCATATGAAGATACTATGCCTACCCATCTTTTATATTTTTGTCCTCAAAGTAATATTCTTGCGTCTATCCCTATAGTAAATAATGTAGGAAAAGAGTTTAAGAGTTTAACTCCAGTGTTTGCTCAATATGAATTATTTTGATGTAGATGGAAATTTTCCCTATTTCGATGGCAGAGATTGCACAGAAATATTTAGAATATTTATCCTTACACTATAAATCTTTTAACGTACGAATGATAAGTGTTGACAATTAATCAAAAATAAAAGAGAGAAGTCATGAGATTCATCACAGATATAGAAAATTATATAAAACAAATTACTAGTCGTACAAAAAAGGGAAAGAGTTCTTTTTGAACTCTACATCTATTATTCTAATATTACAACGAAATATAAATTTTAATATCTTTCTTTCCATTTAATGAATGAACAGTGAGGACCCTAAAAAATTTCATAAAAGAAAGTCCTCAACCTTCCATCCTTCCTATCTGTCGTATAGTTTGATGAAGCATAAACAAGATGGTATGATCAGCAAAACCTATACACTTGCGGCCATTTATTTTTATAAGTATTTTATAACAGTGGTTTTGATTGATCTCTTTTCTCAACAATCAAATGTAAATGGAGTCTTTAACAAATCATAAGGCGCCCAAAGAGCATCCAAAGGGCAGGGCCGGTTGGCGTCCAATCTTGCCCAAGGCTTACCTTTACCACTCCAATGCAACAAACTGACCGGCCCCGGATGCAAATCCCGGCAAAGCCCTCGAAAGGATTTGAAAATTATCACCTCCAAGGCCATGTTGATTCCATCTATGATCAACCGGAGCTATATGTCCGGCAAAAACAAGCAAAAAAGGTGGCAAAGATCCCAATTCATATATCCTCATTCTCTTCTGCAATTCCATCCATTCTTCGATCTTTTTCGTGTAATTCCCTTCTCTCCATTTATCAAGATCGATGACCATTACACCCGTGTTGAAATAACAAGCTTTTCTGTTGGCAAATGTTAAAGAAAGTGAAGGGTTTGACCAGAGAGTTGGAGTGAAATATGTTGTGAAGTTTGCGTTGCAATATTCTGGAGCTGCCAAGACTTCATTTTTCCCTAACGGGATTGCGGTTAATTTTGATATATCATCGACTAGGACTAAATCTGAGTCCAAGTACACCACCTTCTTCACGCAAAGGGGTAAAAGATTTGGTAAGTAACTTCTTGCGTAGTTAAGAGTACAGTCGAGAGCTGATCGGATTGATGTGGAGATTAGGCCGGCTACGGCTGAATCATGATCGAAAGTGTAGAGTTGGAATTTGAGGTAAGGAAATGAGGAAGAAATGGTTGTATTTAGAAGAGAAGTGTCGGAAGAGGCAGAGGTGACGAAATGGAAGATGATACTTTGAGGACAAGATGAGTGTTGGAGAATTGAAAAGATTGCTGCCATTGAGCCTCGTATGTAGGAGGCGTCTAAGGTCATTGCTACGTGGATTCCATTATCGGAGCAGATGAAATTGTCATCATTAGTATTAATGTTGTTTGTTGAAGGACATTCTTGTGAGTTGTAGAATTCAGGGGCTTCTCTGAATTCTTGTGGAATTGATGGAGCTGTATAAGCTGAAGTAGTAGTACTTGTTGAAGATAGAAAAAGAAGGAAGAGAATGAATATTGTGAGTTGTTGAGGCTTCATTTGGGGGTGTGATGGATTGGGCAATGAGGGGGGAACAAAGGTAAAGAAATGGCTTTAAGGGAAGAAAAAGTTGGGGCATTTGTGGGACAAGGATTTGGGGTGTTTGATTTTTTTTCTGAGGTATGATTGGAGAATTGGTGTGGAAAGACACGCTTAGCTAATGTTTTTTCTTCAAAAAATGAAAGGTTTGACAATTAGACATAGTTTAGTCGGTAAAATGATTCGAGTGATCAAAAAATAAATAAAACTTTATTGTATATTCTCTCTTTGAAAAAAAAAAAAAAAAAAACAGGATGAACAAGACGATTCACATCACTAAAAAATAAATAGAAATTTACTGTATAATCTCTTTTTGAAAAAAAAAAAAGAATATAAGGAACATAGTCTTGGTAGCTGGATGGATGGGCAAGTGGCTGGCAGGGCGGAATACTAGAAGGGAGCCAAGTCAAGATTTTGAAAGGGGGAAGGTTGTTGGATAGAGACAAGGTTCTATTCTGGAAGATCATGAAGAAGGGTGAATAACTTCTCTTAGACTCATGTATGGTAATTGCATTGCCAATCAATGACTAATTATTCATGCATTTTAGATTTTTTTTTGCTTCTTGGATTTATGGCTGATCCTTAGTGATTAGGGTATTAAACTTTTGGTCTTCCACTTGCTTATCAAAAAAAAAAAAAAAAAAAAAAAGGTCTGTGATGAGTTTGAAATTGTGAAATTAACCTATCAACTATTTCAATTTTGCAAGGGGAAAAAAATGTTCGGTAATTATTATCAAATTGGTCGAAAGAGAAAAGAATATTACTTGATTTATCTAGTTAAACTTCACGGTTGGGATATAATAGCACAAGTCAATTAGATATTCTTCCGAAATCAGGGTTGGAAGAGAAATAGTAAGAATCTAATTTCACGTATTTGATGAATACATTAAATTTTGACTGTGGCAACGAAGTATAACTTAAATAGTAAAATTATAATTTTTTTAAAATTTAAGTTATGAGTTCAAGTAATTATAAAATAAATAAAAATTCATTATAAATTCTCTTAAAAAAAGTTACTAAATTGAATTTGGAAGGTATCTAGCAATACCTAAAAACTAGTAAAATATACCAATCGACGGGTGCAGTGCATCGCTTTTCGGTTCCCCTGGACTGGAAGGGCTGTGTATTTTTAACATGGATTCTGAGAGTGAGAATTTTAGGTGGGTTGTACTTGAAGCCAATGCTTACCAATTACTTGCAAGGCCAAGAAATGTATGGTCGACGAAGCATAATTTTCACCGTCGGTGAGAAATCAATAATAAGAAAATTCTATTGTCTGAATTATTTTTTTGTGTTTTAGAAATTTATATAATATAATATAATGTACTTTATTAATTTGTATTATACAAACTCATAAAATCAACAGAATAATTCTCTCAATGAGACTGTAAAATTTCTCGCAATAATATATCGATTGGACACAGCTCCAATATGACGAGAAGGCAACAACTATTATGCTGTTATTACCACTTTATAAATCCCATTTTTGGCTAAGCTGTACGAAAAATGTTTGCATAAACATGGCCTTAAATTGATTAAATTTTGAAAAATTTTACCGTTTTTTTAGGAAATTATTCTCTTATACTTTAAATGTTTGTATAATACAATATTATATACTTTAAAACCTTATATAATCAATCTTTTAAATTTAAGAGAATAATTCCTTAAAAATGACAATAAAATTCACCTTAAATATCATACAATGTTATTTATATTAATTGATGTTATTTTTTTATAAAATTTAATTCATAACATAACGTCTAATAAATAGTGTTAAAAATCAAATTTACCTAACTATTTTTCTTACTCCAACCCCCTTTTGGTTGGAATAATTGTAAATGAAATTACCCAAGTATTTCCTATTTAATTGCTCCCTGGCCTCTTTCTTGCCATACTGCAATGTGCAAATTTTCCAACTTTGCTCAGGCGGCGGCGACTTTTGCATTATTTTCTTGGACCATTTATCATCTCTTCAATAATTTGGTACTAAATAACATGAAATTATCCACCCATTCTCCGTTCAATTATGAGACTAAATTTATTTGTCCATTGCTACTTTACAAAGATTAAGCAAT
Organism: Cinchona pubescens; assembly: GCA_025175665.1. Classification (NCBI taxonomy): domain Eukaryota; kingdom Viridiplantae; phylum Streptophyta; class Magnoliopsida; order Gentianales; family Rubiaceae; genus Cinchona; species Cinchona pubescens. Next base: position 1,123,643 of record JANKKI010000227.1, read on the forward strand.
GAAATTAGCAATGATCTTTAGCTTTACAGTTTACATGCTCCCTTACTTCCGTTTTATTTTAATTGTCGATTTATATAACTTATCTTGTCCAAAATTATTTGTCATATCATTTTAATTTTAAAATAAGTAGTAAATAATATTATTCTATCTTTTAGCATGAAATTATGTAACTGAAAAAATTAATATAAAAGAGTAATTCAGTTAATTTAAACTATTTTTTTTTTATAAAAATTAATACAATTTAATAATTTTCTTAATCCTTATATTACAGCAATTTAAAACGATAATTAAAATGAAACGAATCTGCAACTGTTTGGATGCGTTGAAAATATTTTTTAGTGTAAAATATTTTCTAATTTTCCTCCATTTGGCTGAAAATAACTTGTAAATTTTTTTATTATAAGTTATTTTTCGAATAATTCAAGAATGTCATTAAATATCAAATATTTACTTTTATAACTTCATTTACTATATTTATTTTCGAATGTAAAATATTTTCTAATTTTCCTCCCTTTAACTGAAAATGAACTTACGAAATTTTTGAATGCAAGTTATTTTACGAATAGTTCAAGAATGACATTAAATATCAAATACTTATTTTTATAACTTCATTTATTACATTTATTTTCATTTTCAATTATTGTTCATTGTGATGTCATAATAATAGAACTATCATTATATTTATTTTATCTCTACATTATATTATGATTTAATTATTGAATTTTTTTATTGATCATAATTATTTATAAAATATTCATTACAATTGTTACAAATCTTTATATGAATATGAAAAGCCTTGAAAAGTTCTAATTCTATATATTTTGATTTTGTTAATCAAACATAAAAAAAATAATAATAAATAATTTTTTTTCATGTTACATACAATCAAATGTACCAGAGTCTTACTCTTCGACCAGCACATCACAAAGTCCCACATTTGTCATGTAGCCTCCAAAACCAAAAGTCGCAGATATGGTTATGCATTGGGACTTAATCCGACCAATGTGATTCTCGGAAAGAGGCTCTAACAGAAATTATTAAATAAATTCGATCAGTGATATAATATTATAAATTTTTTAATTAAAGTTATTTTTTATAATTCATTTATAATAATATATAAAATTTTAAATTAAAAAATTCATTATATTAATTTTTCAAATGACCTATGTTAAGTTCCCATGTCACCGACTACGAATTTTGAGAAACAATAAACGTGTGCGTCTGGAAGTCAATATTATCAGGCTAGGAGGAAACTGAATCCAAACATAGCACATGGTATAATTCATGTTTCCTCCCTCGTTAATTCACAAGTCAATCGTACAACAAAATTGGGGTTTCCAGTACATTCTCCATACGGAAACACGTAGTCACGTAGTGGAGCCAATGCTCACAATAAAACAGGTACCAACATATGGTTTTCATTTTGTTTTAAAAATTAATTTTCTCTTCGAAAGTTTAAAGTCATAACTAATAAATTATATATAAGTGTTTTTAACACTTAAATTATATTTCATCATCGTATGTTTCAAATACAGAGTGCAAACGAACTGAGCACATTCTATATAATGTTTTGCTTGAATTCGAATTTGAAAAAAAAATTAAAACTCGAGATAAAACTCAGTCAAATATAATTTATAGTTTATGGAACTCGATTTTGACTCGATAGATTCTAAAAAGAACTTCAGTTTGATCGCTCGAATTGAAGATGTAAAGTCGTAATTTTATTAAATATTACCTGTATTTTAGTAATTATACATATAAAAAATAAAAAAAACTAATCATATATACAAGCAATGCTCTACGAGCTAACTAACAGACTAATCAAGAGTTCAAACTTGAACCCAAACTCGAAACTCATTCGAGTAATTCGAGCGTAACTCTAGTTCAATTAAAATGAACACGACTCGAACACTTGACCCAACTCGTCTAGTTTCCACCCCTAGTTTCAAGGGACAATGAATTATGGGTCTTTTTGGCTTTTATTTAATCCCCTTCTTTTTTGGCAACTTTCTTCCAAGTCCACGTCTTACTAATAGTCTAATTGAGAACGGCACAAGAATTTCATGTTCTAAAAATGCAACTTTTCAATCACTATGGTAGCACACAAAGTATGAAATCAATGTTGACGATGATATTGAGAAGCAAGATATGGAGACAAAATATACCATAATTTGGACCACCTGGAGTAAGATGTGATGTGAAGATTAACACACATTGGCATTTTTTATCAAAATGAAGTTGTCTACCAAAGGTACAACAGGAGCCTAGTAGCAAACTCAGGTTTGGGTTTATTACTTTATTTCCATGCAACTTGGTGTGCTTCCAAACTCTGATATTATGCTAATAAAAATTCAAAACAGGGTTTATCTCAGATAGTGTGTACGAGCTGATGATTATCTGATGCTACTTTATAGAATGACTCTTACAAGCAAAACATGTTCTAACAAGGCAACTTTCTAAATCAGATCATAAGCAACTGTCTATTGTGGATGATGCCAGGCATGTTACACAGAAAAATAAACCATATTAGGACCACCAACAATTGGTGAGACGCAATATTACCAAAATTAAAAAAAATTGGTTTCTCGTTTGATTGGGCCTAGTATTATGTAAGTGGGAATCTCCTTCCAAGGCCACCAATTTCATGCAATACGGAGACCAAAAATGGCAGATAGCAGTGAAATGTTCCTGGAACAACTCCTATGGGCTATGAATTAACTTCATCAAGCAGTTCAAATACCATAAGCAAATTTCCAGGGCACCAAATGTACCTCTTCAGAGCAAAGGTGCAAATACACAACCACAACATGCATTATGTTCTCTTGGTGAAGGACACGGTTCCATCCCACTTGTGTTCATAAACAGGCAAGAATGATGTACAATCTCAGATAAACAAGTACTCCATCAGATCAGAATGAAAGACATGCTAATTGTCTTCTTTTAGGAATCTTTTCAACACAGAGAGATGTAAGCGTATACAGCCAGAACAACAGAACTTCAGCCAGAGAGAGGAGAAAAGAAATCCATCTTCCAAATTCTACCTAAAGAAGGGTGGGACCATGGGAGAAAAATTGAGGCAGAGAATCAAGTGTTACAAAATTAAGAAATTTGTCTACCTTGCACCAAAGCAACAGACCAGCACGTACAAGCCATATGCCAAATTCATTATGCACTAGCTACACAAACCTAAAATCTAGACAAGCCAAGCCAAGCCACCCCTCAAGGGAAACAGGAATGAAAGGAGAAAATGCAATGAAAACCAAAATGCACTACCGTATCATTCATCATAATACAATGCAGAGAAACAGCGAGGAATAAGGAGGACAAGGCAGCGAATAGAATTTAAAGGAATTACTAGCATTTCAGCATACACAACAAGCAGGGTGCACAAAACACTAACTGCAAAAAAGGAACTTAAAAAGTAGGGATTGGAGTACTATGAAGACTCCTCTGCTGTGGCTTAAAATATTCGATAAACCTGCTGAAATATCTTAATAACAAAATGAACTGAAATCCAAAAAGACAACCAAAAGCTAGCAATTTAAGTTAAATTATGTTCCTTTACTCTTTTCATGACAAATCTTAAGATACTGAATTCAGTAGTAAATGCAAAACGTAGTTTACAGTAGTACCACAGTTCCTTTTGTCACTTCTGCCAAGAAACTTGTACTCTTTTCCAACAAATACAAGGACTAACAGCTTGCAATAACTCCCAACAAATACAAAGGACTAACAGCTTGCAATAACTCCTTTTAATAGAATTAAAAAAGAAAAGGGTTAATTTCACTTTACCGTCTTAACGTTTAGGGTCATTATCACTTTAGTCCCTAACATTATCTTTTAGGCACTTAAGTCCTTAGACTAAAGGTCAAAACTAACGGTGTTAGATTTTTTTACCTAAAATGATATTTCTACCCTCTTTCCCATGACACCTAAAATATTTTATTTTCTCTCCATAAATGGAGTTTGATGAAATTTAACATGGTGATGAATGATAAAAAGTTACTTGAATTATGTCAATAAGATAGGAGAGACGAAAAAATGAACCAAGTAAAAATAAGAGAAAAATAAATAAATAAATAAAGAAGAGAGAATAAGGATGTTTTTGTCAAAAGGAGAACGAATGTTGAGTTGAATAAAACGGAAGGACTTAAGTGCCTAAAACATAATGTTATTGACTAAAGTAATAGTAACCTGAAACATTAAGGGAGTAAAGTGAAATTAACCCAAAAGAAAATAGATTCCTATAGTATTGATCCTCATCTTTTTGCTTCATGAAAATTCTTTATCCTCAAAGAAATAAACAAGAAAACAAGGATTTCCATATTTAGCATTTTAATTGTAATCTAATATGGCTGAGGATGACACAAGCTTGTGAAAGAGGCCATGTGCATAACAAAGACATTGGAAAATGCTCGACTCGAGGAGACTCATAAAAGTATGAACCAATATGGCTCAACCAAATGAAATTGGTTTATAATAGTCATAAAATCATGCTTTAATAGTTCCCAGTTTATGTCAACAAACAAGCTCCTAGGTGTTTCAAACTTCATCCAAGTGATAACTACTTCCAAAGCATGCATAATCGACACAGCTACAGAAGCAAATTATACATGCAAGTATGGTATTCTGTACTCTATGAAAAGTTCACTCTTCTGAAATGACAGCATCAGAGAAAAAAAAAATATGCAAATGTGTCACTCCTTCCACCATAATATAAAATTAAGAAAAGAACGTAATTTCTTCTAGTGGAAATGGAAAAGCTCATTGATGTTGCAACAAATTGTATCGAACCTTTCACCATTTTAGTACATGGGAGGGGGGAGAAGTTTGACTCTGATACCATTTGAAGATGTGAGCCACAGACTAAGCACCCGGTTTGACCATTCTGTGAAGTTTCAGTGTCCACTGCACTCAGAATCACACCTTCCAAGTGAAAGAAGATGTAATACGAGCAAGATACTATACAAAAAAAACATGGTAAATTGTATACAACGCAAATAACACTATCATGCGTTATGCTCTACCCAGTGTGAGAAATACAAGGATATAGCATAATTACATCATAATGCATCTTGGAGGATGGCTAAACCATTAGCAAGGTGATAATAGTGGCCACAAGAGTTACCATACAAATTCTCTTGAGCAATGAAAGTGAAAAATAAAAAGAAAGATGAGAATCTCAAATCTACTATTGCTACCAAATATACAGATCATAGTGCACAAACAATAAACCTAGACATGCCAGTATGTTGAAGACTTACGACAATTTACCTTAACTCCAAATTAGAGCAAGGATGACAACAATGCCAATTAACAAACTGAGCAACTTCAAAGTGAAATCTGCCTGCAGCTGCTGACTTGAGCGATGAGGGAAACCATGCGCGTGTCCACCGTGGAATGTGTTAGGGTAACCATAGGGGAAACCACCAGCTGCCCCATACATATTGGCATCAGGAAATCCGTGCACTTGGATGTTAAATAATGAAGGGATTAGACCTCCGAATGCTGCAGAGAGCGTAAAGTTCCCAAACCTTGCAGTTGCCATTGGAGCAAATCCACCAAACCCACCTGCCTCTATTCTGAACCCAAAACCATGCTGAGCGAAAGCATTAGCATCAGGTGGTGGAGGAGGAGCTGTCTCAGGTCTTTGTCCAGCAGGGCGATGGGGAATCTCTAACCCAGGAATCGACTTAGACCTCGGATCTGTCGAGTTCTTTCCACGGCCATACAAAGGAACCAACTTCTCCTCCTCAATTAGGGCCTTACAAACTGGGCATTCCCCGGAACGAGAGTGAATATGAAGCCACTTGTACAGGCAAGGCCAGCAAAACAAGTGACCACAGAGTGTAATAATCGGGTCTTGAGCTAAGTCAAAGCAAATATTGCACTCAAAATTACCAGCATCACCACCATTACTTGTATTCCCCAAGCAAGATGGGCTTGGAGGTGCCCTACTATTTGATTCCCCAAACCCACTTGCCATCTGTTTTTGGGATCAAAAGCTTTCAAACTGCCCTGCAAACCACACAAGTCCTTACTGAAAACCACTAACTAAACAACAAAAATCAATTCTTTACACAAGAAAATTACTCAAAAAACCACCAAAAAACAGAAAGAACTCTTATTTAATTACAAAAGTACATACAAAAATCACAATGACCATTCCAACACAGTTGTTAACATTCCTTTAAACGAGATCCTTGCAAACCCTGATCAAAAGATTGTCTTTTTATCTTTTCTTTGGTCAAAAGATTGTATTTTTATAAACTAGTTAGGTTTTTTAGAGCAAAATAATAAAAGGGTGTGACTTTATTCACCTAATACCTATCTTTAAGCAATTAAAAAGCAGAAAAAAAAATGTATAAATTAATATTCCCTATAACCGAATTCACCTAAATTTTATTTCTTCGCATATATAATATAAAATTTGTAATATAAAATGTTAAGTTTTTTATTGCATAGAAATCAAGAAAGATAGATAACCATCAAAGCTAAAAGATCTGGAAAACCACAAATTCAAGAACCCAAGAAAACCAGCTAAAATAAATATCCAACCATACAAATTAGGCAGAATTTTACAAGCAGAAGACTTTGATCACTGACCTGCCGGAGAGAGAAAGCATAGGCCTAGATTCGTTTCTCTCTCTCTCTGTTTTTTTTTTTTTTTGGGGTAATTAAATGAAAATTTTTCTGAGAATATAGAGTTGGAATATATGAGGGAACTTCAAGGTAAAGAGGTGATAGATGTGTTCTTCTGGTTCTGGGAAACAAAAACGACAACGTAGCGAAACTGCATTGCATCCACGTGGCATCATTGCAGTGGATGATGAAAATATTGTCTTAATTTAGTTTCTTTGGCTTTTTCCTTAATTAAGAACTGTTTAGTCACTTAACACGGCACAAAACAACTTGGATTAAGCCGTCAAAGAGTCGCAAAACGACAGCTTTAAAGTTTAACCTGATCCATACGACAGCCTTAAAGTCCATCTTGTGTGATTTGCTAAATCTGTTGACATTTTCCTGAAACTTCGTTAAACTTCTTGAGTTCGAGAAAACCTACAAACTCGCGTGATAAACTTTATTATTCTCCTCGATCAGTTACAAGATGTCTCCATTAATACAGTCATTATTTGAGATTATCACACTCTAAATACTATAATTAATTTTCAATTCGAGCAATCCTATGTGTTTCTATTAAGAATATTTGAGTTGTTTGTTTATTTATTTATTTTTGCTAAAGAATGTAGTGATTGCTTGAACGAATTTAGTTTTTTTTTTTTTGAAGAGATATGCTAGGTATGCTAAGTATTCAGATATTTAGTGTCCCGTATTACTTAGTCTAAAATAATCAAGTCATTTAAATGAATAACATGATTGATTAAAAGTTTAGGCACAGTACCTAAATACGATGTATCTAGAATTTTTCTTAACTATCCTCAAATACTGTGTATTCAATTTATCCATTTATAATTTTGTAAAACCAATTTAAGTATATTATATTGGCAATACTCACAGCCGACGATATTGGCTCTTATAGTAAGTAAATTGATTAAACATCAAAATATTTATTGTTATTATACACAATTTTAATTTGATGAACATATTATTGAAATTGTTAAAATATGTGTTGATAACATATACTGGCTATTTAAAATAGGATAATCTACCCTTATGCTAAAAAATTTCTCACCAAAAACAAAAAACCAATATCGACAAAATATTACAGGAAAAAAATTATAATGTTCTTTAGATTGATGATGCATGAAAATAAACTGAAAAGAAGATTATAAAATGGCTGCTATCGGATATACTCATCGACAATGGCTCCATACATTGCAGTAATATTTGGATATCTATGATTACATAAGAGTAGCATTTAATTCCACAATTGGATTATTCTCTATTTCAAGCTTTATTCACATTGCAACCTGATCTAATCAAACAAGGCTACACATTTGTCTCTTTTTGTTTGAAAGAATGCAATAAGAAATTAAGAATAGAAAATGCTTGTAAAAGATTGTGCCATCTTTGACTAGATAAATTATCTCATACTCAATAACAAAAGCAGGTTATGATAATTACTGAAACATCAGCCATGACTCTCAGCAAACCACCCAATCTTCTACATATCATCACATAATAATTACATGTATAGAAGTACATATAAACTTCATTTGACTTTGTTAATTATTGTTATACTAGTATTAAATAAATTTTCAGAAGTAAAAATCAATCTTTGACATCTTGACAATGAAATGTAATTTAGATGGTAAGACATTTTTTGTATGACTTATTAGTTTGAGTCAGGATATATAGGGTAGAGATGGATTTAAAAAAAAAAAGAAAAAAAAATCTTTGACAACTTTATCCCTCTTAATTGTCACACAATTAATCGGGAAAGTACCTGAAGCTATAGTCGAAAAATTTTATATTTTTTATATAGTCAAACAGGAAGATTTCTAGAAAATTTAGAGGCATCTAAACACAGAAGGTCGAAGTTAAAACAGAAAGGAACTCGCGCACGGAACATTTGGAAAATGAACCACAAAGTCTTTGTCTTTCGTCACATTCAAACTTATGAAAAATACCATCAAAGAACCTTCTATTCTTTCGTCTCATCATATTTATTGATTGACTTAATTGTCAAACCATGCATCCTCATTCTTCCACACCAATCAATCATACTTTATAAACCAATTCATTGAATACAATTATTTTCCACAATCCAACACAAACTAGAAAAATATATACACCTTTGAAAGAAACCATTTAGTATTAGTTTAAGCTAATTAGTTTGGTAATCCATGATGCATTCACAAATTTCCCATGATTTCATGACCAATTAAACCCCCAAAATCTTGCTATATACTAGTAAAGAAGTGCATACACAACACAACACAACACATCTTCAAAAATCCCATCTTCCATGCTCAATAATATGACATTACAAGATCTACAGTTGATGCGTCAGATTAATTACTTGTTATCGGAACATCCCACGATAATTGGATTCCGGTGGAGCACCACCCAAACATGGGGTTCAACATGGTCGTTTCTAATATTTTCCATCTCAACCTACATAGCCACATCCATCCTCCTCCATCTTTTCCTCCACCTCATCGGCCGTAAAAGGCCAGCATTTCCCACTAGGCTCACTCCCTGCTCTCCACAGCCTCGTCATGACACTCATATTCCTCACCATTTTTGCCGGAACTCTCTCCTCCGCTATCGCAGAAATCCGCGACACAAGTTGGTTCTGGCGAAGGTCCAAAACCCCTTTCCAATGGCTTCTTTGTTTCCCACTCGGAACACGTCCTTCGGGCCGTGTCTTCTTTTGGTCGTACATTTTTTACCTATCTCGTTTCCTCCAAATTTTCAACACATATTTTAACATTCTGAGACATCGTACACTTTCTTACGTACACCTCTTCAACCACTCTACCCTAATTTGCATGTCGTTTCTTTGGCTAGAGTTTTCTCAATCCTATCAAGTTTTGGAGATTCTGTTAACGACCCTCGTTTTTGCGGTGGTTTATTGTTATAGATTTTGGACGGAAATTGGATTTCCGAAAGCGAATTTTCCGTTCGTGATCTTGAATTTTCAAATCTTGCTGCTGGCGTGCAATTTGGTAGGCCACGTTGAAGGGTGCTTCCTTTGCATTTCATGAAAGGCGGGTGCAATGGAATGGGGGCATGGTTTTTCACTTCTTTGCTTAATAGCTTTGTGTTTTTGGTATTGTTGAAGTACTATGTGAAGATCACGCAATTGAGCAAGAAAAGATATCTTATCTCCCTCAAACAATAAATTGTATGGATGATAACGAAATACAATTTAAATGATAAGATAATTTTTTGTATGGTTATTTATGGATTCGGTTCATCAGAGATAGACGGTAAGATGGTTCTTCTTATGATATATTAGTCATGAATTCGAGTCACTTGATGTAAGGGAGAAGTGGATTTAAACAAACAAAAAAAAAATACTGGGTATTGATCAGTTAGTTCCTAAGGTACTTTTTTTCCAGATTTTTCTTTTTTTTTTCCTAAAGTGTGTATAATAAATATTGTCTCGGAATTATTTTGGGATGTAATTCACTAATTGTACTCCTTGTTCATTTTCATATTCAAAGAAAATTGAAGGCTAGTAATATAAATCTTGTTTTGTTTGAAAAATCTAGTAAGAGATTAAATTAAGCAGTATTTCATTAATATGGAGTTCAATTGGACTTTGTAGAAGAAGCTTCCACAGCTGATCGTTTGAAGGTTTCAATGCTCCAATGCTGAATTAGCCATGTGATCTGTGGTGGTGAATTTTTACATTGATTAACTAATAGCTGGAAATTTCTATGTCCTTCTGGAATTTTTTCAATTTGTAATTCCCTATAGAATTTTCCTGTCGGCCTTCTACTTTTCTAATACGTGTGTATGTAAGAATTCACAAATTTGTCATATATTTCAACAAATATGTAAATCTCATTTTCTCAAATCTTAATGTCGTTTATTTCTAAGAAAGCAACAAGAGACTCCAACATATTTTTGAGACGTATCGATCACTTCTAAACTTCCTGAAAATGGTGAAATGGGGAAATATTTAGGTAGATCTGGTTTTTAGCTTCACTTATAGATTTTATGGTGTGGATTAAATGTTATAAAATCTATGAAATAAGTTGATGTAAGTAAAATTTTATAAGATTTAATTTTAACTGTAAAATTTATAAATATAATCAAAAATTAAATTTATGGTAATATTTTCCCGTAAAAATTACTTCTTATGCATCGAAAACGGGATTTGACATGGAAATCAATGTCCATAGTTATTGCTCTATGGTACTTCCTATCCTACTTGCATGTATTAAGACGCTAATGTTCATCTAAGTCAGGATTGAACTCTCCGGAAGATTTATATTTACATTAATTATCTATGTCATATATAAGGTTTAATTTATTTTTTTTGTTATCTGTATCCGTAATTTTATAAATTACTATTTATTATACCTTATATTAAAAGATAAAAATCTATAACTATATTAGGATAACTACTATTAAACCTCCACTATTAATTAATAACTTACACACAATTTTTTTTTTTCCTTATTAACTTTTTTAAACTGCCATAAGTGTATGCCTTACACAGTAGTATGTATAAAGTATGCCACCAGCATCTATGATCATGAATTAGGAATGGAAAACACTACTATAGATTCAATTTTTTACTCTACCTGCAAACCCAGCAATTAAGATTAAATTTTATAAAATCTTACTTATATTAGCTTATGTCATAGGTCCATAACATTTAATTCACACAAGAGATCAAAAATCATATCTACCTAAATATTTCTTGTCAAGAATTAAGATTGAACTCTCCATAAGATTCACAATTGCATGAATTATGGCTTATTTGTTCGCGTAATAATAACATATGAATGATATTCTCGTGGTCTCAAATTTTAGACAGAATTGAACTTATTTAGATCCATAAACACTAGCTAAAAGGATAATGCAATAGTGACCGGCTACTCAAATATAAAGATCTAGTAATTAATTAACTCGATATGCCACGTTCAAACTACAAATTAATTGTTCAAAAATTGTCAATAGTTAGGTGTTCAAAAGTCACTTAAGTTGAACTGTCGAGTCAAGTTGACTCAAAAAAAAAAAAAAAATTGACTTATGACTTACTCGACTTTCGACTCGAAATCAAACTAACTAAATGACTTCTCGACTCGACTTTAACTTTAACTTTCAAATCAAATTACCGGTCAAATACCGATTTATAAATTGATTGATTTGACTGATTTACTGGTCAAACAAGTCATTGACTTGGTCAGTTAAATATCGGTCAAATAAATCAAACATATATATATATATATGTATGTATGTGTATATACGTATGTATATACATATATGTATATATGAGGATTTATAATTATAATAATATATTAATGTATTTGTGTACATAATATTTTAGTTATAATATTCTTAATTTTTAATAATTAAATATGTTAATAATTGATAATATTATTTTTTTTTAGTATCTAAATATCTTTTCTTTGTATAATTGATAATGTTATGTACAATTTATGTACTTATACATTAATGTAAGTGTATAATTTATTAATGTAACGCTTTTGTTTCAATAATTAATTAAATGAATTACTAATTTCCTTTTAATACACATAGATGTACTATCATAGTTAAATAATTATATATACTAAAGTATTTAATGAAATATTTACGTATAATATATCTATACATACATGTTTTTATATTCATATATTAAGATTTGTATAATTTATAAGTGTAATAAAAATATGTGTTACTTAATATTTAATTTATGTACTTATACAGTTATACTATATAACTTATTAACATAACATTTTTACTATTAACAAGTATATAATGAATTATATTTTTGTACACATATTAATATAAAGATGATAATGTGAAAATTGGAATAATTAAAATAAAAGTGTTACATGAATAAGTTGTATACATATAAATTTAATACACTTTTGTAGAATGATATGGAGTTTGTTGAATAATGAATTAAAATATAGAATAGAAGAAAATTAAATGTTCAACTTATTTGACTTATTGGTCGAACAAATCAAATTTAAACGATTCGAGTTTAATCAATTTTAAATTTATATGACTCAATTTTAATTTTAAAATTTTAAAGTTAAAAAATTAAGATATACCGATCAAATAAACGCTACTATTTGTGATATCCTAAGTCCAAAGGATCTGTTTTCAATAATGCCGATGACATGTAAAATTGTCATCCATTACGTCAGTGAGGTGAAGTAAAGGAGATTGTTTAGGTTACTCTAGATTCAAGGGACTCCAAAAAACATGTCATCCAAACAAGCTATCTCCTTTTTCTTGCCAAATTACTACCTCTATTTCATTCAAATTGTTACTATTTAATTTTCTTATTAACACATTAAATTTTCATAACTTAATTTTATATAATTTTTTTAAAATTTAAAATTTGTATGTATTAATATTTGATATAAATATCATTTTTGTTAAATAAATTTTATTAAAAATTGAATAAAATTATATAAATTATTCTGTTTGATTAGAATAGTCAAACTGCAAAAAAAAAAAAAAAAAAGAAAGGACGAGGAGAGTACTGATTTTGAGAAGGCCAGCGATGTCTTTAATTTGTAGGGATGTTTGTTGCGTGCAAAAGTTGTTAGTAATGCATTTATCATCCTCATATCTTTCTCTTTTCTTCTTCTCCGACTACGTAATATGTTACATATTTTGATAGGAAAGTGAATTAAAGAACCGAAGGACCACAATACAATATTAACTTCAATTCGTGCTTAACTGTTTGGATGAAACACTGCAAATACATATAGCACAACTTTACTTGTTTAACATTTGCCAATTGAACCAATCTTATTTGCAAGAACGTTGTTAATACTTTGCATAATCTTATCTAATAAACGAGTCATAAATACATCACAAATAAAATACACTTGCTTCACCAATTTGGTAGGATGTTAATGGCTATAATTAACACCATGTGTCAATAATTCTTTGTTATTATTTTATTTTATTTTAATTTTTGGATGCAAATACTTGTCTGATTAGTATCATACCTGTATAAGCACCAATCTTAATTGGATCCAATTCAGAAAATCACCTTCTACCAAATTGTCGAATAAGCTTCCACATACACCTAAATTTAAGGCATTCAATTCGGAAAAGACCTCCGATGTTATTCCCAGAGCAAATCAAATCCCCTTCTAATCTACTTTAAAAACCAAAATCCTCTCCATCGCATGCTAACTTATCTTTCGTGGACCTTCCAACTAACTAAATTGAAGAAATTTTTAGATAGATCAAATTTCTTATACGTACTGTGAAGATATAGATATTTAAATTTATGATAATGCATATCATTCTAAACTGTTAAAATAAATTTTTTCAAAACGAGGTGAGTTATTGTAAATTAAAAAATTCATAATATTCATCATAGATTTGATTCATTTAAAAAAAATTTCCTTAAAACCCCACTATTAAAAAGCGCAACAAACAACCAATAAAATCACTCAAAACTGTAGACCTCGCAAGCCCCCCACTGTAAATAGAGACTCTTATTGCCGATAGTTATTCTGATCGACGTAAAATTTGAGAGACCTGACCGTACCAGATAACTTCTCTAACGGTTTCCAAGATTTTGACATAACATGGCCCTTCTTTTCTTTATGCATACAAGTCCTGTTACATATGAAATCTTGTAAAACTCTAGAGGTTCAGGAGAGAGAAAACCTTTGACAAATCTCCACGCATCAAATCAAACCCTCTTTGATGTGGTCTTCTTCTTAGGTAAAATCTTGTTCTTTTTGCTTTTTTCATGTCTGTATATATAATGCAGTATATTATTCATATAGATACACTTTTTTTTATGTTTTTTTTTTTTTTCGAAATTTTCAATGCATATTATTGCCCTGTGTAAATGGAGAAAAGGGATCTAATTTAGCAGTATTACTTTAAAAATAAAAAATAAAAAATCCCAGGGGCTTAATTTGGTAGAATTAGATCGGTGACAATTTGATTTGAGTACTGAACTTTAGAACTTTTAGATATCAGATATAGAATTGAATGCAGCAAGATTTATTGGAAAAACCCAGAAAAAAAAAAATGAAAGTAAAAAATAAAATGATTCAAACTTATTTAGATATTCTCATTTTGTTCGTATCAGGACTGAAATAACTTGTTAGAATGATCAGAAATATATGTTGGCATTGTTTCTGGGGTGGCTAAAATTTCGGATATTATGCTGGATTGGAGCCATGAATGGATGGAACTTCGTCGAGAATGTCCTACATTTGTTAAAGAAGAGCTCCAATGTCCTCGCTTGCTATTGGTTACCTCGGTGTTGTTTTGATTATACTGGAAGGTCATGCAAATTGGAAAAATAAATGACAATACTGGGGTTAAGTCTGCTAGGAAAAATAAAATAGTTGGAACAAAATTATTAGGATAAAAAAAAACTCGTATCTTTTGTTTGTTGTAACCAATGCATGTAGAGAGGACTTCAGAGAAATTCTGAGTTTATACTCTTCTGAATGAAGAATGGAAAATGAAAGAAGATAATAATGACAATGTGTTATGCTTCATGCAATGGAAGTCTTGTTATGGAAAAGAATTAGATGGACACAGAGTGTTGATATCTCATTTAGTAAATGTCTTTATGGGAAAATCTAACTATTTTGATTTATTGAATTTGATGGACCTTGGAGCTAAAAGTGAACATCTAAACAGAGTAACTTAATTCAATGTAGCCAATTCAGAAGTTTTACATCGTAAAGTGGTTTGCACATATTTGTGTTTTCCAAATATGTTCTGAGCAAAATTGGGTTGAAAAGGATAGTGTTCAAGAGTTTATCAGCTTGGATATGGCTGAAACTATATATAGATTGTGTCGCTGAATGAGCAAGTTAATCTGAACCATATAAAAGAATATCCAGGAGACTCCATGATATATTGACTAGAATCTTGAATGGCAAAGGATGCCTAGTTTCTATTTTGGATGATGTGCATATTGTCTGAATGGCTTATGTAACGGGTTACTTCATGTCTATTACTGGAAAGCTCTTTGCTCGGAATACTACCTGTGATGAAGTAAATCAAACATAATATGTGAACCTCAGGTATCCATATGATGAATTCTCATTGGAAAAGTAACTGAGAATCAGACCTGAAGATGATTATAACGGATTACTGAAAGCATAGGCTAAATATATAGTATTATGCCACATATTTGTGATTCATGGATTATGATGTCTCTTTTTTCTAGTAAAGCACACCTTTGGCATTGCCCACATGATCAGAAGAAGTCAGTTACTCCTTGATTCTACATCCCAGGCACAGAATTCTTAAGTTAATAAACTATTTTGTCATGTCGTGAAATCAATTTGACATTTTTGTTCATACATGCCTCACTGGGCTTCTTAAGTAAAATGGTGATGTAGTGTAACTGCAGCTCTCTTATCTTTATTAGCACAGGTGATAAAATTTGACGACAACTGAAATTTTCTATTTCATCTTTCTTTACTGCAGATTTAAGCTCCATGATTCATACTCTTGCTGTTTCTTCTGGTGACCTCATTGGCCACCTCATCCTTAAACTGACAGTAATTTTGCATGTATCAGCTTATTAATTGGAGATTTTAGAGATGACAGGGCATATGGAAATTCGACAGGACCCCAATTCTATAATCCAATAAATTGACTCCTCTGAGGATTATTAGGGGTTTAATATGCTTAGTGGTGTTTATTTCCACTGCATTCATGTTTCTGATGTACTTTGTACCAGCAGTTGTTGGGATCTTACGATTTTTGAATGTGCATTACAGTAGGAAAGTTGTGTCTTACCTTTTTGGTCTATGGCTTGGTCTATGGCCCTTCTTCTTTGAAAAAATAAACAAAACGAAAGTGATTTTTTCTGGAGAGACTGTTCCAGAAGGGGAGCGTGTTTTGCTTATTGCAAACCACAGAACAGAGGTTGATTGGATGTATCTGTGGAACCTAGCATTACGGAAAAAGTGCTTGGGACACATCAAATATGTACTCAAGAGCAGCTTGATGAAACTGCCAATTTTTGGCTGGGGATTTCACATATTAGAGTTCATACCAGTGGAGAGAAAATGGGAATGTGATGAACCAATAATGCACCAAATGCTGTCATCTTTTACTGATCGTCGTGATCCATTGTGGCTAACCATATTTTCCCAGAAGGCACCGATTTTACGTAACAATTAATCACCTTTCTCTTCCTTAATGTTTGATCTAGGTGCATCTGACTGATCATATTTGTTATCATCTTTTTATCCTTTTCTTCTTGCTTTTCTATTTATATTTCGTCTTATATGCTTTCAGAATGTTAAAGTTGTAAACAATGAATTGATTAATACTGTAGATATCACTCATTAGTAGTAGAGTAGTGCTTGTCTCGTTGCTCATGATTGTCTAAAAGTTTCTGACTTTTGGAAAATTAAAGCACATCGTGTTACAGATTCTTCATTGAATACAGAATGTCAGAACATATCATTCCCCATTTGGTAGAGTATTTTGCGTGTAGTTAGCAGAGAATTGCTCTAAATTTGTCTGTAAGACATTTGAACCAGCAACCTACTTCATTTGATTTGTACTAATGTATTGATTTCTTCTTATTAAGTGAGCAAAAGTGTAAAAGAAGTCAAAAGTTTGCCACTGAAAATGGCTCGTTACCGGTGCTAAGGAATGTGCTGCTTCCGAAGACAAAGGGATTCCATGCTTGTTTGGGGGCCCTGCAGCTCTCCTTGGATGCAGGTATTTCTTTCGTCATCATCAATTTTTTCAGCCTCTCTGATCCTTAAGCATACAACTGGCCATATCTTCTAAAGTCTAAACGATTTTTAGTTGTTCTAAATACTTCTTGACCTCCTCCTCCATGCAGTTTATGATCTGACTATCGCCTACAAGCACCGATGCCCTTCTTTCTTGGACAACGTTTTTGGTATCGAACCATCTGAAGTACATATTCATGTTAGGTGCATTCCTGTCGGGGAAATTCCATCATCTGAAAAGGATGTAACCACATGGTTGATGGACACATTTCGGTACAAAGATCAGCTACTCTCCGATTTCACAGCTACCGGTCATTTCCCACAAGAAGGCACCGAAGTTGAGCTTTCTACGCTGAAATGCTTCATTAATTTTGCCATAGTAATTGTCATCACTGGCATATTGGATACATTTCTTACTTTCTTCTCATCCATTTGGTTTAAAGTATATGTAGCTGTAGTTTGTACATACCTTGCTTTTGCAACTTACTTCAGTATTCGACCATTTTCAGCTCTTGATTTTGCTAACAAATTGTCAAGGCACAAGAACACTGCCTAGATTGAATTGTCACTGCAAAAGCAGCATTTTTTTTCATTGTCATAGTAACTCTTGATAGCATATTATAGCTTATTTTTTGTTCAATATATTGCAGAATTGTTATTTATGACAGCAGGAAATTTTTTCTCCTCAATTACCTTATGGTAGTATGCTTTCATTTGTAGCCTCAAAATAAGCCTAAATACAAAGTATGCTTTCATTTGTAGCCTCAAAATAGGCCTAAATACAAGTACCAAAATTGTTGTTAACAATTTTTCTTGAATGATTTAGAGTGAATTTTAAGATCAATGACAGATGAAATTGGGGCTTAACATTTAGTGATACCAATTTAAAAATGTCATAGGAAAAAAAGATGTTAAAAAAGAAAAAAAAAATGTCATTGTAGTAATTGACTTGAGGAGATTATTGGACGTCCAAGTAAAAGATTGAGCCTTTTTAGCTTAAGAATTGTCCAACCCAAATGATAGCCCCAAGGCCCAATATAAGTAATTGATGTTTCGGTTGCCTCTCCTTGCAGATGGGCCGGGCTGCGGCAGTGGGAACTTTACGAAAGATTAAAAGCTTTCACTTATTAATTTGATACCAAACATTATTGTCTACAGCCGGATGTTAAATTCTCCCTGACCACAATAAAAATATTCTTAGTAAACCTCTATCAAATTCGTCATTGTAAATTTGTATTAGGGTTGAAAAGTAAATAAATTACTAGATACTCGAGTCGAACTCAACTCGGTAAGACCATATTAGACTTAGTTTTGTCAATAATCGTGTTGCTCATAATTCTTATTGCAATTGTCATTTTCTTGTCTTCAGCTATGATGTATACATATTTGAACAAGAAGTCTTGTTAGGTAATTTAACTGGCATATGACATATGGAAAAATATAAGATAAGAGAAAAAAAAAAAAAAACTTCTGCAAGTAATAAATCCGTGCTCAAATGATTAGGTAGTGATGATATAAAGAGAGTGGGTGGTATGGTGATTTTGCTCTACGCGGATTGAACTACTTCACTCTTAATTATATAACAAAACAAAGAAAAAGAGGATGAAAAGAAAGCTGCAGTTAATTGTCAGCAAACTCACCCAATACGCCAAAAAGGCAAAAACAAGAATTGATTCTTTGTCATCAAGTTAGGTTAAACGAAAGAATATATAATCATGAATTAACATTAGGATAAGAGGTAGCCTTATTTAACATTCTTTGCGAGTTAATTAACCTTTGCTATACCAAATTCTTGACCAATTTCACGTAACTACTAAAAAAAACACACACACACACACGTAAGTTTTCATTTACTTTTTTGTTTTATCAAACCTAACTCAATAAGACAATAACTAATCAATGATAGTCGACCTTAACCCTGAAATTAATTCTCACTCACCTTTTCGGTTTCCACAATGCCAAAATGTTCTTTTTCTAAATTAAGCTCAACTCGGGCTG
Organism: Cinchona pubescens; assembly: GCA_025175665.1. NCBI lineage: Eukaryota > Viridiplantae > Streptophyta > Magnoliopsida > Gentianales > Rubiaceae > Cinchona > Cinchona pubescens. The sequence goes on from JANKKI010000227.1 coordinate 1,142,989, forward strand.
TATACAATGGGGATGGTGGCCGCTCCGAATCTTTTTCTCATTACGTGTGATAATCTGTTGTTTCATATTTTGAATATTTGTCACTTGTGTCTTGATTTTATAAATATTATTATGTCAAAATATAGGTAACAGGTATATAAAACGTACAACAGAAGATCTTTTTGTGATGATGGAGAAATTAACGTTAAGATGGAATACTTCATTAAGTTTGGGATATAGATTTTCATGCATATGTCAGCACAGAGTATATATCATGGAAACTCATATGTCAGGCAAAAAATACACCAATGTACAATTTGATGATAAGAATAAAAGTACAATTATATGTAGGAGAAAAGGATTTACAAAAGAAAGCACATACAATTATCATATTAAAACAGACAAATGACAATAATATTGCCTTCATTTCAAATTAGAACTTCTTTATTATTGAACACTAATTTGTCTGTTTAACAGATCCTCTATTCATAACCTACCAAGAAACTCAACTAGATTGGGTATAAAATTTTAAAAACAATTATGATAGAAAATTAACAAATTGTTCTCCATCTATCACATAATTAAACTATTAAAATCCAATTAAAATATAAGTTTTAACACATATGAAATTTAGTTTAATTATACCATTCACATTTGACAACTATTAGGGCCTCGTGGTTTGTCTAATTCAGCTTAATATAGAAATATATAGTTGGTTCATAATGCTTCATCCCTTGAAAGCCGACGAGGAAAAAGGAAAATTGAAACACTCTAGGATAATTAAGGAAAAGATAACATTAATGTTGAACTTCATTGCTTGAAAAAAAAACGTTTGTTTACGTGAAAAGTTAATACTTGCAAGTTAATTCAAGAATGTAAACACTAACATGGGACAAATGATAACTTAAACGCGGTTTCTCATCAACAATGTTTGAAGACTTTAAGTCAATTTTTGTGGGACTCCTTGTCTAAAGTCTCTATGAGGGTTGTAGAGAAGTTTGTGTCTTGGTATATATGTTGGGTTTGGTGAACCAATAAGTGATTGAATGTGATTATTTGACTCTGGAGTTATGCTACAACAAAAATTGCACTACGGATCTTTTCTCTGATTTTTTATATTAATATTCTGTTTCACTTTTTTTTTTTTTTTTAATGTTTGATAAGTGTGTTTTGATTTATAAATAACATTATTATGATAGAGTACACATATTAAATATAAAGTATAAGACAAAAAATTAACACAACAAGTAAAATAGAAGATCCGATGACAAAAAATTGGTAAGTTACTAGCTCGGTTCAAGGGCTCAGAAATTCGATCACAAAAATTAGTTATGCAATTGATTGTCTTAGTTCTCATGGCTCAATCTGAATGATGAAATTCAGTTTTGGAATTTTATTTTCACATGTTCTATACTAACTCAATTATAAAAATAAATAAAGATATCCTATGAGTGTCAAGCCCGAAATCTTTGCGTGACATTGTCCTCCAACAAATAAAAATGGAAATCTTTGCATGATCCTTGTCTTCTCATTTTTTTTTTTCTATTTCTAATTAATCCAAGAAATCCAAATTATAACTTCTCAATAAAGAAATTACACTTAGGGTTAGGTGTTACGTACAAAAGCATCAATGAAACAAATGCTGAAATTCTGGATTAATGTATGCATGAAATTCGGCTTTCAAGTTTCAACACCAAAAGAAATTTAAAAATTTTAATTAATTACAATGGAGTGGTAGAATTCGGTTATTAAATTCTCTAAAGAAAAATTAATAATTTACAAAATTACAAATTTAAAATTATCTGTCAAAATTAATTCACGTGACAAAATCATATTCAATTACCAACTCTTAATTTTAGATGTTTGGCCGTATTATAAATCCTTAATGTATTTATCACTTTTTATAAATGCATTGTTTACAAAATTTTATGTTGCCAAACCAATTTTGACGTGCATTGGCTATTCTTGTTAACTCACCACCAAATTAATGACCAATAACATCAATTAATTAATCCAAAGATTATTAACAAAAGATAGGAAAATGGGGGAAGTAGGGTATGGACACGTAGTCTAGGTGAACATTTTTCCTATTTATAAGAGAGCAACTTTCTAATTTAACTTCCACGATCCCAACTACAAACCAACCAACCACATCAAAAATCTCTTTCTTTCTTCTCTCTTTCCCACTCTCCCTAGTGCTAATCGATGGCGGGATGGCAAAATATGATGGCTTTTCTGCTTCTGCCTCTTCTTACTTTAGGTAATTACTCCATCATTTACAAATCTATCATCTTAATTTGTTGCCCTAGTATTCTTGCCTATATCACTAATTTTCTTCACATACATTTATTATCTTAATTAGTTGAAAAAAAAAATGTATTATCCATTCATATCGATCTTCTATATATGGCTACAATTTTATGCCTAGTGAGTCTACCATTTACAAATTATGTTATTTTTGTTACTTATCTCGCAATACAAAGCGATGTAAAATGAGTTTCTATATATACAATTGAAAATTAATAAAATTCATATTTTTTAATTATTTTAACAGCTGTAAAAGGCATATAAAAAATCAACCTTTAATCGGCCTTTGGGAGTCTTTAATGAATCCATTTGTTTCTCTAATGGACTTGGATGTATTGAAATTGGATCATAATTGGAATTGCATGGTACTATAATTTTTAGAAAAATAGACCAAAATGCAACACTTCCAAAATGTGAGGGACCTAAATGCTTTATCTGAAGAACTAAACAGAAATTACTCAAAATAGAATTGAGTGACAATTTGTATGATTTTCTCAAAAATTTTATCAAAAAATTTCAATTCAATCGAACACAACCTAATTAGTGAAAATTTTAGTATTATATATATAGGGAATTTTACAATCCCTTTCAGGGAATCATTCCCTTAACTTTAAAAACTTGTACAGTACAAGTTTTTTAAACACATAGTGTTATACTGTGCAAAGATTCAAAGTAAAAGCTATGGTTCCTATAAGAAACCATAGAATTTTCCATATATATATATATGTATATATATATATATATATGTTTAGAAATTTACTTCGTGAAGGCCCAAAAGATTTATGAATACGATTATTTATTTATTTTTTCATTTCAATTACTATGAAAATTAGAAAAGTATCTATTATGTATGATTAATCTCACAATTGCAGGAACAATTGATAGTATCGTTTCAGCGTCAGTTTTCACACTCCAAAACAGTTGTAACTACACCGTCTGGCCGGGGACCCTCTCCGGTAACGGCGTGGCCATATTAGGTGACGGAGGTTTTGCATTATCCCCCGGTGCAACCATCCAACTCTCCGCCCCAGCTGGCTGGTCAGGCCGTTTCTGGGCCCGGACAGGGTGCAACTTCGACGACTCTGGGCACGGCAACTGCTCCACCGGTGACTGCGGTGGATTAAAGTGCACCGGCGGCGGTGCACCACCCGTAACCCTCGTAGAATTCACCCTCGCCAGTGGCAACATTGTGAAGGAGAACTTTTATGATGTTAGCCTCGTCGACGGATACAATGTGGGCCTTGGCGTTCGGCCCTCCGGCGGCTCCGGTGACTGCCAGTACGCCGGCTGCCTAGCAGACCTTAACGAAAACTGTCCAAAGGAATTGCAGGTCGCGGACTCCGGCACGGTTGTTGCATGCAGAAGTGCATGCGAGGCTTTTAACACCCCGCAGTATTGCTGCACCGGCGAGCACTCGACGCCGGAGAAATGCTCGCCGACGGATTACTCGAAGATGTTCAAGAATGCTTGTCCTTCTGCTTATAGTTATGCTTATGATGATGCATCGAGCACATGCACTTGTGTAGGCTCGAATTACCTGATCACATTCTGTCCCCACTAGTTAATTAGATGCAAATGATTGGTTGACATCAGTCATCATGATTATTACATATAGGATGATTTGATTAAATCTAATGTATATGAATATATATTTCTTTTGAGGGTTTTATTATTTGTTATTAATTAACGATTTGGGTAGGGTTATCCTAGTCTGTTGCTACTCGTGAAATAATTGAAAAACAGGTGGTTTAAAACTTCTTAGATTTATCGAGTTCGAGTTCGATTTGTTGAATTTTAAAAAAGTTTGAATTCTCCATTTGAAAATATAAAGATGTAATTTTATATTTATTACCGATATTTTAATAATTATACATATTAAAAAATAAAAATTAATTTATATACAAGATCTGTCTCTTCTTACAAGCAGAGTAGTTAGAAACTTAAACTCGAAACTCAATACAAGTAGCTCAAGCTCGACTCGCGAATTCGTGTCGAATATTTAATTGAACTACTCACGAGTAGTTTGGTTCGTTTCCACTCTTATTGAATGCGGTCGGATTGTATAAATCTTCTTCTTATACACATTTAATGTGTCAACGACTTTATACATTTGGATTTATAAAATAAGATTATTTTAAGTGTTAATTGTAATTATTCACTGTTAAATACACGAATTAGGTGAAAATTTGCCGTTTGCTATTTTTTTTTTTAATCATAGATTTTTCTCACCAAAGTCCTCGAGAATTATACTAGTTAGTGCACAAGCTTTGCACACATTCATATTTATTCTTCCCTGCACTTAGATCCTCTCTCGATTAAACTTCCACTTTTCCACAACGTTAACACTCGAAGCTCCACTCAACAAAGTTTCACACTAGTATACGACTGTTTGTTTCTATGGTTCGTACAAGATTCCAATTCGGTTGGTGTGAAATTTACTAGTGATGTCAGTAAGGACGTCACACACAGATTAGTTGAACTAAAGATAAGTTATGTTTAGATGGGTGAATTTCAATTGAAAAAAATGATTTGAAATGAATGAATTTGAATTGAATGGATTTAAAATGATAACAAATTTGAGTGAATTTTAAATTTACTTATTTAATTATTGAAATTATACTTTTATTTGTTGATGAATTTTAAATTCATAATTAAATTAATTAAGTTGTTTCAAATTACTTATTTAATTATTAAAATCACTCTCTTACTTTTGATGAATTTCAAATTCATAATTAAATTAATTAAGTTGTTTCAAATTAAATTTACCAAAATTTCTCCATCCAAACACAATGATTGAGAAGTTGCTAAAAGGAGGAGTTCTTCAAGAATTTTTTTTTTTTAATTTTCTCCTGTATTTTGGCTCACGTATTATAATGAGGTTCTGCCTATAAAAAATGACTGGGATTTCTGCTCGTCTGATTTTATGTTGCCTGATTGTTCCAAAAAATATGCTGTTTTCTGTTTCTTGATTTGAAAGAAAAGGATGGGTATTGTGTACCAAACTCAATCAGATGAATTTAATTGTTGGATTTAACTATCTATTCAAGGGGTATTGTCAAATTCCAGATTCCAAATTTTAAGTGTCCATCCTCACACAATTCATAGACTAAGATAGTTTAACAAATAATGATATCTTAGAAAATTCATTGAAAGAATTATCTTATTAATTTTAAATATTTATATAATATAAATTTTTAAAACACAATAAAATAATTCTGTTACGAGACTTTAAAATTTTCCAATATCTTATTGGTCACTTTTGAGTTGGTTCTTGATGATATTTGATACCACTACACTGGGATCCCACTTCAGGAAGAGGTTTTTTGTGTAGATAATCTTTTCAACTTCGAAAGAACTCAACAACAAGAAGTACTAGTATAAATGTAAATTTGAAGTCTAAAGAAAAAAAGAAGAAGAAGAAAACTACATTAAACGAAATATATAGGAGATACCAAATAAACTAATGCTTATCAACAAAGACCTTAGGCCTTGAAGGTTGTGTTTACTCATGTCAACGAATTCTCTCATTCTCTTCCTGTTTCTTCATCTCTATCTATTACATTTTTCTTTACCATTCCTTGTTAATTTTCTCTCTACATTAGGCTTTCATCTTCGAAAGCTGAATCTCAATGACACCATTCCCACCCTATTCTTTTTTAAACCATATTGGGCTGGGAGAAGAATCTACTCTACTGCAAGTGCAAATCATGCCACCTATTCCTCTACGCTAGGAGAAAAATCAAGAAAGAAATTACAAGAAACCTAAAAGAGGGGACAAATAAAAGAAGAAGAAACTAAATATACCTACAAATTTACATGCTTTTTCTCCATGGCTTTTCATGAAAAACCAGCACTGAGCAATGACTTCAAAACCATTTATCTAATTCACCCCATCCTGTGCAAAGACCTTCTCCCTCTTCTTCATTGCCGAATAGGGTTTGATCAGCGCAATCAAGTGATGCTCCACAAGCTGAGTTGTATGATTGGCATGCTGAATGACAAACCCGTAGCCTATCATCTCCATCCTTGTCACATTTCTGGATAGAGATCTGGTTCAAACATTCATCAAAGTAAGGAATAAGATGTCAACAGATAGAAGCACCGTCATCCTAAATTCAGGCATTATCATGTCAGTAAGTCTTTCCGAAAGCTATAAAAGTTTTCCACACATTGGTTCACAATATCAAGTTATTAAGAATTCACGCCAGCCTGATCGACTTTTAATCAAAATCCAGTTTAACTTCCGTCAAGCTCAGATAGTGATGTACAGGCATACATTCTTCAAGGAGTGCCCAAAACTAATGCTTGAATGCAATTCTGAAAATCTTTAATTTTACTTTTTCTTGAGCCTTTGTTGACTGCATTAATAGTATAAAGGAATAAACTTTTTGTACAGCCAGCCATTTCTTGGGTCTAATGGAATTTCAAGCCACTAACCCTTCAAAGACAATAATGGCAGTCCTTGAAGCTTCAGTAATGTAGGGTGTGGAGAAAAATGGAACACCCCTTCCATTAAAATTGCTTGCGTCTAAATCTTATCCTACTATTTAAGAAAATCACCTTCGTGGAGAATTTAAATGCACAACTTGAAAAGCAACCAAATAACAAAAGACTGTAAATAGCATCATTCTCATGATCATTATATGTATTATAACTGCAATAAAATATACAAAACCAAAAAGGTAAAGAAACTCACCCAGCAGGCTAATCGCTTTGCAGCACCATCGCAATCTTTGCCTCTAAAATAGTTTAAGAATTTCCGAGCCCAATGGCTTTTCATGAAGGTCCACCAGGAAATAACCGGTGGTAGTTGGGCATCACAACAACTTCTTCAAGCTGCTCTTAGATGCTCAATTGTATGGAGCACAATGTTGACTGCCTGCATCTTTCTTTAGCACATCTTGGCAAACTGAGAGACTCGGGAGAAGCATGGAGCTGTTCTGGCAAGTATAGCCAGCATAGTCAGAGCATCGGAACTCACAGATGCCATTATCACAGACACCTCCATGAAGGCTGCATTGTTCATCACAAATAGCTGCATTTCACCCAGGGAATGTTATACAAAGATGGGAAAGAGGGAGAATTACAAACTTTTGTTAAGAAACTCAGTATTGCAATGAGAGGAACGGAGACCATAAAGCAGGATAATGCACAGAAAAGGAGCATTATCGATTTTTTTCATATTATCTCCCCTAATTCTGCGTAGATCCAATCAGTCAGGAAATAATAATAGTTGTAGTGCAGTGATTAGCGCACATATTATGGCACCTAGTTATTCACTCAATGGAAGACTTCATATCCTTCACAAATAAACAAAATAGGCATTCTTCAACATTCAGCACTAAAAATTATATTGCCACATTTCAGTTCATGATTGAGGTTCCTGGAGCTAAAAGAAAAAGTATTCTCAGGAAGAATACTAATCTACCTGTAGAACAGTCGATGCCAGTGTACCCATTCTGACATTCACAAACACCATGCTGAAGGCAGTTCCCACGCCTGCTACAATTGTTAGGGCAGGAACCTGCAATAGAAGTTTCATTAAAAGATTAGAAGGCAGATCGAGAAAGCCTTCCAACAGTATGTTAATTCTGTTTGAGACAGCAGAGTTGAGGAAGAGATCGAGAATCTCACTTTTGCCACAGTCATGACCCTCAAAACCAAGAAAGCAGTGACATCTTCCATTAACACAATCTCCATTAAAATTACATGTATTGGGACATTGACCAGACACGGGTTCTGGATCTATGTTACAGAGTTCATGGTAAGCCGGGCAGATCAGTTCGCCTACATTTTGGTGGAAAAGTCAGTACTGTAGCAGAACTCAATCTCAAAGAGAGATTATAAAGCAGGCCAGAAAGAGCTGATCATCAGCCAGATATAGGTGTCAAATTACCGTTAAAGCTAGGAAACTGAATAGGTCCACCAGCTTCAGGACATACCTTCCAAATACCATCCACAGCAACCTATGAAAAAATTTCATAATTGCATTAAGAGAATTTGACATTTATAAGGAATAGGGAGAAAAGTATGGTTAATTCTACAGTTCAATTACGCACCAAAAAAAATAATAATAATTGTACCCTTCACTACATTGCAAAGCTTAGGGAGGGACTAATAGAACCAGCATTTTCTTTTTGTGGAAAGAAACTATACTTGTAACCACATGGCAGTGGGTGTTTACATGTTTAAGACCTTAAGACTCATCCCATGATCGAGCAATGAGGTGCTTTCACATTTTCTATGTTTCACCTTTCCAGTTAAGGGGTTGTACAAAAATCCGTCAAGAGCATAATAAGCGCATTGAATGTGGGCATATTTTCCACAGAATAAAGGCAAACACGGTCTATTCTCTACAGTTTAGCAAGATTCTGATAACAGGAAAGGTTTCAAATCCCTATCCATTTCCTTGGTCTCACTTCACCCCTAAATAACAAAAGAAGCCAAGGGAAACCAGCAAGTGAAGAAAGAAAACAAGAACACAAACTTAGCAAAACAAGGACAGTATAGAAAGCAGAACGAAGAAATGCGTCAGCATCTGACGAGAAATGAAGCCTCACTCCTAATGAACAAGTACCAAAACCATGTTCCCTTATATGCTAAAGTTATTAAATCTCTCAAATTTTTTTTTTTTCTTTCAATTAGTGTTGCTAATACTTTACCCCATTTGAGGGGACTTTAGTGCATAACATGCTTCAGGGATCTCCCCGACACCTCCCAACCACCACCACCCCCCCCCCCCTGGAAAAAAAAAAAAAAACTACTACCTGAGCCCCATTTGAGGGGGAAGTTTAGTGCATAACATGATTCAGGGATCTCCCCAACACCTCCCAACCACCAACCAATAAACAACTCACATTCAAAATGCCTACATACTACCTCAAGCCTGTCACATAGACATCTAACTTTTAAGTCAACAGAAATGAGTACATAACAGCCACGCAAACATCCATAAGGTCAACAATGGGAACATGTCAACAATTAGTACCACATACAGCTCCAGACCATACCTCCAGAGAATTGTTTACACATCGATGCTGATAACAACCATTTCCCTGCGTCATAGAACCACGTACAAACCCAGTACGCACTAAGGATGACGCCATACACCTATATATGTTGATAAATGAGAATCGTTCACTATCACTTTTCTTTCGATGCTACAGCCATACATTACACACAAACTCACCTTGAACTACTTCCTCGCACTTCACCCAACATTCTGTCAGGAGCCCGAGCACCGTTAGTGTCTGTACATGATCCATCTGAATATGCTACAAAATAAGTGCAATAATCTGCCAATGGAGACAATTTGACCACCTGAAATTTGTGCAAACAGAGGAGGAAAATCAACACAATTCATAGTTATATGCACGCTCCACAAACACCAGAATAATACAGAAAAAAGGCTACTTTGAATTCATGATTCGTGCTATCTTGCAGTGAAATCCAATGCTCAAGCTACAGATAAAGTCATACTCATATCTATTTTGTGGACTAGCCAGAGGTTTGGACCTTGGAGACGATAATAATTTGAAAAAAAAAAGGGAACAAAACAGAAATGTATAATGCCCACCAAGTATTTCCATTCCACTGGACATACAGCATAATACACATTAACAGACCAAGCCCCATTTATTAGGTATAGTAAATTGTAAGAACACAAAAAGTGTTTTTAAAGTTGCAAAGACAATTTTCAGATCTGAGTACCCTCACTAAGTTACAAGACAAGTTAACAAGGTTTCAAAGTATGCTTCTTTATACCTCACATTGATTCAGTTCTGGCTGCCTTCATCCATGACACATGTATCTTTCCTGAGCCAAGAAATCCACAAAAAAAGAGGGAGATAAAAAAAAAAAAAACAAGTAGACAATTTTCAGCAATAGGAGATAAACTGTGTCTGCCTCTAATGATGCAGGATTATATAATAAGGATAGCAAGGGGCAACTTAGATACATTTAGATGTACGAGAGGAGGTATGAGCACGCACAGTGGGTGTTAGAGCTTTTATTCTTCAACACATTCTAGACAGCATTTATAACCAATAATGTACAGTTACCTTTTACATCAGCCATGGGCTATGAAAAATTTAAATTCTCCAAATGTGCAGTAGTGCATAAATGAATACTAGGCTAGAGCTAAATCAGAGATTTATCACATTTAAGAGTGACAGCAAACAAATCCATGAACCAAATCACACCTTTGTTAGCCTGTGGAAAATAGCGGGCCCACTGCGGAAGATCTCCACTGTAGTTTAGAATTGGGCAGTAACCTTCTGCTTCCCTGTTATATGTACATCCAGATAACTGGGTTGTGTTACAACGACTATGCACCCTTCCAAAGGTTGCAAGGTAAGGTAACAAAGTTGGTTCCTTGGTTGCGGCCCCAATCAAGATGGTCAGCCATACTATAATTAGCTTGGTACCATCCACTGTCTTCAAGTAAAGCAAGAGTCATTTTTGAAACAACTGATTTGGTATCAACTGAGCCTGTCATAATCTCATTCATCAAAAGCCTTTTCTCCCAGTGGGATCCTGTAGCAAATTATTCATTTTGCACAATATTAGAGAAGACCATCTTCATGCCCAAATACATGCTTCTAACGCCCATACAACTCTAAGGGAAATTGTTTACTGATGTATAAAGACTATCATAATTTTCTTCTCTTCAAAGTTACTATATCATGCAATGATAGTGCCCAAGCATATCAACCAAAATATATCAAGATTTACTATTTCAATACCAGATTGTTCATCCAGGAAACCACTTCAATGATGATTTCAATTGTTGTTATCCCTATTCATCACTAAAACTAAACAAGAAATATGAGGAATATACTATGGAGGAAAAAGAAGAACCAACCTGATGTGCCACGCCCGCCACCATCTTCCAACTCTAAGCCAGTGAAATTCTCAGAGAATGCCTACAGTGAAACCCAATATAGTTTTTGTAGAATATTCAACAATTTCTGTACAGTACTTGTTAAGTTTAAAGAGAACTTAATAGGTTCAGAAAGGAAAAACGTGTTTCTCAATAAAGCTACTTCAACACAAGAGAATAATCAAGTACCCCATAGTGAAAACGCGAGTGCATGACAACTCGAGGAAGCACAACACGCGTGACTACTCGTCCAAGCTTTTCATCACTGACTTGCTCAGTAACCTATAATACAATCAACCAGTCAACTGGTGTTCTGAATGTAATGCAAATAAAAGAAACAATATTCAAACGAAAGCAAATTGAGTACACATAACTCCCAGTCTTTAACACGATGAAAATTTTACATTTATGTTGTAGCACAATGCACGAGTAGTGAACTTTGTTATTTTCTCCTCTCTTAAATAAAAATGAGGCAAAGAGGAAAAGTGATCAAAACACAAGCATATGAATTTTCTATTTCCATCTATCTTGGTGAAAATAGTAAAGCAACAAAGTAGGGGAAATCTACATCAGGTTAATATGATATACGAGTCCACAGGAGTACCATCATTCCTGTAATGCAAAATTCAGGAAGAAAGAGATGAATTGAGTGATATTTACTGTTATGGGATAGGCATGAATCAGTCAATTCTATACCAATGCCCATATTAAACGCCTTGCTCAGTCAATGCCATCTAGGCTTGACAAATGAACCAAAGTTTCGAACTGTAGAAACAAGTAGAGTGGCAACAAAGTAGACTGCACAGGGCATCTCCTAATTTTAATATCCGATTTAGAAACTCCTGATACCAATATTAAATTTAATTGTGCTTAATCATACTTCTGACAGGAAAATAAATCAGTCAAACTCTCCATGTAGCTCATCTGAACCAAGCTAAAGACTCCGGAAATCAATTATGAAGTGTGTACAAGAGACAGCTTCAAAACTTTGCAGATAAAAAAGATAGACACTAAATTTTAAAATCCTTTAGGATTCTCTGTAACTAGTGTATTATTTTTGTTCTCTGATCTCTCACACCATAGTTGTGCATGTGAGCTACAGAGGATCCGTGATTAAATATACATCGCAAAGATTCTTCAAGAATAATTCACTCAAGGCAGATTTATAAGAACATGGTTAGAAGCATCCAGAGAGCAATTTGCATGGGTACAGAATTCATTCCTTTTGGTTTCCCACCATGGTGCACACGTAACATTTGTACATATGACTTCTTTTTCATAACTACGGGCAATTTCAGTTAGCATGAGGCCCACAAGTAATGATATTATCCAAGGAACAAAAAGGAACACAGAAGACAAAAACAGGAACCAACAATCTGCGGAGTTTTAACTTTTAGCAGCATATTCATATTCTAAAGAAAACTACACATCAACATAATTACCCGACTGCGCCTCCTTTTCCTCTCATCACGGAAATGTGCGCAAAGGCATGCGGATCAAATCCAAGCACGTGCATCACCTTTGCAAACCAAAATTTCAGTTACCTCAATAAACAGATAACTCCAATTCTTCAATATAATGTAGCCAAAAATCAGCTCACCTCATGTATCAAAGTAGCTGAAAGCAAAGTTTCCGCTTCAGCAGTCAAGTGACGTGGAGCAACATTAACATGGCCTGCAGAGAGAAGCAAGTTAGGTAATTGGCCATTACACTTTAAAGTACAAAAATTAAAATGTTGCTCCACGAGAAGCATGCTCAATGAAGAAATTACCGGCAACAGCACGTCCCCATTGATCACGTTCGCATGCCACTGCCCATGCCAGAGTGTTGCCAGTTGTGGGTCTCGTAGTCACCAAGAGAACTAAATCCGCATCAGCAACACCCTCTGCATTATAAATAGCTCATAAAAAATGCCAGCAAAAATAAGGAAAACATGAAGCACAATAAACCACAAATTACAAATGTTCATGCAAAAATACCTTCTTCTATATATTGCCTTGGAAGTTGTACACCTCCATCTTGGCCACATGCAGAATATCCACTCAGCCGTAAGTTTCCTTTTACAGGTTCAACAGCCAAGGCTCTTTTGAACCAACCAGCTGTCTGGCCAAGAGCCTGCAACAAGTAATTTTAGTAAATTAGCTCTCCTTCATTTTTAAGAATGCAACAATTCCAGACCCACCCTTCCGGATAAATTGGATTTCCAGGGCAATTAATGAGTTTACAAGTAGAAAACGCATTAACCTGTCTATGGCATAATACTTTCATATTGAATCCATTAAGTTAAAAGTTGTTGAGCATTAAAACAATCAGAGCAATACCTTGCGAAGGCGGTCTTTCTTGTCCTCCGCAGCTATGTCTTCTAAGGTGCAGTTATACCAGCAGTCACCATAAACTGGAGGATCCCTATGTGGATTACAAGGTTCCCCAGAAAAAGAAGCCCCTGGTGGCTCTCCAAGCTGATTAGGAGAATCAGACAGCATAAGGAACAGCATTACTTTCTTTAAATCAAAACAGAAATAACCCACAATAGCTGACACTTGCCTTTACTATGTCGCCAACATTTTGACAGTCTCTATCAGATGAGTGCCCAACAGCATCATAATTTAAATAAATTCTGATTGGTAGCTTTACATCCTTCAGTTGCCCAGAGGAGATACCTAGCAATGCCCTGCCCCTGTGGTGGAGTGGCTTTGAAACACCAGGTTCCTCATAGACCTGTGGAGTCACAGAATACACCTGGCGACCAGGACGCTTTCTTTGTTCAATTATCTGATCATGAATGCAAGAATGTGATATAACATATTCATCCCGCTTCTCCAAGCTTTGCCTCTCCAATGGGTATTGTTGTAATGTTGCATAAACAGCTTCTAAACACACCAATGTCAAGAAAACCTACAAGACAGCGGCAATAAGATCAAATCCAAAACGTGCATTAAGAAAGTTGCTATAGGAGTAGTAGCTTACATCCTTTTTCTAGTACAGAGTAGGACACGAGTTTGAATAGAACACACACAACCACACTCCAAACAAGTTAACAATGAAAAAGCAGGATACTTCCAAGTAACAAACAGCATATGATTATGAGGTTTGTACCAAATAAAACACTAATTGATAAAGATTCAAGCTTGTACCTAAAAAGGAAAAAAGATTCAAGCTTGCATAGTCCACACCCAGAAAACGTTTTAAACAAGTTAAATAACAAAAATGTGGGAAACTTTCAAGTAACAAACACAAAAACCCAATGATTGCATTCATATAGTAGGGAAGTTTATACCAGATTAAAGGAGCAATCTTTGTGCACCATACTTCTAGTGAAGCTCAGAGCAAAACTAATCAATACCTAATCCATACAATTCCAGGTAGGCATATCAATTTGTGGTATACTATGATTCAAGCCAGAAAAGGAACAATTTTTTTCTCATTTTCAGTAACAAAGGAGTCATTTTTTTGTCAATAAAACCCCTCAAACTAAATTAGGGAACAAAAAATATTTACAGAAGGTAAAAAAGAAAGAAAAACAAATAATAGGCCTGAAAAAGGAAATTACCAAAAATAAAGAAGTTGAGCAAAGAAAACAAAATTACTTAAATCACAGCCAAATTTCCCCTACAAGAAAACTTCTCATCAAATTAAAAAACCCACAAATTATTCTCCCCCCTAAAACCCCCAATTTGTCAACTTCAAATCCCACATTTTCCTACCAACCAAACAGCCCATTAAACTCAACATTCCAACTGTCTTAGCTCATTGCCTTTAACATTTTTGTGAAAATATATAATACTGAATATAGAAGATCAAAACTCAACTCTAAACTCAAAATTATTAAAAATTTAAAAAAATACCTTGAAGAAAATGAAAAATAGTTGATAATTAGTCAAAAAAGTTGGCCGTAAATTCACACTAGTACTACATCCACTACACCCAAATCTTAGCTCCATGAAACACCGTTGCCCGCAACAACTCCGGTCCCATCAAATCTCCGGCGACTCCCCGATCGGCGCCAACTCGCAAAAAATCTTCAACCCTCTTCGCATTATCAAATCCCAAAAATATTCCCGACTTCCCCCCACAGCCGTTTCAATTAGAAAAGAGATATTAAGATTTTTTTTCTCTTAAAAATTAAAAATCGAGCTAGCCGGTGATATTCTCCGATGACCCGGAACATCAAATAAAAAGCAGCTTCTTCTTTGCTTTTCACTGTGGAAATCTAAGAAAGTTTGTGCTTTTTAAGGTGGGGTTTTTAAGTAGTATTAAGTACACTAATACTTCTGCTGCAAACAAACACTGATGGGGTCTGTGGGGTGGGTAGAATTTATATAAAATTGAAGGATTTATTTATAAGATTAGAGAAAAAGGTACAACTGATGGTAGAACAAGAAACACTCTGAGTGTGTGTTTTTCTTTTTTGGTAAATTTTTGGGTGAATTGTTGTTATCTTTTATACGCGAACGTATATCTGTATTTGGATCATATACTAATACTAGTGATAAAGTATTTCATTTTTCCCCTAATATCAAAAGTTATCCAAGTTTCTTTGTTTAAAATTGAACTTTTCTTTTCATAATAATCACTAATGACTTTTTTTATATATTAACATTTTGTTTTATGAATATTTCATGCAGTATACAAAAATTTTTACACCGTCAAATTTAAAATTTAAATACGTATCACACGTATATTGTTTAACTTTCATGCATATAATCAAGATAATATAAAAAAAATTTATACCCTAACAGTGTACGAAAGATATACTCTCTTTTCTATACATATTTGTTGTGAAAGAAGCTTGTATAGAAAATTAATTATAATAAGAAATATGTTTCGACCTCCACTATTTGATGTTATTTAAAATAAGAGTGATATTAAATTTTGAAATATAATGTATTTATGAATAAAGAGATCGTTGGTAGACGTGTTTAGAAAAATTTCTGAAATAATAAGTGAAAATAGCATTTTGTTTGTTAAACAATTTGAATCTATAATTTGATTGAATATTCCGATTGGTTGAAAAATCTGTTGCAGATCATCAATATTCAATGTTCACTTGAATTAGTTTTTGTAATTACCAATTCAATGGCTGCTTTAGCAAGGCAAATTATCGTGGACAAAATATTCGAAACAGAGATTAAAAATGTCAAAAAAAAAGGTATTCATTGAAAAAAATTATTCTTTTTTATATGGTAAGACAAGTCATGAATATGTAATTTAATTTATGATTTCATAAAAGAGACTAGAATTATTTTTGTTAGTGAACTACTAAAGTATATCCTAAAATCATATGAGATATTCATATAGTACCGGTCGAATTACATTCCTCTTCATTAATTAAAAAATTTTCTTTTTAATATACTACACCAAAATATAATTTTAAATTTCTTTTTTGAAAATCATAATTGTTCATAATATATGTTATTGTATGTGTTTACTATACATAAAATTTGAAAATAAATAGTTTAATTTTTTACCTTTGATTAAATATTTAAATTTTTATCTTAATTTTCACCCATTTTACACTATCCAAATATTTGTTATACAGGCAAATTGAGTAATAAAACATTTATGAATATATTTGATTTTAAAGTATGTTGAGCTATTGATCAAAATAAAATTATTAATATAATATGATAACTTTAAATTAGGGTTAATTGCACTTTACACCCTTAAATTATCTTATTTTTGCACTTTACACTATAAAGTACCAATTTTAGCAATTAATCATTTTCAACTTCTAAATTTTCGTACATGTATCAATTACTCAAACCATAAAATGATTCATATACCCCTTACTAGTTTATCCAACTTTTAAAAGTATCCATTTTTCTACCAAATACTATGCACCAGTACAACACTTTTGGATTTTCAAAAATGAATTCGGATCGAAATTTGGGTTAATGAAACTTATGGGTTTATGAATAGTTAGACTATAGTTCTTTCTCTTGACGTAAAATGACTTGTGAAAACCGGTAAGTTGCAAGTATTCATCTATATCTCTGATTGATTTTGGTGGAGCGAAAAGAACCACATTTTCTGATAGACATCTAGACGACATCAAGAAATCATTAAATAATTGCGAATCAATATCATTAGATTTCAACTTTCGATTTCTAGATTTTCTTGACTCTTTAAAATCATAAGAAAGAATTATAGTTGAGACATATGGGACATTTTCTATTTACTGTTTTATAATTGGTGTAATGTACAAAAATTTAAAAGTTGACAGCGGTTAATTGTTAAAATTAATACTTTAAGATGTAAGGTGCAAAAATTGAATAATTTAAAGGTGCAAACTGTAATTAATTTTTTAAATTATTGATATAATATAATAATTTTAAGAATTTTAGTTCTTTAGATGTACATGATCATTAAGGAAATTGAAAAGAAAGGTTACCCCTATTTTTGAACTTCGAAAAAGATGGTTGAAATGTACTTTCCCTACTTCTTAATCGCAAGCAATCAAAATCCACAACAGAATAGTAGGAAAATATCACTTGAATTTGAGTTTTGATTTGGTACAAATCTTAGTTGAAGGGATGGGGATAAGAGTTCTACAAGAAGTGAAAATATCCAAGCACAAAAAAAAAAAAAAAAAAACGAAAAATTATAGATTCAATCTATAATCTATAATCTATAATCTATAACATAGTAGTATACATTATTTGATTCGTATTCATTCACATCACATATCTATAATTTCATATTATCTAGGTGAGTGATATATTTTAATATAGATCAAATAATTTATAATATTATATTATAAATCTGATCTATGTAAAAAAAATTCAAAAAAAACCAACAAATAACTATTCATTTTGTGAAGGGTGAACTTTCGAATAAGGGGCAGTTAGGTTTGGTGATCTGCTGACCTATAATCAAATTAGGTACTAATTACTATAACGTTATCATTTTTTTTTTTTCGTGCAACTTTGACCTTCGTTCCCTGTCCTTTACTCCAGTTTATTAACATTATCTTACTGAAATGTTCCATCAATTTCAGTAGACCATAAGTTTGTTTACTTAACTAAACTATAGTTAGAATACAGCTCACCAATCTTGATATTTTTTATAGGACCATGCTTAGGTTAATTTAGATTGGTTATCCACCAAATTGTGAATTAGTCATTACTTTAATGCAAAAGTGGGATTTAAAGTTTCAAGTGTTAGTTCCACTACTTGCAATCAAATGGTATATAATATTCCTTGAACTTATAAAGTTGTGTGCCCTCCTATTTTATTTATTTATTTTTTTTTTTACACCAAAATCTTCCATTACATTAACTTGTACCATGAGCCATGAGCCAAACTACAAGTGGATGAAGATGCATATGCTTTTTCCAGTATTGACACTTCACCCAAATTAAGATATTAATGGTTAGTGATATTAATAAAAGTAAAATCAACAAGACAAATATTGCCACCTTCAATTTAGGAAATTTTTTTAAAATGGTCACTTCACGATTTATATTATACCATATCATTTAGACCACTAAATTTACGATTTAATACCGTGAATATCATATCATCTACGATTTATACCATATCATTTAGACCACTAAATTTACGATTTAATAGTAGGGCTCAATTTACGACTTAATACCGTGGATCGAGTTTGTCTAAAAATGTGCTACGTCGGTTGTCCTTCCTTGATACTAATATGCAATAAATGATAGTAATGGATATGCCGCTTTCCAAGAATAAAAGAAAGATAATCTGTTATAGTATTGGGATAGATGCAATTCTTTACCTTCTTTGATGTAGGCTAGACTTGTTTTGAGGTAACGTGTCTAAGGAGATCGATGCATATCCAGAAAAGGACTTGAACTTGTGCCTATTAATATTGTCATGGACTTTTCGGGACATTTACATAAACTCAGTTATCTATCTCAACTGTCTGATAACTCAAATTCACAATCAATAAATTATAGATAAATCGTTTTATTACCTAAATTGCATTTCTTCATTGTTAACGATAATGCAATCTTTGTTTGCCATCATGAACCTCATCCGTTTAAGGATTCACAAATTTAACCAAAGCCATCGATGCTAGGTTATATCTAAAGAAAAGAATTTTGTGACATAATAAATGTAATTATGAGTTTTTCGACCCATGCTGTGATCGATTACTCTGAGGTCAACAGTAGGAAATTTAGGCTGCATAAGTCAAACCTTGAGATTTTTCATTGATATATATTAGACGATTTACGTAGGATTTAATCTTGGAGGTAACAAAATGAATTCCCTTTTGTAATGCTCATTCGCCGGCAGCATGAAGTGCGTGGTACTGGATGAAGTCATTCATTTTTACGTGTACATAATTATATAATGCTATTTTATGCAAATTAATTACTAGATGACAACGTCACACTGGGTTAGGTGTAGGGGTGATCAAGTAAAATCAAACCCGAAAATTCAACTCCATTCAAATTAATTTGGAGTTAAATACGTTGATTTATCCGATGTCGAAATGTTTTAATTGGGTTATCCTAATCTTGTTAGATTGAATTTTGATTTTATTTTTTAAAATTCAACATAACCTAATAACTCAATACCTCAATAAAGTTTACTTATTTTTTTTATTATTTCATTGTTCTTGTTATAATTATTTCATTTAACTTATAATTTTTTTTTCATTTTCATTCTTCAAATAGCATCTTATTTACCATATTGCATATTTTTTCCTTTTGATTTGACCTAAATATTAAATTTTAGACAAAACATCCATTATATATATATATTTAATGGATGATCTTAGAATCATAAAGTTCTGATTTTTTATACTAATTTAAATTTTTAACCCAAATAATCCGAGTAACCCGTCCGACTAAAATTTGAGTTTGATTTACTTGAATTACTATATTAATTGGGTTAGATTGAATTTTTATTTATTGACCAAAAAATTCAAAAATTTGAACTCGAAAACCGTTAACTCAAAAAAAACCCAAACACCATAATTAGTTTAAGTAGACCCCTAATTAGTTTAAGTAGATTAAGTAAATTAAAAAAAAAATTGATAATTCGAATATTTATGAAACTGATTCGTGTATGTACTCTCAAATTAATCAAAATTTGAACGAGTAGCAGAAGGAGTTTCATGTCCTAACTCATCTCAGAGAGACTCACATCTGTATGAATAATTCGAATTCTTTGTACATGAAAAACTGACGGTCATTAATTTTGAGAGAAAGACTTAGGTAGATTTGGTTTTTGGCTTCACTTGTAAATTTTATGGTGTAGATTAAATATTATGGAATCTATGACATAAGGTGATGTAAGTAAAATTCTATAAGATTTAATTTTGATATAAGGGTTTATAAGTAAGGTCAAATATCGAATTTATGTAAGTATTGTCATTAATTTTGAGCCTACCTCTATCGACTGGATTTTATAGTATTATAAATACACCTACAATTAGGAGTGAACATTAGATTTTTGGTAGATAAATCTACATTCATGGAAAGGAATTCAAAGTCTTGTTTCGATAAGGATAAATTGTCAAAATTACTTTATTAAAATTATTTTTTGAGATTTTGACAATTTATCAAATAGTGAAAGAGGCTGTGACTTACAAAAAATGCTGTAACCTCTTGTTCGAGGCTTCAAATGAAAATGTATCGTCAGAAAAAGAAAAAAAAAAAATAAAATCGATTGCTAACATCAAAAGGAAGATTTATTTTTACCAGATTTGTTCATAAATAGCTTCATGTGAACAAGGTTGTGCGGCCTTTTCACCAAAAAAAATGCACATTGAATGAACAATAAAGTAAATCCAAATCCATGATTAGGTATAAATGCAATTTGGTAAATGTTCGACTTAGGCCCTTGTATTTTAATTCATGGTTCTAATGTAACATGGATTTAGATTGGTACTAGTACCACTCTATTTTTTTATGTTCTAACTTTTTTTTTTTTTTTTTTTGGTAAATATGTTCTAACTTAATAATAAGGAAATGTAGTAGACAATAATGGGTCCAATATTGTCTCTAAAGCCAGATTGAGTATCCCAGTCCTACTACTCGATTGGTATGCAACTGATGAGAAGAAACTTTTTGATGCCTAATTAGCCCATGTCTCAGGCTTGTAGGTTGTAACAAACAATTATGTTTTTCTTCTTTTAATATTTTTATGGCATATCATACTCTGTTCTACACACACTACATTCATACATAATAATTAGTGCAAAATATATCAATGATTATAAAATTATTATATTATTATATATAAAGTCGTTGAATTATTTATTTTATAAATTTAGTCACTTTTAGAGTTATTTCGTTTGTAAATTTGATCACTAAACTATCTCTAGTGTGTGTCTGCAGTTATTATGAAATAAAAACAGTAATTTCAAATACACACTTAATATAATTTAATAATTAAATTTATAAAATAAATAATTTAAAAATTTTATACATAACAATAAAATAATTTGATAAACATTAAAATATTATGTTATAAGGATCTGAGACAGTAAATTAGTACCCTATATGAATTCAGACAGACGCAGAATTCGGAGCGGACTTTTACTATGAAGAAAAGGGGAAGCTGAGCATTATTTGGGCAGCAGCAAAGTCAACATTGTCAAAAGTTGAATTTGGACTAATTATTTGGAACGATGACATTGTTGAAATCAGCTAACCTTTTATTCCTAAAATTTTACACAAATACATTGGTTTGATAATATTCCAAAACGTTGGGCTGTTTACCAATTCATCTATCCTCGTTATTTCTAAATCACTAATTTAGTGCGTGAATTAGTCATAATTCCAAAATGGGCGGATTAAGATAGGGAATCCCGAATCACTTGATCAATCGTGTCTATGCTAATTTGTAATTAAATTAGCATCAACTTGAATAAAAACAAAGAGAAATTTTAATCGTAATTAATTAATTATTATTATTCTCTCTATTTTAAAATAAGAGTAATTTTGAAACGGAGAAAATATGTGATTGGTTTGGTAATCAATTGGTTGACATGGACCAAATCCTTAGACGGCCAATCGTACCAAATTTTTTTTTTTTTAATATATATTACCAGTACAAAGAAACGGTAAATTTTTTGAATTCCAGAAGCCCATTAGTCAAACGTTTTATCGATGTTGGGTATCAGATAAATCAAACGACAGACATAAGATATACTTCGCAAACTTTGCAAATGCAGCATGTGGAAAATGATTAGATATTGAAATTAGAAGTATGAATGATCATTTGTTAGATGAGGTTATTTATTAAAATCGATCTATGTAATAAAATTATATTAACTTATTAATTTTATGAATTTATATATTTAGTTAAATATTTTTAGAAATTCAATTAGATGTCATCTATTTTTTTATGAGTCCGGTAATACATTAATAATTTTGTCGATTAATATTTAATTCATGATATAAATATAATTTTAGAAAAATATATAGCAGAACCTCACTTGTGTAGAAAGCATACATGAGCCACTAAACAGTGCCCGGGGCAGCGGTGGGGAAGTAGCCAACAGCTACAAATATCAGGGCCCTGCAAGTCAATTACACACATGGGGTTGGTGGATTGTAGGGACGGGATTGGTTTTGGCTGCCCCTCATATTTATAATCTTTTACCTACCTTCATCCTAATAGCCATAAAGAAATAGAGTATGACTTAGTTATTTATTTTAACAAATATTTAAGTATATTTGTTTTTTAGTTATATTTATAAATTTTGTGATGTAAATTAAATTTTAAAAAATTTATGAAATTAGTTGATGTAAGTAAAATTTTTTAAAATTTAATCCTGATAACAGGATCTACAGGTGAACCAAACACCGGATCTATCTAAGTATTTTCTATTTATTTTATAATGCGGGAAGAATATGACCGTCGTTAGGATAACTGAAAAAGTAAATAAATTTTATTATTTTTCAATCATCTAACGATATGTAATATTCATTTCGTAATACGATAATAAAATTTTTTTTCAAAGAAATCACCAGAGGACTTGGATGAGGTTTGATACCAAAGACCTTTCGCAAAATTTCATGCCAATTGCCTTCCTATATTAATGGAACAAGTTTCAGGAGGCAAATTAGCTAGATTTTTGACCCAGTAATGGACACGGCACTTGTATGACAAATATACTTACATTGAATTTATACAAAATAATAAAATTATTAATATGTTATCGATATAAGAATAAATGAAATTAAATCAAGTATGAATTTATCATGTGGCCGACTAATTTTGAATTTGTATTTTTACAAATCATTTTCCACCCTATATGCTTGTGCCTAAAAAGCACATTCTCTGATAAAAGTACTTCGTACTTTATTGGGGCTTTGCGTGTATAGGAAGAAGCCCATAGTTATAGATACCTGACCTTTTAGCCCAAGGAGATTTCTAAGGCCTTTGTTGGACCACAAAGATGTGCTTCTCGAGAATCCAATTCCTTTCATAAAATGGGCCGGTCCATTGTTTATAATCACACTTTTGTACTTTGTTTCTCGTCACTGGCCCTTCCTATGCAACCCGACACTCAATCGTCACCATAATATGAAGATTTCAGGTAATTGCAAATTTTTATTTTGGTCATTACTAGACGGACCTGGTTAGTGAGTAGCTGACTTATTCATTGTTCAGATGGCATTTTCATACCAACTAATTTTCTTTAATAGATAGAGGAGTTCCATTATAGGCTTCTCTATTGAGTAAATCTAAACTACTCACTCTGCAATGTGAAGCGGATATTAATAATTTCTGAAATTATTGAAAAATATGAAAATTTTATTATTTTTTAATCATTCAACGATTTGAAATATTCACTCTACATACTTTAATCCGGTAACTAACTGAAAGATGTATTTCTATGTCTAGCCCATGATTAAATACACAGAAGCGAAAACCGAAAAGAACAAGTCTCATAAGAAACTCCATCACTTGTGCTGTTTTTGTTGCATGGCCAAAGGTCCACTTTGAACCAACAATTGTCTGATAGAATGGTACAAACATGACGTTCAATTGTTAACACCTTTATTTCGGTGAATATGTGTCTCTATATTTCTATCTCTGTATTTCTCATCATTTTGTTAGTTTTAAAAAGTTATATGATACAAATATTAAAATATATGATTGTAATAACTTTTAAAACGCGACTGAATGGTACCATAAAGTAATAGTAAATTTTTTCTAAATTTTAATAAAATATAATTAGTACTCTTCTCTTTTAAAGTATTTTTACAAGACAAGAAAGTTAACTCGTCTCTTCTGTTCTATCATGCAAAATATACAATAACCTAATCAATCATGTATGGAACCAAAAACTGCTCCTCTTCCATGATTAATTGGTTCTAAAACATGCTTAGACCATGCTTGATAATCACAATTTGCGGGATAAAAAGCCCGGCAAAGTTGGTTATACTTTTCAATATCAAAATTGTAAGTCTCCATCAACTTTCTTTGCTTTACTTTAAAACGACGTCGGAAGTACCCTTCAAAAGAAGGCTCTTTTGATGTCCTAAGAAAGAAACCATAGGCAAGTACAAAGTGGAGTGACGTCACAAAGAAACAAATGGGCTCCATCACATCCCAATTCAGCTCCCAGAATGTTAACCTCATAAAGCCCAGTGTTTGAAGGCACCAAAAAGCCCAGTCCACAATATAACTCTCGACTCACTTGTGACTCGGCCTTTTTATCAATAAAGGCCTTTTGCTTCTCCAATTGATCCAGTTCTCTTCTTCTTGGGTCATTTGGTCTGGCTATGGATTGTGAAATCATTTGCTCCACTGATTTTGCTACCTGCAAATTAATAAACCTGGGTTAGAAAAAATAGTACTTAGTTTTTTTTGTTTTTTGTTTTTATTTAAAGCAATGGCCAATGAGAAACTCTCATTTATGACGTGTAATTTTCAGACATTTCAATTGTTACGTGCTATGGTGTTGTTTACGTAAACAGGTCGCTGACGTATTACATAATGCACGTGAGCTGACAATTTGCAATTTTAACGCTAAATTAGCACACGTTAGGAAGATAATATGGAAAAATTTTACGGAATTATTCTGTTTTATTTTAAAAATTTGTATATTATAATATTATATATTTTAAAAATTTATACAGTTTAAATTTTTAAACCTAACGGAATAGTCCATTCCTTCAAAGAGACTGTAAAATTTTCTAACAATATATTATATAATTTGTTAGGGAATCATCATATATAAACATTTAAATTACATAATATTATATTATACAATGATCTAAAAATAGAATAGCATGATTCCGATATTATAGAATTTTCATATACCATCGACTTTGTAAACTTACTTTAACATGGAAAATTCTTGTATTGTATCTGTATTTTATCACATCCTTCAATTTCTTTTAAAAAATGAAAAATTATATTACTTCATTCACAAGTTGGATGATACAAAAAAATATAAATTACAAGATATACAATGAGATCGTACACCTTAATCAATATAAGAATTTTTCCTTTTAACATAAATTTAAAAAAGTCAACATTATATTATGTTAACAAGGTTGTATTGCCAATATTCATAATATGTATCTTAACGAAATGGTAAAATTTTTAGATACCAAACGATTCAACTTCGTAGTTAAACAAAACGTCCCATTAAATTTCGTGGGCATTTATGAAATTATAAATAGCAAAATTAAATTTATTTAATACTAGTAATAATTTGCTTAATCGTACCTTCTTTTTTGTTTTTAATACGTTATTCTATCCGTGGAAGGGAGTCGGATTTGGTCAACAACCGTACCTGATCGGGCCGGAGGAAGACAACGTCGCCGACGACGATTACACTTCCGGCCTCATCCAACATCTTCGCAAACTCCAAGCCTTCCTCGCTATTTTCACACACATCTACGCAAATCTTAACGTATTCGTAGTACGAGATGGAGTTCATCGGAATCTCTCTAAGTCGTAATCTCAGCTTTTCCAGTTGAACTGACCTCAGAATCTTCTTAGCATCAGTCACAGTTATTCCTCCCACCTCCGGCTTCGGCGCCGGATGTATTAAACGGAGTCGGTCACCAGGAATGTTAATGGACCATAATGTGTCCCTGAGTTTTTCGCCGACTGGAAGGGAGAGGAATTCCGGCAGCTTAGTGGGTGCAGCTTGGTTAATTCCACTTTTTTGCTGGAGGAAGCGGCGGAAGAAGCCGGTTTTTGTGAACTCCGGCGAGGTGAGGTATTCTCTTCGGAAGGTTGTTTTGTTATTATTATTGTTGAATATCAATAGGCTCTTCGAGAGAGTTCTACGAAGCGCCATTGAAGTATTTGGGGTGGGATTTTAGAGCAAGTGTTAGGAGCTTCGATGATGGAGGAGGAAGACGAGGAAGGGTTATATATAGGGTCCCAAAGTCATAGGTGAATAGAAAATAGGGTTAATTGTAATATGCACCCCTTGACTATCACTAATTTGCAATTTTGCATCTTAATATCTTATATTTTTAATTTTTGACACTTTACTCAAATCAATTGAAAATTAATGAATTTTGATTTTTTTTAATGAAAAGAAATTCTCAATACATGAATAAGAGTATGTGAGTAATCAAATGTAAATTACATATATTAAAGTCTTTTCACCCAAAAATAGTTAGGAAAAATTAGTCATTTTCAAGCATCAATTTAAGTATTGCGTCAAAAATTGATTAGTGTAATGTACTAAAGTACTAAAATTAATAATTTTTAAGTGCAAAACATATTTTTCTGAATTTGGCATGATATATTAAGATTTCTAAACAAATGAAGAATATTTTTTGTAATTGAGATAAATAAAAATTCTATTGTAATAATTTTGTTACACAAACATGTCTAAATACATGACACATAATCATACTAGTGTACAAGATTTTGGATGTAGGGAAGATTAATGCAGTTCTACATTTATTTATCATCATAAATTAACTTAATTTGTCATTTCAATCTACCAAATTATGAAACAGATCGCAGTATACAACTACCTAATACGATATACTACTACTAAGTCTACCATCCTATGTGGAAATTGGTATTGTTAGAATTTTTGGTGTGATGTATATAATAGAGTAGTTATTAGCAAATAAATCATTATGAAATATCTAATGAGGTTTTAACTTTCTTTAAGTGGACTTTCCGAAATTTGGTATATAACATGAAAATTGGTTGTGAAATATACTAGTTTGTTAAAATATTATTGAGAGGATAAAAGGTGAAAAAGGATAATTACACTAAACACTGAACAGGAGGGTGTAATATAGACTTTGTCTTCATAAGAAATGCACAAAAAATTGCAATGTGGGATTGCTATTGTAAAAAAGAAAAGCAAATTTACATGATTGCCTAAGTTTTTAATATGAATTTACATTGACAAATTTACCTAAACATTCCGCAATTGAGGACTTTAGAATCTATATATACACTATCATATTGTCCTTCATTAGCATGCAAGGGAACTACCTTTGTATGGCCTCTTAGGAGCCTTATATATGTGAAACTTAATTAGCCCTGAGGATGGCTATCATGGAAATTAATTTAAAGCTTAATTATAGTTTGTCCCCTGTAAATAGGAAATGATTGTAAATTACCTCCTATATTTATTTTATTTACAAATTATCTCCAAAATTAAATGAAGTTAAAATTTTCATCTATGTTTCAAGGGAATAATAAAATATCACAATTGCCCTCAATCTTTTAATTACCTTAATCAACATAAAATTACAGTGAATTGCATTTTGGAATCATATTTTATTTTATAAGTAATTTGTTATTAAAAAATAACAATGTTCTTTCATTTAACATTATTGAAAAAAAAAATTTACCCTTCAGTGTTAATGAATTAGTTTTCTTTTATACTTTCTTCTTCGCATCCATTTTTTAGCATGCCATCACGTTCTTATTCCACCAATATTATTTTTATATCTAGAATAAAGTATTTTATTTATTCAATCACATTATTTTAGTTTTATTATTTTTTACTTTATTTTCTCTATTAAGATAATAATTAATTCATCACTTTGTATTTAAAAAATTACATTATTCAAGTAAATATACTACTTTGAAATATAATCAATATATATTTTAAATAAATATAGAATAATAAATTTAGTTTATTAGTATCTTTTCAAATTTAAGAGAATAATTTTAGCAAGGAAATTCACAGATTGTAATTAAAAATATTGAGGGTAACTATGACATTTAACTACTCTCTTTAAATGAAAATGTTAAGTTCATTATACTTTAGGGGTAATTTGTAAATAAAATAAACATAAGGAGCAATTTAAAACTTTCCCTAATTTTTGGGGCGCAAGCTATAATTAAGCCTTAATTTAATTTCATTTTCTAATTGCTCACATTATAATCCATACGCAACTTTTCTGTATGCTATATATGTCAGTTTGTGGGTTAAGAATTTAGAAAATTTTATAATTCTTTTTAAATAATTATTATTTTTGTACTTTACATATTTATATAGTATAACATCATTTATTTTAAAAACTTATACGGTACATATTTTTAAAGTAAAAAAATAATTTTTTGAAAAGAACTGTGAAATTCTCCAAAGAATTCACCCGAAACAGAAATTAATGAAGATCCTGAGTCCATGTGGTTCATGAAATGGGTGTATACGTGTACGACTGTTTCTTTTGGGAATTAGGAAACAATTAGCGACAAGCTTTCTTGCCATGATACCATTTCTCTTGATTCGTTATTTTTGTTATAATATGCAATATTTTGTTTCAGCTAAACTATTAAAGTTGTGCACGGAAAGACTTAGAATCCTTGCTTGCTGTTGCATGTTGTATCGAGCACCACTGGAACATGAATCGAGATATATAGGAAGCTGGTGAGATATATGGCAAAAAATCAGGCATATACAAGTTTGGTGATGTAATTTTAGAAAAATTTATCATTTCATAAATTATTCGGTTATACTGTAAATTTATAGTAAAAGTATTTAAAATATATAATATAGTATATTATAAATTTTTAAAAAATAATTTTACAGTTCTGTATAACAGAATTGTAGATTTATCCTCAATTTTATTAAGTTTCAATGAAGGATATAGTAAAACATGATTATGTTACCTGAACGAGTAAGTTTTAGTTATTCACTTTGTAATATAGAATAGATATAATAACCGTTAAAGTGACTGAAAAATAAATAAATTTATTACTTTTTATCAAAAATTATTCAATAATTTGTAATATCTATTATGTATTATGAAATACTTGAGTACAGTCAGAAGTCCAATATCTTCGAAAAGATATAGAAATGTATTATAGTATGAATTAATCGTAATTGCATTTATATGACAAGAAGAAAAAGAAAATGTGATGTCATCGTATGAATTGGCTTATCTAGGGAAGTTAGAACTATCCGAGTCGCATAGGTTCTGAGTTCTAACCCTTCGGAAAAGGTAGGGACACTCACCATATATAGAAAGAAAGGGGCATGAATCAAGAACTGATGCAATATTCATGGTTGGGAGAATATTAGGAGTAATTTATAGAAGAATCTATAATGTAGAGGAAATTCTTATACAAATCGGATTCATGGTATAGTGTTATATACCTTTTGGTTCAGATTGCTCCATATTATTTCACATCACTTAAATGAGTGATGTGGAACAATATGTATCAAGAGATTTATGACATTATGTTATGGATTCGATTCATATAAAAATTTTCCATATAATGCGGTATTAGTATATAGTATATGTTTTGATAAGGCATAAGAATTAAAGAATCCCCACCAATTGGGAAGTGGGATCATTTGGATTCCATTTGGATTAATTTGTGAAAGAGAGGCTCTCATGTTTTGGTTCTGTAATACGGATTGAATATTGACATTTGTTGAAATTATTAAAAAAATAGATAGATATCATAATATTTTAATTATTTAATAATTTATAATATTCACTCCACATTGCAGAATAAGTAACAAAAAATTTTCAGATTCTAAGACCTCGGTGGGATGTCTACTTACCCATTTTCTGACCAGCATATTTGCGCTTACTATTCATGCCCCACTTCATTTGGCTTGCTAGTTACTACTAACATTCGTAGAGTTTACAACAATCGACTAGCATTTATTATTAGGAATATCATTTACAAACCATAATATAATATTATTTAGGAGAATTTTACAGTTTCTTTTATAAAATAATTTTTTTAGTTTTAAAAATTTATACAGTATTAAAGTAATTGAAACACATGCTATTGTATTGTATAAGTATTTAAAGTACAAGGGAATGATTCTCTAAAAATGATTGTAGAATTTTCCTATCATTTATCAAGATTAAGTTACATAACAAAATTATATTAAATTATCGATATCTTATTTTAGATATTTGATCAAATTTTATTCTATTTTTTACGAATGAGTGATACATCATTGATTTAAAATTTTGTGACCTTCTATAAATATACCGTATTTTCATTACCCCCCCCTCTCCGACTGGTTTAATCACCAGCATCACCAAATGATCCATGTATACTTTGGTGCGTTTGATGAGCTTATTATACCCTATTGTGTAACCAACGGAATCCCATGTAAGATTAAGAATTGTTGGCACTATTTATGTGTAATTACAGGCACAGTTATATGAAAAAACTAGCCGGATTCAGGAGGCCCTCGTTAATGGGGATCCTCCATGGCAATTAATTAAAGTTACTATTCCATTTATTTGATATATGCTAATCGATTAAATTGATGCATAAAATAATAATAATTCATGCATACGAAATTCCACTATCACCTGTCTTACTCAGATGATTATGCATCTTTATTTCTTGTTTTTTTGTGGGAGCTACGAGTTAATTGACCATACTAGAATTTTTTAAGTTGAATGATAACTTTGTAAATTAATTAAGAAATTAGATATTTCATACACTTGAATATGTATACATTTATTAAGGACTAAATAATAAGTTTTTTTTAATATTGATGATATAAGAAGTGTTCACTTAATAGAATAGTGTCACAAGTCTTATAATATCTACAAGGGTAATTCTATAATATAATCTTATTATTAATGTATCATTACCTATGTGCATGGTCAATCAATCTTGGTTGGCGGACCATCAAGATCCGACCTCTTAAGGATCGGAAGGTCTTAACCTTAATATAATGTAAATTCAATAGTAGGCTAAGGCCAAAATAGAAGCCAAATACAAAAAGACATAATATGAGCACAAGGGCCATTGTCACACCATCTCTCTACCTCTATCACTCTCTCTCTCTCAAATCCACCCAAGGTTTCATCAAACATCTTGACAACTAATTTACTAAAGTTGCTCTTGGAATTAATTATATTAATTGCATGAATATGTTATAGTTAAAACTTGCAAATTCAAACTTGTAGAGAGTAGTTCAACAGCGACTGGACTAGGCCTAACGTTGATGGCATTTTGGTGACAGAATTATACTTTTACGCAATGTTGTCCACTTAGCCACTAGACATTTGAAATGTGGCCTTGCAAAACCACGATCATGATGATGCTACAGAATATTAAAGTAGAAATGCAAATGCTTTAATCCTATACTATTGACGATTGAACCTCTTACTCTGATTTGCACAATTATGGTATCTTATTATGTCTTCTTTTCGTAAGATTGACATTCTTTTTTCTTTGGCAAATCTTTTTAGTCGTCCATTAGCATGTTCATTTGAAATGCCTCGGTGGCATGAATACTACGTGTTTGAAACGCGATGGATAAAGGTTCTTAATGTAAAAAAAGTCTTTGTTAATGCGGAGTGAGTATTTTAGATCGTTAAATATTTAAAAAGTAATATATACATTTTTTACTTTTTAATCATTTTAACTGTTGTAAGTAAAATAAGTAACGTGTACTCACTCGTTAATGTAGTCCCAAACACAATGGTGACTTGAGAATACGAATCACCAGCTGAGATAAGTGGAGAAGATATGCGATCTTTGTGGCATCTCAATGAAATTTAGTGCTGCCAAACCAGGAAAATCATACAAGGAATGCTCTTGTCACAGTTTGGCACAATTTTAGCCTAACTAATGAGAGGGATCAAATTCACACCCTTCTATAAATTTTGATGATAACAAATAACAATGTAAAATTTTTATGTGTAAAATGGTATGAGATAATGATTAAGGGATGTAATTTAACCAATTCTTTAGTATATATTACTGTTGCTCTCTTATGTGGTTGCTTGTGCTACATATATGTGCACTGCAAATAAAATTTTTGTCTTCCTTTTAGTTGTATATCGACCTACACATAATTATTGATCACCAATATTAAGGTGATATGAAAAGAACTAAACCAACAATATCTCGGGAAGAAAAGCCAAATTTATTGGACAATGGAATAGGAAGATCATATGCAAAAATGTATTCACAAATGATTTATATGGCTAATGAATTATCAACACAACTCTAAGAACATAGGAAATACAAAATATGGGGCCAGTTCTATCCTCAAAAAATACCTTGAAGGTTTAAACACATCAATTTGCAGTTTCTTAAAAGTTTTAAGT
This sequence comes from Cinchona pubescens, assembly GCA_025175665.1. Taxonomy (NCBI): domain Eukaryota; kingdom Viridiplantae; phylum Streptophyta; class Magnoliopsida; order Gentianales; family Rubiaceae; genus Cinchona; species Cinchona pubescens. Next base: position 1,175,632 of record JANKKI010000227.1, read on the forward strand.
ATTTGATGGTATGTAATACTATCATGAATCACGTTTAGAATACAAAATACAAAATAAAAGAAGACTTATATTACAATTGAAGCTCATACTATAGTCTTACATTTAAAATTTTGTCACACTTTTTATTAGGCTCCAATAAATAAATAAATAAATAAAAATTCTTTCAAATTTAATGGCCTAGTGCAATCTTTCGGTGGGCAATTATTGCTGTGTCATGTCATCCAAAGCACTTTGTTTTCCGACGTATTATTCTAGTAAATCAATACGATGACCTAAGATATCCTTTTTTCATATATATAATGAAGAAGGCATGATGCAAAACTTAATTATCAATAGCCATAGACTGAATAGAAAATTTTAAATTATTTAATTTCATAATTAGCTTCATCAAACCCTTAACTAATAAAAGTTGATTTTGCACGCAATATCTTTTGGAATTAGACATTTCTTAGTCTATCAAGCATGAAAGGGTACACGTTACATTTCATAATTTATAAAATGAAAATTAGCTTTCTTGAAAAAAAAAAAATCCTAGACCAAGAAAATAACCAAATTGAGTTAAGCTAATAGTATTAACCCAAATGATTTGAAGGCTACATCCAATATGACCTAAATTTTCGTTCGAATATTGTGGTATAGGTATGCACCATTTCTAATAGTAAAAATTCTTTGTTATTCACTCCACACTGCGGAGTGAGTATTATAAATAGTTTAGATGATTAAAAAATTATGAAAATTTCTTGTATTTTAATTATTTTAACAACTGTCATCATACTCACCCCACATCGTAGAATGAGTAGTAAAGACTTACTCTTCTAATAGATACTAAAGTGTTCTAGAGAAAAAAAAGTTAGAGAAAACATAAATAAAATGTGTCCCATCATATTATGTAAAAGATACAAATATATAGAAGTCTCTATTTATTATTTACAAATATTTTGGATTTAAAACCACCGAACTGATCTACCTAATTACAAATATGGCCACGGCATATCGGGGATCCTATCTATGTGTTATCAATTTCCATTTCACACGGTTATGGTTCGTGTGGATAAGGATTAAGCAGGTTTAATTAGGTCCATATCATACCTCTAGAATCAGTTCTGATTCATTTTGGTGACGGTAGATTATTAAAAAATTCATACCTCTTGAAGAAAAGTATGCCACCGATGAGCATCGACTTTGTAATTGGAGAAACAAATGGGAAAGATATATCTAAAACAGACGGCCCAAATTAAGATTACAATTTAAGTGCATGAAATTGAATAGAATAAATGGAGAGCAGGAATTAATAAGTAGATCTTGGTTATTCACTCTGTATTATAGAATGGATATGATAGTCGTTGAAATGATTAAAAAGCAGAAAGATTCCATTATTTTCAATGATTCAATGACTTGCAATATTCACTTTGAAATATAGGATGAATAGTAAAAAAAATTTCGGAATTAAGTTGCTAATAGTAACCGAATGAAACTCAATTGGGATGATATATTCTTATGCGAGTTGACATTGCTCATAAATCAATTGGTAATATTCAGATTCTGTGGAGAGACCAAAATTTAAATGCCATCGTTTCAGAAGCTTCCTTGCATGCAAATTGTCAACTAGAAGCTTAACAATAGTGACAACCTTGAATTTGAAGAATCCAATTAATCGTCCCCCACAAAAGCTTTTTTTTTTTTTCCTTCAATGTCTTCTTCAATATATCCTAAAATGGATAGTGTCGAGGTTTCCAGCAATGATGATATCACTTGCACATGAATCAGATACTCCATAGAAATTTAGCTCACATATATCACGTATAAAAAAGTTAATACGATATTCTTTAGAGTAAAATGCATGAATGGTCACCAAATTATTGAGTTGTTGCATACAAGATTATTGAATTATTTGTTTTACAAATTTGGTCACTGAATCATCTTAAATGTGTGTTTGGAGTCATTGAACTATTTATTTTACAAATTTAGTAACTAAACTACATTAAGTGTGTGTTTTTTCTATTTCTATGGTGACTACGTATACACACTTAAGATAGTTTAGTGACCAAATTTACAATGGAGTGACTCTAAAAATATTTAATGTAGTTTATTGATCAGATTTATAAAATAAATAGTTTAAAGACTTTATATGTAACAACTTAATAATTTAGTGACTATTCATGTATGTTGCCCTATTATTTATTCCCAATAAAAAAACAACATTTATGGGCACCGAAATTGTTTTTCTGCCCAAGCCATGAATATGATCACCAGTTATCATCTTCAACACAAATTTGCTGATGTTTCGATGCATACAAAGTTCTTTTTCAATTAACCTTCTTTTATTTTTTCCCCCCCTTTCCAGCTTGGTTGTAGCTTCCCAAACCAAGGACTTAATTAATTACATTTTACTCAATTCTTGCCTCTGTATAATGTGATGAAATCACCGATGTGTTATTAGATTAGTAAAAAAAAAAGAACGAAATCTAATCAAATATAAATTTGTTTTGTTTTGCAATTCTAAATTTATGACTATTTATAAATTATTTTTTCACGTTAATTGACTTTGTACGCTTTGTTTGAAACTTGGAATCCTTCTTCGCATATCATATTGCCGTACATTATCATTCACCCCTGATAGTTCAACAACATGCTTGTTCTTTTGTATAATCAGTCTCCATCCTTTTTAACTCTCATGCAAATCATTTCCTAAACATTTAATAGAAGTGTTCTAGTCAAATTCTTTTCCGAAAGTGTAGGAAAAAGTCCATGAAAAAGGTGCTTATTTTGTTATGATATTCGTGCATTATATGACTACTATTTTGTTTTGTTTTGTTTTGTATATTTAGTGTGACCATACCATATAATTTCCTTATCTTGTTTCGATTGAAGAAATTATTTCTTGCTCCACAAAATTTCGATCGTCATCTTCTGGCCGTTCCCAGTTGCCAGCTGGGTTTCATGAAGATTGTATAATATGATACACTTTTTCTTCACGAATAATTAAGATAGAAAAAGAGTAGTCGAAGAGAGATGATTGAATAGAACTAGAACAAACCACAACGAATGAACCATTATTTTTAGTGATCGACTAGTGAATCTTTGACCAAAAGATGCTGAGATTTTGTTGTATTATTCATGCAAAGACATCATGGACATTCAATTATGGATTGTTTGCAAAGTGTACAAGAAGACTAAGGACAAATTGAAGAAAAAAAATAAAAACAATAAAAAAGGTTGTATTTATGAAGAAAAAGCATTAATGTGTATTTTATTTTTGTGCTTTTATATGAATTTATTTATATAAAGTGATAAAAATTATTGATATGTTACTAAATTTAAAAAAAAAAGAAACGAAATTTGATTGAGAATTTAAAAATAAGATGTCGTAATTTCATACGATCTTGTCGTATGAAGTGGATTTGATAAGTGGTTGTAAATTTATGATTTTGTAAATGATTTCCTACTTTTATACAGTGAATTATAGATTAATTTAGTTTCAAGTATTTGAATTTGTTAACGCATGTTCCGTTGAAGGCTGGATAATTAGGACACGATTTTTATCTAGTATTTGCTCAGCTTACGAACCTTTGACTCCTCGAATCAGATGCATTTTCGGCAAAGTTAAAGAAACACGATTTCCATCCATTAGAATCTTATGACATGTTTGGCAGATGGGTTTCAACATCAGAAATGAGTTTCACATTTAATCACACTCATACTTTTGTTTGTTATGGGTCTCATGACTAACTACTAGTGCACATTGAGGGGTTTCATACTCTAGAATCAGATTCTTCTTCCAAAACAAAAATAAGAAAAGAAAAATGAAAAATTTCTCAAGATAATAAAGAAAAAAAAAATGGTTTTATACACTATAATCAGATTCTTCTTCCGATCCAATCGCTCATACTGCGGGTGGATTTGGGTTTTGCCGACTGGTGATGGCGATGTAGTCGCCAATGTTGGTGGGGGTTCTTGTTTCCTAACGTTTAGTGATGGAGAAAGAGTAGAGGAAAATAAAGAAAAAGAAAAGAAGGAATGTTTCATATATACAATATATATATATATATATATATATATATTGAAAATTCTACTGTCCCTATTAAAGAACTATTCTTTGTGCTTTAAATGGGTATACAGTATATCTTCATGTGTTTTAAAATTTTGTACTGTACAAACTTTTAAAGTTGAATAGTTCCCTTCATATATATATATATATATAAACCTATTCTTGAATTTTACTAAACACCCTATGGGTTTTGACAGAAACCCACAGCAATAACTATAAGAGGAATGAGTAACAAACAATTTTTCCAATGAGTTATTGCTAAACAACACAATTAGAAGCTTGATATCTTTTCCCACAAAACTATTTGGAGCCCTGTACAACTCTGGGCCAAAGCACCTGTTATCTTCTTTAGGAAAGTGGGCTATCAATATGGATAAGGCTTAAAATATGTAAATAATCCATGGGAGACAATTGAATGGATCAGGCATGTTAAAGTTTATAAATAAATTGAGCCCAAAGGCCTAGATATAAATTTATGAAGCTTTAAATGTACGAAAAGATTCGTAAACCTTGTCCATGCAAGAATTTGACATTATGAGGGACTGAAATGGTCCATATTCTTAGCTCAAACGAGAAAATTTTGTTCTTATACACATATAGATGTGTAAACTTTAACACATCTGGGACCATTTTAAAAATTATATTATTTTATCCTTCAACTTTTCTTTTAAAAAATTAAAAATTATATTATTAGTACAATTCATACAAGAATTTTCGCTCGTGTGTGAAGACTTAAAAGACATGGTCCCAGATATGATACTGGTAGCCATTCATCAAAATTGAGAGCATGCTAGTAGGGAGTGATGATTGAAAAAGTATAGAGCAAGTATTACCAACTATACATTTGAAATGACCATTTTCCCCCCTGGCGTCTCGGCAAAATACATTCAACTGAAGCTTTGCAAGCCCAGAAAGCACCTTAATTAGAGTCAGTCCCATCAGTTTACATCATCATATCTACATAACTACAACTACCAAAATAACCAGGAAACTTTGTATTAACTTAAGAACAATCCAGAAGATGTATTTATAAATATATTACAGGATTTAATCGAGCAAAAGGGAGGGAGGAAGGGGGAATTAGCAGATCAATTAGTTAGTGTCAGAGGGAACAATGAGCAAAGAGTTCCACGATTTCTGTAGGTTACTTGCATACGGTCTTGAGCCTCTTTGCAGCCTGCACAAAACCTGCAATGACTTGCAACTCGTCCAATTGCTACACCACAGGAGAGAGTGCTTCAACCCGTTAGTAATTAAAAAACATAACTGTAGTAAAGCTTTATAAAGACGTTGAAAAAAAAAAAAAATACTAATCATGAAGGAAAGCAACAATGGGGTAAGATTCTGTACCTGCGACATAAAATGCCTCTGAACAGCATCAATGAGCTGCTCCTTCGAAGGGTTAGGGATGGCATCCACCTAAAATAAAGAATGTTGTTGTTAATCAGTTAATGTGCTAAAATTATTCCAGAGCTAATCTGAAAAGAGTTTGGAATCTCCAAATAAAATGCTTACAAGGTTAAAGTGTCGCCAATATCTCCATAGTGCAGCCATCTCTAGTTTGCTGAGATCAATCTTCTGTATAGAAATGTTTCCAAAATTATTATTAAATATAAAAATAATAAAAAACAGAGTTGTAACCTACAATAAACCATGGTTGTTTACAAGCCTTGAAGTATAATGTGTAATTATGAAGAATGTTTTTTAACAACTGAATGTAAAAGTCAAAGACAATAATTAAGAACCAACAACTATTTAAAGTATAAAAAAGTAGAGTGGATAAAAGCTTCCTTACCGTGGACCCCCGAGGTGTAGAAATTGATCCCTTGGAGTGTGAGTCGCAAGAGAGAGACCGGCTCATAGTCTTGTGAGATGACCCGGATGATTTATGGGTGCGAGGCCTTGATCTATGGGACTTCTGAGTATCATCGGATGCTGAAAAATAGCATGTAGGAATTGTCACATTGAGTGGTGGGCCTAAAGAATAAGAATAAAGTTATAATTCAGTAACAGTCTTTTGTTATGGGAAAGGGAAATATGAGGTACGGGACATGAAGAATCCTATGAGACAACGTTAACAAATTTTACTGAAAAGCCTTTATTTGAAATAGTCTTCATTTCCATCATTAAAGTTAAAATAAAAATGTACAATCTACTTTCCAACCATGAGAGTTATTCAATCATCACCGTTAGAAACATTATCCAAACCACATAACAGTGAGGATCATACAGTCAGTTGCTATCACGATGCAAATCTCAAAATGGTGTATTAACATAAACTGGACAAACTACAGTGTAATCAAAGGGTTCAGTTTAGCAGAGTAAAAAAATAACAACATATACATAGAATTGATTGTTTAAAGTATATATGAATCAATAAGTCAAATTTATAACTGAAGTTACCCATATCTGAGCCATTCCACTGCACATTTTCAAATTCAATATCGTCATCTTCCTCATTGCCTGTAGGAGCTTCTATTACACTAAGCGCATTCCTCTGAAGCTTTACTTCTATGCCATTTGTTAGAACCTGCAATTTATTTTTTTCAAAATAAAAGTAATAAATCAATTATGAAAATCAGTAAACTTCGTAATTACACAAAAATGAATCTCAAGTTATTAAATTCTCATTCCTCTCTCTTTCAAACACTAGCATGACATGTAAACTTAGAAAGTAATCTCTCACAATTAATTATTGCTTTTTTATTAAAAGAAAGATTCTAAATGTTATAATAAGAATGTTAGGAAACTTATTTACATGCAATTTTATTAAAAAGGTACACCAACTATAGTAATTATTTGTTCCAAGTAAATAATTAATATACTGTGGACTTCTATGGTTGGAAAAGAATGCAGATAAAAAAGCATCCAAGCAAATCATCTAAGAATCAAACCCACTAAGAACAGTCAAATGGATGATCAAGTGCAAGAAGCAAACAGAAGATTATGCAAAAAGCAGAGTCATTCATAATGCACTATTTTAGGCACCAAAGTTATATAAAGAAAATATTGTATAAAGATTTGAAAATCCAATTAAGAAAATAATAGACATATAAAATGAATCTGATATCTAAGCTAATGAATATTCTGTGAAATATTAATTTCAAAGGATTATTCCGTATTACCCAAATAAAGGATAAGCTTTTATAAACTCATTGAGCTCCCATTTCAAAGTTCGAGAAAAAAAAAAAAAAAAAAACAATTACCTGCATTTTTAACAGAAAAACCCCCAGAAGGAAAAAGTTAAAGACATTTGAGAAGAAATTAACAGACAGATTCACAAAAGATACATTAATTTCCATTCCCAAATCACAGAGAACCCCTCAAAGAACCAGATCCATTAAACATAAGCAACATGCAAACAAAGAAAATCTCCAAATACCCAAAATCAGACCTTAAACATACCTAAAAGAAATAAAATTTTCAAATTTAAACCACCATATATAACTTCCATGTTAATAAAACTTTCTACAATATCCAACAATTGCAAAAACAAAAATCAAATACTAAAAGACTTTCTGTCTTTGATCACACACATAAAGAATAAGGGCCAAAAAAATAAACAAATTTAGAGCATTTTAAAAAAAAAAAAAAAAAAAAAAGGCCAAAGCACCATAAATTGTTTAAAACACAAAAACAAATAATGCTGATAAAACACAAAAGAAAACAATAAATCTGTCTTCTAATGTAACCAATACAGTAACAAGTAAAAGACAATCTAGAATCCCCCCCAAAAAAAACAAAAAACTGCATTACATTTCCAAACTAAAATTCAAGCAAAACCCTTTATCCAAAATGAATCCATTAATCCAAAATCAATCCATTACTCCAAAAATCCCAAAAAAGAGAGAGAAAATTTATACCAGCCAGTGCCATCCTCCAAGGCCAACAGCTTTCTTGACTACACCTTGAAGACCAACAAGAACAGACTTTGTCCTGTTATTACCAGTCACAACCACCTTAGTATGACGTGGCAAGACTGAGAGCTCTTCTTCACTGCTCTCTCCACAGCTCTGCAAATGTGAAAACCCATTCACTGAACTCTCTACTGCTTCAAGCATTTCTTGATTAAAAAGATCAGCTTTTAAGTTTTACCTAAATTTACCCCCCAGAATTCAGTCAAATTCCAATTTCAGCCCAAGAATTTGGATATTTTTACAACTGGGAGGAAGATCAGGCATTGCAGAGTTCCAAAAATGTAATCTTGGAGGGGAATTGAGTGAGAAAGTGTGTGGAATTTTGGGTTTTTTTGGGTGTGGAAAAACACAAAGAAAAAGAAGGAGAGAGAAGATTGAGAGTGACTTTGGTTCAGTGTGTGTTGTGTGTGTGTTTTCTTTGGCTTTGTTGTTTATTGCTTTTGTGTGTGTGTAGGCTATGAATCCCGGGGAGTTGAAATGGACCAATGGGATAATGACACGTAGGATGGAGAGAAGGGGTCGTCAATTATTCATGCAATTGAGGCTTGCTTTCCGGCATGATGCAATCCAACTAGCGGTTGATGGGTTGGAGAGTTACAGGAGCGGTTGACCGTTTGACTGCTGCTGTGACATGGAGTCGTGGGATTGCTAAATTACTATTTTGCCCTCTCTGTCTTTTTTTTTTTTTTTTATCTGTACCCACATAAATGAATTAATTCCGCCCTATATTCATAAAATATAATAAAGTCGGTATAATTAATTAGATTAGTAAAAAAAATAAAAGAAATAAGTGCAAATATTTAAAAATATGTGATTGTGACTTAATGTAGTATGTTCAAGTAAATTGGCTTAAATAGCTCTCATTATTCATAAACAAATTTTAGGAGACTAGACTGTTGTTATATTATGTGAATGAATGAATTAATATTCTAATGATTTAAGTAGCAACATGGTCTTTTATATACTCGTAATCCATTTTTATATATTCATGTGAATTAATAAATTTTCTGGCCCTAATAAAACTCTTGTTATTTAGATCATGAGAGAAACTAATAAAGAAATCAATACTAATATAAGTTTTATTGGAATAATTATTAATATAAGCTTAATTAAAGTTAAAAGTTCTCTTACAATATTATTTGTTTAATGCCAAAAATGATTAGACAATCTCACTTGTAGTAATGTTGTCTAAAATATTAAGAAAATTTTATTAGTTCGGTTAAAAAATCATCCCGTCATATTTTAAAAATTTATAGTATTTATGATATAATATTTTGTATTTTAAAAATTTATAGAATATAAGTTTTTTAAAACTTAACAGGATAGACTCTCATGACTTTAATTTAAAGCCAATGATATTTAAAAAAAACCATGTGTTTAGGCTCTCATGAATCCATGATGTGGTTCGCTAAAAAAGAGAAGAGACAACAATTGACAAAGATATTGAAAATTGAGATGAAGAAACAAAAGAGTAAAATATCAAAATAATGCAAGGGTGTTTGTGTAATTTGGTAACGAAACAGATAGCTGTGCAAAGTAACGGAACCGGAAAATCATCGAAGGGCCCCACGCTGACAATGAAGTCTATCTACCGGCAGTGTTGTCTTATCCGACATGAGCCACTTGTCTCTCTTTTCCCTCACTGTACATCAATACAAACATCTCCTTAAATAAAACGAATTAAAATTTAGGAAAAATTATCTATAACTATATCCATATTTACGAAAGTTCTATAACGTCAGTTGATTAACACTAGTTGTGGAACTACAAAGACATACTTTATACTAGTGTAATTAAAAAAATATATTTATGTAATTTTTTTTAAAGTTAACAAAAATGTTAGTAAATAAAAATTATGCAAAAAATTAAAAAATATTATAAGATTATGAAAGGTGGAAATAAGTTATGAGTAAAAAAAAGTTTTGATTTGTTACGTGTATAATAAAAGTATAAATAACATAATAAAAAATATCACGCATCAAATCCGTTTATCTCATTTTATGTATAATATAGATATAGATGTTGTTTTTTAATATTTGTACGACATACATTTATAAAAAATATATAATATTATATATCTTATATCACATATAAATTTTAATACACAATTGTACAATTTTAAATATTTAATTAGATATGTATACGAGACTATAATTTTTTTTTTACATTACTATCCTTGGATGAAATAAAAAATAATTGTAAATAATTACTCGAATTGATAATATACTTTAAGTGTTTATCTAAAATTAGTTTGACAATAATTAAGGTAAATTTAAACACAAAACTTTAGTTTTTGTCAACTTTTGTTTCTTCTATATGGTTTGAAAGACAAATTAAGTTAAACTTGAATATAGTGAAAATTGTTTAGACTAATTTATTACAAATATATAAAATACTCCTAGAACGTATTAACTACTTTATTAAAGAAAGTAGTAATCTGTTGAAAAATATCTGATGACTTGTCTTTTCTCCAAGACCATAAGTTTTCCCGCCATAATTAAGGCAGAATGGCCGTCGATTGGAAACGGTTCCGATAATCTGGCCGTCCAAATGATTCGGCGGTATTTTATTCGTCCGGTGAAGTGATGGGGAGTAACAGGTGCCTCACGGAAAAGCAAGCAACGTTCGTAGAAAATGTACAATATGTAATCATCACAAAGTTGAAAGGTGATTCCTTTACATGTAACGCCTGCAACAATCTATTGGATCCGGACAAAACATGTTACGTCGAAAATAACTGGATTCCATGTCTTCCTGTCTACCGCTCCTAATCACTCGATGGCACACATCATCAACTTTAATAATACAACATCATCAGAGAATAAAGTATAACCCAAACGTTAGTCCTAAGTTTTCGAAAAATTTTATGTCGGTTAAAAGTAATTATTGAAATTTTTTTATTTAGAGTGAAAATTTTATATTTTTAAAACATAAAAAAGTTATCTTATTTTTAAAAAATAAATTTTATATTTTAAATAACAGACTCTTTTTAATTAAAAAATAATTACTGAATTCCTGATGAAAATAAAAAATTTCTACGTTTGCTTGTGACATACAATATCCATTCGAGTTTAATAATTAAATATTCATTATAATTATTTTTTCTTTTGGATTAACTATAATTTGCATTTTTAAATTATGATATTTTTACACTTTATACCTCAAAATATTATTTTTAATAATTAATCATCTCCAACTCAACTTTGGTATACACTATTAATAATTTATATATCCTCATTATTTTAGCCAAATTTTAAAAATATTCTTATTGACAAGTAAATCAAGTTGTAGTCTAAATGATTATATAAATATGCACATAAGATATTATTTTGTACGTGTGTGTTTTGTGCGTGTTTATGTGTGTGTGATATTTTTATTGTAACGTTGATACATAACTAATAGAATGTTTATAATATTTTATTATTTGATAAAAAGATATTTTCGTTAAAAAAAATTACCTCTCCCCTACTCTTCAAGTGACTCGAACTCATGACTAACAAATAAAATAAAATAAAAGAAAGAAAGATCTTGTATGTATTAGTATAAATTACTTTGATTATGTGGTTGAATATGAGTTAATAATTAAAGGTACTTTAAGAAGTTAGATAAAATAATGAGAATGTATAAGTCAATAAAAGTGTTCACAGGTATAATGTGTTAAAAAATAAAAGTTGGAGGTGATTAACTACTAAAATTAATACTTTACGGCACAAAGTACAAAATCATTATAGTGTAGGGGTTCACAATGCAATTAACCTTTTTTTTTGTCTCTTTCTTTGAAAAGAAAAATACTACATCATGGAAGACAACCAAAGATTTAACAATTTGATTAAAACCTTTATTATCATTTCCAACTTTACTTATTATTGGCTTAGTTTGGAGTTTGGACAATTATTATTTAAAATATTACAATGAATATTGTTTGAAATAAGTCATGTAATATTTTTTGAGGTGAAATGTGTGGTCTGTGGAGATAAAAAAGTGATTAAAAATATGCTTAGATAATAATTACAAATGTAATTATTCGTCAATTAGAAGTCAAGTTGGAACAAATGTAATAACATGATTTGCCAATGTAATACTCCAGCCTCCTCAACTTTTTACCTTGTATATTTCCTTCTTTTTTTTCGTCAATTTTCAGTTTTCAACCTTAAGAATATTTGATTTGTTTTGTGTTAATTATAAAACTTAATTGCTGAGTAGCTTGACATGGACGAGGAAATCAACAAAATCTTCTTCATTAATATTTTATTAGCTTGTACTAGTATTTACCCTCTTTTCTTTCTTTCTTTTTTTTTTTTTTTAAAAGAAAACGCATATAATGTTTATATGAATCTTTAAGGAAATAATATCAAACACTAATTTCGTGAAGCTAACAAATGTACAAGTTATTTTTTTTATTATTCCTTCGTTTTAAATAACTATCACATTTAGTTGGTACACAGTACACAAAAACAATTTAAAAACATTAGTTTTGTATTTGGATCGATGGATTTGAGAAAAGATTTGAAATCCATCATTTTTTGGAGGGATTTATAAGTCTAAAATAGATAAATTTCAAATGCACCCAAATTAAAATGTATAAAATGAAATTTTTTAAATAATTTCTAATTTGGGTAGATTTTAAATTCATTCATTTATACTTTACAAATCCTTCTAATAAATGAGTGAATTTCAAATCTTTTACTAAATTCATCGATCCAAACACAACATGAGGACTTTTATGCAAGCTAAATAAAAAACATTTGGACTAATAAAATTAGTGACGATGAGTGAATTTGATAGAAAGAAAGTAGGGAAATTAGAGAAATTAGGGAAACTTGATTTGAGTGTTATTATTTGGCATTTCTTTTTAATTGTTAGGGTTGACTGCTTATTTATAAATTATACATTTGTCTTAACTCTTTACCGGGGCTTGACTGACATAACTTAAGTTATCTATGTGAGTAATTACATTTGTACCCTTAATAAGTTTACAAATAATATAATGATATAAGATGCAATATTTAACATCATTAATAGTCTCTCCAAACCGAGGCTGAATTTCAATCAGAGTCGGGCTGACCAATAGCTTGGACTACCCCATTTTCAATGTATTGTTTCAAGCCAAAACTTTCTGAACTAAAATCTCCACTTGGATCCGTTATCATTAACGAGTCCCCGATTTGGGACTTAGCTATTTTTAGCTTATACGCGTGAGTTCCCATATGAGACTTCATCCGAGGCTCTAATTATTTTCGCTTGTGCATGAGACTTGAGAGTCCCCAAGCATCAATGATATTGCTTTTGGCTCCAACTGAACCTTAGTAAAAAATCATTTTTCATGCCTATTATTACTCAACAGCTCAGCAAGTCATTTGTGCCATCGAGAGACATCTCTGTTGCTTGATTATTTCATAAGCTTCCTTTTGCAGAGTCACATTTTGGGATAAAGCCTCGGCATAGTCCTTAATTATTTTTGCAATCATAAATACTCCAACTTCCACGGTTCCAGAATACCAGAGGAGACTTATTTTTCCATGTGAGGTTCGTGTATTTGCACCTCATATATTTGACTACAGCAGACTCTTTTTTTTTTTTGACTTTTACGGGCTCAAGTGCTTCTTATCAGGTAGGTTCAATTGGCTAAGGATTTTGGCCTCTTCGGATTCCTTAACATCAAGCTTCAAACTTTGCTTATGACCACGGCTCGGCCAAATTAATCAAGTCTCGGACATTTAAAGCTAAATTACCCGAACTCTAAAGTTGAAATGCCGAACTCTGAAGCTAAGCCGTCTGAACCTCAAAGTTGAAGTATTGAACTCCGAAGCTAAACTACCCGAACTCCGAAGCTATTCGAACATCGAAGCAGAAATTGTCTGAAGCAATTCTTGCATCTGAAGTTGGAGGTTGCATTTCCAAAACTAATTGCGCCAACTTTAATGTTAAACCATTTATTCCGTTTTTGAACCACTACCAATCCGAAATGGTATCGGAAGTAGCTTAATCACTTGAATCGACTGTACTTGCCTAGTGATGACACTTAAACTAACTCTGCTCTAATCAGAATATATATGGCGATAATTTTTGAACACCAACCCAAAAGTCCGTCGACAGAAAGTATGAGCCAACAGTCACTCGAAAATTCGCTGATTTCTATATAAAGACACATGGCTATTTCCACCGATCTCCTCCATTCAAAGTTGGTCAGACAGGTCGGATTAATTGCAAAGTAGTTCGGCTCGTTCAAAGTGGCTCGGCACGCATTGTTCGACTGAAGTCGTTCGGCACAAGTAGATCGGTAGCTTGGAATATATCAGTTAAATAACATTGTTCATTGTGAGGCCATTGACCCATGATAGTTGTATAAATAGTTTACTCACTTGCATTTGCTAGAGAGAGCGGAAAAAGTTGATAATTCTTAGTTTAACTCAAAAATTTGTATAATTCTCATCATCCCTCAATAAAAGTAATCGTCCTTTCCCCCAGAATTCTTATAATTCTACCTCTTAAAATCCTTTTCTTCAATAATATCTTCTTTTTTTACTGTTAAGCGATACCAAACAGTTTTTGTATCGTCAATTGGCACCGTCAATGGGAAACTCTAATACAAAAAGTTAAAAGGTCTTACCTTCTTTGGCGATCATGGCTAGACGCAGCAAAACGAAACGAAAACAAAATTCCGTCCAAGATAACACAACTACAACCTCCGCACCGGTAACAATGGAGAATGTCGGTCGCTCCCGAACAACTGTTCCTCCAAATGAGGAGATGTTCGAATATTTTGTTGACAATTTTCAGGCAATAAAAGATTTTATTGAAAATCAGTGTAGGCAGCAAGCTACAAAAGACGATGCTTTATATCCGGTTCTCATCGCTTTCGTATGGCTATATCTCTCATCCCCGGTGGGAAGGATCTGTTTTTGATAGAATAAGTCTAGGGTAAGAAATATAGCTACAGAAGTTGAGGGTGAGAACCGTCATGAGGAAGAAATCATGGAGAAATTGGATCAACGTGTGCCAGAACTCTTGGGAACGAAATTCGTTTCAACTCTTGAGTTATTGACCGTTGACAAAGATCCTTTCACCTCTGAAATCCAAAGTGAACTGATCCCATCTCATTTTAAACAACTAGATCTCGACATTTACAAATGAGCCACTGACCCTGCTGACCATATTGCTCATGTCTCTTCGGTATCTAGGCTTTTTGGTTACTCGAATACCATAACTTGTAACTTTTTGCCACTACGCACAGAGAATCGACTCAAAAGTGGTTCAAAAAATTACCACCAAAGTCAGTAGATTCTTTTGCTGAGCTTACGAAGAAATTCTTGCGACACTTTATGAGCCAAAAAACTATTCAAAGAGAAGTTGTTTCTCATTTATTAAGTGTACGGTAAAGGTAAGACGAATCTCTAAATTAATATATATAGGATGATTCAATGATGAGGTGATAAATGTCCGAAATATCGATGAAACGGTGCTAATTGCTGCCTTTATGAGTGTCATCCGACCTGGAATATTCGATGCAGATCTCGTGTCCTCTGTCTCTAAAACCTTTGGAGAGCTGCTACAACGAGCAGACGATTACATCAGTGGAGAGGATTCGAACCAAGCCAAAAAAGAACTATAAAAACCTCGATAAAGATCTCAAAAAAATCAAGAAAAGCCTACAGAATCGAATAAGAAGAAATGAATAGAATCAAATACCTCTGTCGAGCTCCCACGATACTTGACAGATCGTCCACTAGTGGTGGTAAATCGTGTATCTGAAATTCTTTCATATCAACGAACAACAGTCCTTCCCGATGAAGACTTCACGCCACTCAACACACCCAGGAAGGAAATTTTGTATCAAGTCTGTCACAAAAGGATAATAGCTTTCTCTTCCGCACCCATCCAATCTCACTTTCATCGAAGAGATCGATCTAAATACTGTGCTCATCATGGTGATCTTGGCCATGATACTGATGAGTGCAATGATCTTAAGATTGAGATTGAAAAGGCAATAAGGGTGGCCATTTGCAAGAACATATTCTCAGAGCTACTGATCAGTTTCGTCGTAATGATAAAAGGTCTGCTGTCAATGAAGGGCCTTCACAACGGAATTATCAATCCTAGAATATTTAGAACATTGCTCGCCGAGGACCTCCACAGAACAATGACGATGTTGCAAGAGTAATATCCATAATTGATGGAGGAGTAACTAGTGGTGATTCTTCTAATGCAAGAAAAAGATGTGCCCGAGGTCAGCCTTGTAGAGAAAAAGCTTCATTTAGACTAAAATATGGACTAGACATAAGATTTACCAAAAATGATTCAGTTCCAGATCGGGTACCATATGCAAACCCGATAGTTATTCATGTACGAGTTGGAGATTTTTGAGTACATAAAGCAAGTGTTCATCGATAGCGGAAGTTCAGTATATGTTATTTATTGGCATGCTTGGGAGAAAATGGACGTGGATCCCTCTCAGATTCGACCTATTAAAACACTTTTAGTCGGATTTACTGGAGACACCATTGAGGTAGAAGGATCTGTTGTGCTGCCTCTAACTCTAGGAGAAGCACAGCGTTCTCGAATTGAAATGATTAACTTCACGCTGGTCAAAAAGAGTTCGGATTATAACATGATACTCGACTGACCTTCTTTATACACCTTCATACTTTTTCCATCCATTTATCATCTAGACATTAAATTTTCTCTCCGAGATAGAACGGCAGGACAGGTGTGGGATGATCAGCGAGAGGCTAGAGAATGCTATATGATATCCCTCCGACAAAACAGAACAATAAGGTCTGCTGAACAACCTCCTCTTGCTTCAAGCCAATTAAGTGAACCTGAACCTACAGAAGAACATGCCCAAACTTCTGACCTCACCGATAATAAAAAAGAAGAGTTTTCTATTGAAGTAAATATCTCATTCGACCCAGAGTTCCCTGAAAGAAAACTAAGGCTGTATGAAGATCTACCACACGACTTTTAGAAAGATCTATTAAAATTTTTGTATGAATATAAAGATCTTTTTGCCTGGTTCTTCGAGGATATGCCTAGAATTCTCCGAGAGGTCATTGAGCATAGGTTTGGAATAGACCCCTCTCATAAACCCGTACAACAAAAGAAAAGGGTTTTAGGGCCGAAAAGTAGTCAGGTTATAAAAAATGAGTCGACAAGTTACTAGTAGTTCGAATCATTAGGGAAGTGTTTTACCCAACCTGGATGTCAAATCCTGTATTAGTACCTAAACCTAACATGAATAGGCGAATGTGTATTGATTACGTGGATTTAAATGAAACTTGTCCTAAGAATAGTTATCCTTTGCCTCGAATTGATAAAGTGATAGATTCACTAGTAGGATTTAAAATAGAAAACTTCTTAGATGCATACAAAGGATATATGAGATATTTCTCAGTAAAAGGATGTACATTAAGAAAAATAGCTTTCATCACTGAAAGGGGCACTTACTGTTATCAAACTATACCCTTTGATTTAAAAATACACGAGCAACATATCAAATATTAGTTAACAAACTCTTCAAAAATTAGATTGAAAGAAATGTGGAGATTTATGTTGATGATATGGTCGTAAAGAGTCAAACTTATAAAGACATTCTCTCGGATCTCCGAGAAGTTGCCATCATAATGAGATCAGTTAATCTTCGGTTGAACCCATTAAAATATACTTTTAGAGTTCACCCAGAAAAATTTCTCGATTTTATGATCTCGAAAAGAGGATTTGAAGTGAATTCAAAGAAAATACCAGCTATCATCAATATGAAACCCCCTAAACTGTGAAGGAAGTAAAATGCTTAATCGGGCGAATGGCAACTCTTAACCAATTCCTGTCCAAATTTGCAAAACTAGGGCTTCCTTTCTTTCGGGCCATCCTAGAGATAAAAATTTTCAGTGGACCGATCAATGCCAGAAATATTTTGAGCAAGAGTTCAAACAATATCTGACTAGAATGCCTTGTTTAATAGATCCGATTGAAAATGAGATTCTGACTCTTTATTTGTACCACTCAAACCGCTAAATTCTGTCATGGTGTTCAAACGAGACAAAGTCCATTACTAATCTACTTTGTCAGTAAATTCTTCGAGGACCTGAGTTAAACTATTCTGACATTGAAAAATTGGCTATTGCTCTTATTATTGCTGCTAAAAAATTGAGACTATACTTTCAAAGCCATACCATCTTGGTCAAAAGTAATTTTTCTCTTAAACCAATATTTACCAAATCTGACGTGTTTGGTCAAATGGTTAAATGGTGTATCGAGATTCTTGAGTATGATATCAAATTTCAACCAAGGACCACTATTAAAGCACAAAATCTTGTTGATTTCATTGTAGAAAGTACCCTAACTGAGGAATTGGTGTTGACTGTGGCCGAGAAGGATGAAGATAATCCACTCTGGAAATTATTTATTGATGGATCCTTTAATCAAGTAGGGTTAGGAAGCCGGAATCGTTGTCAGGACTCTTGAAAGAGATCAGCTCACTTATACTATTCGGTTCAAATTCTAAGGCACCAACAACGAAGCCGAATACGAAGTGCTGATCACAGGAATGAAGCTCACCCATGAATTAAGAGCTCAAGTCCTTCGGGTAAGCAGGACTCATTAATTGCCGTCAATCAGATTTTTGGCAATTTTGAAACCCAAGGATGTATACTGCAGAAATACCTTGAAAGAGTTCGGTAAATGAGAAAACTCTTCTGAAATATGGAATTCATCAAGGTCTCCCAATCAAAGAATGTGCATGCCGATACCTTATCTAAACTCGCTGCAGCTCTATATTCCCATTTGACAAAAAAAATTAGGTTGAAGTCAAAACTCAACGGGCAATAGATGAGCAAAAAGTAAATCAAATTGATAATCTGCAGAACTAGATGACCCTCAATCATCGAGCATTTGATCAACGGTAAGATCCCTGAAGACCGAGTTCAGGCCAGAAGGTTATGTGTCCGAGCTCGATAAAATACAAAATTCATGAAGGAATATTATACTGATAATCATATCTTTACCCTCTCCTCAGATGTTTATCGCCAAAAGAAGTCGATTACGTGCTTCAAGAAATTCATGAAAGGATATGTGAAAGTCACATAGGAGTTCGGAGTTTAGTAAGAAAAGCAATGCTCACAGGATACTATTGGCCAACAATGTACCATGATGCTATTCAAACCGTCAAACATTGTTATAAATGTCAAGTACATGCTCCTGTCATATAGAAAAACTCAAATGAAATGACCTTCATCCTTGGGTCTTGGCATTTTCAGTGATGGGGGCTAGAAATGCTTGGACATTTTTCGAAAGGAACCAGCACCTTCAAAGTCTTGATTGTTACTGTTGATTACTTCTCAAAATGGATTAAAGCCGAGCCGTTGCGATCAATCTCTGGAGATAATGTAAAGAAATTTTCTGCAAGAACATTGTATGTCGATATGGTATTCCAAAAGATATTGTAACTAATAATGGAACTACACAGTTCGTCGGAAGACCTTTCAGACCATTCTGCGAAGAATTGGGACTACAAATGCATACAATCTCAGTGGCTCATCCTCAAGCTAATGGACAAGCCGAACTATCTAATCTTATATTGTTGATCGGACTAAAAACTTGATTAGATCAAACTAAAGGAGTTTGGGTTGAGGAGTTACCGAGCGTTTTGTGGTCTAGCCAAACCATCCTAAGGGCATCACATGAAGAAATGCCTTTCAGTTTGGTCTATGATGCAGAAGCTGTCATTCTCCTAGAGATCGAAATGAGGACAGCTCGAACATAGAGGTCATTTCAAACTAATAATGATAAAATTCGAAGAGAATAATTAGATTTGTTGGAAGAGCAAAAACCAATAGCAGCCG
Organism: Cinchona pubescens; assembly: GCA_025175665.1. NCBI lineage: Eukaryota > Viridiplantae > Streptophyta > Magnoliopsida > Gentianales > Rubiaceae > Cinchona > Cinchona pubescens. Next base: position 1,195,434 of record JANKKI010000227.1, read on the forward strand.
TCCGAGAAGCTACTTACAAACAGCGTCTCAAAAAGTATTATGATTTGGCTGTTAAGTCAAGACATTTTTTATCCGAAAATTTGATCCATAGAAAAAATGAGTTTAATAGAACTGATGGAAGTCAATCCAAACTCAATTAAAATTGGGAAGGGCCTTATCAAATAATAGAAACCCATTCATCCGACTATTACAAGTTAGCCGATCAACCTGGTCGACCTATGAACATGGACTGTAATTAATTTAAAAAAGTATTACAGGAAATTTAAAAGCTATTTTTATTCAGTGTCTGTTAAAGCAGTTTTAAATACATTTTTTCTCTATTCGAGATTCTACAAATAAATCACCGAATTCGGTGATCAGATCCCTATCTACATAGTTGTTGTAGTCTAAAAAAGATGAAAGATCTAAGGGGATATCTAGATGCCTCTTCTTCATTTCATCTAAAATTTCTCGGTACCCTAAAGTGCAATCTTGTTGACAAAATGTCATCAAGTAATTCTTCAAAGGCGAAGAACTTAAATATTGATTAACGCGACGACCAACTAAGAAGAAGATGCAGTCTGATCAGACTTCAGTTGATCGACCTTCGCCTTTAGCTGATCAATCTCGGATTTCTATTTGGCACATTTTTCTTGCAGATCTAGGAGTCGAGTAAAGTAGTGACATCAGTAACTTCACCTTTCAAATCTTCTAGTTCTTCTCTTTGGTCGTCTCGTTCCTCATTCGAAGAAAAAAATGCGTCCATCACATTTGTAACATTTTGTGTTTGAAACTGTTGTTTTAAAATTTCTTCGTTAGCAAGTGATTTCTGAAATCTTTCATTAAGAAGTTTGACCTACTTTTCTAGTCTTAAGTAGCGACGATGCTCCTTGCTCATGCATTACCGAGTTGACATAAAAATTTGTCTTTATTAAAAAAAAGAGTTACCGTATAAAAGAATTTGGTGGCCTCGGATTGCAGACGAGAAGTCGAAAGATCGGACACATAAGATTGATCTCGCTCTATGAACGCGTTATCAAGATAGTCATTAGCTACTCGAGCATGTTGGTCACGACCATTTACAGTCAATACTACAAAGGGGTGAAGCGTGCATTTTCAAGTTCACCCTTAACATTCCTGATCGGTTGTATTGTTCTTGCCCTCGAGAATACAGGGAAGGTGTTGAGAATCACTAGTTACCCATTCCTCCTCTGAATTCTAGTCCTGAGCTCCTGGAGCTGCATACCAGGCGGTTATTCTATCATTACCAGGGACACAAAAAGCTCTAGGTTTATATGACCAAAGACAGAATGACCCATTTGAAATTGAAAGAATAGTAGAAGGAGTTTGAATCAAAGGAACCAAGGAAAGAATGAAAGATGAGTCAAAGTCGATTCTTCTCTTACGCTGACGAGCGATCAATGGAGGAACTACGGCCTCCTCCTCTTCAATTTTCTTTATCGGAGAAAGCCTTGATCTCTTTCTTCTCAGAATAAGAGCAGCAACTACTGTTTCTTTGTGTTTCTTGGCAACTGTAATGCTGCTAATAACTTCCTTTGTCCCTTTGAAAGTCGAAGAAAAATGATCTACTATCTGCACATGGTCGAGAACAATAGATTGGACCTCCTTCTCGACTAAATGAGTCAAGATCGATTTCATCAAGGTCCCTCCATAAGTAACCTTCTGGGAAAGATCGAAAGGGAGGTCAGTCGAGTGAAATAGATTAAAAGACAGCAAAGAAAAAATGAGAGCATGCTTACGTCTATCAAAATCCTGAAGAAGGTTCGGCCTTTCAATCAAATTTGCCCAGATCAACAGGTTGTGGTCCACAACGGAGTTTCTACCTCTAAAAAGAATAGACAAACCTGATTAATCGACTTTCTTCACTCCAACATAAGAATCAGGATCTAATTCTCCAAGAGGATCTGAATTGAGAATGGTATCTCGATCAAAGAAAGACCACTTTGATCTGACCTTTCTCATATCTGCTTGAGCAACGAAAAAGAAATTAAATTTCCAATTCTTTATCGAACTAGGCATATTAGAAGCTATGCTCGCTCTCTTGGAACAACTGGCAAAATAATAGAAACCGAACTCCTTAGCCTGCACTACCTTGTAAAAATATCTGAAGCCGTGTGCAGTAGTTTTGATATTCCAATACTTGCACATCAGGACATATGCAATAAAGAGTATCCGAAAAGAGTTAGGCATCAGTTAAGATAAACAGATACCAAAAAAGGAATATAAAGACAAGAGAACTTCGCTTAGGAAAAATCTAAGTCCTGCCCTAAGTTGGTCTTAAAAAATGGAGATAAACACTTCAAGAGGGATATGTACCCTATCATCTTCGTTTGGAATCTAAATAGCCACCGTATCTAGAATGTGATAGGTGGCCCTAAGATGAGCGATATTCTCAACTGGCAATCCAAATTTAATTCCTGTAGTAGCTGGAGCTTGTTTGGGAGGAGGAGAAAAAGCAGTGAAATCCCCTGAAGGAGCCACCGAAGTAATGGGATCAGCACAAATCATGAGGTTAGAAGAAGAAGTCATGAGAAAAATGAAATTTTGAAAAATAATTAAAACAAGGGAAACTTGAGGATTGATCTTGAAAGTGCAATAAAAAGACAATGAAATTGGGTATTTATGGTAAAATTTGAGTTCTTGGAGACTGAAGCGATAGTGGGATAAAGTTCACCGCCTGTCGCATAAAATGTGTCTAATAATTAGGGCACACCTTTTCACGAAATGTCATAAAAATTAAAATGATTTTATAAAGTAACAGCTCTCCCACGATCTGAAAGAGTAAAGGTCGAACTGCAAAGTCAACAGCAGTTGACTAACCGAATGAGGGATGGCTGGCCGAAGTGCTACAAGTGGCCTTAAGTTCCTAATTTAATGACATCAATCAAATGTCAGACTCGCCGAAGTGCTCAAGTAGCCATTTTTTAATATGAACATGCTTGATCGAAGGGGACAAATAAGGAAAATCATTCATTTGAAGGTCACTTAACAGAATCAAATCAGATGTCAGAAGAACAAGAGTTTAGAAAGTAAAAAAAGTTGTTCTATATTAAGGATATTAATTACACAGCAAATTGCCACAGTCCGAACAATTTATTAATCGAAAAAATATTATAAGACAATGACTGATAGAAAAAGCAAGAAAAAATAGAATGAAAATTATTTCATTAACAATCAATAAAAGATTCAACAGGATCCTATTCTACTTTGATTGATCTCTCTCAATCTGCTCTATTGAAGAATTTTCAATTGATGTAGTTTTTGTTACATCCTGATCACCAAGATAAGGAAAAGTTAGAGAATCTATATCAAAAATATCTGCACTAAGAAAAAAAGCAAGGCCTACTGTTCATACTATCTAACAAATCTGATATGTTTACCTCTTGTTCAAGTATTTTTACTTCGGCTTCTTTCTCTTCTGATACTTCAGAAGGACCCTCTACAAGCACACTTTGATTCAAACTAGTCATGGTACGGGGCCTTCTAAAGGTTTTACCTCGTTCGGTCATCAAGTTGAAAAAAGTAGAAAGTTTATAAAAACTAAAAACCTCTTTGCCAAGAGGTGGCTCGGAAATTGGACCTTAATATCGTCCAAAACTTTGTTAAAACTAGCCTTGGCGCTCATAACACAAAACTTTTCAAGATCCTCTTGGAGAGCATCTAACATCAGGTAAGAGTTTATACTCTGAAAGGAAAGACTTCATTATTCAGTTCCTCTATCGAGGACAAATGGTGGAAAATTTTAGATTGAAGTCTTTCAATTTCAGACTGAGCAGAAATCAGGTCAAAGGATTTGGAAGACAAATTTTGAGAAATCTCGTGGTATTCCTTCCTCCACCTTGCCAACTCAGTCAAATGAAGATCTTGAAGTTCTTACTGTTTTATATTAAATTGTGTTTCCAAATCAGCTCGCTCCCTGTGAAACTTTTTCTGCTCGAATTTTATAGCATCCTCAATCAAAAAAGTTTTTTCTCTGATAACGTCTTCCAAAAATTTCTCAAGTGTAGCAACTTTTTCTTTTTCTTTCGACTAGAAAAGTATGATATTACGTATGAAACATCCAATTGCGTACCAATCGGAGAATACTCGGATTATTTCTCCTATCAGGATAAGTGTCTACTTTCATATTATCACCCAACGGAAAAGCTGCAAAAAGGTGATCAATGATTTTCGACGAATCACTAATGCTTTCATTCGACAGGATTGGCCATTCATCTGAACAAAATGGTGCACCTCTATGGAAGATAAAACAGGGAGCTCTTTGCCAACTCAAAAATCATGAATAGTCATAGATTTTTCTGTTGAGGGATTTGAGCTAATAGGTTCAAAATTCAAGGGAATTTCAGCCTCGATGTGGTTACAGTTCTATCAGGAGATTAAGAGGTTTTTCTTTTCTTCGTAGACATCGTTTCCTGAGGAAATGGTTCAGATTTTGCCTCTATTTGTGCTTCTAGGATCCCGAACACGGAATTTTTAGAGTTTGTTTCGTTTCTAGAGGGTTGAACAATAAGTTGAAGGTTTTTGAACTTTCCTCAAAACTTTCGTGACGCCCTAACCACCCCAGCAT